>CM052313.1:24451042-24965472 GCA_028455605.1 Lasioglossum malachurum
TCTCTCTCTCTCTCTCTCTCTCTCTCTCTCTCTCTCTCTCTGCTACAGTCTTTTCAAAGAAAATTATTATTTTCTGAAAAATTCTTCTTGCAACTCTAAAATGAAAAAATATTTAATTATTCTCACCCATCTAATTCCTGACGTAAAACTGTAGTCCTGTCTGTTAAAACATAATTTTAATAAGGACACGAATCTGTTCTTTGAACGGGTTGGTGTAATAGAAATTTTTTCGTGAAATTATAGTAATAATTTTAAAATGTTAAATTCATTAAATTATTCTTTCTCATTTAATTTCTCACATAACGTTGTGTCTCTGCTAGGAGTTTACAGGATTTTCATAATAACATTTATCAATTTATATTCTGTGGACACTCAGAATACAGTAGTATACCAAGTGTTAACATTTTTCTAGTATAATCACAAAAAATGCAGTGACTAAGTTTAATATTCGGCCACCATACAATTTTTACTTCGTCCGCTATATAATTTCGTTCGTAACAAAAAGAAGCATACAAGATCAGGTGATATATTAACGTAATAATTAAATTTTTCATAATTAAAAATGTAATTTTAGAATTTTGCGAGCTATGCGTAGAGATTCTATATGTATAATTATATTTTTATGGAAGGACGTCTTTATTGGCACGATATTGTTATACCGTGGGACAAAGTCTAATAAGCAGGACGCACGAAAAACATTTTTGAAAAAAAAATACGAGCACCGTAGAGGATCCCCCCTGTGAATTCGTTGGAGGCGACACAAACACTTCACTCGGAGTGTTTATCCCGAAGATGAAAGAAACATTTTGAAATAGCCACGAGTGATATCTCCGTATCATATTTTCCTTGGAGCCTCTCGCCAGAATGCCAGTAACGCAATCGTTGTTGATCCGTACGTTTCAAACCCCTTAAACGCAGCCCCGGGCAAGATACAAATTAAACCGCACACTGGCACACCGACATTTTTCTCCTATACGTTTTGTCGAGCTGTTCTATCGATCAGCCTCGCAGTTCAAGATGTTATTATTCCAAGGATAAAATATAGTCCGCGCGACACGGTATTCATCCGAACAAATATTCTTTGCGTTTCCTCTTCTCACTGATACGTAGCTCATTGAAGATACATGTTTCATAACTTTATAATGCATCTATAATACACTATGTAACGAAATGATAGAACGTGAGTCGCTATAAAAGAATAGAGATTTGTCAACACCTTCCTGCCCGTGTTTTTGATCGATAGACCGGAAAACGCTTCTTCGACAGTTTTATCTTCTGCATAATACAAAAGACGCGCGTAAAGCCGATTTTAAGGAGCCTTGCAAGCGTGGACTCGGTCTCCTAAAGGAACGTTTGCACATTATCGCCGACGATATGTTCTCGTACGATGTTTCCGTCTCCGAAGCGGTCACTGGCGTGAAATTGCAGCCGGAGCAAAGCGATATTACCGCACGGAAGACATTATCGACTGCATAAACGTCAGTCGAATCTCATAAATTTATTTCTTGCTCAACATCGAATATCGCGTTGCCGCTATCCAGCACTCGCGGTGTAAATGCATAGAAAAAGAGGAACTGATCGAACACAGGGGGGCTTTCTTGCATTTTTATACGTATCGCTTCCATATTTCCATTTCACTTTTCTTTCGTCGTACCATGATCGTATGCATTTACCCGAGAAAAAAGTCCAATTATCGTGGTTATTAAATAAACCGAGAGAAAAATTCTACCATTACAACCCAAAGGCAAAGAAACGTAGAACCATTATTGTTTTACTTCAATATCCGGTTGGAAAAATGGTAATTATACTTTTGTATTTGTTACGCATCGAACGTGGACATATTATACGAGAGTAGAAATTATCTGGTTGGAACTATGGACCTTGAAGATGTATGAATTTATCTCGACACACGCTAAAGTATTGTTCCATACAGTGTAGCTGTTTAGCAAAGGTCGTCCAGCATCAAATTTTCCTGAGAAAATTTTGCTAAAGCAACTGGAAAAATATCCACTCGCGGATCCAACAAATTCGCCGGGATCGCAGGATCCGACACGCTTATCGCGCTAATGGAAATTAGAGAGATTATGAAAACACGCCGGCCCACGTCTTAAACATGTCCTCGTAGCTGCCAGCTTGGAAAATTTGTGTCGCCCGCGGCACTCTCCCGCGCTGGGTTCGTAATTACCGCGTCACCAACACCCACACACGCTGCCGCGTGTGCATGTGGTACACGTAGGTGACCGTCTTAAGGCACAACACTAAAATTTATTGCCACTAAACACGGTACACCGAGAATCCGCTCCCGTGACTGTTCATGAAATTGCGCGCGTTTCCCATAACACGAACCGTTGGAGCCGCCATACGCCATAAACGCAGTGTGGCCTACTCAGGGTCCACTAATCATTCAAGGCTCGCTATAAAATTTTTCATAAACAATGAAGTTGCGTCTCGAGGGGTTCTAAATCGATGCACAACGTATAATTTCAATCAGCTGATTACGTTTGAACACAATGATGATGAAATCATTAGTTATAATTTTGTGGCCATGTTTACGTTGTACACCCCATAGGGACACTGGAAAGAGATATGCATAGAACTCATTCCAAAGCTACATTCAAAGGAAAGTATTGCATTACAAACGCGTTTGACAGATTAGAATCTACAGCCGAAACATGATATTTAGCGCTGCTGCGGAAGTCAAGAGGTCCTGTGTGCGCTCACTGTAATACTTCCGACTGTGTAGGGTAGTAAACGTCGTAATCCTAATTGCAGTTACCATTGCACCAAATATTCTGTTACGACTTGTATCTGATATTCCGATCGCGTAACTTTAGTAGCGTTTGCGTGTAAACTTGTCCCTTGTATGTGCAAAATTTCAGACATAATTTATCATTTTAAGTTTACATAATAAATGCATCTAATTTGGCAAGTGAACTATTTATAAGTACATGTATTATATCGCGGTCTATAATCGAGTTTATTTATTTAAAGTTCCGTGAATAATTCTATTAAGTAAATTAATTTTTAATCAGGTAAAATGATATCGTAAATCGCGATTCCCTTATATTGACGCTTTAACGATAAAATTAAAATCAACTACGCATTTAATGAACCTAAATCATATTATTCCGTGTAACGTTCATTAAAGTTGACGGTGGAAGGGCAAATGGTATTACACAGTACCATTGCGTTAACAGGCAACGCGATTTCGAGTAACGCATCGGAACTCCGAAATTCGTACGCTAATAAATTACCGGCCTCTAATGAATGATAGCCGCTGGCAAATTACTTACCGCTGCCATTTAATTACAAACATCGAACAACTATTTCCTTCGAAGTGATAAATGTCAACCAGCCACGTATATCGGTGTTGCATAACGTTGCAAGACACGGGGCGAGCGCAAAATGCGTATAGAACCCGAACAATGAACGATTGCGGCTACATTCAGCATTGTCTGAACAGTTTCCGTGGAGCGAATCCGGTAATATTTAGCGATAAACCAGTAGGGATGAAATGGACTGAACTATCTAAGGTATTCACAATAGGTTCTATGTGGACTCGTATACATCAACATCAAAATGTCATTTTGACAGCGGTGGTGCTCAAACACCCGAGGGACGTACTACGTTAAACAATTCAGTCTACAATTCTACCTCTACGCAAATTACATACAGAAACTCTTCCTGGTAATTAACTCTCTATTTCATTTCTCCTCTTTCCCAAATTCTCATAAATTAAAATATTTGAGAGAATTTTATACTTTTTTATGGTACTTTTATACATTTAGTTTAGAATTACTTTCTATGGAAAGTGTTTCACTGAAAAGCAACAAATTTTGATGTGAAACTGAATTTTGTATTAACCTTTTATAAATATGATTCTTCTTAAAATATAATAAAATGTGGCTGCTCTTTACTTTACCGGACTCAAAATTTATGCCTTTCTCCTACGCATTATGATGTATATGGTATGTAATGCAGTAGATTTGTACCCGGCGCGGATGCAGATCGAAGTTTCGAACCTCTAGGATCAATAGTTGAGGAGCTATGGTCGCTTAAAGTTGAGCATATTTCCAGTTTCTTGATAGGTGAGGGCGCCGCCATATTGGTTTGTAGTGTGTAGCGACGTTCGCACGCCGCTGACTGAGTTGGTTAGGATTAAGTCTAGAGGGGTGGGGGGCGGCAAGGTAAGCGGCTCGCGGTCGTCACTACAAACCAATATGGCGTCGCCCGTACCTGTCAAAAATTCTCAACTTCAAGCGACCATAGCTCCTCAACCATTGATCCTAGAGGATCGGAACTTCGATCTGCATCCGCGCCGAGTACAAATCTACTGGATTACATACCAAATACATCATAATTCGTAGGAGAAAGGTACTAATTTTGAGTCCGGTAAAGTAAAGTTTACCCTAAAATGTTAATATTTTTGAGAAACTAGTGTAAATCAACCGAGTATTTCAAGTATTTCAAGTAAATCAAGGTTGTCATCCGGATTGATTAAACATACCATAAATATTTTTGCCATTAATATTACAATACTAAAAAAATTCAAAGTATGAGTGCGGTATAAAAATAGTTCATCCTATGGAGTATCGCGGAATTGCGAGCTTCTAAACAAAAAAGTTGTAGCCGAGTTCGTAGCAATAAGAGTTTATAGGTTCCCACGAATCAATAATTTCGCCGCTGCATAAAGTGTACTACGAACGTCAATAGCAGAGAGCGAGTAAACTAATAACATTTCACGTGTTGTGGAATTTCTAAGTATGTGTATAAACGAAAATCTAGTAGCCCGGACCACGCCAGTCGAAGTTTTATACATTGGCGGGGTTAGTAACATTTTGCCGCTGCACAGCATGAGCTGCAATTGTGAATAACAGGGTGCAAACGAACCAATAATGTTTCCCTGCTATGGAACTCGCAAGTGTATAAACAAAAATCTTGTAACTGGGTCTACACCAACGAAAGCTCATAGAAACACGCGGACCAATGAAATTTCACGATGACACGCCGCAACGTTGGTGCCAGTATAAATTTGTGTTTCATCGCTCCTCTTTTCTTCTGCACTCTCGGTTTACCTATAACACGATCTCGATCGAAGTTGCATTCTGCCACCTCGGATTTTCATAAACGCTTTTGTTTCGAGCCAATTATAACTACACTGCGAATTTTATGCGTTTGTGGCAAAAGTGTGATATTATAGAATTTAAAAATATTAAAAAGCATTTAGGGTTTTTAAAAATTATTATTAGAAAAAGTACACATTTTATTTCTGTTTTTGACGATTGACTCTGAAAATTTTTATTTTGCATGAAGATCTACAGCCTAATTATAACATACCCTGTACAAATTATACTCTACCCCTTCGAATCATTATTATTCCTTCAATTTTCTCGGTTCAACTCTATTTAGTTTTTTAGTCTAATAATATTTATTTTATATTCCAGTTTTTTGAAATACACCATTAGTAGACAGTAGATTTTATGCATCTATGGTCAAAATGAGTCGATCAAATACAAAACAGTGAAGCATTTAGAGAATTTTAATGCCCTGTTTCATTATTTCCAATTTCCTTAATATGATTAATAAAGGAACTGATTGTAGCTTACACATCGCTTAATTAATGCTAACAATTTTTATTTCACATTCAGTTTAATATGAATATTTAATAATGGTATTTCTGGAGTACCCAGATCTGAGATACAATAACACGTGATTACTTCCAATCACATGTAGGTCAATAAAATAATATATTATCTAAACTATTAAATTTCAAATGATTTATTTGTATAATTAATATTCATTTATATTATTAATTTCAATAAAAATGATTGAGACAACTGTTATTATCGGTCACAGAGCTATAAATTATCAGCGTGTTCAGTGCTCGATGCATTTTACTTTAATTCCTTCCGATTCTGTGGAGACACGCGTTTCGCCATGTATCCTCCTGGACACGGTGAGGAAGGAAAGCAGAAGAAGCTGAACAACGCTGTCAGAACGTCGGAAGAATTTTACAGAAAATGTTTCTGTTTTTCTGCCTCGGAGCCAATGTAAAAAGAAGGATGGAAAAATCCGAGGGAGGAAATCCGTGAACGGCGTCTCGGGGACGGGAAACTTCGGCGGTTCCGCGACTCGGGCGGGACGCGAGATTGGCGAAAACAAAATCTCGAATACGAAAGTCGAAAGGTAAACTTCTTCGGGGCCGCGACGGGTCCTGCAGGGGAAATGTTATGTCCGGTAGTGGGAAAGAGTAAATTCAATCTGAAATGCCGCCGTCACTCAATGTCGTGGCCGCACACTAGGGAACAGGAATCGTTAAGGGGGTCTTTCAAAATTCAAAATGTGCGTGAAAAGTGCAAGGATTAAATAAATTAATCTATTTAATATTCATTTCTGTCGAAATGGTAATCAGAAACTTAGTAAGATAGTAAAATTTCATCTAAAAATATTATTAATAATTACACATTACAAATAAATAATTATTTAAATTCTTTTCATTCTTCGGCTGTTTCAAAATCCAACTAACCGTTTCTATTACAAGTGCATAACACCATCAGTCTAGTTACAACTTACAACTACGAAGACTGTCATGAAGTTACAACTTTTGAGTTCTGTCTCAATATTTCTTTTTGATTAACGGAGAGAGAGAGAAAACTGTCATACAGTTATAGCTCAAGTCAATTTCACAAGTATTTATTGATTCTGCTTACAGACTGGTGGATTCCCATTTGCAATCTGTTGAACTTCAACGATTTGGAGGGTCGCCGTTCAAAGCCGTTTTACAGAAAGGTAATCTCCGATCGCTTATAAGTGATAGACTTTATAATTTAATGTAATGCAAATCCGCGCATTTCCCGGGGAAAAGTTTCGATACGGTAGCGCCATAAATCAGGGAGTCGGCTGACTTGGAGGATTCAATTTACCGACGTCGACGTAGCACGGTTACTGTGGTTAATTAATCTTCATAATCCCATGACCGAGGTAACGTCTCAAGATACCATTTTTCCCTGCTTTTCACCACCGCGATGAAACAAATATCGATTCAGTTTCTTCCGGCACCCTAGATATCATAAACTGAAACCGGATGGCTATAATTATGAGGATTATGCATTTTTATAATAGAATAGGCCTTTATTCATTTGCATCATTAATACCCTTCCAAAATTCGATATGAATAAACGTGCGATAAATTAACACGTTCGCTCCAAAGTATATCGGCAACAGCCCTTATAGTTTTTATCAAATATAGTAGAAGTTCGATTATCTGAATTAATTGGAATCCAGGTTGTACCCTCCAGAATATTATATTATATTTTATGAGAAAATAGTATTATTGTTTTTTTCCTCAAGCTTTATACTTTTTCGTATTCCTCCACCGTTTATAAGTCAATTCAATGAATTAATTTAATGCTATTTTGTCATAAAATATGAAAAGAATTGTTATCGCAGAAGAGTTACCCTCCATAATGTTATGTTACGTTTTATGCCATTATTCTTTGCTCAAGCTTCTTTGCATACATTTTGCACACACTGTGCAACTTCATTTAATTACTAACACATTGAAATGCAGAACAGTATAATTTAACGTAATTTAACACAGACAATGACAACAGTTCCAAAAAGTACAGTTTTATCGGATACTTTTAATCTTATTATACATATAGAGAAACGCGTTGCTCAGTTAACGTCAAATAATTAGCAGGAGAACGGAAAATTAATGTCATTACTGATTGGATGGCTTTGAAGTCGCTAAGTTTGTTTTATTGGCATTTTAATTGCAAGTTATAAATTGCGGACTTTGGCTAATAATTCTCAATAAGCTGTTTGCGACTGATATAGAACAACGTGCTGTGCAATGACAATATAAATATCAAATGAATTACGTGCCTTAAAAAATACAATAATGCTAGAACAGCTAATGGATGCGTGCTTTAAAATACTCACTGTACATTTATATAAAATCAGAACCTATCATACTTGTATGAGCATATTAATGACCGCATGTATGCAAACTTCAGATTTGAAGAAGAATTCCAAGAAACACAAAATGCGTGAAACTGTATTTCGTTCGTCAGTGGTTCCAGTAAATAAAAAATAAAATATAGAACTAAATGTCTGGCAGGATGGGAGGGGTTCCGTAGATTTGCTATCTTCGTCAAGTGATTCGGCCAATAGCGGAAGACGTGTGGCGCGGAGTAGGAATATCACGTGGTCCGTACAAATTTCTCACTGTCGTCTCATTTTCTGATGGACGATCAGTATAAATCAGAGCAGTAAAAGGTTGAACAAAGTTGACAGGTATTTTTGTTTCATTAGAAACATAACCAATTTAATGGCACTGTTTAGAGGACAATGGTATAACCATAAATTGGTAACAGATTGCAGACTTTATTAACTGTTCCGGAACACATTGAAATGTCCTCAATTAACCGCATCAATTCAAATGAATTCAGTGGAGATCTTTCTGTTCGTGGTTTCCTTCTTATATTCATTTGATCGTTTGTCGTTTGTCATCGATATGAAAATGAAAAAACCGACCAAATGAACGAACCGCGTGTTTGACTTTGATGAACTGACAGGACGGTTCTCTGTCAGTTACCAAGCATCGTTTCCCTTTTCCCGTGACACTCTCTTCCTTCCGTGGCTCGTTTGCATACCGAGAGGTCGCGTCGAATAAGAAACAGATCTTGCACAAATTATTGTATCGATCCCACCATCGAGGACTGCCTCGGCCACGTCTCTGAAGGAGCTGTTGAATTTCTTGGTTATGATCCCGCCGTTAAGCATCTATCGCGCTAAGAATGCAATCAGGTACGATCAATTCGACAATTTGAATTCCATAAAACTATATTTTATCGCACGAGGGTCCATAAAACGAAATGTATCTGATAAATACTCGCATTTCCATAAGCATTACTGTTATCGTAACTCTCTGTTCGTGCTGCTAAAAACTGTAAATCAACAAGTAAGATTAATATATTCTGCTATTAATTCACTTATTAATGGTGATTAATAGACCGATTTTATGCATTCGTGACAAAAATTAGTGCCTAGAATATGAAACTGTAGAAAGGTTAACAGAATCGAACAGTATCGATATATCACATTCGATTTACTAAAATTATTATAGAAGGAAAGGCAGTTCAGGAATAATTTTAGATTGTTATAAGATAGTCTATAAAAAGTGAATGTATATAAACATTTACAGTTTGTCAATATTGTCTATTCCAATTATAAATGAGTTTTGTAAATTTTACACATTTCTCGTTCTTATCAATTGCATGTTTCGATTTCCGCGTATTTTCCTAGTATGTATAATAATTTCTTCAAATATAAGTAACACTTGCACGATGAATGGCATCTGTTCCAAGGATCTTCTCAGTTACGGAATGATTTGTATGTCGTAACGGTAATACTCAACGTCGTCCATAAATTATTAAAAGGTTAATAGTGTTGGGACGATTACAAAACTTGACAGTCGAAATTTGAATTATATCGCGGCACTTGCAATTCAGGAGACTATCTCAGATTTCGCATTGATTAATTCTAGGGAGTAAATTCCCACAAAGCCCGCCATTACGCTTAATAGGCTGTAAATACACGCAGATGCGTATGGGACGTGGTGCATCATACGTATGCGCCGCATTCTGTTGGTTTCTGTTATTTTGAATCCGTCCTTCCCCAGCCAGTTGAGGTTAACTGTAGGTCGACAACGTGGAAGTATATTATGCAACCAATTATTATGTTTGCAATGTAATTATAAAAATGTTTCTTATGTGTCCTCGTAGAATTCTTTCTTCTTCGTATTTTTGTAATTCAATGAAGTTGCAGAAACAGTATATTTGATAGATACATTTCGAAATGAATCTTAATAATTTATTAAATTATTATATATTACAAATTAATTTGTATTTCAAAAGAGATTCTTATAGAGTTTCTTCGAAGGGATTTTTACGAGAACTTTTGAAAAAATTGTAAAAGAACTTGAAACATAATTTTTTATATGAGCTTGTTGAAGTGTGATTCATGAATAACGACGTATCTTTTCACTCAACTGAGTTTGGTATTTAACATTTATGTTCCATAAAATCCATAATGTAGAGAGGAATATTTGTTGCAATTTTATAAAATATTTTGGAGGAGCTTTGTATAACCGTTTTCAATGCAATTATAATGTAGGGAATAATGAATTTTCTTATAAACCACCATGTAAAAATGGAAAAATGTTGATGTGGATTAGCGAAATTCATGCACTTTTGTCTTCATTCGTATCGAATTGTATTACACTTATCGAAGCATGAATTTGCAGCACAGATAATACTCTGTATAACTTTATGAGAACTGTACATAATGAGAGATAGTGTAATCTAGTATTCTGTGAGCGCCACCGCATCTTTGTTTATGATCTTCAATATCGTTTATGACTATTTGATTCGCGGAATCGACTATAAACGTCTTCGTAAACGTAAATACATCCGGGTTGTATGCACGGAATAATACGATAATTGCTACCTATGAATACCCACTAAAATGTACATAATTGCAAGTGTACTTACTATAACGTTACTAACAATTTAATCCATTGCTTTTTAACGAAAATGAATTGTATATTGCACATATTACATCGTTGATTTTATTTTAATTTACTATAGATTGCTTACAAATTTTACGTTAAAAATACAGATCGCTAACACTGCTTTTTTTAAATATTTTGAACACGTAGGTAGCACTTACGATTAAGTAGGTACATGATGTTTTCTTTTAATACATATCCGACTTCTATTAAATAAAATAATTCCATCTTTCGTTAATGTCCGTGGGTTATTTTAATCCATATCGACTTACACGCTCGCTATCCGTCTCAATAACAGTCTGTACAGTTGTAGAAACGTGATCAAATGAAACGTATCTTCCGATAAAAGATGGAAAAAAGATTTTATTCCACTAAAGTCGTAATGTATACCGAAGTTTTATGAAGTTATAGTATTAGCCGTGGACTGAAAAATTCTGAAAGAGTCGTCAGTAGATAACGCGTTAAGATTGAATTTCTAAGAACATTCGACGTTTAGTCGTGGCAGCTGTAGCGCATGAAAATGTTTTGTTAGTATAATGAGATAGTCTAACGAGATTTTGCGTTGGCAATCATCTAACTGGGACACCGAATTTCACGGGAACGCCGCGCAATAACGTGTGGGGTGTAAGTAAACGTGGATGCGTGCGGCGAGCAGTGAATCATACATATGCACCACCTTGTGTGTATCCTTCTCTTCGATTCCAGTTAACTTGGATCACGAGCCCAGCATGCCGATGTTACCGGTCACGGTTCCCGAGGGTTCGTCCTGCAATTTAAATGACTGCGACACGCAGCAAATGTCTCCCGGGGTTGGGCAACAACAGCAGCTTACCCGCAGTCTGGTCTCGGTTGGTTCCAGCGTCTGCCGAATATGTCACACAAATACGTCCAAGGAGCCGCTCATTTCGCCTTGTAGGTAAATGTATAATCGTCATTCCCACGACCCTTGTCGAGGTTCCCACCCTCGACAAGTACATACACCGCCCTGCGTCCCGCACTCGGGTCGTGACCATTTTAACACGTTGCACGTCGCGCGAATTGTAGTTAACTCGGGTTGCGATTGGTCAAAAGTTGCACCAGTTACGGGAGACTGTAGTTAGGTGACTAATTTTTACCATTGGCCCGTTGGTATTCTGTTAACACGTTGCACGTTATGCGAACTGTAGTCAACTCGTGCTGCGATTGATAAAAAATTCCACGAGGTATGGGCGACCGAAATTAGGTAATTAATTGATTGATTTTGAATTAATTTTTAGCGTGTCCAACTTGTAGGAGTGGATCGTTGGTGTCTTGTTTTAACATTTTAACACGTTGCATATCGTGCAAATTCTAGTTGAATCATGCTCTGTTTGATCAAAAATGCTATTTTTTAACTCTAACTCATATGTTCAAAACTTGTCCATGAGATCCATGGTGTAACCATGAATTGGATTTAATATTCTATGAGCTGAGTGTGGCCCCAAGGGTTGTTGTTCTTCTAATTTGTCAGCCAATGTGTTAGGAGGTAACTCGCGTGAACAGAGTTTTTGTTCGCATGAATAGTAAAAAAGCGTAAAATTATATGAAAATTTTAACAAGCTTCTAGGGGCCATTTTGGTTAGATATACCGGGGGTGGTCAACTTGCCAAAACTTAAATTAACATACCATGTGGTCGAGATAACTAGTTTTTAATATTTTATGAAAAAAAATACAAGGTGAGGTAGTAGCTTCATTCACCATGAATACTGCCTACTGTTATTTGGATTAATATGAAATAATATCAAATAAATATTTTCGTGAATGGAGAGATGCATACAAATTTTCTTCATTTTTTGGAATGCAATATTATACTTTATGGAACAGAATGCTGTTAAACGTAATGTGTTGATTAAATCCTGAACGGCTTGGCGGTATCACAGAATTCACAATTTATATTGTACATATATTATTCAAGAGTCCCCGAAGTTACATAACACAAAATAAACATGCTTGTGTCGAGATCAATTACTCTGAATAATTGAAACAAATCCTTGCAAAGCAATAATCTAGAATTTATCGAACATAGTAATATTAAATGTGTCGGTCTGTTGACAAATGTATACATTTCGGTAATACGTTATTTCGACGTAACGAACTAATAACACGACAAACAGCGCGCACAGAAACATTAATCGCGTGTTTGAAATGCTATAGTAAGCTCTATTAAATGTAGCCGCGTGTGATTGTAAGTTTTGTCGAATCCTACTAATGCCATGACGAAATGCTGTAAACACGTTCTCTGTGTTGGAATTACAGACAATCCATGGAAAATGTACGGAAAGCGTAGTAATACATCGATGTACGAATGTCGTGTATATGGTAACGAAAATTTACATTCGTATAGATTTATTTAAATAGGATGCGATTGCTACATTACGTTTAGCAGATGTATTTATTCATGGTGATCCTAAGAAAGCGTTATTATGTTAATATTGTGGATCATTATTCAAAATAGAAGTTTTCGACATTGATTGTAAGCAACACGAGTTAAATGACGATCTATTTCTTCATTTAATAATATATAATATATATATATATAATACATATATTATAATATAATATAATAATATAATATAATAATATAATATATTATATATATAATATATTATTAATAATATATAATAATAAATAGCATTTTTGACATTCAAAAAATTTGGAAACACTTTTATATTGTTTTCTACTTCTTAAAATTATTAAAGAAAGAAATAAATGTCTACGTAGCCTCTGTATCTTGTAATTAATGCAGACCACTTTTATTTTGCATGAAAATCCGCAACCTAATTATAACCATTATATGTATGTACCTCAGATATCTTCTTTCCAAGAGCAGACCATAATTAGTACAGACTGCAACACGTTCTTGTTTAAAAAAGCTTTGAAAATGTAAATCCAAGTAGCAGATTTTTAATGAAAGTATTACACTAAAGTACATTTTTTTGTATATTTCTCTTATTTTACTTGCATTTCAACTTTATTGTACCACCCACCAAGATGCAATTTTGTGAAACAAACCAGCGTCAACAGAAACGCCAAGTTGAAAAGGATTTGGTTGTAATCTATGCAAAAATAAGGGAACGTATCATATTGCTTTATAACTGTTTGCGTTTCATTTTCGATCATTTGATACTTTGCTATGTATTGACTTAGTCGTACAATCTAGTCGTGACTGTAACGTCCTTCTTAGGGGCTGCACTACGTCAAGCTTAACAATAGAAACAAATGTTGTTCCTTAGTTTCAATTGCTGTCTTGGTTGCGCGGAGAAACACATTTTCCCAGCGAGTTACAACTCCACCACGGCCATTCTTAATCGAATTAAGAGTTCGTTACGTTGCTTCACGGTTTTAATTCCAGCCCTCGACCCCCTGAAGTTAAAAGAGGCGCCCGCAGTCTTTTCAATATACGAATAAAAAGCTCAGCGGCGTGTCGTGACTAAAGCCTTTATTTCTCTCCTTTCTGTTTTTTTGCTTCTTTTCATGTAATTTTTCTTTCACTCTTTTGGTTCTCTCCTTTCCCCGCATCGTCGTACAGCTTGGCCATCCGTTCTACCCTTTGCTCCTCTTTCACTCATCCATTCCCCGCGTCATGTCCCCTGCCATCCGCCTTATTCTTCCTGTTTCTGCCTTTTCTCACTGTCTATGTCCTTTTCCGCGAGGCAACTTAATACTCGAGGTCCTCGCGAGAGTTCCCGGCGAACGATACGCGTATCGCCTGACCCATTTTACACCACGCGTTCCACAGTTTCATCACGCGTTTCGCAATCTCTACCCGTGTCCCCTTGTGACAAACTGTGTTTTTTCCTTTTTAATAACCCCAAATTCAAATCCATGCAATCTGTCTATTCGGATGTCTTAGCAGTTGAAGGTAGCATGCGGATGCTATTCCCAGTGGTGTAACACTGTTACATGTCCACGTCTAATCGTCTGTTACACTCCTGGACAAAAGTTCTTTTGCAAAGGTTAACTCTTCGCGTTGTTTTGTTAGCTGAGATTTTTTCTCATTTCCAATCTTTGAATAAACTTATAGGTCTGAAGAACTCAGCCAATACTTTGAAGAGGAGCCAATACTTCGGATATTTGCAGTGATGCTTCTTGTGCGATTTCGCGTAATGTCAATATTGAATTTGAGCCAACACGAATAATGTTTTCCCGGTCGGATAATATCGATGGTCTACACCACTTTTTACCTACCATAATTTGCAGAATCTCTGCGATGTTTTTACAGTATTTGAAATTACAGAAACTTGTTGATTTTTCAATTCAATAATTTACGATGGAATTTTCGTTTCACATTACTTCTTGCTGCGATCCATGTTGATATCCAAGTTAATTAAATTGTTGTGACGAATGATTATTTTTCGAAATCGTGACGTTTGTAACAATTGTTACGCAGTTCGGTTGGACCTTTGTTTATCGCGGATTTTCGCCAGCGATTCACCTAGTTCGTTTTAACAGAAAGTTGCTAGCAGTTTTTACCTGGTGGACAGTACTACTCTGCGTCATCCGGTATCCGATTACCCAGGCTATATGGATTACAATGGGTTACTGAGAATGGAATTTTATTCGGCTTATGGTTGCGATCCCAGTTCTCCATATTCGCCTTTCCGTTCCGCCAACATTCTATAACTCCGTTTCAAAAATCGCCACTGCGCTCGTTAATCCCTCAAATAACTGACCATTCTTCCCTAATTAGCATTAAACTTCTCTCGCCACACTTCTCTCACAAGTAGACCGCGAAATCTATTCATTTATGGGATGTGTTAGGTCCAAATTCTGCGCAGTTCTAAAAAACATGTTCAACTGGAACTGCGTTTATGCTTTCCTTATAATTTTATTTCTCTGGGCGTCGGGAATGCATTGTTACCTTCTTTGTATAATATAAATTTTTATTTTATTCTTTTAATTTGTAGCTTTAAATCTATGTTTCTAAATTTTATCTCTGTTTCTTATTTTATGTTCTCGAAATTGTTCTTGTTTTAGGTTCTAAATTGTGTTGCTTGTAATTGGCATCACTAGACTGCATCTTAAAATAAGTGCAATTTAAAGTAGATTGAACAAATTTGAAGATATCTATGTGTTTGTTTAAGCTGATTCAAATCACTCAAGGATTATACATAGAACGAGATAGAACTAGTAATATTTAATGAAATATTAATAGTGTCATCGACTAGGAAAAAATATCATATATTTTCAACTGCTTTCAATTTATCTTTCAGAGAGTAAATTTGCATTCGTTCTCTTCTCGAAATCGCGCGACCCGCTTTTAATTTGTCGCTACGTTGAAATCCAAGCAAACCAATTCCCTTATTTGATTTGCTTTCGAAATCTTCAATTTTTCCCGTATCCAATTGTAGCCTTGGCGTCGCCATAGACGGAAACCAGAATTTCTCTGCTTTCCTATTGAACAAATTGGCTGCAGCGGAACCGGTTACTTTTATCTTTTGCTTCGTTTTGAAAAGTAACAAACTTTATAGAACTGGACTCCAATATTTTTAAACTGACCGTATTACCAGAAAATCGTTAATCTATGATAGTACATAAATAATTCTTCGGATGGTCTCTTTTGTATTATTAGATGAACAACTATGATATGAAAGAATAATATGAACAAAGAAGCTGCAAAAATTATGGGAAATTCAACATCATCAGGTCACGATCAAGGTCAATTTTGTGAGAAGTTTTTTATGTCAATTTTCAAAAAATCACGGGTGTAGAATCGCGCCATCGTGGCCGCGACATACAAATTCCTTGACACCCTCTACATGTACGCATGTACGAGATCTGTTAAAAAAGTAAATATAACAGGCAGTCTTGAACAGTCACTCTAGGCCTTGTAGGGTTGATTATCCTTCCCACAAGATTTATTCGTATTTTCCTTTCCTTCCTCCTTCTTCACTTTTTTCCTGTTGTCCTATGAAGCAACGATGATGCTACAAAGGATTCTTTGCAGGCAACGGGAGACGCAGAGATTGTGAAAGAAATGCATCCTGTTCAATCAGGAGCTTATTCAGTTCAATTTGTACCAATATTTAGTTATTAATAGCAGAAAATTTTGTAGTCTTTGTAACATTGCAGACAGATCAAGTCATTTATTACTCAAATGAGATCGTTCTTATCTACCTTATTTCGTACGTCTCAGATAATTCATATATCTGTTAGAAATTTTATGTGTTTTCGTCCAGAAACCTCATTCATGATTTTAGACTTAGACATTCGATTATGTTAAATTTTTGATCGATTAAGAAAAGTTTTAGTGCACGAAGTAAATTGTAATTGGTTAGGGTAAGTTTGGTATGAGGTTCCTGTTGAAACTTTTAATTTCTTCTAAAACTATCTTTGCTCTGTGTGGTCTAGCTTTGTCATAGTAAAAAAATAACTTTACCCTTAATGATGGTTTCTCCATCGTTTATATTCATCGTGCATAATATTAACCAAAAAATTCAGATTTTATAAAAGTACTAAATGTTAGTACTTTTTAAAAGTACAGTGAAATTTCACGTACTTATAATCACGTTCTTATTGGAAATAAGAAGAATCAAATATTTAAACAAAAGAAAACAGTGATTGGTACCTACATGATGATTAAAAATACTTGTAGGTGTTAATATTTTGTACAGTAAGTTAGCGCCAGAAGACAGCATTACTTACAGACTTGGCACTCAGATGCAGTACAGAAATGCTCTTATTAATGATCTGCCATTGCTGGTAGAAGGTATGAGTGTACATATTTGGTAGCTACGTAGTTCTAAGAGGATGGAATATCGAGCCATTTTTCAAGGAGGATTCTACTCGACCGAAAATATCCATTTCACGTATAAAGTATCCTTGAGTAGATCAATTGCAGTACTATCTTGCTCTTGCGATCTTAATGTAGTTGTATCACGCACGTAGTACCAGCAAACTTTTTGACACATCGTAACACTATTATACAAGAGCTAGGCTGAGTTTACACCAGTTTTTAAAATTGCAAATAACACTGCAGTTTAAGTCAGGTAGTGGTAAGCACTCTCATATAAAATTAACTAAACTTTCAGAGTGTGGAAATTTTACAGAGACAAACCTGAATGTTTATATTAAAATCCGGTTATCGCGAGTATCGTATTTCATTCTAATGTTTATTAAATTCTATTTCTATTTGAATTTATACATTTGTACCAAAATTGACTAGACGAATTACAAAACTGTAAATACATTAAAAGGATTGATTGATGTTTTTTCACCATTTCATTAAACTTGATTTTTATAATGATGACTAAACAAGATTTATTCAGGTTAACACACACCTTTCGTTTATGTTTAAAAAATGTTTGGTTGTCTTTTGTTAAAAAATGCTGAATTTAAATATACAAAAAGATTATTAAAACATCATTTAATGTTTTTAAAAGCATCTTTCTATTCGAAACACAAGTCCCTTCTATTTTTATAGAAACAGGCAACTGAATCCAGAGAATCGATTTTAATTTTCAACGGCCTATAACTGAAAAGAACGAGTGTCCAATTGTTCAATTTTTCGTCAGGTTATCGTATAGAATCATTTTTTACTGCCACCTGTGGCTAGACACTCTGCACAGGCTATAAGGTCATCATATGACACACCAGTGTCCGCCATTTTGAGGAGCCGCTGTTGATGGAGGGACACGATGAAAATAACGTCCAGCTTTGTTTGAATGCAGTCGGATATAAGCTATTAACGAACGACGTGGCAACGTCATAGTGTTCTCTTTTCTCGTCGACATTGCGAAACATAAACGCCTGACATAAATGTTTCCGACATTGAGTTCCTACCATTTTCGATATTTTCGGTCGAATAATTTAAAATGCATATAAAAGCCAGCGAATTAGTTTACTTTCCCAGTTTGTCTTCCGCCGTGAAAAATAATAATTGAAACTTACATATGCATACATTATACGCTCATTTTTCTTGCATACAAATTATTTTTCTGTAAATTTATTCTGGAAACTATTATTGATATCTTTAAATTCATACGATCATCTGTTTAAACATTAATCGAGCCATCTTCTCCAAGATGCCTACGCTATTTGTATAAAAACTCACAACATATTATTTACAGATGCAAAGGAACACTGGCCTATGTGCATCTTGCCTGTTTGGAGAGATGGTTGAATCAAACTTCACGTTCCTATTGCGAACTATGCCGTTATCATTTTAATGTTGTCGAGACACCACGATATCGATTGTAAGTTCAGTTCGCAAAGTTAGTGTTTTATAAGTAGATTTTTTTTTAGCGGATTTGATTCAATACATTTATGACAAAAATAAGTACATTAAACAATGAAGACAATTAGATTCTTGAAATTATTAAGAGAAAAACTAAATATCTACATAGCTCCTATATCATGTAATTAGTGAAAACAACTTTGTTCTGTGATAGATTCACCGATTCCCTTGTAACATTAGGCTGTTGCGTATGAAATGTCCGATTTTTAACAGTAACATTGAACAAACATCTAAATAAATTATAATTATAAATATTCTCTCAATTTCGAGTTTCTTGATATTACTACGGTAGAAATTGAATTTTTTTGTCGTTCACGTTCTTCAATTGCAAGATTGTTATCTCAATTTTTTAGTCTTCTTTATCATCAACAAATGGTACGTTAATTAATTGATTAATATTGACCAAACATCACATAATGGTATTGTCAATATGTTACTTTTCCACTTACACAGAAAAAGTACTCGGCAATCTCTCTCTCTCTCTCTCTCTCTCTCTCTCTCACATGTATATTGGCATTGAAATAATTATTTAAAAGTAAAATTGGATATCTAAGTGAAAATTGAAGGTGAGACCTTAAAGATAAGCTTTGCACCTTAAAATTATGTATAAATGATGCTGTAAATTGTAATAGTGTTTCTGGATGAAACGCTTCATAACATTTGCATCCGAAAATCGGACATTTCATATGCAATAACCTAATAGAATACATAAAATTCAATTTGTTTTCGACTTGCATAGTGATCACTTTTATGGGAACCTTCAGGCCAGAATCATTAAGAATATGGATTAGCCATCCGAGGAATCGTAGGAACATGCAGGCAGATTTGCTTATCTTCACATTACTTTCCATCGTTACGGTGGGTATGGTAACTGTTTGTCTTTTAGGTGAGTGTGATAAACAATAAATCGAAAATGTAGAATTTTCATTGAATTTTCTTGTTACAAATTTATTATAGTTTCTTAGTAAGAATTTATTAAGAGCCTATAATTATTTTTGTTTTTTTTTTTCGAGCAAAAGCTTTTAGTCATAATGGGACACGATATTGTTGACGTTATTGCAGATATACTATATTGGAGTATGATATGTAGAATTACTATACATATTATATTATTCAGTTTCAAAGCCCATTTCTATTAACAGTAACCAAATGTTAACGTTAATCACCATTAAAACCATTCTATTTTGCAAGTGCACAAGGATGAATAAAATTCTAACATTACATTGGTTTCACATTATCTGTGATATTGATATCACATTGTGTTGTAATGCAGGTATGCAATATTTCGTTATTGAGGGAAAGAAAATTGGCATTTCGAGACATTGGACAAGAAGGGCTGTTTGTTTCTTCTTAACCGTCGTCGTGAGTGGCTACATTACAACAGTATATTTGTTGGGAAAAGTAATTACATTGATTATTATTAGTATTTACACCTGCACATAATTACTTGCATTAATCAAAATAGTAAATAATACCTACTCTCTCTGATGAGTATCACTTATAAAATACGACAATATCTCAATTTAAATGAACATACGGATGGAGTAGTAACAATATTTCCATTATCTCTGTTAAGCATAATGTCACACAAAAACAATTTCGTATTATTATTACATAACAGGTCACATAATGATTATTAATATTTAATAATAATTGAGAGTTTGCCACATAAACCAAAATTTATTGTGACGCGTTTTTGTCCACAGAAATTGTAGAAGTGGATTATTTACATTTCACTTCAATACTGGCCATACTGGCACATCATTTTCACGCAATAATAACGAACCGTGAAAATTTATGCATTTGTATCATACAAAAATTTTCCAGTAGTTACAAAGTACAGTGTTTAATACAATCATTTTATATGAATTTACTAAAAGCTTCAACAAAATTTCATTAATATCGATTTACTTTCTGTTTCAACAATAAAAATATTAATTTGCACATCATTTAGATAAATAATAACAAGACTGAGAACTATTATTATTACAAAGCAAAATACATTTCTGTCTACATCTTTTCTACGCCAGAATTAAATAATTAAATGATGATTTCGATACTTTGGTCAACCTAGACCCGGGCCAGGCCGTCGGATGGTTAATCTACAAAAATATAAAAGTGCATAAGGATTCACCGTCTGTTTTTATATAAACGTTGACAATACACCCACCATTAATTTTCTTGCGAGGACCTTATTCCGTTCGAAATTACATCCCCTATTTTACTGTCGTTTTGGCTTCACGGTATATTCCCCCTGTAGCTGACCACGCAAAATGGTGTAAGTACTGAACAGCATTCGCATTGTAACGAAACATATTTAACTCCTGTTTGCTGCGCCCCAAGAGACGGATCGTGTTCTTGCAATTAACTGGCCGACTGCTGCTGGCACGCAGAGATTAGCTTCGCAAGTAAAGCATAAATCTGATCATAAGTCCATCGTTGGTTTCGTAGTGTAATATCAGGCCGCAACACACGAAATTCCTGTTTCTGAATTCGGCGTTCTTCAGCCGCTTTGCGCTCAGAAACAACGTTCGTTTGCAGACCAATTTCCCCAAAATTGGTTGTTGGTTCCTATTCATCTTCCGTCACGTGTCGTTTATTTGGACCCTCTGCGATTCTATAATTTCAACAGTCACTTTGCGTCCGAGGAAATTGAATTAGGAACGGACATGAACATTTCCGTAATTTAATTTGTGCAGAACAATTATTTCATATATTCGTCGAAAAACAATTATCACTAGAAATATTTATTTCGAGTGGCCCTCGAATACGTGGACATTGAATGGACTTCAAATTAATGGCATAATTCGACAATGGATTTTTATGCACAATAAAATTTTTGTATTTGTATCACAATGAACTGTGGAAATAGAAATTTATTTTCTTTCTTAATATATTTAATAAATTGAAAATAATCTCTTCTAACGTTTCTACCCCTTATTTTTCATATTTTCCTACAAATCGTAAAGTTGAATTTATACACAAAAGTTAACTAATACATTAAATACGGTAAACATTATGCAAATTGTATCGTGTTTGGTCTCGTTTTAATCAGAAAAACGTCAAGAATACGTTGTCAAAGTTTGATAAGAAAATAATTAAGAACAAGGAAGTTTTGTTATTAGATTTTTTTCTGGTCTTACCAAGGGGTATAATGATTATGAACGTGCTCTACTTCCAATTCTACGAAGTTTCCCATAAAACGTGAATACTTCTACGTAGCTTTTCTTTAACTTACCAATTGCGTAACTTACAAATTTTGACCTAACAAACTGTTCCGAGCCAAAAAAGTCATAGCCGAGAAATGTTATTTCACTTAACGTTTTTATCGTTGGTTCTCGAGCCAGCCACGTTTACAGACCGCAATGGAAAGTAATACAGCCTCTAACAAGTTTTCTAAACGACCTTCCGTAATCTAAACTTTCGAGTTTTTTATGTCAGCTGTGAATAGACCTTTTTTGCAAATGCATTCAAGACGTATTCTTCCCGCGAGTAATCCTCTTAATGGTATCGCGTTTCTGTACTCCTTTTTTGGAAACTTTAAATCCATCTGCAACATCCGCGAGGTGGTCAGGCAGAAACTTGAAACTTGCCACCTTTGTTTTCATCAAGCCCTGACGGTACTTCATTTAAATATGCAGACATTTCGCGCGCAGCTCGCGTCGCGGTATCCTGAGAATAATGAAACTCGTTTCGCCTGCCTTTTCAAAAATTAGGAAGCTGTAATATTATAATGCTCCGCGAACTTCTCTTATTTTGATGGTTTTCACACGGTCTATTTTCTTTCGAGCAACAGAAAATTTAGTTTACTTCTGCTGCGAAAAAATTAAGTCGCCACTTTTAAATTCACCTCTGTGGGGGGAACGCTTCCGTTAAATTATTTCACGGAGACGGGCTGGTATTTTCTTAGCGCAACGCTATTTATGTTGTGCTTCATTGTAAAATTGAAGAGAATTCTATTGAGAGGAAGACCAGTATTATGGTATATATGTACATATATTAAATAGCATCTATGAGAAATTATACATCTTTATATTTTTGGGTATATATTATAATAGGAATGGCTAAAAATTTTGATAGATACATTTTCGTTATTTTTGAGAGTCACTTTTAATGCTTCGTACACTTGTTAAAGAAGTTAAAGCTCTTTTCAGAGTGTGTACGAATATTTTTGTCCAATACTGTATCGTCGTGAAATTTTTCTGCGCGCAGTGAGTATTGGGTAGTTTTGATCGAGGAATGAAAATATAGAATTTCAGTGGAGCAGCCACATTCGACAATGGCTGGAGGGCGAGTATAGGTCAGCGGTTATATTGTTGCAGCTCCGCGACTGTCTTTCCTGGTTTATGTTTATGCGACGCGGTTCCCCCGACCCAGATAGCAACCTGCCCCGGAGCAGATACACGTTAATGCACGGCGCGAAGGTGAGACAGGTGAGGCTAACACGCTCGACTGCGTGGCTGCATCGTCGACTTGGCGAACCGGAACAAAGGCATTCGCGACGCATTCTTTTTGGTTAAAGAAATAGCGCGAAGGACGAGGACCGATAACGTTGAAATACCCCGGGCGTCTTCAAAATGAAACGACGATGAACATGAGACCGCAACGTCGCGCGCGGCAGGTTAATAAGGCTCTTCACTTGTCCGCTTTTGTCTTTTGTCCGCTTAGCTCGTTTTCTTAGAAGCATGTCTCGGGTCACGATCACGCGCTTTGCTTCCGGCGAAAATGAATGGATAAAGATCATGGAGAGATACAGCGAGCCGCATAAGTATTCGTACACCCTCTAAAAAAGAATACCTTCTTTTATTGCACGATTGCGAAAGTCCGAGCCCGGTTTCCAGAGACTTCAAGCCGTTTCTGTAGAAAACAGTAGTCCAGCAGCTTGTAAAATGTTTCTCAAATTTTGGAAAGATATACATGGACGCACTTTTTAAATTTCTTTTTTCAGAAATCTTTGTTCCCACGAATACACACAGTATAGTTGTAACGTAGAAGAATTATATAGTTATATGTGTCGGAAAATATTAAAAATTGTGTGCAGTAGTTTATATCTATTGTTGAGCATTAAAATGTATTTGTCGTTTCTGATTATTGATTTTAATGGAATTAATCTCTGCAAGTCTGATATTTCTTTAATTGGTCATTTTGTAAATAATTTGGTGTGATTTCTGTGAATCTGTCTTTATAGATCTCATGACTTTCAGATCGATTACTGCAATTTCAAATTCCCGTTGTACTGTATCATTAGTTATCCGTACAACGAATTTTTGAATGAAATCGTTCGTATATTTCAACGTTCGATTCCGAGCCCCGCACTTCCGTGTCACATGTCCATATTGGTTTCGATTTGCATTTATACGATGTGGTTTTAAAGTTGATTGATAGTTTCAATTTCGGTGCTTGTAACCAATTTATTTTACGCGGTTGCGTACTTCCTTTCTTGTCGAATGTGACGCATTTAATTGATCCTACACAAAAGGTTTCCTGCAAGGAAGCCATTCTTTTAATATCGAGTACGCGACCACGAAGAACTTGCTAAGGAGAATGACTTAATTTCGATGAAAATAAGTTGAGACAGGCAGGAAGAGAGATAAATTATGAAATTTTATAAAACATCTTCATGACGAAGCTTGGAAGAATAATGAAAGACTCCGGAAGAATATTGATGCAGGAACTATCGGAACGAAGTTCAAAAGATCAACGTTGAAGGGTGCTTAATAGAGGCATGACAAGTTGCTTTTATGCGCCATCATAGTAACGTCAATCAGCGTTTATGAAACTTGGTTTTATCCGACCCAAGTGCGTTACAATATTCGCCGGATTTCACTTTCTACACTTTTTCTCGATTTTCTACTTTAATATCCCTCCTTTGAAGATCTGTCATTTGACATCAAAGAGGCCGTTACAAATTTTCTCAACTATATTTTACAGTATCAAAGAATTGTGCAAGATGCTAGAGAAGCGGGGTTATTTTAATCAAGAAAATCTCACCACGGGTCCAGCCATATTTTTTGCCAGTATTTTAGCACATGCTTTAAAGAAAAATCGGTTACAAAATCAACACTGTAACGTGTATATCAATGGATTGGATAAGAAATATTAAGATGAATTAAAAATTGAACAAGCACAGTATTCTAAAATGCAGATAACTTCAATAGGATTCAGTACATGCTAATCCATCGAACATTATCTTTTTATCTGTTTATGATTAAACGTGCACCTTCCGATAGAAAATTCTAAATTTTACAGTTACTTTTTGTCACTCTATTATTAGGTACATCCAATGGAGGGCATTTGAAAATGCGATTAAGAATTAAGGAGCAAATAACTGTGTTTCTTAATTTCAATTACGCCACTTGTCTTACTGGGGAAGGACCCCAAGTGTCCGACTTCGATGATAATTTTTTATGAGACGATGGTATATGGATCCCTAATGAGAGATGTCTGCAAAATATTAAGTGTACTTACTCAATAGTTTTAAAGATATAAACAATTAAACTTTCATACCTTGTTGATATACCATGATTAGCATTAGCTGCTCAGGTTTTTGAAGTTCCATTAGCAGGTTGCGTGAAAGTTCAATTGTTTATATGTTTAAAACTATTGAGATATTACACCTAATATTTTTCAGACATCATTAGGGATCTATATACCATCCTCTCACCAAAGATTATCAAAATCGAAGTCGGACACTTGGGGCCCTTCTCTTGTTAGTGTAACAGGTTCACGATAGACGGTATTAGCGATTGTTAAAAAGTGCAATTGAAAAAAAAGTATTGGAAGGGAGACACGTTAATTGATTCCTAAGAAGCATGCGGCGCATAACCGAACGAATATCTCACCAGAAACGAGGCAAGAATTTCTAGCTAAGCCTTGTTCCTCACAGCATAAATTCAATTCCCTTCAGGTAGTCGAATCGAAATCCAGCCAGTGCACATTTAATTAAGAATTATCGCGAATACGTGACAGTGCGGAATCAGTTTCGCCCCTTTTCGATCAGACCACCGCCCGAAAGCCTGGCCACTTCGAAGACACTCAGGACTAATTTATCGGGGCGGAGTGTCTTTTGCCCGTGACAACCGAAACTGTCTAGATAATTTAAATCAGCGGCAGAGAATGGCCATGCTTGTACAAATTCTCCTTTCTTCTCCAGCCGTGTAAAGGCTCATTTTTCTATTCGTCAGGAGCAGGTGTCGCCCTGGTACAGGTGGTGGAAGAGCACTGTCAACGTCAGACTTATCATGGATCCTCAACTATTTAGGAGACCGTCGAACGAATCGTTTCAAGGTTTCGAAACTCAGACGACGGGCAATGCTGCATTGAATAGTATCAGGTTCGTTTCAACGTTGCAAAATACGCTAGTTTTTCGAAATACAGGATGTCTCCCGTAGATAATAAATTGGGAAGTAATTCTACACGCAAAAGTGAGTCGAAATTTGACGCTCCGTTTTCTAGTAAAACGAGTTTGAATATTCAGCGAATCCGCACGTTACAGTAGTCTCTCCGTAACTGTCGCGTCGCGTTGTACCGTCGAGTCTGCAGTTTGCAGAGCGACAGTTTTGGTAGAGGACTCTTGCTGCGACTGAAACAGCAACAGGAACTGAGGAGTAATTATAATCATAACTATATCGTGTTTGACTACATTTTAATAAAAAAAACGCCACAAATATGTTGATAAAAGTGTTGTAAAAAATATTATTAAAAACAGATAGGTTTTACCGCGAAAACCAAGGTACATGGAACTAAATGAACAGCAACTTCGTTATTTTTACGAATTGGTTTGCAAAATTTTCAGATAAACACTAAAAAGATAGTCTCATTGGATTAGTATAATATTATAAATTTTTATATTAATTGTATTCTTACTTTTTCAGGCAGGGTGATGCTAATCCTGATCCAGAATGACAAGAATACCATTATTCATTGTATTTTTACACTCTGCAATGTGGTCATTGTAAAAGTAACAATAAGTAGCATTCTAGTGAGGAGTTAGTTTACACAAATCGTCGCGTAAAATATTTCTTTGGTCTTCAATAAAATTTGCAATTGACATGTTGTTTGAATCTGGCCATCGATAACTTATGTTACAAACTTCCGAAGGAAATGAAATGACAGTGAAGTCAATTAAAAATTTCTAATGACAATTGTAAATGGACAGTAGCGTAGAGTAAAAGACTGTACCATAAACATAATAAGTAATTGTTACTAACAACCAGGGTTATTGACAATCGACATGTCAATGGCTTGATATTTAAGTAAATTGTGTAAAGTTTAAAAAGTTGCCAACAATTATTTCTCTTATTCTGAATAAAGTTTGCATTTACAATGAACTTTGTAATATTTTTGAATTGAATATTTAAATTATTAAACATTGGCTTTTTATAGGTATGCAATTTCATCTGTATTGCTTTTCTAAATGTTATTAATGAACAGTTATGTAAATGTTAGGGCTATATTAACGTATTGTTTAGTTATGTAGTGATATAATTTAGTTTGCTAAAGCCTGAAACGGGGGAGAAGTTCCGACTAAACTTTACTGACAATCTCGTCTTAAGGAAAAAATATATTGCAAATACAGAGCATTACGGTAAGAACTAAGCCCGAGTATTTTCATTCGGGTACAATCTAAACTACGCAGATAACCATAGTTGTTTGTGCCCTAGCCTCGGAACGAAACGTATGATAATAGCGCAATATAAATAGTTGGCAGACCTCCAGGTGAGTTAATTGCTAGATCAGCAGTAGTTTCGTTTCCTGTGTCCCAGCACGTCCGACTGAGCTAATTTTTTCTTGGCAGAAGGTGTGCTTAAGCTGGCAAGATATTCCTGCTTAATGCGCCGCCCTAGGTGCACCTGCATTTGGATCTCATTTGTGAGATTAAATCTTTCGAACGACGCGGGAAATATGTAAACGTTCCGAGATAGACGGAAACCTAGAATTGCTGCGAGGGTTAACGGCATGTATTATATAAATATATTGATTTATTACTATCACTAGATTGCGGATTTTTAGTATTTTTGACAAAAATATGGAAGTGCAATTCGAAACATTAAACATATCACACAATGTGATTGGAGAATATCGATATACTATTTTCATCGTGTTAAAGCGTGAACTTTTTAACTATTTTATGAATAGACTGAGGCAAAATTCTTTTATTATTCTATACAACGTATTTTTTTGTTACAAAATAAAACGCCAAAGAACGAAAGTCCCTTTGTACACAAAGGTTTTTTCTTCTTGCAATTGTTGTTGCCGCATCAAATATAGTTTTTATTTGCAAGCATCAACATGGTCGTCTAGTTGTGAAACGAAAAATGGACAGAGAAATATTTCGGATATGAACTATATCGTTAGCACGAATAGTGTAATACTTATTAATGGTGCTAATATAATATGATTTTAATCATTCCCGTAGTTATCGGACGGGTTTCGATTGAACCGTTTAAGCGCGTCGATACGAAACGCTTCCCTGATGTGTGATATTTCTGTTTAGCCGAAATTTTGCGGGTAAAGTCCAACGTGGCCGGTCGGTAATTCCCGACCTCTCTCGTGGTTGTCCAAATTTGTAAATCAAGAACGCGGATACAATCGAACCGCCATAAAGAGAGCCCGTCAAAAGCCGATAAAAAGAAATCCCGACGGGCGGCTGCGCTTTCGCCAAATTTTCTTATCGCGGAAATAAATCGGATAGCTAAAGCCCGGCAATTAGCAGTAAATATTGTTCACCTCGTTCTGGATAATCCGCGCTTAAACGCCCGGGCCCCCGGTTCGTTCGACTTTATCCGGTAGTTAGTTAAGCTCCAACAAACCAATTACAGTGTCCCGCGTCGCACGAAGGAGCACTGACTATCGTTGGATCAGGGACGAAGTGAACTGCGCGGTTAGCTTGACATTAAGTGCGGAACAGCTGATCCTTAATGACCAATTCGCGGAATTAGGCAGTGTAATTAATGGCCGTGCAGACGAGCCGCTTACGATACCGAGTTAACGACACTTTGACGCGTGCCGCCCAGATAGCTGAGAGGGTACACTGTGACGGATCACGTTTCGAGGACTACCAACACCTAACGAGACGCTATCATTTCGGCTGGGGTTTTCGGGAACGAACAGGGGATGGGACTCTGGCACCTTCTGCACCCCCCCCCCCCCCCCCCCACAAAAGTACAAGACCTAAGAAAATTAATGATAAGTCTATTCCAGTAAGAATTTCTTTTCCTCCTGCATTCCTAAAGTTATTGTTTACATCGGTTCCAAGAATTTCGATAAGAAATGTGAATACACTATTGCCACTATGACAAGTGGCGTTTCATTAAAAAATTGATTACACGTACGTAAGTTTTATTTTTGATTGACAGCACGCAGCTTTTTAATTTGCAAATTTTTACTTGGTGTACGAAAATGTTCAACAGTATAGTATAACTGATATTTCTCAGTATATAAATTATACTGTAGGTACTTTAAACGTCGAAGATGCAAATTATCGTTCAAGTAAGCGACAAGTACAAATCCAATCCATAAATGACTTTAAAATACTAAAAAGGGTCGAGAGAAAGCACATAAAAGGAATATATGATACACGAATGCAATATATGAGACATTTTAATAACTGGGATGGTGCAACCTTTAAAAAAGCAGTCGACCATAGATTTTAAGGGATTAAACGTATTTTGCCATAGCCAGAAGGGACCAATAGGGAAGGTATAATTCACGTTGCACGTTACAGATCACTCCACCCTGCGAACTATACTTGTTTCTTTTTTAAATTGTAGTATTACTGTCTTAAAGTATTTTACTTATTCGTGACGAAATTTTATCTGTAATTAATTTAACGATAACTATCATAACTACTAATGTTATATGTAACAATTTTTTCGCGAATTATATTCTCGGTGATCCATACCATTCCTAAAATGAATTAGGGACACCACATTAATGTTCAACATCTTTTTTAAAATTTTTAAAAATTTTTTAATCAGATACGATTGACATTGCAGAGCTGTATTCATGAGGAATTATTTAATGATTTTATTTCCTTAGATATATTATGATAAAAACTGTGGTCCGCAGATGCGATGATAAATATTTAAAAATGACCCTTTCCTCGGCACGTCGAAAATTCGTGGGACAAAGTGTAGGAGAAACGGGTTAAAAAATGATCTGTCATATAATACTTTATTCCGGCCGCGGACAGTTTCAGGGGAAACTGGCGAACTTTTCGTAGGACAATCAAGTATTCACGACAGAAATGGCTGCGCGATTTATAGCGCCATTTAAGAACCAAGATTTGCGCAACAATGCTCGCGAGGGGAAATGTGGTCAATGCTTTACAGACGAACGGCTGAATCGTTCTGGAGTAGCTACTTGCATCGCAAGTCGGTCAAAGAAACTCGCTTCGACGAGGAAAATTGCGGGAGAATATCGACTGTCGGCCCTGTAATATTTTACCTACGAACAGAGGATAGAAGGGGGAAGGGCTCAAGGGGGTTCAACGAATTGAAAGCGTCGAAAGAAAACAATGTGTGTATTTGCACCCCGATACCCGGTAAATGCTCTTGTACGCGAGGCAAGTAAACAAGCTAGCCTGTCTCATCTTCTGTGCAGTTTCCGAGCATCGCTAACTATTATTCCTGCATTGAGATATTTTCTCATTTAAAAGTCGCAGTTTTCTGTTATACTGCTGTCTGGCGATATTGAAACAACAATCCCGATTATATTAAACGGATAGGTATAATTTTACTGTCAAATCTTGCTTCGAGTGTGCCTCTGTTGGCATTGTTGTAAATAATATGATAATTTTATAACGAGTGGTTAATGTAAAGTATATCATAATGTCTCGTTAATACATATTATCCCAGTGTATTTAATTAATTATTTATTAACTTTGAAAAAGTTATGGGAGTTAAATATTTTTTCTATATTTCTTAATATTTTTTTTTATATTAATATTTCTGAAATTTTATTTGCGATTTTTCAACTTTTTGCAAGCAGGATACAGAAAATTCGTTTTATTTGTAATGACAGGCTTCCATATCATTATATCATCGAATACTAAGTAGGTGCAACCAATACAGGTACATACATCGTAATTACGTGCATGACAAAATTGCTACAAATAATATATTAATTTAAAAATCGTGGATGTACTGAGAGAGAGAGAAACCAACAATTTCAAACACAGCTGTTTCAAATTGTTGGTTTCGACATTTATTTTGACAAAACAAAGCGGATTTCAATTAATCATGAGCTCTTCTGTCGAACCATTTTCTGTATCGAAAAACACGGCGCTCCACTGTGAAAATAATAAAGTTAATATCACCGTAATGAATATGAAACAATGTGCTAGGAGTACGGGTTCAATGAACGGCACTTTAATTATTTTCTCTTGATCCGCCTATTTCAAGCTAAATTTGCCTATCGCCGGTGCTCGATAATTTACAAGAAATTCCACTCGTGCCAGCGACCCTGTCAAAATAAATTTCAGAAGATACTGATGCTGAATATTATTAGACATTTTTCGATAGAAACATATTTCTGCAAACATTAATTTAGAGTATACGATTATTCTACATATTAGGCATACAAGTTTGATTGCTGTGTACAGGTTACAAGTCTGTCAATTAAATCTAATATTAGAATCAGACTGTGCATTTTTCTGCACAACTCTAGAGATTTTTTTTGCAACTCATACACTTTTCTCCTATTTTTTAATTTACACTTTAATTTAGCGCATTATCCTGTTTGAATTAAATTCCCTCGAATAGTAGCACAATTAGAGAGATCAAATATTTCACAGGATTAACGAGGAAGAACAATTGAACTTTCACGAGAAGAGCGCATGAGGGCTAAAAAACAGTCAAATAAAAAATGAAACACGTTTAACCCTCATCACTCTGCGAACAGTACAGCACGTTTACCAACCAAAGAAATGTTGTACGTTTCAGGATCTCCTACAGTTTATTTTACAAATTTACATTTTATTATATATTATCATTGCACAAACTCTCACAATATTATCGATTGCAATAGAACGTTAGTTGACTGTAGGTTCAAGAGTGATAAGGATATTAATACAGTTCTAGTTACTGTTTATCTACTGCACTTATTGTTATAAGGCTGAATAACGTGTGCATGCGGCCACGAAGTGATTCCTTATGAGAGAAAATAAGAATAAAATATAGAATAAAATTTTTTCATTCGAAGTTTCATTTTCGAGAATATCGATTTTGAAGATGCAGCGATTACGCGATGTAATTCACACTCTGTATAAAACAAGTCAAGTTATCAAAATTATTGTTTTTCCTCCTTGTCATTCGTTTATAATATTAATTTCTTGGTTGAAGTTCTGTACAATTTTAATTATGTGTATCATTGTGCAGTATCTAAGATGACAATTTTCAAGTTGGAAAATATTATAATAGTGGAAGTATCATTTTTTGTCTTTTATTCTCATATTGTTCCGATTGTTCGTGAGAGTTACAGTCAATACGATATTTTTCAATAAAAAGAATTTTAAACGTCAGTCGACAGCCAGTTTGAAACAAGCATGTGACTGACAATGGAAGGTACAATGTCAAATTGAGCTGGGTTTCCCGCTTTTATACCTACAGCAGCGCATTTCGTTTACCCTCGGTGAAAAGGGACGCGGGTCAAGATGGAACGTTGAACTCGTGAATGTCTGATGATCGCGAAAGCATCAATCATTCAAGGATCCTGTTTAGGAACTTTAAATTATATCTGCTGATGTACGAGCCACATATGGCCGGCTTACAACTAACGGGAATAATTAGAATTTCAATATTCATATTCTACCTGCATACCTGATACATAGTCTTTGATGTTGATGTTGATGAAAGAATGGCGGGATTAACGATCATTATCACTACACATGCTTATGCACTTATATCCCACACAAATATGAGATACACATTAAAAATTTATAGGCTATACGCGATCGTAAACTCTCTCTTCTAACGTATTTTTAAATTAAAGAATATTACTAATTTGACCGTAAGAATAAATTTCGCTTCTGTAAACGAGATTTCTTCGACTAAAAATGTGTAGAAATCGTTTGCATTGCTGATAGCTCTAGAAAAATGCAAAACTAATGGAAAGGATTTCCTCAGGAGGATCGATCCCGGGGAACCTAGTAAATTCGTTTGTTTTAATAATGCACGTGTAAATAATGACTCGTCGTTCTGTAGACTTTTTACCCTGATAGTAAAGTATTAATTGAGGGATTCCTGGAATGGTAAAGGAATTTCTGGTGAAATTGTGTTTGGAGATATTCATTAAGAAAGTTTCATTACATTAACAAAACCGTAATACATTGAATTAAAATCGATTTTGAACGCCGCTTTTCCATGCATCGGGTTTCCTTTGACAAAAAGTATTGAAAGAGTATATAGTATAATGTTACATTTAAAACACATTTGTTTACTCTATTTGCGCATAAGTATTTATATATTTATTTATTTAGCACATTGTTTTACTTTTTACTTTTTAAATATCGTATTGACGTGATTTTAAATCTGCTCGAAGAACAAATTTCGAAGTCGTCGTCATTTCACTGGCTGCTGATCAAAGTAGTCTGCATACAAAGGATATTCAGAATCTCGTTTGCAGCCAGCCTCTAAAAACACAGTCCACTTTCTACTGTGTATGGCATTCGTAAATTAATGTCACAAACTTGTGAATGTATTTTGCACCATAAACTAAGTAAAAAGAATTACAATAGATTTCATAGTGACAGAAAGAATCCTCTTTTACTATTCAACGTGATTTCTGTTACTATAATTCATATGAACACAATTGCATTAAAGAAAAATTGATATGCAGGGTGTTTCGCTTAAAACAGACCTCTTAAATATTTCCCCTGTCTGCTATAATGAGAGTCATATTTGGCTCTGTGTATGCGTGACAAATAATAATGGAATACTTTGTTTACCATGTGGGTAACACTATTCATTGAATTGTAGGAACTGTAACTGCAAATAAACAAAGGGGGCAGGTATATCGACTAATTGTCAATTTTAATGAAATTTTTCGACAATTCCGTCGTTTTGTTACCATTTCATATTCCATTTGTTTATAAAGTTACCAGATGTAGTTTACATTTATGAAATTTCATATCGAGAATAACTGAGAAACAATACAGTGGAGTTGAAAATAAACATTTTCATGTATTCATGCTCGCTATTGTATGCATACTGGGAACGTAAATGGAATGTAATATAAAGGTACGTTTATATTGTTAAATAACCATTTTTCCGAATACTCGAAAAATTCAGGACATGGAGTTTAGTAACGATAAAAAGTTAGTTGTTAATTGTTGTAAACGTTACTAGATGGGGGTCCTGATATTAATTTATAATTATGTTGTATAAATAAAGTCCTATTTAAATCAATGTACACACTTCACACTTCTGTCAGTAGTGAACATGAATTATATGCAATATACACGTCGTACACGGTTACATCGCTATTTTTGATAATAAAAAGCTAGCCGAAGAACCTATACACCCTGAAAAAAGTGTTTCGAACAAGATTTGAAAAGGTATTGCATTAAATGATTTCCATTAGTGCTTTCCCATCGAGATTTAACGCGCTGACCTACATCCACGATAATAAATGGCGCACTAAATATATCAGAGTAGTATTCGAAAGATTTTGGTGGTCGTAATGGGGTAGCCAAGTATTCTGTCCATCGGTATCAATAATTCTACGGTTAAACATAATTTGACTTTATTTAAATTTTACGGTCGCGCATTCTCTCCTGCAACACAGAGAATGGAATAACAACACACAATTTGCAAACAAGACGAAGCTTTTAGTTTCGCGTTTCATAAGCTTTTACAATACCATAGAGTCAGAGATCCGGAAAAGTCAATTATCGATACCGCTGACTATGAAACAAATGGTAAAGCGTGGAGCCCAAAATAGCTACGGGGAAGCATTTTGCGTTGACGAACACGATTTTTAAAGCCTCTCAAGCATGCGAAACATCCCTCCGATGAAATATCTATCACTGTGCGAGTGGGAAATCACCAACAGCCGAAACGGTTTTACATCAATCACGGATGACCAATATGTAACCGTTGAGTGACAATGGTGTGGAATGAATTCTATGTACACATAAAACATAAAAAGACACACACATAAAACATAATCTTGGAAGACGACATGTTATCTGAAGCCGGGTCTATATGTATATGTGCCCATAATTATGAAACTGGTCTAACTCATACCTACATTTCTTTTGTCAAAATATTGAATGCAAAATTAAATTCATATAATACGGAAATAACAAGCACTATCTAACGGTTCATATTTGACAATATCGTAAAAATTCCATTGAATTAACTTAGTTTAAAATAATATGATGTGAAATAACTGATAAACCCATTTCTTTTTAAATTTTGACTTGGACCAATTTCCAATTATAGGCACGTATAATGATCTAAAATCAAATCTGGATGTTCTGAAACTTTCTTGATCGTCTTTTTGTATATTCGTTTATATTTATTACACTCGCACACTATCACGCAGTATGTACGCTGAATTTATTTGTTTCCGTGACAGCCTGTATGCGAAACGTAACGATACATTGAATATTACATTACGGTGCTCAAAAATTATTGCAGCTGCGGCAGCAAACCGCAACTCCAATTTCCCCGGTAATCGTGGCAACGGATACCAAATAAATTACCCATGAATTATTGGCGAATGCACTTTTACCGGTGTTAGAAAACCGTTGCCAAGAAACAACGTCGGTGTACAGTAGTTTCAATCTCTACGAACAGAACTTCGTTGCTGGTTTTAGCCTTCCCTACGGACTGGTTGGGTTATTAAAGCTGCATTCCCGTGTTTCGGCTGCTCCCGGGAACTTTATAAATTGTCAAAACTAGGTGTGTCGATGTGTTCTCCTTTACTGATCGTATTTTCGGCCGTAGCGAAGTATCGGGGAACTGGAGTTCCGAAGAAACTTCCGGGAAAGAAAACGCGATCGAATGGTGTTCTGAGGGTGTTACGAGTGAATTGCGTTTGTTACTCGTCGAGGCTCATATTAGTACAAATATGATTCACCATTAATGACGAAATGCAATATCTGACTCATTGGCAACTTCGTACATTGATTTTGTTATCGACCTTCGAAGCTGAAATCGTTCTTAACGTGTTTACTCAACTTTTACACTCTATTTGTTAGCTTAAGTGGTATAAACTGTCTTCGAGACTGCTTCCAGTTTTCATTGATCCCTATTTTAATTTTGACAATAGTAAAACATATGTTTTTAAGGTGCTATTTTTCAATTAGACTTGGAATTCTTTATTAATAATACATAATAATTGTAATACATTATAATTTCTATGCAAAAATATAAAAAATTTATATTAAAATTAAAATTGTATAGAGCATTTGCTTTTACAAACACAAAGTTTGATCCTGGTTACATAATTGCAGACAGAACACTATCCTCTACACCTTATAAATTAATTTTCTGCGGCGTGATTATTAAAATGAATTCAAAGTTACGAAGTTTGATAATGAAAGCGAAGCGTACGCTTATTATCTGCCGCCTAATATTTTTTTAAAAGAATTCATCTATTAAGTTTTCATTATCGTTGCATGGGACATATGATACTATCGATGCTATCGAATTCGTGCCTAAATAAAATATACGCATATCGTGACAGAAACAAAATATACTTGAAAAATATATTGTACTTTCTTAAGGTTGTACGTCACTTTTAAAATTTCAAGTACATAACACACTTCTGTAATTGTTTCATGGAGCAACTGTAACGACGCACGTAAAATCGTGAAGTTATCGTTGCAAGTTTGTAAGGTATCATACTGATATCGCATTCGTGTTCTAAAAGATGCGTGTCTGTTATAGTCAGTGTCCTATAAAAATCGCGTTGGTCAACTGTTATTTGGAAACACCCAGGTCAGTCTAAAATTGGGGCCGGTTCGCATTAGCAGTAAAGCACCGAATTGCACCCGAGTGTCGGTATTACGTTCGCCCGCTATATTTTTGTTATAATGGCACTTCACCATCATAAACCAAAAAGAGGACACGGGTATTGGTAGAGTTCGCTGTGCAGTTGATGCAAAATCCAAGCGAGCTTGAAGTGGAAGTGAAAAAGGAGCAAAGCCACCTCTAATGGTTATGACTGGATTGGGTGAACCAACTATCTACCCGCGCGGTGTCCGCAATTGCGGTGGGTTACGTTATCCCACGATTTGGAAAATGACGAAATTTGATAACAAAACGGCCGGACTTTCTACTTGGACCTCATATAACACTCTATAAACGTATTTTATTCTTAATAGTAGCCATCGGAGAGCCGGATCTCTCTAGAATTTCGGTAATACCAATATACAACAGGAATACTAACTAGGAAGGTTTTTGATACAACTTAATATATACCCAGTTATTTTGGATAGTAAGTTCTTATTTACTCATCCTGCATTATCGCTAACTTATTAAAAAAGAGACAGATTTTAACTGCTTCCAGTACATTGTGCAACAGATGCAGACAGTTTTTATTTGCATAAAGATCCACAGTAATAACAATTGTAGATATTTTTGCCGTCCATAGTGCCCCGAAAAATCTGTCGACGGCGGCGCTGAACTTTCCGAACAGGCAAACAGGGCAATAAAAAGCTCCTTAAGACTTCGAGCGGCATAACTTCACTGCAAACAGTTTTTACGCAACTCTAAACAACGAGAATGTTTTTGTGTTTGCAGAAGTTCAGTGTCTTTGCCAGGTATAATATCGGTTCGCTCATAAAAGGAAGGTCGGACAGCAAGCGAGAATCGTGCTCATAATAATCGCATAAAGTAGTCAGTTCATTACGGCGCTACTTAAACGTAAATTGTGATTTTCACGGTGCGCAGTTTCCAAGAGCGCGATGATGCTTGTCGCGGAGAAGGACTCTTCGTTAAGAACGAACGTTTAAGGCACTTTATAAAAGATCCGAATCAGAGTCGCGTTAAAGGTGTCGAAAGTTTCCGGGACAGGGCCGCTCAGATCCGGGCGAAGCTACCTAAAAGTGAAATAAACTGCCGAAGTGTTTCTCGACCGAGTTTTTTCCCCATCTTGCCTCTTTCTCTCTCCGTTCGCGCGACAGTGCGACTCATAGTTGACCACGATAAAGCGGAAACAACGAAAGAAGAATTCGAAATTTTCACAATGCATTTCAATCCGAAGTTTCGAATTCTCATAACTAAATGGAATCCAACAAACCGCCGCGCCGGGGCCGTGGCAGCGAATCCTGGAAGTGAAATCGGAAAAACCTCGTGAACCGTGGAAAGCTCATGCAGGAACTTTCGCGACCAGTTTCGTTCTCTGCCGGTTCGTATTTTCTTCCTCGGGGTTGCGCTGCGAAACAAATACCTCATCGACTGGAGAACGCTTTTCACAGGATCCTGGAGCTCCCTCTCTGCCCCCGTATATCATACTCGAAACAATCGCGTCAATCAATTTCCATCGCGGTTCGGTGATTAATGCCCGGTTCCGGCACACGGCGCTAAACGGGTCTCGCGGAGGAGAAAAAATTCGTCAATTTTTGGGAAACGTAATTACAGCCATCATCGGCGGGCAAACATCCTTGACGGCCCTTTATGCTACCCGTCGTTGCGACGCTTTGTCCGCCTGCGACCGGACCAGCTGCGCCACTTGTTACCCGTAAAGATTACAACAACAACAATTGTGAGCGTGAATGCCTGACCCGCTAACCCGCTTTGACTCGCTCCACATAGCCGATAATTGGATGCCGACAGAACCTCTGTCGGAGGGGACAGAATGTTCAGGAACAGAGGACACGGAGTACAGGAAAAGCTGAAGGAAAGCTATTGGACAGAGAAGGAGAAAGGCGCCGTCGCCGAGAACCCATCAAGTTTTGCGTGATTCCGCCGATAATCCCCGCTTGCCAGACGATAGCTGTTTGCGTATCTATCGCGAGGACACTCCTACTCGAACAAAATTCTGCGGAGACTAATGGTGCCGTTGCATGACAATATACCGTTTCGCGCCAAGCTGTCGCATCAAGGGCCTCGTTGGAATTAATGTACATACCATAATGAGCCTTATTCAATGGATTTATGACTCGGAAAGAGAATATCCTGATACGATATCGAGTCCACCTGGATGTCAGGAACGTATCGAGGTGTTTGGAGGATCTAGTTACTTTGGGATTTCGAGATAATAAGTCCTTGTTCCTTGATGGTATCTGGTAACTGCTTTTCTGGGCTCAAGGGGTCTTTCTTAGATTACTGCTGTGATTATGAGGCAATTTTGGAGAATTTATTTCTAGCTACATGCTATATAGTTAAACCAGATTCGAACCATAATTTCTAATCATTGATTGCGTTGATTGCGGATGATTATGTAATTTTTAATTTTTGTAGACTTCAGCAGTAGCAAGGGTTAAAAGACAAAATCCCTCTTAACTTTCCGCAGCGCTTCGCAAATTGATCAATACGTCGCGCGACAAGCTGAAACTCATTTTTCCATTAGCTGGCACAGTGGAATGTTTCGCAGTGGCTAGCAAAATGAACTTGTTCCCTAATGAAATTGAAGAGTCGTCAGCCGGACGGGGCTGACGTATCACATTCGACGATTCGACACGGAAATCTCGCGGAACGACGACTGCACCCAATCAACCTACCCTTGACAAGCGGCCGTTCTTGACGAGAACAAATGAAAACACGCGTAATCCAATCCCAGCCGTATAAACTCAATGTCTGAACGATATCGAGCGAGAATTAGTCCGCAGCTCGGGTCCGAGCTTCACCGACGGCCTCGAGTCAGCTTCTAATTAAGCGTTCCTGTATTCTACGACCAAAAAAAGAAAGAAAAGGAAAAGAGATAAAAGAAGGTACACGCTGAACCAAGCTGAGATCGACAGCTATTTCTCTTCCTTGAATACCATTCTTCACTATAAGCGTAGGGTATGTTTCTCGGTCCATCTGCGCCGCGAGCGAGGAAATTCATTTTCTTGAACGGTGCTTCTGTGCATTAGCTGACCGTGGTAAATTGCAATTGAGTTCTTTGCTACGAGAAGCTAACTCTATTTTTATCGGCTTTCCGGTTGCTCCGATCTGCCGGTCGCTACGTCGAACGTGCGTTCGCTGGGATGATTACATTGATAACAGAACGGGGAATTGCAAATCGTCTGTGTTGTCGAATGCATATAAATTAATACTTGACGGAGATGTGATTAATTCTAATAATTTTGTTCTGCGGATTCAATGGAATAGGTAGTTATTTCTACATTTTGCTTCGACGATACAGTGGCACTGGAGATGACTGTGCAAAAAATGTGTTTTCTATGTTTGCGCGAAGATAAAATCAGAGGATCGAGGATAACCAATATTTTGTATTGGAATCTCTTTATTTGATAATTCTTCGCTAAAAATACAAAAATTTCATTGTTTTAAGCTAATAAGGAAGGATAACATAGATAGTATTTGGTAGTATCGTCTTCTGCTGATTAACTGTTTCAATTCAGTTCGGCTTACTTCCAACAAATTTTGTACAGTTTACTTTTAGTGTAACATACCCATGCTATATTGCATTCAAACGTGCTTGTTTGTAACAAGTTCTTTCGAAAGTTCCTTTTCCATAGGCTCTCGATTGGGTTAATACTGTTAATACCAATAGAAAACTGAATTTTTTCTAGAAGGAATATGGAAACCCTTTTGACTTTGAACAAGAAGAATGTAGGGTAATTATGTTCTTTTCGTGTGAAATCATACATTTATATCAAGTGCCCTAATAATTACAGCACCAACTGTGCCCAACCGTCTCATTAAAATCCATAAAGTTTTGGTGAATTTTTTACTTTGATCCTGCGATCAGTGGCTCATTTTTTATACTCGATATTTTCGTTGTTTTTGGAGCATGTTCAGCGGCTTCGTGGTCCCACGAAAAAATCCTTTCACGAAAACCCGCTCAGCGCGTTAAGAGGCTCTAACGTGACTGGTCTAGTGGCGATCAGTGTCTCTTTAATCCTTTGCGGACGAGACACGCCGAGGACGTGAATGTCCCCGCGGGACGGGAATTTTAGCGAGGAAGATACAGGTATACTCAGCGTGTTAAACATATTTTATTCTGAGAAATTCAGATAAATTTTTTGTTAACCGATTATACAGTATGATGCTGGGAACTGGGACAAGTTGAGTTGAATTTGTATTTATAATAAATAATACTAATGTTAATAATAAATATAAATAATATTAATAATAAATAATATTAACTAAATAAAAAAAACACTTGTACTCCAAGATTGTTTACATCCCGACAAGGCCTAGTTCCATATATGCAATAGTTATTTTAAAAATTTCTTAAAAATTGCTATCACTGTTGTTAAACGAGGAGTCCTTCTCAATGTTCCTAGGGTTAATCAACGATACTGTTGAGTCGAATGGGAAGCTCGATGACAGGCCAGCAATCATTAAAAATGTCGAAACGGGTGCTGAGATGTGCCGCGGAATTCGCCGCGTAAGACGCAAGAACGGTGAACTTTCTCGGTCAAGAGTCTCCACCTACAATTCCTAACAGTTCCAAACTCGCGGCTCGTTTGAGCCAGACACAAGAAAATGCAGTCTGAATGTACCGTCATGAATACAGGACCCGCGCATGCATCGGTATATGTATATAGTATACGTGACTTCACGCGCGAATCCTGAAGCCCCGAAGTTGCCCCGGAGCTACCGGAAAAACGATTGTTCGCCAACTCCAAAAGTTTCAAGCTTTTTATCGTTCTCGAATTCTGCCGCAGGACAGCCTTGAGACAAGCACAAGAGAGGCTGATGGAGAAATGAGAGAGCGAGCATTGAACTGGCTGGATGGATAGAGACGGCGCGAAGAGAGAGAGAGAGAGAGAGAGAGAAAGGGTAAAGGCAGATGAACAGAGGAGGAGAGCGCAACTACGACGAATGCTCGGCACGTATCATTTCAAATGCGTCCCGTTTATCAGACGCGATTCGACTTCTTTAACTTTCCACGCCGTCTATTTTCTTACGTCGTAATGATCTCTGGCCCGTTTTCTTTGGTTCGGCAGGAATTAAATGCTCTGGGGTCCGGGCAAACGTTGAGATACGCTAGGAATAAGTAGAGTGAAACTTTTGTGATTTGCGTTCACACACTGAATGTCCATTGTCTGCGGTGCGTCTTTGTGTCCGTTTCCACCCTTAAAATCAATGGATTTTTCTTTTATTTCGGACAGTATTGAAAGACTCCTTTTGTGTGTCCTGATTGCGTCTTCTTGTGTCGTGATAGAGAAATGCAATTGTTCGATTTGGATAAAAGCCAAATAAAAATAGTATTTTTCAGCGACATATATATATAATTTTATATTATATATATATTCTGTTAAAGTATTTAGCAGTCGCATGTGTGTCCTTATTATTTATTATTTATTTCATGCTTTAAACCAAGTATGGTTTATGTAGCAGTATACACTACATGAACATATTAACATATTACATAATAGCCCTCTTAATAATACATAATAGCACCTTTTAACTTAACCTAACTTACAACTAGTTTGATAAATGTTTATTGTGGTAAATCATTCTGTGATGATTAAACTTACATCACACTGAAGTCAATATTTTGAAGTATATGCCTTAAATTGTTTAATAAAATCGTCAGAGAGCTAATTGCAGAGAAAATTTTGTTTTTCTCAGACCATACAAATTTTGCGACATTACCAAGTTATGGCACAATTTCCGCGGCCGTTAATTTGCTCGAGAATGAAGGGAGCATAATTGTCAGTACCAAGCGACAGAGAAACTTCATTTGAGTGTCCCGTCCAGCAGTTACATTATTTCCTATAAGTGTCGGTCAACGTCCGAGGCAATATTTAACATTTCACGGCAAATCAGAGTTACGAGTGAATATATATATAATTCATTATATAACAGTTTGAAACGTTATGGTCAAACAACTTCTGTTCCTGAAACTTCAAATAGAATAGGAGAATAGTCCCCGACGCTGAACTTTAATTAGTCGTTGAAACTGCGATGGAGAGTGTCGGTGGCAGAACAAGAGCGCAGAAAGAATTCTGTAATATTCATGCACCGATTACGAACTTTCTAAAACATTACTGCAGCCATAGACGGTGGCAGTGAAGAAATGTTAACGCTTTTGTACCCAATCAATTATTACAGGATACTTAGTTACGAGATCAGGTCTTAATGTCTGTGCTGTGCTCTTGATCTCCTTTTCGTCTTTAATTCTGGGTACTCAGACTAAATTGAGATTATCGCAATGTGATCTGACAAATAATTTTATGGAATATGCTTTATTGTAAATAATATGAAGCAGAATAGAATTTTACCGTTCACAGTTTAACGAATAAATATGCAAAAAGTATTGATATTTAGATATGTTTGAAACGCGAGGCAGAGCAACAGTCCACTGTAAACTCGTTTCTTCGGAAATTACAGACTCCACTCCGGTCGTGATCTGCATCACAACGGCATTATTCGTCAAATCGAGATGCGACAATATTTCAGCGGACGTGCGACAGCGTAACGTGTGCAACCATGTCAACGCGCATTGCGTTTGAAAAATCAATAAACGTCTGGAAGTTAAAACTCATCCGTAAACACGGCCGTTGCAACAATCAAGCAAACTTTGTTGACCTGACGTAGTGAATGGATTCGGTAGGAAAAAAAAATCTCCAATCAAGCAGCTGGGCCGACGAACGCTTGTTTATCGCGTGGCTCGGAGGAAAACAGAGAATCGGTAAAAAGACGGGGGTCGGGATAACCTATGCAGGACGGGAATTGGAAAGCAGTGCAATCTCGAAGGCGTATCAAAGAAGCGGACAGAAGTTTCTGTGGGTTCACTAATCGTGAGTGTCAAGTTGAATCAGACCGTATCGTGTGTACTTCCCGGTAATAGGAGTAAAATGTATGAAAGGAGACAATCCAATTTCCTATCCGCCGACTCGAAATGATGCTTATCGACTGGCCGGAGGTGGGACATATTATTCCCTCCTTTGCCAGGGTAACCAGACCCGCGTGTACCCATCCTCTTCTGTCTGGTAGACACCCCCACCCTCGACAGAACTCCGCTCATAATTTTCTAAGGACCGCTCCGCTGATAACGTGGAAACGATTCCTCTCCTTAATCGTTTCACTATTCGCCCGTATTCGGGCTCAGGAGGGCCGATTGATTGTTGTAACATCTACTTCTTTCTCTCTTACAGTGCTCTCCAATACGAGCTATAAAATTTTCTTTTCCGTCCTCTAGTGAACGGACTGGGTTTGTGAATTCGTGGAATCTTGGAATTACTTAATGATTTTTTGGATCACGTAAACAGACATTCTTTCAATAGTATCGACAAATAGGAGCATTTTATGTGTGCAATTGATTTTGTGACAAAGATGTTCATGTTTGTGTTGGTCAAGAAACAATTCATATTTTTTAAAATGAAAATATCACTTTATTAAACATAAATTCAATTTTGTTTATTTTTTTATTCTGACGACATTGTGCCATCTTTGAATCTGTCCAGATATTTATATTTGTTCGTGCACAATAATATGAATAGCACACTGAAGAAAAATCGGGAGAAATTTTTATCGAACTCAATATTAAGGAAATTCTTTCTGCAAGGTATGCTTTGTTGGATCCTCTGCATTGACACCTAGAGTACGACACTTCGGCCTCCTGGGGGATCAAAGCGAGCTGACCTCAGTTTCTTTAAGCGAAATTGTATTCTACATCTGATGCAGAAAAATCAAATTTGACGCGACCCTTATCACCATTTATTTATTATTATCACTTTTATGTAATTTCAAGAGCATCAATGCGTTTCTTATAATTTATGAAAGCTATTAGAGGGAAAAACAAATTCTTACATAGTTAATCGTGACTGTGAATCCTACAATTGTGGGTTGTTTTATTGGAATTAATTTAACTTTCCACACGGCAAGAAATATCTGTGGTTGTCAGGAAGAACGTCGCATGTCACATACTTTCATTTTCGAGATATTGTCGTTTGAAGTTTTGATCACTAATGCTTTGACATAGGATATCGGTTAAATTTTATTACTTTTTTGAGCCTTTCGAATTTGTTTTCATGACTTTTTTTCTGGTAAATACATCAATCCTATACTATAGAGCTCAATTAATGCATAAACTCAAAATTTTTGAAATTGTGACATGCGGCGTTTTTCCTTGCAACGACAGATATATCGATTCCATCGCGTGGCGCATAAAAAATAGCATAATGTCAGTATTTTCAAACTAGGCTCTGTGCACAATAAAAAAAAAGTAAGCGCCTCAGGGCAAACATGCTAACAGAGCAACCAGACATCCAAACAATGTCTGTGTCGCGTGACTCAGGAAATATCCGGACTCGATTGTTCCGTTGTCGTGTATGAAATAATTCCGACGGAATTTTGCTCGCAAGTTCATATTTTTATCGATGGAGAAACATACGTTGATAATTTAATACTTCGTGCAGCAAATTGCAGAAGCCGAAAGCCAGCGAACAATCGAGAATCAAATTCGATTGTGGGCACATTGAACGTACAACACGCACGTGCCGATGGAATTGTTTGAAAACATGTTTTGTTTTCCGCGCACGGGATGAATGCAGTTTCTGTCGCTAGAATATTGTATTCAACATTCGAATGGTTAACTAATACAGAGCCGTTATCGTTCTATAACTCTATTTCCGTTCGCGTTACAAGATCAAAGCGTTTTGCACGAACATTAAAGGGCGTGGGTTCCGAAATCAAACAACTATGAACATTATAATATTCGGCGTGGACAACGAATGTGCAACTTGTAATTAAACGCACGCCGGATCAATGACGCCATTTTTTGTTCGCTGCGAACACCGCGCCGGATTTTATGCAAATACGTGGATTATTCATTAGCAACATTGATGATTTTCATCTTGTTTTGCCCGCTTTTGCCTGGGAAATAATTTTCCACGTATGAAATTGCAACCAAAAATTCGGCCGATGGAGGTTTGGTTATTTTGTAATTGAAGAACCAATCCGCGTGTTTCAATGCTGCGGACGGAAATATGTCGGCACACATTCGATCTACATTTACAATGCGGTTCATAAATGCCATGCCGTTAACAACTTGTCGATAACTTCCAGTGATTACAAAATTTGAAAGGAAATTTCTTTCGTTGTCGTTAAGAGTAACTGAAAATTCTATCAATCCTAAAATTTTTTTGGTCGTCTCACACATCTTTGTATGGAAAATGTATTGCTAACTTCACTAATAACATGAGGTTCTTTGTCAATCAAACTTGTTCCTAATTTGTTCTTTAAATGGAACAGCGCGTGCTAAACATAAATATTTTCAATAATCTTCATATGATTTTTGTAAAAGGAAAGCTTCGATCTTCAAATCCATAGTAGATTCGGTCTCAAACAAAATTTCGAAATTAATATTTCAATATGCAGAATTTTCTAAAACAAAACGAGTACTCAATTTTCCACCCATTATAGTGATATACCATGCAAACACATTTTCAAGGGAAATTAACGATGAATGGTAGAAACAGCGGAGTAGAGTTTTAATCTAAAAAAAAAATGTAGACAATTTTTCAAAAATCGGAAGATTGGTGTGTTTTTTACAGTTATATCATAACATGTTGAAAAAAACGAGATTTCGGCTTTCCATGTAGGATATCTTGTAAAAACATTTACGGAGAAAATGAACAATGGATGGTGGAAGTAGAGGCTGCAAGCTTTAATCGAAAGGTATCCACAATTTTCAAAAAATCGGAAATTTGATAGCCGGTTAATATACCGACAAGTCTAAACATTTAAATTGTTGTAGCGTCCCCTCGATGTCGCAATTCGTACACCGAATTTCGTATATAGACTCACCCTCAGGCATTCGCGTTGACTTTTCAATTACCGTTTTGGCTTAAAAAATTCAACTCCATGAACGAGGAAAATCTAAAAAGATTGGGCGGTGAGGAAGTTCTCGAATCCGTTCGAGTTTAGTGACCGAAGGACCGAACGGGTATTATCTACGACCTAACATTCGATTGGCCCGAACGAATCATTTAACCCTAGTTTTAAAAGAAGGATCAGAGAGCGGCACGATTAATCGAAACGCGGAACCTAAGACTGATTTCTTTCTGCACGCGATCCATCTAGATTGGAAAAGTTTCCACTTTTACTTTATTGTCGGATAGCTGCACGAAGATCGACGTTCGCCAAACGTCTCCGATAGCCCGACGCTGTTCCAGTTTGCCACCTCCGACTGTCCCTTCGCCCTTCTTACAACGGAATAACGACTTTCTTTCACTGTACGCGTGGAAATCAAAAGAAGGTGGAAAGAATTATCGCTTTTAGAAATGTTCACCATGAGATATTGGCCGCCCAGATATCGGCGTAATAACGTCATGCCTTTTCACTGCACTACATTGTGCCTCAAGTTCGTTTTCCGTTTCACTTCTTTCTCTTTTTTTACCTCTCCCCCACCCCCCTGCTTTTGGCGAACGAAAACCACCGAAAATGTAACAATGGAGTGAAACGCCGCCGTGGATATGAAATTCCAAGAATAAAAGTTTGAATGTAAGTGTACAGACTTTTAGCGAAAACATTTAACTACATGAATTCACACAGTGTCTGCGTACTTTGTACGTGTAAGTACGTGTAAGTAGTTTAGTGTACTTTTCTGCAGCATTGGAAAAAGTAATATGTACGTCTGAAAAATTTCCTTAAACTGGTGAAGAAATGGTACACAAAATCGAAATAAAAAAATATAGATAATATCACGAGCAGTTAGTAATAAATTACTGATAAATTGATTATTTTGGTAAAAGGATTAATATTCACGAAAATTTAATGATTTTGGAGGAAGATAGGGCAACACAGTATCGAGTAACAATACGTTTCGGTTGCAATAACTAAATATGAGATTGTGCAAATCCCTACCGCGTAGGGAACGCTTCATGAACGTATCAGTTAGCGAGGATATTAAATTTCTACGAACAGGGCAACGAAAGATATTTAATAAAGTATTTGGCAAAAAAAAACCTGCTGGGACAGAAGCTGCAAGCCAGAATTTCCACGAATCTTGATTTAATCACAAATCTCTGCAACTATTTTCAAACAGAATATTATTTACACGATTTGTATTGAAATTGAGTGGAACCATCGATGCGGTATAACAACCGAAAAGGCTGCGGCCATGTTTCGATGCGCTTTCTGGAAAGGTTGAAACGTGCAGATAGAACTGTGCGAGTTTAAAAATGACTTCGTTAACGCGGACTGAATAGTGTAAGCCGAAACACACGCGGATCAATAAAGCGTTAATTTATCGTGTTGCATGAACGCGTAACTGAAAACAAGATACTGAACAACCTTCCGGATGAAAAACATCAAACTAACCGAGTCGCTACTCGAATTCATGCGCAAACCAGCTGAAAAGTTTGACTCCGCGCGCTATAACTCTGCCTCGACTAGTGAGCGATGGCTGGAACCAATTAATCCTGCACAAATCAGTCAATATGTCCCACTTTTTGGATATACTGTCCGAACGATTTGCTATTATCGAGTTTTTCTCTATTGGAAACATTTTTCTCGTGGCCCTTTATTTTATCGCCAGCTATGCAACTTCATCAATGCGGTGGTATTTGTGCAGTCAAAAATCGACAGGTAAAACAGGAAAAATACAATAATAAAAATTAGAAGATTTCAAAGAGACAATTTCTTGAAAACTGGATTTACAAATTTACTGAACGTTATTGAGAATCATTTTCTTTCGAAATAGAAAGAGAAATAAAAATAGAAAATTTGTTTGTAATGAATTTATGAGAAGAATAGGTGAAATCAAAAACTATAGGGACATTTGACAAATCTAGGAGTATTATTTTATGATTTTCGGCTTACTAACATGATTAAAAGAAAACATACATTTTCAGATAGCTTCTGTTCGTTACGTTTGTAACGAATTGTAATTTCTTGATAAACTTTAAAATAGCGATGCTATCAGTTATGATATCCATTACATGTTATATTGAAATTAGTTTATCTTTCAATCAAATTATTTGATGTATTTAAACATTTGTTCTTCGTAAAATACTGTAATAGCTTATACTAAAAGGGAAAGTACGAGTGTAACGGTAAGACATGGGACTAATGGAACCTACGTTTTGTTCCAGGTTACACAGTGGACTTATCATTAAGGTTGCCTAGCAAACCTTTTCTTTGATGTAATGAATCTACTGTTAGTTGGGGAAAATGTGTACACGAACCGGGTGGAACTATCACTTTAATTATCCTAATCATGTCTACTATTAATTAGATATCTAAGAAAACTTTACTCTTCAGTCTTAAGATTACTTTCACAACTTCAACGGGACTTGGAGTACTTTTAATTACCTTAATTAATTATGAATGGTCCTCTGTCAACCCGTTGAAATTCTTCAAAGAGCCACTAATTTACAAAGAAGGAAAAAAATTCATTTAATAATTGATTATAATACATAACCGATGTTGCAGGAAAAAATTCGAGACGTTCCTTCTTCACCCTGTTGCTGTTTTCTGCAATTTAAACAATCGAACGTATTGTTGCACATCTACGTGCAATTATCGTCCAACAAACCCGCTGCGAGCGTGAAAACGAACTATTATCGTGGTCAATAGCTCTATTTGTTATTCAGCTTCGCGTAACTGTTAGTAAATGCACAATGCACGTGCAGTTGCTATTTCGGCTAATACAAAATGGCGTGTGTAAATAGCGCCGAAACGTATTCATTAAACATTTTCATGTGTTGCGTGGACGTATTCTTGCCCCTTTCAACTTGTCCTTTAGGCGAAATCGTAACAATGTTCGCACAGGTCTGAATAATGCTACAGGGGCTCGCATTGCTACCGAAAAAACCGTTTTCGCTCTAGCCAGGATCTCGCTGGAATGACGGACGGGTTTAAACATAGGTTTGAATTGATTTCGATCCAGCAGAGATCACAAAATACTATTTTCTGTAACAAGGAAGGAAAGGAGAATCGATAGTTTCAATGGTGGCTACCGTATATCCTTGGTCTATCAAAACGGCATACAAACATTCGCCGTTGAATACGCGCCGCCTTCCAAAGGATCCATGCGCCGCGAGTGCTATTGACGCCGTTGATAGGATTACGAATGTTTAATGAATCTGGATTAGATGTGTCGTAAGCCGGCGTCCTGAGGCGGTCGTCTGTTGAGCTACGTCCACCATTAATTAATTAAGGTACCTCATGGATTTTTCAATTGACCGACTTAATTATTTCGATTTAAAGCGAACGCACGCGATTCACAGTCATACAATCGAACGCGGATGTATTACAAACAAATACTCCGAGCATTAATTGCGAACACTGCTAGCGTGGTATTTGCTACCGAATCTCGTATTTTCCACTGTTTCGCCAGTTTTCCGCGAAATGCATACATGTTTTTGATTCTGAACTATTCTGTAGACTGTAGATTATTCTGTAGATAAAGCAGTCTCGATTTTCGTTACGGTTTTATTGCAGTTGCTTCGAAAGGTACAGTTTTTGTTACACAAACTATAGTTAGTCAAGCTACACGCAGTTATTGTATACAGTATCTACATGTATACAGCGGAAACAATATACGATGTAACTTTTGTAAAGTCTCTTTTACCACGAGTGAAACGTCTGGCGCGTTTATTTTGCAATTTTTGTAGTTTATTTGTTCACTATTATTTTCGAACTGTGACGGGAAGTAATTGGATTTTATACAAGTAGTGTCTCAATAATAAAGTAAACCGAAAATCTAATCAAGAAATGTATACTGTTCTCAGGAATCGAGTGGGTTAGATCTTGACGTGATACTGCGGAAGTGTATACTGAAATCAATGTGGACTTATGGTATTCTACTCTGCTGCTTCGTGTTCTAACATTCCAATCTTGGAACCGAGTCAACCAACAATGCCTTGTACTCTATTGCGTCCAATTTTCTTCATTCGCGGGAACCTTCTGTATAAGTATTTTTATGTATAGTATAGTACACAGAAAATTTCAGGTCTTTTGATAATTATAAAACTACGGTTTCTCTCTCTCAAGAAATTTTATAGGGTAATTTCAGGAGAGATGTACCACATTTTGTTTCCTGCTTATAAAAATTTTATTAAAAAGAATTGGAAGTGTAGACAGGCATAGTTGAATTCTTTATTTAATTCTCTTTAATGAAATGTAACGTTACATGAGTACAACTTTTATATTAATATATTAATATACTATTTAAAAAAGGTCGAAAAAGTGCATCTCTCCCTAGGGGCTGGGGTGAGATGCACTCGTAATTGAGGATAGACGCACTCCTGTATCTATTAGCCTCTTCTCCTTACTTCTATTCTTTTTTTTCACTACCACACATGTTACATAAAGTAGTATACATTGTACATGTTTCATGGAGCGTGCACGAATACGGAAAATTCAATTCAGTACTAGCAATCCTTTTTTGCGGATATCTCGAAAATTAAAAGAGTACGATTGGTAGCATAGATGAAAAAAAAAAATGTTGTAGTTCTACTATTACAATACATAGTGCCTGTTATTCACAAGAATTTATAGTTTGTAGCATGTTACAAGTACTTCATACGCGTATCGAATATTTTACCCTCATTACATGCACGATGAAGTACACAAATTTGCGAATCTTAGGAAAGTCATCGAACAACGGTGTAAGTTAACGTAATTACGTTGGAAGTTTGTCCAACACCTATGTAACACCTATGTTTTGATCACCATAGAAAATGTCTTTCTAAATTTCGAAAATTTGGCTCGGTTTAGTTGCTGGAGTATAACTTTCATCGGCGTTTATCTTATAAAATTTCAAGTCGTTGCAATTTCACTTCCTAGGAATGCCTAGGGATAACAACAATTACTACATTAGCTCATTAAATTGTTTCCTTCACTAGAGTCGAGAAATTTAGCAACACCAAAGCTTGTAAACGTTGTGGAGACAAGCACGAGAACAAATTTGTTCCTTATTTTATTATTCATTTAACAGAACATGTTCACAACGTTTTTCTAACAATTTCCTTATCATGAATTAGGGTAAAGTAGCCTACTGCGAGATCCATTTTTTAAAAAAGTCATAACTCTCATGTACGTGTTTCAAAGATACGATATTCTTATCGAAACCTGTTGAAAAAAAGTAAAAACGATTCGGCTTCTTAATAATGACATAAAAACGAAAGTGGTAACAAAACGCGGATTTAAAAAATGGGCACCTAGTATGAGATTTAGATGTCTGTTCATTTTTTTCTGTCTTTTCTCACGTACAAAATCTAGGACATATCCACCGGCAACATCCTATACATTTAATCCATTGTTTGCCCTGTACATGTCAAGAGTAAAGACCTGTGCAAATAAAGCACAGCTTATGCCGTCAATGGTATAAGAAAATATATACAACTATGTCACACTAAGGGGTGCACATTGTGCAGAAACTGATCCGCGTGTTTACGTTTTCGAAAGGGTGAAAACAGAGTACAGTAAATGTTCTATAGACGCAACAGCCTCGGGGGAATTTTGTTGCATCTACCGTACAGGATGATAGCTATTTTTTTTTTTATCTCCAAAGGTCGAGCCGAACGTAGAAAAGGACAGCACGTGTACCGAGAGAGTCTCTTTCTTTCCTATAGGCTGTCATTTTCCAAGTTCTTAAACATTTCTATTAGTGACTTCAGTCATATTGTCTGATAATATGCTAACTGCATTAGTCGCCAATATCGTGTGTCAATTTTTTTGCATTCATAACAAAGATGAGTAGGTGCAATTTAAAACAGGAAAATCATTAAGATTCTTTATTCTTTATTTTTATAAAATCATTAAGGTTCTTCTATCTTTCGTAATTGTAACACAGAAAATTTTTATTTCGCATACAGATCCGGAGTCCATTTATTAAACGGCTTTGCAATAATCAATTTTCATATTCCATCAGAATAAACGAGTTCAGTCCGCAAAATTTAACCGTACAAACAACACGCTCCGCACGCGAAAATCCCCGGGAGCCCATTCGTTCGCATCGACTCCATAAATTCCGTTATCATATGTAGATACATACGTATTTACCGATAAAGCACGATTGCTTCCTTCTGTTCGCCGCAAAGGAAGACAAACTTGTAATACCTTGGCCCTGGGTATCGTACGTGTATCTCGGCGCGACTCTATTTTCCTTTTCTGGCCAATAAAAATCGAGTGTTCCCCCCTCCCTCAGGAAATTCAACGCGGCTCCATTCGCTTCCGCGCGGAAATCTGAGTTGAGCCGGAAATTCGTCGATATCGACTTGAAAACAACTTATCACGACGTTCCTTAAATGTCTTATCTTTATCGGCGGCCCCGTATTCGAGTTTGAGCGATGCTCCACTTAACATGAGGATCCAAGCGCACTCGCCGCGCCGGTGCGCCTGCGAAATTATTGGCAAACCGAACCGTTACACAGCATCGCGAATTCGGTCTATATTTAATCGATACCAAGACCGGAAGACTCGGTGCCGTCGCGTCTGTGTCACTGGCCCCTGGATACTGGAAAATTATACGTTGCCTTGTGCACATACGCGCCGCCCCTTGTCCGGCGTCATTTTCCACCGCATGGAAAAACCATTCGCGAAAAAACCTCAGAGATTCTGGGAACCGCCGGGAGGGGGTAGCTAGGGGAGTATCTGCTACAGCCCCCTTGTTCCGACCACCCCGCGAATGGTTTTTATGAAATGGAAGAAATATCGTGACAAGAGGAAAATACGTTTAATGGGTTTATCGATCGCTGCGAGGAAGATTCTACGGCGAGATTCTGACTTTTGGCTTTCTGCTGCCGCGGGATTGAAATACCGCGATCCGGCAAAATACGGACCGCGGAAATTGAAAGTAATGCTCATATCCACAGTATGCTTTCTATTCTGACGATTTCGAAACGGTTCCCCTGTGCTGGCTGTGCTCGGAAAGTTTCTCCTAATTTCACTGTGAATCTGCGAGCAAATCTCGATTTTCGTTGACAATTTCCTGAGATTCAGTTGCCTCCCAGAAGGAAGTTAACGATAATGATATTTTCGATAGACATATTTTATCTGTTCAGTTTATCGCATATAAATAACAACGAAATAATAATTTGATCTTATGTTAATAAGAACTTGATTATTTTTCACTTTCCATTATAAATTATATGTAACAGCAGCCTAACCTTTTCACATTGATTCTGAAGCAACAGAAATTATTTTTTAAGAGATTTTTCAAAGTTTATTCAAACTGAAGTATTCCTCTCCAATAATTCTAGCAATTCTTACGTTCTCTAATTAAATGCAATCATCTAAGTATTGAGATTAGCATACAATTTTTCAGTAGCGGATGAACTGTGGATGAAAATTATCGTCTTCGAAGTAATGCTCTCTGAGCGCCATATACCGTAGGAGTTACTCACACACTCAGTGACAGCGCTGGGATTTTTCACTGAAAGTTCCTTCAGCTGGTCTCTCACAACCTTCCCGATGCTTTTTACAATTCCAAAATGCGAGAGAGTTTTTCCGAAGGAATCTCTGCTTGAGGGAAAAGATGCAGTCACATGGCGAAGTCAATAAGTTTTCGACATCTTTCGTGCGTTCAAGATCCAAGGAGACATTCCTTCGGTTTTTCTTGGGTTTGTAGGTGAAGACTTTTGGAAGCAGAGTCGCCCTTTTCCATATACTCTGATTCTGAGAAGCAATATATTAATTCACTATCAATCATCCTACTGTCAAACAATGATAGGAATTTATGAAAAACGTTTAAAGAACAAGGTCTTTAAAAATCTCGTTTTATATTTCGTCTTTTACATTCTCGTAGATAACACAAAAATTTTATGCTCGACCATTTTCATTAATCTAGAACTGGGCTTCCAAAATGGATTCTACAAGCGTAACAATTCCTATGCTGCTCCGGAAATGTTTATTGAAGTTTTAAGATAGTAATATCGATATACATTCACAATAGCAATCAACACAGTTAATTAAAGTAAGGCAATTACTCAAATTATACAACGTAGTTCTAATTATTGTAGCTACGAAGAAAATTTTACAATATGGGTTAGGGTTATATGTCACGAAAAGTGTATAAACTTTCTTCATATACAAGTATTACATGGCTAAACGTTTTCAACATATTCTAATCTCCTATTAGTAGAATTTGGGGCTGGATTCTAGACTTAAGCTTTTGATCGATCGGCCAGTCTTGTCTTAACTATCACAATCATGGCGTCTTCTCTAGTTCTGTTAGTCTCCTAAAGCTTCTAAAGGGACTAAAGGATCTTAACTCTGCATTTGCATTATGTATAGTATGCATAAACTTACTGAAACACTTATACGTTAATAGTGGTACATAATACACTGTGTATATACAATACTTAGCTAGTACTTTCTGTTAGCTATCTCAAAGTTAACCACTACTAGCATTAATAAAAAATACTGGGTGCGTGTAAAAGACAAAAAGAAAAAAGGGACAGGTATAGTATGCATAGATTTACTGAAACACTTATACGTTAATAGTGTTATATGTATACGTTTCTGCTGTCTGTGAACTTGAATGACCTTGAGTAATTATAGTCACTCAGTTCCTAATGAAAGTTACTATCATCATAGGTGTTTAAAAAGGGGTGACTAAAAAAATAAATGACAGATCCATTTAGAAATGAATAAATGCCTCCAAGAGACGAATTTTATAAAAAATTAATAATGTTTCACGAAGTTCTCCATATGACGTGTTATTAAATTTGAGTATGCTAACTAAGTGAATAATAACCAAATTAATTAATATTTATCAAAGTATGTGGCTTTAGTCACGCGAGACTCATCGTTTAAAACTCCTTTAACTTGTATGTGTCGCTCTGGCATAATTTAACACAAAAGTAAGCTATTGTGTTTGTTTATATCTCTTGCTCTGGAAACGTATGAATTAATTTAATTCCCTCTTAGTTAAACGTTAACTTTCGTCGAATTTAATTCAGGATATGTTCAGGTAACAATTATCCGAACAGTGCACGCTCGAGTGACATAATACCGAACGTAAAGAGTTAAGTTCCTTGTATTCACCTGATGTGATCTTTGTCGTTTGACTCGCACGTTTCTGCTGACAAACAGATGAATGATTGTATACAGCCGAGATCCCACGCGACACCCACGGGTATTCCATAACACTTATATGTAGAATGTTACAACACGCCCTGAATAAATTAGCATAAACATGTACGCGGAAATGCAGTTTTAGAATAGTCTACAAGAGTAGCACTTTGCACGTCCCATAAGTAATCGTTGCTTGTCAATCTATGCGCCGCAGCTTGCTTGACACAATACACCGCAGCTTTAGGATCTCCCATGCATTTATAACGAATTCTTCTGCAGCGAGCACAGTTTAGCGGAATATACACTACCGGCCAAAAGTTTGGAATCACGACCTAAATTCAGAGAAACAGGATGTTTATAAGAAAAACTGAATGCCTTTAGAGCAACCAAGGAAGATTCATTTGTCAAAAAACATTATGTTTTACATTGTGCATTATTTTTTTTTATCAAGGAATCGGTAGTTTTCTTCAAATTGCTTTTTCATGATAAAACCGCCTTTATTTTTAATTTTTTCGAATGTTTCTAATTTGACATTTTCCATGCTTCTTCCATTGACATAAGAAAATACTGAAATCTGTTTAGAAATATGATTCAACTAGTTAATATTTCATATAATAATATGGATCATTTCAAAATGTGTTTCGAAACTGAGTATAATTTCAGTAGTCTATCCTTACCAAGCACACATAGCCTATTCTAGAGATTATAGTAGTATAGTAAAATAAACATGTTCAGAAATTGTGCATTATTTTAGTAATCTTTTCTGTACCTAGCAAAAATAATCTCTAGTTTGGTAAAATAAATATGTTTAGAAACGAAGTATAAGTAATATTAATAGGATGCTTTGGTAATAACATTGAAAAGAATTAAAATTTCGTTTAAAAAAAAATTAAAAGTTTTCGTACATACTTATACTATCAATTAAATGGCCGTAAAACAATGCACTAAATATATTTTGCTTGCTTTATATTTATAGAAAACCACTTCGAGTTAATTATTCAAGTCTTTTTCGTATTTCCTTATTTCACACATCTGTAGTCACTTTTCTCATTAGAAGCTGTTAACACAGTAACCAATTTGTCAGAAGTTAGAAAACTTCAAAGTAAAACACGTAAAACTTCCACATAATTCTGTGCCAGAACCTCGTGCTATTTGTTTCCAGTTTTATTCCACGTTTCATGTTTTCTTGCAGAAAAAACTTTAACCATTTCCCATGCATTCCATTGTTCCAAATAGAGAATAAAGAAAAATATTCAAATAAACGTTCACAATGTTTTTAGAGTATTTCAAATATCTTGAAAACGTGCTTCAAGAAAACAAGTTTTCTTTAAACATCAACCATGAGGAATTTATTCATGAAAACTGGAAAGTACACAAATATCCGCAACAAATCTTTCACGATTTGCCTCAATAAAAGGTGTATTATATTCATGCCATCTGTGTTCAGTCAACAATATCAAGGCCTGAATGCGGGATTCTTCTTTTCTCTATTTCTCTTCTAATTCTCATTCTACTTGGTTCTTACAATCTGGAATATACATATACTCGTTGCAGTCTTTTTGTGCACGCATTTTTGCCGACCCCGGCAAAAAGTGCTTTTGTTTCTTCATTTTAAAGTGCTCGCGAGAGTCGTAAAGTTAGCGAAGAATGAGCTGGGAAAGGAAGAGCAGGAACGATGAGGAACAGAAAATGTAAACGCGCTCTTCCTTTTCCGAAGGCAGAGAATTCGAAATAGGTTGCGTCCACGGAAGATTTCCCAGCACGCTGCTTTGTGAACCTAAATGGCCGGAAGCATATAGATGACTGTTATTTGGAAACCGCAATACGGTTTTAAACATGTCGAATTCGAATTTCCCAGCAATCAAAATGATGGAATGCGAATCGAATGTTCGGCTTCCTTTGACTACTGCTTCACAAAGGTACTCGACTTTAAAGTTTAACTTCCTGTCACCTTTCAGACCATACTCACTTTCTTCTTAATTAAACGAATAATTCTTTCATTCCGTTGTATAATAGTATCCATATTGGTATAAACTATATTGTATTTACTTGAAAGTGAAACTGCCTCTTTATTGCAACAGTTTCGTCACTCACAAATAACATGAAATGATGGTATGCTATTAAAAATGTAACGATATATTATTACAAATACAATATTAGTCCCATTTGTTGCCACACTCCAAATAAGTTCGATTAATTAAAAGTCCAATAACGATTCTGTTAATCTTGATTAAAATCTTTTGTATTATAATACTTCATACACTTTAATAACCTATAAGTCCATAAAACCTGCGAACCGACCATAATTATTCAAAATGTGGTCAGGTAGGCCACGAAGATTACAAACTCTTTACATAAATGAGTTGTTTAAGCCGTTTTAAATGAAAACTTTATAAGAGAAATAGAATATTGGGATCCAGTGTCGAAGGAAAATCTTGTTCTGACTATTTAAGGCATTGTGTAATATAGTAGATATAACGTAATAGGCACCTACGAAATTCTGCCACTAAGTCGTTAATTAACGTTTATACTGAAATATATAGCTCTTACCTCAAGTTAATAAAATTTTTGCAATTTTAACTTTCAGAAAACCGTGTTCTTAAGTTGCAAAAAAGTGGTTTATTGCAAATTTTGTTATTACCATCCAAAACTACGTAACTTCGCCTGGTATTTTTGCAACTTTTACCGAAGAACTCCGAGACATGGTGGAGATATAGAGGCAGATTTATCGAAACGGCGTTTGCTGTACCGGAAATATTTCTCTCAATTTTTATTCAAATACAAGAAATAAAATATTTCTTTTGAAATAGAGAGAAGCAGAATTAGTACTTGTTATTATTTTTTAAAAAACGGTAGAATGTAATGGTTGCGCGTTGAATTTTTTAGCAAAACGGCACGTTTATTAGGTATTTTCGAAAAAATCGAAATTTTTATTTATTTATTGTTAGATGTACGTATGTAATTTTTTAATTGAGAGAATTTTATGTTTTTATAATAAAACATGGGTAAGTGAAATACTGTTACAATATTTTTGACTTGAGTGTTCTCATTATCTCATAAGATATTTTGTAAGAGTCAATATAGTGAGTTCCCTTTTCTAGTACTAATGGTTTCACGTCGAATGATAGTGAATTATGGTTACGTATATCATGAAGCTTCATCCATTAAGAGAACCAATTCCAGAATGAACATTTATTATAGAACATAATCGCAACAGATTAGCAATACATACTACATATTTCGAGTCTAACGTACTAGAAACACAATACTCACGGGAGTAAATAGATCGAAGAATGACAGTTAACATGCAATACAGCTTGGCGAATTCGAGAATGCAAAGTGTCATTTCCGCGAAGTCTCCTCCGGGATTTCCATTGGTGATTCTACTCCTGAGTCCACTGGGCCGACATTTTCCAATATATGTACATATAGGGCGTACTAATCTAGAAATGGATGCTTTCCGAGAATTGATCAATCGAATGCAAAATATCCTCACCTAAATCCATAATGTTCCACTCACATTTTCGATAGAATCGAAATTTAATATGAAAAACGCTCAGAGAACCACTAATAGATCGTTTTATATTATGTTGTACCCAAAGTTTCTTTTGCAATGTTTGTCCCCTTGCTCTGGAATGACGTGTCACGCACGTCGAAAGGTTTTGCAAAAGTTGGAAGTGACGTGCCACACACATCGAAAATTCTCCCATAATTTTCAATTTTTTTATTTCCTTATTTGCTTTACTTCCTCTGTCTTTTCTTCAAAAAATCGTCCAACACGATGTTCAGTAATTTGGTCACGCGAATTCGCGAAATAAACAGTTCGCTCTGTTAAAACAATATATTTAACGAATTAACGCAATTACGGGATAACAGGACATAAATTCTAATATCCTCGAATGAAATTCGTTTGCATACTATTGTGTGTGTGTGTGTGTGTGTGTGTGTGTGTGTATTCATTTAATTTTGTTCCGTTGACTTTGGCTCAGCCGTGCCAATCCTTTAATGATTCAGCTAATTATACATTCATTGAAGCATCCTTACTGAATTGAATATTATGCCGCCATCGTGTTTACTCGCACATTCATCTGACTTCTTAATCGATTTTCTCTCTCAGGAAATGTCCCATTTGGAAAATCTAATATTATTTAATGATTGAGCAGATGTTTACACAAACTGCAATGTTCCCATTTAATTTTCATTATTTCACCGTTACATATCTGTCCATCTTAATTTCATTTCTGCAAAAAGTGGTTGACGGACAATTTATTTTATCCATTATGTAATTTCTTTAATTCGGAACGGTATAAAAATAAATTGTTATTCCATGCAGCTTTCAGCGTGTTTTAAATGTTTGTATTATTAGGTATATGAATGAATTCTTTCCAATTATTATCAGTTTCGTACTTCTGTTGCATTATTGTAACAAATACACTGCCGATACTGACCGTTGGAGCAGAGCAAACTTGAGTAAACTAATCAAAGGCAATTTAAAATAAAACGTGGTTCAAACGTGGTACGAATTTGTGGTTAATTAAAATTCATGTTGATAAACTTTTACACTGAATATAAATCCCATAGTTTTTTTTTACTGCCCCAATTAATTGAATTTAAATGTTGGAGTTATTTCGTACCGAAGCAGAAAAGAATTGTTATTAAAGAGATTTAAAATAAATAATAATATTCATGGGGGAGCTATCTCTATAAAATTTTTTCATCGGTTCATATAATATTTTAATTACCCACTGTAAATACAATACAGTTTATACTAATATTCTGACACAATGGAGTGAAACAATTGAATTGATGTTGAAATAAGTTTTGCTTAAAAGTGCAAATAAATATGTAAAGAAAGACTGGAAATAGGGCGTTCAAAAATTATCTTTGTACCTTGAAACAATATAATTAAACCTGTAAATTACAATAGTATTTCTTAATTAAAACGCTTCAGAATATTTTCATTCTGAGATCGTACATTTCCTATGCAACAGCCTAATATGTACTACAGTGATGTCTCGCAGGCGCTCCGTTTTTATCATAACCTTAATCGACACACAACTCAGGAAACAATTAATTTTCCCGTAAACATTTGCCGGACAAATTTAGTTAGAAGAAAGTGCGGTATATGACTTCAGTGACCACGGAGATTAATTCCCGTATCATCTCCTTTCCCCACCCAGGCTCGGAGGTAAGGCGAAATTAATTACCGTAACGGCATTGTTCTGTTTGTCCCTGCAATTCTTACCAGCACGGAACTCTGTGGGTATACTCAACCCTTCTTTCCCTGGCATTCTCTTTATAAAGGGGGCTCTTTGTAGCCCACGGAATACTAGCTCCCTCGAACACTGTAACGACGCGCGCCGAAAAAAGAAACCGCCGCGGAACAACTGAAAGAAATGGAAACAAAAGTGATTAACAGAATAAACCTCGAAGAATAAGAAATACTTACACGTTCTCGGGAAGTTGGCAGGATTTCCAGGGAGACGATTAAGCCGGGGCACAGACGGAAAGATAAGGGGAAGGCAACGGCGCGGTGGCGGCGGCGCGGCGTATCGAGAGAAGGGGGCAAAGACTGAAAAAGACGGAGCTGTAGATAGAATCTCGATATCGTCCACGAAGCACCTGAGGGACTCGCGCCCGCCTTCACAGAAGAATCCACCGAGTTGCTCTGTGCTGCGATCGTACAAGGTTCGTAGGAATATCTGGCGATAAGCCAAAAAAGCATGGCGCTGATCGTCACATTTTCCTCTCGAGGTTTCACCGAGGTTCCCGGGCCGGGACATCCGGGAATCCGTCGAATGGTCAGTTCGACTTCGAACTAAATCATCGGTCGCTTCGTGGCCGATCCCAGACCGGTTCGAAGGCGACCGATTAAATCTCCGGAGAATGTTTTTCCATTGTCTTTGACCTGGAAGCGATGCCCTAAATGTTACTCACAGGACCCCATTCCTCTTCCGAGCCCTCCGCCAAACAGGCACCTCGTCTTGTGCTCTTTTTCTAAATCCGAGTCACTGTGTAACTGGACCGTTTTATACTGGAACTGTGTTGAATACAGGAACCAGGGAATTCTATCAGATAACCGAGAACGTCCGTGTCGCTTCATTAAACTGTGTATACAGGCTCGCCTGGCATGGTCACCCGAAATATGTTGTTTTGAATGCTGTGAGACTCCGATTATCAGGACTATCGATGTGTTCTATACCAACGTCAAATCTGATGCGAAACATACAGTGAACCACGAAAGTGTTCGAACGGTTTCAAATTGAATGGAGAAGGCTTTAAAAGAAAGTTCTAAGCTTCGTGATTACACGTGTAAAATTCGAAGATGACATACCAATGTTGATATTAGTTATAAAATATTTCTTGGAAACATGAACAAACGGAGGGCAATAATTTTGAGCATTTGTTTTAATAACGCATTAATGAACACGTTGATTTCGATTTTTATTGTATTTAATTAGTATGACCTTGGATGACCTTGGATAACCTTGTGTCGTGCTTAACTATCTCTTCACACAAGAAACTATCAGACTATAGGGCAAAAATGTACGGTTCCATTTATAAAAATTAAATTGACTTTGAGATCACTTTGGCCCCCTTCGAACAAAACATTATTCCCATTCAGTTCGTCGAAACGAGTACAATAACGTATAATAGTTACCAAAAGCTAGGGGGCATTTGAAATGTTCAGCCTTCCACTCAATTCAAGCATACCAAACTCGTCGAATCCAATGATTTCACCCTTGACTTACTCGTGAAACAAACTCTGTTCATCTTTGAAATTTATCCTAGCTATGACGTCTTCAGACATTAATCTGTCTATACTGATCCTTATGATTCCTAAACCCCATCACTCTAGATTAGAGCGTATATACATCATTGTGCCCCACCTCCGCAAAGAGATTTTCCATTTTCCAATATTCGCACATGCACCGTTCAATTATCTCAGAATCGCCGTCTGTCAACAATGGGGGAAGTTGTTAGATTGTTGGGAAAAGCTAATAGAGAAGGTGAATGTTGGACTGCGGATTTTTATTCATTCATGAGAAAATTGGTTAAGTAAAATCTAAAATAGTAAAAGATGGAAACCTAGGAACGACTGCTTCTGAAAAGCGATGCAGAACATTTTTATTTTGCATAAAGTTACGCAATCTAGTAATTACTTTTTGAATTAGTTATTTTTTGTGTCACTTTTAGTTTCATTCATTTCTATTAATTATATATAGCAATATCTCAAGTTCAAAATTGATTTATTTAACATTTGACGAAATTTTCAGCATGGATTTGATTCAATGTTACTGTAACTTCATTATCTAACAATTCGCACTGCACTATTGCTGCAATAATCGTCAATACCTATTTCGTGTCACAGTTCCCTGATATTGATTTTAATATAAAATTATTGTCGTTCAGAGACATTTCTTCGATTTTATGGGTCGATGCACTATTAAATTTGCGCCATACATCTTTAAGGTCGCATTACGCAGCACACAGTTATCGATCTGTCGCATTTAATGTGAGGTTAACCGCAACGTTTCATGGTTAACTAATAAAATGAAACGTACCCAATATATTGGCAGTAGTTCCAATGCTCAGAAACATTAATAATTCTAGCATTGGCATTGCAATCATAGCGTTGCAACCGCCGCAACGATTCATCAACAGTATCCTCCATTTAGCGAACTAAGCCCTCGGAGATTAAAATATAGAATGAACGAAATTTGAATCAATCTATCGCACAGATTAATCAAATTGTATAGTTAGCTGGCCGTTTACAAATACCATCCCGTTCCTTAAACAATCATGCGACAAACAAATCGTTTGTTGAACGGGAAACAAGAGTTTCATTATACGCGTACATTCAGATTATGCTAATCAATATGACATGCACGATCCCTTTTGTTTGAATGTTTCATAACATTGGCCGCCATATTTGAATGCTACTATTTTATTATTAGTAGACTGCGAATATTTTATGCATACATAAAAATGTTCTAAATAGATCGTTAGAAGTGGATGTCAGATGACTTCTTCCTTCAATAATTTTCATAAGTAGACATTCGTAGCTTAGTTAATGTTTTCAATAACAGTATTACTGTTAAGTGAATAAATATTTTTCCAACTTATTTAAATAATTACATCGTCCCATTGTAATCCTAATATTAAAAAGGGTGATTGTAAATATATCGAGCTGCAGATATTTAAAAACAATGTGGAAGGACAACACGAGACGTGCCTCAGAAAATAATGCTAGTTAGAGAAGGATAAAATCAGACTTACTGAAAGATGCAAACGACCGCAAAGAACATTTTTTAACAATGTAAAAAGGTTTTCTGGGAATATGTCCGCCCAAAAGAAAGGTCATATTCGTATTCAGCACGTCAAAACGAGTAGCAATTAAAGTTCAGCCATGTCAATTGTTAAGTGGCTCATCGTCGAAAGACATGGAATTATCAGATAATGTACGTATTATAGATCGAAGCTGTGAATGACATAGAGGAGGACATCGATGCTGTTATAGATATTGGGTCTGATCGACTCTATCGTTGAAACGGTATCTCTCCCGTCTTGTCTCGGAAATAAGCAATCTAAAAGAGGCACATCCGCGCGCTCGAGGACCTCTTAACTGTGTCTACCCGTTAATTGTGTCAACTTTAACCGATGAGCAGTGGCGAGCTTAAAGAGGAAATTGTGGTCCCCGGGATTAAGTTGCCGAGATATCGTTCTAATCTCGTCTCGCTTCTCTCATTACTCACGAATACGATGTACACACACTTCCTACCCAGGGTTCCACCGAAATTTCTGTTAAAATTGTCAATAAAGCCGCGCGTTGCCTGCCTAACGAATCTTCTGACGTGAAACTGGTTAGCTCGGCACTCGTGCCGAGACGTTAAACGGAAATCTGTGTCGTGTTATGTACCATGGCGTGTCAAGCGTCGCGAATTTTCACTGCGAGACGTAGGCAAGAGCTGATTCCTCATTATCCCTGTCATCGATGATCCATTAAGATTAACGCATCCGGTTCGTTATGTTCTGCTTCCACGAAGATGTGAGCTTAACTGGGAAAGCACGAGCAAAAATCTCAATTTCCATCTGTCCATTTGAAGTATAAGTACAGAATATTAAAAGATTTGCTTCTGCGATTTGCAATTTATAATAAATTACTTAAGGTATCTGTAAATGTCCATACTTTATTGTTTAATAGGAACATGATATTTTCATTATAAATATATTTGAAATGGTGAAAATATTTTTTAAAATAATTGTATATTGGAAAGAATACTTTACTGACTCATAAATTACACCAATGGATTATTCAAAGTAGTATAACACAAAAATATTACACTACAATACGTTACTTAATAATTAATACATGGAGTATAGAAGAATTCATGTAATCATATATTCATAAAAGTTAATGGTGACTTTACATTTCGCAGAATCTGAATAACTACGTTAATTTATCGTAATACTTGATATGAGCTCCCAACAGAAATATTTGGAAGCAAATTTTTGAAAGGGAATAATTATAATTTAATACATCTTGTAAAGAACTTCCGCAGGGTGCCAGGCTTCATATTAAAAAAGTTTCAACATTTAATAAACTGTTCGTAACGGTATCAAATTAGGATCCCGGTGTTAACTTGCTGGAAGAGAAAGGAACAAGAGACATTTGATTTACGAGTTCCACTGAATAACGGGATTACTTTCAATAAATTTTGATTACAGGGCGGATATGATCTACGACGCACGACAGCACGTATTATATCAGGCTAGGCAATTATTCATCTTCCCGATGGTTTGATGTCTCCGAAAATAAAGAAGTATTTTCGAAATGGCTTGTTACGTTCAGCTATATAATTCATTCGTTTAGTTTGAATAACAATGTGCGAAAGATAATCGTAATAATGGTTATAAAATTAGCTCAATAATTTCTTCAAGAGATGGAGTTTAATAAAATGGTGACTTGCTGGCTTCAAATTTTTATTTTAATCGCAATTTTTAACATTTCTATCGACAAGTTCTTAAGTTAAAAAATTGTAACCTTTAAAATTTTCTGAATGTTATCTGGAATCAGATATATAGATTTAAAACAATTTTCGAGTGCTACGAATCGGACAATCTGCTCACAAAGTTGGCTCCTACGTATGAATTGATAAAGGCAAAATTTTACGAAAATGCATGTGAGAGAGTTGCACAATTTTTTCTATTTAAGATTTCAAAATTCTCTTTGACTCAAGTGTACAACTAGTATGGTACTAAATTGTTTAAAATTTTGAAGTTGGTAGCAGCAGTCGACTGAGAGAAAGAAACGTGGAGTCCCCTTACTTTCTATGTACCAAAAAAATGATAACGCCCCCATCAAGAGATGAATAATGTGCGTTGTGTAGCAAATAATTTTTGACTTGGGTAATCGGTTATGGCCAAGTGTACAATAACGCGGCGATGCCGGATCGGCCCTCATCCCTAATCTGAATGCGGCGAAGATCAATGTCGTCGACGTCAACTATTGTTGGAGTACAGCCAAACCAATCTGTTCCGACGATGCGTGCAATGAGCAACGATTTATTTACCGAGGCGATCAACCGATACCTCCGTTTCATCTCGATTAAACCAAACACTCGTCCACGGCGTGGCGCCACGCCGGAGTGCCACGGAAAAATAGAAAATCAATGAACCGATCGGAATTCAGTTAATCGAGCCGCGACCCAGATGCATAAGGGTGATTTTTAATTACCCAGCTGTGGCCGAATTTCGAAATTCATTACCGACGTGATCGATCTGCGATGCATTTACCGTGGAATGTCGCTGATCGACGGTCGTTAACGAAATGGCCCGTTACTGATCGTCAGTGGCCCGATACAAGTTCGCTGTAATTTTATGCCTACGATTATAATTGCATTTCGGTGACACGACGACGATACTGACTCGATTATCCAACTTATCACTAACTGTCACTAATCCTTACAGAAAGGCTTATCTTGTTAGGCGTTTCTATTACTTTTAACACCAAGCTTTTCAAACCAGGAAAAGGGATAATACCTATTATACTCCTAGGTCCTCCTTTTTGGTTGGACCACCAGTTATCGATCATTCAGTATATGTTGCGTTTAGCGCACGGTAATTCTAATATTAATAATACATAATTTCTATTATGACATTCATTTGATAATTAATATAAACTTATCAAATTCACCGTTACATTAGCAAAACTGTAAATGGTACTCGTTCTTTTCGAAGAAACTGGAACAAGATTTTTAATATTTATTTTGAATGCCCGCTGTGGTTCGTTTCGGTTTATTGGTAACTGCTTGAAATGCCTCGCAAAGTTTCAATATAAATTCAACAGTTCCAGAGTTACCTGGCTGATGGTTTTCATGTTTCTCTCCTTTTTCTCGCCGCAGAATGCCGGCGCTCAGTGAAAATTTGTGGTGTAATAAAAGTAGACGCGACCTGACATCGGGCAAATAAAGCTTTAAGGGAATAATCTATGCAAATGAGCGTGCGTATGCAAAGGGGGATAAAACACGATACGAGTGTCCGGCGGGATGAGGTCATTGGCAGGTTTTTCCCTCGGTTTATTTTTACGGTCCGCCGTAGAAAAAACGCAGGTGAGATATTTGCGTGTTCGAGTTAATTACGGATACTACCATATGTCTTCTGCAGTCTCTAATTATGGCTGCCGCGGTATATTCTTATCTTAAACTGATCTTTTTTCATGTCGTGTCTCTCGGGACGAAAGGGAACGACACGCGACGTTTACGTTGTTTGTTTCATACCCATATAAATCTGCGAGGTAAATTTACCCATAAAAAAATGTAATTCATTTTACTGCTTGTAGCTCGATTTCCGCTATCAACATTCATTCCGATTTTTAACGTGTTCAGTCCCTAAGTGATCCTAAAGACCTTCGTTTAACGAACATTTCGATATTTTACGCAAAATAGTACATCATTATTTTATTTATTTATTTACTGTCATACCTCCGTATAGTTAATACCTTGGCCTCCATCAAAGTTGGATGTTTATTTTCATAAGAATTTATTGGGTAAACGGAACATTGTTATAAAAGCAACTTATTACTAAATAAGTGATTTTGACTTGATTGTGAAATGTTCTCTTTGACTGCATAAAGATTCCGAATAATTAACTGTGCAATAGGTCGCTGTGATCGTCGCTCTCGATTTTCTTCCGAACAATCTCGCGAAAATTGCGGGTTCGCAATAACAAAGCCGTTAAAACAGACGAGATTAGCTACGCAGAAACACGCGGTGCGAGGTGGCGGAAAAATAAATCGCGCGTTCATAAAACGCAGAGGGAACGCGCGCGCGCGTCGTAAACGCGGAAGCGAGATTGTCAATTTGACATGAAAGCAACTGGTTTTACAGCTAATTTGCGGTGGGCGTTTGCCGAAATCAACGAACCGCGCTCCCGATGTCCGCGGAATGGCACCGTCAGTCAGTTAGCCTGGACCGGTCAGTCAGCTTTGCGGGCCTTTACGCGAGCGCGGGGGTGGTTCGAAGAGGGGTGGTTCGAAGAGGGGTGGCCGGTCGACTTGGCGAGAAACGCAACGTTCAATAAAAAAACAATTACCATGGCCCGTGACCGTAAAACGTGAACATGCCGTGTCGCTTCGACTTCACGTTCCCTTTCTCTGTTCCCGTCCGGCAACACGGACTTTTCCCCGGCTGGCGGCTGCGGCTGTCCTCCTCTTTTCTCTGCCATGGAAAATTGCTTCTGCGAACGGCGCACGGACAAATGCCGGGAAAATCGGATTGCTGATTGCTGTACTGCGGGAAACGTCGCCTTGATTCGATTAAGCTGCACGAGAATTTCGATCGTTACTTTGCGAACGATACAAAATCGCCTGACAATTGGCGTACAACGCGCGTGTCGCTGCTCGTCGAAGAATTTGTTTCCTTTTTTCCTCCTTTCTGTACCCTTTTTTCTTCTTTTCTTTCAGTTTTATTTCTGTGCTCCACTTCGGGCAATCCTCGCGTCATTTGCTTGCGGAACAGGTCCGGACCCTCTTGCCTCATGATTTGTTTCGTGACCGGGCTCGCGAGAGTCACTTTATTGCTGGCGATTTGTCAGCTGCGAAACTTCTACATTTCATATGGAGATTTTTCGGCGTTGCCATGAAAGGAGTTAACCTCTGCACTTTATTGGCGCCACTGGGAAAATGTTCATGATCAGTTGACTGCGGATCTTCATGCTGATCAAATGAAAGTGCATTTCTTCCTCGGATAATTTTAGTAAGTCGAAAACAATAGAATAACTCTTTTGATATTGTATATCAATAATATTGGGTTGGCAAGGAAGTAATTTCGGTATTTTAAGGCGAAATAGAGACCAATTTTTTTACTCAAGCAATGAATGTTAATGAATAAGATATTTTCCCTTTTGTTCAATGATCTTTTGCCGGAAAGAATAAATAAGAAAATATTTTATTGATCAAAGTTCATCGCTTGAATAAAGAAATTCGGTTTTATTTCACCTTAAAATACCGAAATTACTTTATACCTTATACGATAACTGTTTTGTTTAGGATCCTGTCGGGCAAGCTTCGTTATCTCTTTTAGCTCTCATTTGTGTTTATAAAAAAGAATAGCAGCGGTATTTCTATCTGTACCATGTGTCTCCTTCGATCCATCATGACGACAACACTTGCTACGCGGAAATTAAATAATATATATTTCCCGGAAATATATCTAAATATATATATAATTTGTCAGTGCCCTAGACAGAGATGAAAATTAATCAAAAATTACAATGAAATTGTTATTCACAACCACGAAAACTGTGTTAAATATACACAAAGGACAAATAAGGGTTAAGAAGAAGTGCCGAAAGTGGTCTCCATTTTTATCGTCTCAGTCCTCATAAGTCCGTGTTGCTCCACTGGTCGAGCTCTGGTGCTTTCATTTTTCACTCGCCAGGCATTTAGTGTTTCTGATTGCTCACAGGGAACAGCGCTTATGTAAATGATTGGAAACGAGGCAATTTAAATGTACAACGGTGGCGCCACAAAAGCGAGAAACATATTTTCATTACACGTTAGCAGCACGGAACCTGGGCAACCGAAAAGCTGCCAGATGCCTCGAGCGAGGAGAAGCTTTATTCAAAAATCCGCTTGCGTGAAGTTCTCCGAGGAACTTTATAACTCACTTTCTTTTCTGTTCGGGAAAGCAACTTGACAGTGATCGAACTTGATAATTGGTTGTTTCATTTGTATTTATTGCTGTCTATAGTACTACCTCTGGCAAACGTTATTCAAACAAACAAATCGAAGTGTCTGCCATTGTAATTGTTGACGTACATGTCCAATGTGAAAAATATTTCCATTAACGATAATTATAGATTATCAAATCTATGTCGATGAATTTGACGTTGGAAATTCTTTGTGTCAGACCATCGGTAGGTTATACTACTGAAAACAGTATAGTACTGAACTGTTGCCCCTAAGCATAACTTATGCGTTTACAGTGTTGATAAATGTGTCAAATACACCAGAAATGATCCATCAGTTTCTGATATTGTCAAATATGTTCTAATTACAACAATACTGCTGCGACTCATTGACAATGCAGATAACTATGGTTAAATAAAAATTTACTTACAGACGACGATTTTATAGTCGATTGACTGTAATTCTCTACTTTGTTATTAAATAAAATGAATATATCAGAGATAACCAAAGTAGTTTGTATAACGATCGCTTCGAGCGCAAACATAAATGTGTTAATACTGGGAAAATACTAGAGATTCGCTTCTAAAAACGTCACTGTTTTGGAATAACGTCACACGGCTGACAAAAGCACTAATTTTAAAGTAATTTGTGATTCCAGCACGACTTACTGCAACACTCGTAGAACGGAAAATTATGTTTCGCTGAGAACGCCGAAACGTATAATTTCTGTCGCGCACTCGATTAAGTCGGATAATTTATACTTCGGGAAAATTCCCATTAACTTAAACGCGACCGATTAGATGGCACCCCTGCCAGACTCAATCTCAATGTAGGCCGCTTAACTTGGGTGATAACGATTATCGTCGACTCATCGGGCCATAATGGTAGGTTTGTGCGTCGCGCTGACGATCACTTTGCTTTCCGACGAGTTTCGGGACGTTCTGCAAGTACTTCGCGACGAGTTTTATGTAAGTTTGATGATCGAATGAGCAGATGTTTGAAAATCATGTGACACATCACGATTCGAAGCGGTGCTAGTCAGAACACAATGAAAATATTGATTGTCCATTACGCACGACACTTATGGTAACGTTGCTAATCAACTGACATCATGTGGTTTAGTGAGCACTCAGTTATCCATAAAATTTTCATAATGAGAGGTGTACGTGGTGTATTGGTATTTCCAGTAGAGAAAGCTTTCGAAATTTCTCAAATTAACGAAACTGTTACGAAACAATAATAATCCTGTTTCTTAGCAATTGTTCACAATCTAAACAGTTTCTTTTTTAATGAAAAAACATATGTATTAACATTCGAGCGAGAATACTATGTCTCTTGGTACGTTAGTGTGACAGTTCTAAGAAGCTAAAGCATAAGGTGATGTAAAAAAAAACGCACAAAAGTGTCATAAAAAGAAAGAAAATTTGTAAAAAGCATATGCATGCGCATGCAAGGGAATGATCAACATCTATACTACAGTATAGAAAATTAGGTATTCGGCCTTCATGCCGGATATACTTAAAATAGTCTGCGCCTTAGGCATTTATTCTCTCTAAAACGTAGTAAAAACGTAGTATACAGTGCCGCATATTAGTATGAGGGTAGCGCGAGGGTGACGATAATTGAATTTCTGTGCAATTACTTTGGTAAAGTACCCGTATATCGTAAGAACGTTGTTATTCCCTGTAAAAATAGATTTATGTGAAACGGTATGCTAAACAACGGTGAGGCTAGTTCGAGAACGCGGCGAGAGGAATGTTATTTTGTGTATTCGGAGTAATTATACGTGCTAACTCTCAACGTTGTAGTCCATCGTGCGCAAACAGCCGAAAGGTTGTTTGTGCCCGTTAAGCTACCCAGGTGCTAGGGACGACACAGAGTCGACTCTAGGCCGTCGCCATCCCCCCTTCCCCACGCAGGGCTAGGTACGTGAGTTTATTATGGTCGAAGCGTGCAGGGGAAGACACCAGGCTACCGGCGAAACCGGCAGAGTTGGAAGCGCAGTCGACAAAACAAAGGAACTCTCGGAAAGGGGCGTGGACCCTAGATACTGCGACGCGGCGGAGGCCACCGCGATCTCGAGGAGAGGAGCGGTTACGAATCGAGCCGCAACGCAATGTTTATTGTCTCAGTCCTGGCCAGCGTTACCATATTTTTATCCCTCCAGGCCCCGTACCCTTCCGCCTCTCGCCCAGTTTCGCAGCGTAGCTCGTCTTTGCACTCTTCCCGCTAACGCTGGCGTACGGTACGCGTCAGCGTTAGTGAGAGGAGTGGGGGGAGCACAGGCGGGCTACGCTGCGAAGCTGGGCGAGAGGCGGAAGGGTAAGGGGCCTGGAGGGATAAAAATATGGTGACGCTGGTCCTGGCTAGTGTGTCATTCTCGAACCAGTGCTCGCCGTGGAAGGACAATAATATCTGTTAATAGAAAAGTGCGTGTGTAAATTCCACCAACCCTCGTCGATCAAGTTACAAAGACAATTGTTGCCGGCGAAATTGTCGCAGTATTCCCGAAAAATGTCATGAGGACGAAGGTAACCGACTCCGCGGTTGTATTCCCGAAATTATCGAGAAACTGAAGGCAGTATGAACCGGTATTCACGTTCTTCCGGAATTGGCACGCTGCGCGGATGCGATAAAGCCGCGCCGGTTCGAAGGGAAATCCTTGCGGCTAACTGAGCGCAATTTGCCACGATACACGTGGCCCTGGAACTGTTTGCATTGGACGGTCCACTGGTTTTAGGTGTACATGACTAACTCGCAACTGTAATGTTTCCATGCAGACTCCCGACGATCCCTGGTCCATCGATGAGAATTCGATCGCACTCCTGGACTGGATAAAAGTTCGCCCCGGAAATCCGCGCGAAACAGTTCGCTAAGTTAAATTAAGAAAGGGGCTTCAATTAGCGCGATAAGTCGGTCTTCCTGCCTGGGAACTTTTGTCACTTTTGACGGCTCGGCTTCCGTCGATGTCGAGCTTCTCTGCTCGGCTATGAATCATCGAACCGAGATTCCAAGATTAACTTGGCCGAACGTTCGACTCAGGCTTTTCCCGAAGCCTCTCGCCTCCGTCGGCTTTCTCACGGACACCGTGAAAAGCGATAATAACTCGGGCATGATTGATTCTCGGGAACTTGTTGGCAGGGCTACTGTTCCTTTGTCAAGGATTCACTTTATTCGAACGATTCCACAAAGTTCCCCGAAAGTGTGTACCGGAACGGTGGAACTTTATTTAATACTTTAATTCAATGCCGCGAGGCTCTCTGTTTGGCAGACGGGTTAGTCTGATTTCCGTCTGAATAAATATATTTATGAACAATTGTTCGATATACAGTCGATCCAATAAATATTTAAACACTGACTTTGGACTCGTTCTGAAGCTTGGAGCCTCTAAGTTCATAATCCATTATTTATTTTATACCAATACAATTTTGATTACAATATGTGCTTCAATAAAAAATTAGGAATCAGTCACGTTCACTTTGTTAATTGGTTATATTAGATGTCTGGATTAATTTTGGAGAACATTTAGCAAGAAAGACACGTTTCTTTTAAAAAGTTGTAAAACTGTATTTTATGCAAAAGAAAATTGTTAAGCCTTTTTCACATAAAGCACAGTCATGAAGGAGTCTGTTTACTGGCTTCCGGTAGCTAAAGAGTTAATTTTCGCATGATAAAGCAAGAACACAAACAACAAAATTACGTTCGCGTGTCTCCATCCGATAACTCGTGGCTGGAAAATATCACGCGTACGCGACAGGCTGTCGCCAAAGTGTTAAATCGAGTAAATCGGGAGTGCGACCGCGGAATGGATTGCCAAGGTGTTGGCTAGTCGAAGGAATGCGGGCCTGATCGTTATCTAATAGTCCCACCATTGTTTGGAATGCGATAGACGGTCCTCCTATCGAGCGGATTTTTCGTTTCGTTTACCGAAACGGTCAGATCTGCAAATAGGACTACGTGATAAAGAGACTACGAGTATACAGTACTTTGAAAGTGTCAAAGGTGAGGTCATGTGGAGCGAGCGAGGTATTCCCCTCGCTCCTGTGCCGTCCCGCAAACCAACTTGTCAACTATGCACAGAACTGGGGACTGCAGTCGCAGTTCAGATGACTGCACTTTAGATCGCAGTTGAATGCACAGTATTGTGGATTCAGAAGACTGTACCTCACATGACAGTACTGCGCGGAGAGATGACAAATTGGTTAACGGAACGATAGCGTAGCTGGAGTCGGCAAGATTTGTGGATGTGGCCATTTTGGTCGATAACGACAACGCTTGCGACGAAAACAAGGTTATTATAAATGGTGATCGAGCTATTAGCCAATTAGTCTCCAATTCTTTTAATTAACAACCACACCATTACCAAATTTTTACGTACTTATTGACATTACAACGATGCTTCCATTAGAAAATGTTAAGTACATTTCCTCATTCAAGCACGTGTTATATAAAAATTTTAAAAGTTTATATAAGTTCAGACTTGTAATTTCCAGAAAATGAATACCAGTCATATTTTAGTTTCAGTACGGTTACTGTTAATGCGCATTATTAATGAAACCAGTTAGACGGATTCAAACAATCCACGATGAAATTACAAGCTCTGAGGATATTAAAAATCCTATGTACCATAGGATTACATCTTTGATCCCATAATGTTCAGGCATGTCAGTACTGGTTCTTGCGGGCAGCAGCCTTAATCGCTCACCGTAATCTAGAGGCACAGTCTACCACCTCGTAACTCTCTATTCAGTAGATAGAGCTTCGACTGCTAAACTAAACAACTCTAACTATCAACGGTAGTTCGAGCTACTCCTGTTCGATAATGTCAAATGATCTATATGAACGTAAGACGCTTTCCGGTAACAAATGTGCCTAGAATAGTGAAATAGGTTTTATAATATTTTAGTCGAATGAATATATGAGAAACCAATAAATGTCATCGCCAGTAATAAGAAAAGTTTCTTGCTGGCAGGAGAGCGAAGTCTTTGATTCTACAACGTCCTGTTTATGCTGGTACCACCCTCGACGGCGAATTGATTACACGCCTATCGAGTGCTATAGACATGACCTACTCAACAGAATAATACTATTCAGTTTTGATGTTTGCAATGTTTCATTTATGCGACGATACGTGAGTAGATATTCTAAATACAGTAGACGGTTAGACAGTAGAATACATCGACGATCACTTTTTTAATATTGGACCATACGACCTGGATTTTTTTGAGGAGTTAGAACAATTAGTTTGCTACATGACGTGACTTTTTGGAAAAATTGTAATTGGTCGAAATTATAGAGAGTACTATAACGTGTACAAAATTATGCATTTACTGTCTTTAGAGTCTTTGTCCTGAACAAGACCAGAAGACAAAAAACAATTTTTAAATCATACTGCCATCATCGAAATTAATTTCAGTTTGTTATATATTTTATAGCGTAGTTAAAATGGTCAATAAACACTTCTTCACGATAAAACTTTCAAAGATTGAAACGACTAATATCAAAGTTGTACGCTTGTTGGTACCTTACTTTCCGAGTTTAAGTGTCTGTCGTTACTTACAAATAGTAAACACCTCACTTCTTTCAACTTCTCGGAACTTCGCAGAACATCGTGCCGGATTCAAGGAAACTTCTTCCCTCGAAAGGAATCGAAGGATTTCGATCCGTCTGTGCGCGATATTATTTCCAAACACGCACATTCATGGCTAAATGTCGCGGGATTGAACGCTCGATCAGAAGTACGAAAAGGGAAAATTAAGCGGATTATCGTCTCTCGATAATGAGAGGACTCCAGCACCTATACCAGACCTAGTCGCCGTCGTACGAACGGCTTATTGTGATTGTCGCAACTTTTAACGACAGCATAGAGAGCGCGTGATATCTGCTTCTCGCGTAATGAGCTTAACGCTGAAGTTTCGGAGTTCCCGTTCGTTTCCATTCCGACTGCAGGCCGGAACACTGGACATTTTTATGAATCGAGTTTGAAGCCTCCGCAATCGTTTCCAGCGGCCGGTCGCGATATCACGTAAAACGTCATGGATAAACTTTTGATACGTGAAACCGTTTCTTTCTTTTCGCCGCCCTCGACCCACTCCGTCCCAGCTTCGTCCACTTCCCATCGGTGATTGTATTCGGAACTTTTTAATTTCGCCGGAGAGCTAACTTATGAAGTTCTAGCTGGTGCAACTGTAACAATAAATGATTTTTCTAATTTTTTTTCTTGTGCGACTTCGTTGACTTCGTTATTTTCACGAATTCATCTGCAAAATTTGGGAGCATATTTTCTAGATGCTATCAAAATTGATTTTCCGAACATGTTACATGAGAGTCCTCCCTTGATCACACTATGCGAATTGAAAAGAAGCTTCGATACGAACCGATGGTGGCCTGAATTCGATAGAATTCGATTTATGCAGACATTATTGACGTTAACCGAGTTCTGATGGAAGTTAAGCTGGAAGAAGTTTCTGTCAATGCGAAACTTTCTCTTCGACGAATTGCATCGATCACGCGAGCGTGCTTTTATTAGTCGATTGACTTCGAAATCGTTTTCTTTTTTAATATTTTCGGATTACTACGTATTATCCGAATGATAGAATTTCTATCTGTAATGGAAAATTACAATGCCGATTGATTAACTAACGGTGGCGTGTCGAATGTGTACTCCACGGTGCATGAACGTCAATTGCGCACTGGACGCATTATCTGTCGAAACAGCTGCTCGTAACAGATGTAAAATTTCTCTGTTTGCAATTTTCATATAGATTACATTCATACGTAATTTCTTTATCACACACACGGAAAAATTATGGTAATCGCTGTAATGCCTTTGTCGTAATTATTTACGGGTATTACGAGTTGTAATATTCCGCATGGTTTGTAATATTTCACGATTTGCTTATTTCGAAGTGTTAAAATTTCACGAGCACGATGTGTAATTTGAACATTACAAGTTCAAATAATTCTTTATCGCACGGCTTTATTTTTCAGGTGGAAAATACTTTGATAAACAATTATTTTATTCTTGTGATACTGCAAACAGAATAATTACGGAATTTTATTTTATTTATTCAATAACTGTAAAACATAGAATTCAATACAATTTATGATTCATTCTATTTGTGTACTGTATGTACAACGACTTTGATGGACTAAAAACAAAATTCATTTAATATGAAATTTATACATAAATTTATATTATATTTAGGTTTAGATTTATATTAAAAGAGCATACTTGTATAAAATTCTGCAGTGTAGTTATTACGATTTGCATATTTCAAGTAAATCTATAAAATTTTTTATGCAGAATGAAAAACCATGAAACTTTTAATATATCTATCTCTGGCAATTTGTAATTATTAGTTTACAAAATATGTGTAACAAATGGAACCAAGGATTACTATCTGTATTATCATCAGAACAATCCGTCACCTAAGCGTTAAAAAAGTTTAAGTGTGATTTTCTTCTAGAAAATGCTGGAACGAGAATTGTCTGCTGCTTCCATTAGGGGTATTTGTAAACAAAATTCAGTTTTCGGGTAACTGAAATTCTCGTTTTGCTATTTGCACTTACTTCAGCATCCTTTAATCCAGGGATCCGGCGTGTATGGCGTATTAAAGCGGAAGCTAGCGAGGATTTTCGATAGTTCAGAATCGTGTAACGGTCGAAAAAGAATGCGTGAAAATCCCGGAACGTTTGGGATAAGCACTGTAGAGGAATTTACCATTCCTTATTCAAGCCGCAGGAAACCTCGGTTCGATTTGTGGAGTGCGAATGCACTGTGTGGTTTCGGGGAACACGGGGAAACGTGCAACGTTTCGCCGGTCGGTGTTTGTACCTTTACTCGGAACGCTTAACAGCGAAAAAGCAATTATCACTTTTGGGGAACGAACCCAGTCCTTGACTTCCAGGGACTTTTGCACGGTATCGCAGCACGATTTTGTCCAAGCTGAAAGGAAGAGCCATTGAATTAATTAAAACACAGCAACCCGTCTCATATGAAGTCGAAAATGTATCCTAATGAATAGAAAATTTTTATTAAAATCGTGACGATTAATTAATTTAAAAAGTTAAATAATATATGTTCAAATTTGTATTATCATTTGATTTCTTCTCTTAGAAATAAAATCATCGAAATGAAACGATGAAATCTGGTAGAAATATGGTATCTGTGAACCGTTTTTGCAAATAAAGATTTCACTTTTCGCGAAGAGAAAATTCTGCGGGTAACTAAGTGAAGGAGGTAAAGCGGTGAATATTCTTGCACAGGCAAGTGGTGGGATCATGATAATTCATCTAGGTATTTGGCCAAAGTAACCAGAAATGGCTGGGGCACTGCAGCGGGTTTAATATTTCAATCGGATCCAGACAATCAATCTTCAATGAAGCTCTTTACATTGGCGTTCCAAGCAAACACAGTAGTTAGCACACGGAAATGGCTTCCGGATTGCTCTGGATTCCTGGATTTCCCGTTATCGGTGGTGTCCAAGTCACGTAACGGAACGTAAAGACGACTTTGAGCATTGTAACGATAGCTCTCGCAACGTGTAACGCAATTGGCTGGCCTCCTGTTGGTACACACGTTTTGGCAGGATGAACCAAGAACGAGAGGATAGAGAGACCGGTCGCCGACGTAGCAATAGCTTTGATCCAATGTTCTGTACAATGCGTGCACGTAAACGTGCCAAATCTAGTTGTTCGATCGTTCATTCGGTAGGTTTGACAAATCTGTCCGATATGCGGGGCCTCTGATCTCAGTATTTGCGACAGTATCATTAGAAACATCTGTGATTTTATTGCTGTTCTCGTGGTCACCATCCACCATTGACCACGTCATCAAACGTCGAACCCGAGCCAATAGTCCAGTCTAGTTAATTACGTTGCGCAGTTTATTCGTTCCAGCACTAAGAACTAGAGCACAAGATTCAAATGTGAGGTATCCATTTCAGTTTTTGACGTAGAGAGTCTCTGAATAGTTATAAATAGAAAAATTAAATGCTGAAATTATGGTTGAACATATAAGTATTGCAGACATACAAGACTTTGTGACACGAAGGTAAATTCAAGCCAGTAGAAATTTCGGTGGTATCATTAATAACACCTCTTCTTTTATTGCTGTCTTTACGGTCACCATCCACGATTGACCACGTCGTTAGACATCGAGCTCGAGTTAATGGTCTAGTTAATTGTGTGTGGCGCAGAAGAGAATTATCGATTTCAGAGAAATAGAGGAGGAGGTACAAATATGAGGTGTAGTCATTTTCTTTCTTTATTTATTTGTTCAAAGCTTCAGAATAGTCAAACATAGAAACATGGAGTGTAGAAGTTGTCCATAAACATAAATATTCAAGACCTTGCATGATTTTGAATTCTTTACTTTCTGTTGTGCCATCCATTGAAGCATATTTTATCATTGCATTTGCTGTTATCGTCAATAGAAATATTTTCCACATTGAGAATTAGACTAACTACAATGATAAGTACTTGGTTTGTTTGATTTGATAAGCCACAACTTGACGATTGGGCGCTGGAGGAATCGACCCGCAGCAAAATGAGTGGACGCTTTTGCAAATGCGATCCGAACGGTTCTATTTACCGTTGAATCCGCACAGAACTTCCGAAGTCCAAATTTGCTACGACAAGTTCGCCGCGCGAAACATGGATGTGTCAATGAATAAGGGAGCACGAAACTATCGCGAGCCATGCGATTCGGTTCACCGTAAAATAATCTCCGCCTTCGCATTGTCGAAGACCCAATCGATATTCCCGACAGGGTGCAAAGTTCCGTTGCGCGACAGCTGCGGCAAGTTCATCCAGAAAAATGCACAACACATCTTGGTTACTCTTTGTAGAAGCATTGGCTTGTCGGTATTTGAAATCTATTCGGCGATTTGTTCCGTTTAGATAACTCAATCAACGAGGGTTAGTTGGGGGCTAATAAATTAAATTTATTAAGGAGTATAAAATTATATCTCTAAATTAAAATTGAAAATAAGACCCGTATAAGCTTTGCACCCGAAAGTTTCATTTCATACGAACCAACCTAATATCTGACTACCTGGGACTAGTTTGATGACTTTAGACATTCGGACAATGGACGTTTCAGCACACGACATCATGTATTCCATTTGCCTTCAGCAGCTTTTCGATTGCTTCGTCAATTCCCTTTGGTGATATGGTGAGCGCGTTTTCGAATGTTCATTAGCAAATGGGACGTCATGGGACGAACAAAGTAATTCCTATCGAACCACGATTCCGGAGAGCTAGCCAAGGTACAGTCGAAGTGGATTCATTGTCCTGACGATGATTAAGTGAAATCCGTTAAAGCCACGTGATTGGGTCCATGCTGCGGTTGATCGTTTTTAGAGGTCCTTTATTCCTGGACGTTTCGTTGTGTTTTATAGATCCGTTCATACGAAGCACAATTTCGTAGCAACGTGCTACAAAAATACGACTACAGTCTTGTGTTGACAGCCGAACGGAGCGGACGTGTAATCGCGAGTGCCATTATATCGAGTCTCTGTTTACTTTCATAAGCCTTCATAAACCTTCTTAAAGTTGACGTTCATAAGTCCTTGACGCGACCAAACGTGTCTTGCTGTGAATAATAATAACATGTGGTGTCCCATCCTGTACATAAGCCCAGAAATAATAATTTTAAAAACTAAAGAGAACAGTTTATCTTGGTCTCTGATCAAAACAATTTTTCCCAAGAGAATCAAACGTTAACCGTACACAAAAAGTAAAGCTTTACGAAGCACGTGCTCTTGCTGAAAAATGTCGTTCCCGTCGTATCATTTAATAAAAACGCATTGAATAAGAACGAATGAAGCATCTGCGAGTCTGTTCGTGGAGCGTCTTTTGATCGTTACGATGAGTAAAGCGCGCTCGTAAAGTTAGTCCTTGGACTTGTTTTATAAATCTGTTGAATAGCGTCACCACGAAAAGTATGTTGAAGTCAGCTTATACAAGGGAACAATGTGGATAGGGTTTCATGAGGGATGGTCCATAGTGGGGGTGTGTGCGAGGGGCGTGGGGGTGAGGAGGGTGGAGGGGTTGACGAAAGCTCCAATGGCGGATACTCATGTTGGTCACGTATCACGCTGCCGGTGGATTATGGTGTACCATGCAACAAAGCAAACTACGGAGGAAAAATATATGCCGCTCGTATTATGGCCCTTACACTGTTAACCATTTAAAGAGCCGGCTATAAAATTCACAGCAAAATGGCAGGCTTTCACCCGACGCTACTAGCGTTTTTTGTTCCACGTAGCAAGAATGTCGAGTTTTCAGTTCTAAAACGCCGTTCGCTCTTTCAAACGTTTATTTCAGTTTTGTTAACGACTCCACCCCCTTCTCTGTCACCTTTATGAAAACTGTATTCGGCTTTGAATTACATTTCACCCACTTCCTTTTTTACATCCTACCCCCTACTTTGCAAATTTAAATGTCCTTTCAGAATAAAATCTGAAGTGCACTCTTTGACGTTTTGTGCAGTAATATTTTATCGTGTTTTTTAGGGTTTGGTAACTCTTCCAAGTAACTCTTCCTTTGTCCAAGTTTCATTCTTAACAACTTTGTTAACCTTTCAAATGTGGATGACGAATTAATTCGACATTGACACCCGGATGTTTTAATATTTCCCTTAACGCCTTCGTTACCACCATTTTGCAGTCCATCCAAAGATACTAAAATTAATTTGCTATTATTGAAATAAACGTTGGCAGCGAACGAGGTGATCCAGCGAATATTTCTTTTGTATAGATCTACCATTTATAAACTTGTATATCCTTGATGATCAGGCAGAACGTTCACAGACGCTTTCATATGATATAAAAAAATTTAAATATTATTCGTTGGTTCCATTCGTAGGGTCAATATTTACATCGACAACATACAGAGAGACGTGAATGTTATTTAACGCGGAACCAAAAACAGTAAGAATAAAATTTTTACGAGTTTTACCGATAAAATTCATATGCACTGCGATTCGACAGTGGTCGAATAATTTGACAAATTGAATTAAAATGGTCGACTATTCCAATATTAGAAGAATTTTTAATTTTTTCTAATGTTTTTACTGTTTTAAATTACACCCACTCATTTTTGACATTAGGATAACCAATGATTCTCTTGGCATTATGACGTTAATGCAGACAAAACCCGCCTTTTAAGCAGTTTAAATTTTTGATACGCCAGGAACGGTATTCTAGTAATATTTCAGTGTCCCGCACATTCGCGCAATTATATTTTACGCGTTAATACCACGCCATTGTTTAAAATGGTATAGAAAGTAGAATGCGAAGCATGCGCAGCTTAAATTCTCGTTGCAACGCAAATATGAAAACTTTCGTAACGTTTCAATGTGCGCAACTGCATGACAAACTTATCGGCGTTCCTTTATATTCAGCATATTTTCGTGCATAGTAAATGTCATTTTATACGATAGCGAGTAATTTGAATGCAGAACATGCGTCGTTTCGACGTTCATTTCAATCTTAATAATAGCTGTGACACATTTCGTTTTTCACTCGATCACTGTGTACCATTTGTTTCATTATTTTTCCACGTTTAATTGTTGTGATAAGTACAATAAGCGTTGACCAGCCACACCAATTGTTTTATAAATATCTGTTGTTGTATCGTTTTTCAGACTGGATTTTGTTTACACGCTCGCAATTTTAAAAAAAATATGGTGCACAGTTTTTCCAAAACAAAATTCCTTAATATGATAAAAAATAAATATTATGTTTTTAGTGATTTTAGTAATACTACAGTCCAGTGCAGAGTTGTCGTCACTGAATGGTTAAGAATTAAGTGCATTTCGCAATATAAATCCCGAGAAATTTGTAGATCAAGCCAATACTCTATTTAAGCATTCCTCTCATATGTCAAAAAATAGTTTTATACAGTTTTCCTAATCCGGGTTACCGAAGCGGTCTGAATATACGAAGCTCACTCTCGGTTCCCGGTAAATATTTTTCTTCAAGTACGGGCAGAGCGGAAGATTGATATCAGAATATACTAAAGGCAAAAATCGACGATATTGATTCGTTGGTATTTTTTAAAGGCACGGAGAACGTCCTCGGGCCAACGCGCGGACCCGCGTTTGATCAATACTCGAAAAAAATATATAATTTATGACACGCTACACTCACGAAAGTCATTAATCTTTGTGAACCACGGCTGAACACGTTTCCACATGACCGCCAGAAATCTTGATACGAAATCTCATTGCTAACGCAGTCGAGGTTTGAGGCGTGGTTTCCGTGCCCGTATATCGCTCGGTCGAAACTATCGTTCGATTTCTTTGCTCATAACTAATGGCACGTCGAACCCGCTCGAAATTTACGGTTTCGCCGGGAAGAGTGTCGAGCATCCAAAAATGCGTTTCTTGAATCGATTCCAGCCGCCGAAGCACAGGCAACTTTGGAACCTCTGATCGGTATTAACTATCACTCTCCCTATTTGCCATTCATATTTTAACTATCGAAAGCTTGTTAACAAAACTGTTAAAAGCTTGTTTAACTTCGAACGCCTTGAATAAACAATAAAAATCTGTGATAGTTTCATTGATAATGTTGCAATTGAAATAAACCAATAGTTTTTCAAAGTTGCTCTCTGTATAATGTATAATTACATTCGAAATAAATTTCGAAAAACAAACAACTAACGATATTTTGATGCGAAGTGCATGCTTACTATATCAGGATTTAAGAATATATATAATATATCAGAAAATTCAAAAATTATCGGACAATTAGACACACGAGGTCAATTTCCAACAAAGTCGTAAATCTATTACACAGAACTGCAATTAACAAACGACGCGGGCACGACAAGATGAATGCACCAGGTTGCAGTTCCTTGGCAAGCAAATGCTGTGATCATATATGTCAAGTAGTATGAATATATCATTCGTCCGACTAGGGTCAGATCATTGCTAGTAGAGCGTGTAAACGCGCGACAACGCTATAATTAAAATTATGTATCGCGATCGATATAGAATTGTCACCTCGTATTGATCTGCGTTACACAACAATGCATAAATGCATGCCTGTGCTTCATTGGACGTGAACAAATGTATTTCGTATTACGTGTTATATCTGTTTTACAGCAGATTGTTTTTACTGGTTCGGTTTCAATACGGTAACACCAAATACTTTAATCAACATTTTGCAGCTGATAGGAAAATAGCAAGAAGCAATATTAATTTTTGCGAAAGGAATTCGCAAGCCGTCACACTTAAACTATTGTAAAATCTGATATTCGAGAGGACCGTTGCAGTCGCGTTCGTTTCGTTTAATAAATGAAGAAAAAGGAACGCGCAGAGAGAGATCCTCTCTTTGACTCTCTAGAAAATGCTTCAGCGAGTTTTCGCTGTTAGCAACGACGCAATCAAAGACTTATGAAACAGTCTCATTGAAATCGTCGAGAATGAAGGCGGAGCATTTAGAAAGCTTGTAAAACTGTCAGCAAATAATGTTAAGTGGGAGACTGTGTAACTTTTAGTTCACACGTTGATGCAGCAATGCGTGTTGCATGAAAATTCACGATATTATTTCATTCGCGCCACTCTGAACGGCTACGTCAAATTAATTGGGTATTAGGGTAAAAGATTCTGGTAAAATATCAAAGAGTAATATATGTAATTAATAGAATTTAATATAGGCTTGAACTATTTTTGACATCGTAAATTTTACTAGCGCAATTCCAAAGTCTTCAAAATTTACAAAATGGGAATTTGCATAAACGATTTCTTACCGAATAATACACATTTCTGATAATGTAAGACGTCTATAAATATTTACTGTGAGTGCATTTTTTTAATACATGTGTGGATGTGTACATACGTACATATGTACATTGAATAAGGGAATATGACATTCTATATTGAAGCAGTTATTAATTTACTTTGACACGTTTTGTATAGTGCATTCTATTCGTCGCTAAAAGAATTCGTTTCCCAATCGACAATCGAACGCTACTTCACTCTGTTCGCAATTAACGACAATACTTAATAATCGGATAATATTTAAATTGATTTGTTCCTTTGTGTGAAGAAGTAACCACTGGTTCGCTACAACCCTTTCCATCTTTATAATCATAGTCGTCATTAGCATAAAGTCTTTACGGTCGAAAGAGTTGAAAGAAATTACTTTTATGTTCTCGGTTAATGAAATACGATTGAGGGGTAAATTATATTTACCTCAGACTGTGTGTGTGTGTGCTCTGATTCTCGAAAGGGACTTTATTAATTACTGGTGTTTGATAGTAATAATAAATAAGTTGATAGTAAATATAATATATCAGACAATAATGTATCGACTTATTTATGTGGTTATGCGTTAAAATTATTTTATTTTATTTCTGATTTCATTTCCAATTTTAAGATATAAAGAAAGGTATAAAGAGGTCATCAAAATAAATTGCACAAAAATTTGAATAACAACCACAAAACTGGCAATACGTTTTGTATGATTTAGAAAATCGATTAGAGTGAAACCGTCGTACTCTCAAATATTCTATATATTCGACCATCGGTCCTCGTAGATTTTAAAAGCAATATAGTGAAGTTAAAAAAAGAGAATTTTAAGCACAGGACTATAATGTGTTATCTGAGTCAGAGAATCGTTGCGCGTGAGAATTTATCTAGCACGGGGTTCTCGTTCGAAGAACTGAGCCCGGCGTTTACAACGCCCATAAAACGAATGTTGATGTAACGTCTAACTTTATGAATCTCTGAAATGTTTAAGACGCAATCATGAGCTGGACGCTTAAGTCGGAGAAACGGAAGAGATCATTAAAGAAAAGGGAAATGAGTTACATTTCGTATGATGACGGTGCGACGCAGTGGATCCACAAAAGGAGAAGAAAAACTAACTCCTCGCGTCTGACTTTATGAGTAGGATAATATTGGACTACGGATTTTTATGCATTTATATCAAACGTGAATGCAAAAAAATATAATGGGACGTAAAAATACAAAATTGAACTCGGTACTATTTCTACTTTGATGGTGACATTAAAATCTTCAACAGAGGAAGTAAACTTCTGTTGAACTCCAGCCTTTGTATATTAGACCTGGAAAGTTTCGTTTCTACAAAGATTTTCATTGTAAAGTCTACTTAGAAAAAAATTGACCGATTCAGTTCACCAGTATACTTCAAAGATACTTTTAATTTGAAAGAATCAAAAAGTAGCAAGAAGAAGTTGCATAATACTTTCGTTGGGATTCACGGTAAGCCTGTAATTACCTTGTTTAAGCTATCCAGGAAGTTGATTGCACTTAACCTTTGGACAATGCAAACTTAAACGTATAACATGGCTGACACTCCATTATGTAATAGTTTGTTACAAAATTAGTACTTTGCTATTGTATACTTTATAGCTTTATTTTGAAAACTCTGCTCTTCCTTGTTAAAATGTTTTATGAAACGTACCTCATTCAAGAAATGAAAAAAATATGGACACTTTGAACATGTGTAGTATGACTTTAAACAACAAAATGTATAAAATTAATTTGTCTATCTTTAAATAAGGATTGTGATTAATGATCAAAGGATTTATTTCTTTAGACATGATAAAAATTGGTAGCCAGTACATAGAGTCAACAAATAACTCTAGGGATAAATTTCAGAGCAAACGAAAGATGGAGCGTCCGCAAAGGAAATGCAAAGTCAATACTACTCTGAAGCTATATAAAATTAGAATGCACCCTGATTGTAAAAAGGAAAGTTTGTGACGATAACTTAGTTTTATAATTGAATCTAACCTAATTTTTAGTGAGGTAAGCGACAGGATTGGGACGATAAAGAGCAAAGTCCGAACTCCGAATTTGTTGAGGTAGAAAGAAAAAGGGGGAAGGGTCGCTGATGGGGTCATCAGTATCTAGGAGTAACAGAAGCACACCCCTAGGTCAAAGGATCGCATTGAACGTTCGGCAGCGTACAACGGAGGGATTGATTGACGGAGTAGTGATTGACCAAATCCATTGATTCAGCAAAGCTTGGCTTCCGGCGCTTAGCCAAACGTTGCGTAGTACGTCTTACGCATTCGAATCAGTGATTATCGATTATTGCGTCGACTAATGATAAACTACACCTAACACGTATGCTAAGTGCATAGTTAAATTCCATTAAAATCTGCGCGGTTAAATTTACACGATTCCATACTCTTTTCCGAACATTCGGCGTCTTGGGACCGATAAAGCTACCTCGGTAGACAAGGATAAAGACAATTCCTTTTTTTCAAAAAGGAAAAATATGGAATGAAGAAAATTTTAATTACAGCCATTGTCGTTTATAATTGTAGCACCACTGAACGGCTGAGACTCTGCCGATTAAAATGAATACAAACACAAGGCAAATCGGATTAATTTTAATTACAGTAGAACCTCGATTATCCGGGCGTCTGATGTTCGAATTCCTTATCGTCTGAATACTTTCCACAAAGAATTAGTTTGCGTTAAAGCAACCCATACGCTACACGATTTAGCGGCACATTTCAATAAGGATTAAGTCCAGCACTGAAACTTGTATTATTCGAACAATTGTGTTCCACTAATTAGCACGGATAATCGAAGTTCTATTGTATATGTACTTCTAGCCTGGTAAACATTTCCCCCACCATTAGTCAGGCGGTTCCCCTACCCTGTAGGTATCAGCATGTGCTTTAGGCCAGTCAATGCGTGAGTGACTGGCTGCACTGGGGCCTAGTATACATATAATAGATAGGTGTCACGGCATTACCCAGGCACAGAGGTCGAGTCAAATGGGTGTGGTGGGAGTAGCTCAGTAGAAGGGGCATGGACCACCAGATTCTCAGAGGCCTTATTTACATAAATCAATAGAGACAGAATTCCGATCAACCTTGTGTTTGAACTCATTTTAATCGAAAGAATCTCAGCTATCCATTGGCACTATTAATATAAAGGTAGAACGGCAATCACTGAAAATGAAATTTGTTGTATTGCATGTTTATTTTCTTCAGTCTTCTTCTGAAATGTCGAGCATCTCCATCGTCGATGCTCCAGGTGGGGCTATTTCGCTCCCTCTCGTTTTATCGATTCTCTCACTTTGTGGAGCCATCCTCGAGCCAATCCTTGGAAAAAGGATGTCTCGCTACCGATAATTCAACTGCTGAATTGATGTAAATTTAACCGTGCACTACCGTAATCGCCGCAAACAATCGCTTAAAGTTTCTCGATTCTCTCTTTCGGGTCGAAAGCTATTCGTAGCGGTGTCGTGGTCTTGTTGCAAGCGGAAGAACCGGAGCGACTTCATTTCTAAGAGTTCCGTCCCCGAGCGTGGGAATCTGTTTGCCGAGAAGTTATCGGATTTACGCCGATTTTAGCGATGGAACCGCCGGTATCTCCGGCTCTGATCAAATTACTGAAAGTTGAATCGCGGCAGACTTTGAACGCGACCGAGGCAGCCACGACAGTGGCTCTACGTCCCTCTACGGTTCGGGGAAGATCTTTCCTGCCGAGGACGAAGCACGGCAATTGCCGTCGGCTCAATTAAGGTAATCGGCTTTCCGAAGTGATCGGTCGCTACGGGACGGTTACTTTCTTCCCGCGACGTTCGGCATTTCTTTTGGAACCTGCGACAAACCACTTTCCAGACGACGGATCGAATTCGAGCGTGTTACTGATCCGTCGGCACGTGAGACAACATGATCGCGAACATTATGCAGCGTCAGACTTATGGTCCTTAACTACTTATGTGGGGATCGAAGCGACGCGCGGCGCACCGCAGTGGTCCGAGCGGCCGTTCTAACAGTTCATTTGATAAAAAATCGCTTGTCTCATATCGGTATTTAATGCATACGTACTTTATAAATGTGCAGAAATCCCGAAAGTGTCGATATTAATGAAATGTAATAAACATAATTAGAACGAGTATTTAAAAATGAACATTTTGTGAATACGATTTACAATAGCGGTGCCTCAGATACAACACTTAATATTTTTAATTTATGTAGAGAGAGAGAGAGAGAGAGAGAGAGAGAGAGAGAGAGAGAGAGAGAGAGAGTATGAAGTATTCAACAAATTGATTTCTTCGGGCATAGGATATTTTAGAAGTTGTCGGACCTCTCCGTCCCAAAGATTTGAACCGAGGAATCGACAAGCGATCCCTATCAAAATGCAAAAATAAGTTTTAACATGGGATCCAGGTCCCGAAAATACTCCATAGTTATTCACGAATCCAGCCAAAACGGTGCACTATGCTTTCTTTCCTTTTTCTCTTATTTGTTTTCCGAGGTAGCTGCGCTTTTCGAAGACGAGGAAGAATTGGAGAGAGAGAGTATTCTGTTTTTCAAATAGTATCAAATTCAGTAGTTTATCTGAAAGTCAGTGAATTCAAGTAAATCAATAGATTTTATTTTGGACAGCTATACGTTAACAGAAGGTTCTTTAGTCTGTAGATGAAGTGAAGTAAAAAAGATGTAACAAGTAAAAACATAAAAGAATTTGAACAATTAATAACGAAAATTTCGGAATTAATATTTCCTTTAATAGTTTTTTTTAACTCTCATAACATTTACTAAATTTATTTAATCCCATATTCTTCAGAAACCCATAATATTCGACATATCCTCAAAATTGCATTGTTTACATCTACATTCGATGGAATAAATAATCACTTGCGAATAACAAAATTTCACCCGAAATGGTTCGATCATTAACTACATTTTCGTGCCGGTATACGCGCGCGCGCGCATGCGGTCTTGCGGCCCGATAATTAAGAGAAGTTTGAAATTCCTCAGGAAAATCGGGTTATGTAAATATTATATTTTTAGTAATTTCAGATTCAGAGGGATTAGGAATTTCAAATCCACTGAATGACAATGCAGTTCCTTATGCCTTGAACTCTTCGACTGAAATAAATCCTTCTGTCTCAGGAGTGAATGACCTAAATTCTAGTGTTAGGACAGGATTTCAATACCCGAAATTTCGGACCTGTTTGTTCCTTTCTGAATCAAGACATCGACTCATATAACTGCTATCGTGAATGTCTGTTCAATTATGTAGTCGTGCTACTTAAACGAAGAATATTGAAACGAATTTATTTTACAATTTATTAACCGGATAAACAGATGTTTATTCTGTTATTCGGTCCATGCTATGGTATGAGACACTTATTTACAAGAATGAGCTTCAACAAAATGTACTTTTTTTTTTAAGTTATAGGTCTGCGATCAAAATTACTATGATTAGACAGCGGATTTTTATGCAAAATAAAAATTACCTGCATCGACTGCAAGAGATAGAAACCAAATAGAAAGTTATTTCTTCCTTTAATGATTTTAATTGAGGAGAAATCATATATTAACATCTTCAATTTTTTAAATTGTTCAACTATTTTCAATTTCATCTACTCAATTTTACTATAAATTTATAAAGATCCGCTGTCTAATTATGATCAATGATTGTATCAATATGATACAATGAACTTGAAAATTTCATTCTGACGATGCAATAACGTGGATAATTCCCGCAATTATGCCCGGCTATTTTTTAACAAAAAATCGACGAATCCCGTGACATTAATTATTACCTGGCCATTTAATTAATTGGTAAATGTAGGTTCATTTCACGTGTAGATCTTTAATTTCGAAGTGGCATTCTCAAGGAGCAGCGTGCAACGTGAGGAGCATCTCCGGCAAACATTAGCAGTGACAAAATCTCGGCGAGGTATTGTTGATATGTTTCTTGGTTCTCTCGGTTCTCGTATTTCTAGACGTACTTTCGCGGCGCTACACGTGCATCCAGGTGTATACCGAGTATTTGGGTCAAGTTAACAGTGCATAACACGGAGTCGAGGTGTGCAACCCGAGCATTCCTGCCCTTGTGCAGATTTTAAAGACATCCGTTTCAAAAATACCGCGACCCGAAAGTGATAAATCTGTGCTCATCGGCGTCCTTTTGCCGGGCTATAGCAACATCGTCGAAAGACTTCACGAGTACTTGGCGAAGGGAGTGGAGAGCCGCTTGTAATATTTCAAACGAAGGTTGCATCTTGTCCCTTAATGTTACGTTGTATGTATGTTCACGTAATTATGAAAGCTTGGAGGGTTCGAGTAAACATGCACTTCAGATGCTGACCTTCTTCGCGATGAAATTTAGGCCTTGTGGGATACGCAATATCTTGCGTCTTACAGAATGTGTGTCATCATTACTCTGCAGCAGAGTTGGGAAAAAATTTAATCAACGATTGACAACTAAATTTCTACTTCAATCGTTAATAGTTTAGTCCTTAATTTAGAGAAAATTCTCGGGAAAATGTCGGGATTCCTAATATTTGATTACACCCCCTGATTACACCCCTAATATTTGATAATTAATGAGACACTTAGAATTTACAGGTTTTGCTTTTTAAGGATTAAAATTTACGAAATATTGTTGTGATCTAAGAGTATTTTTCAATAGGGTTCTGTAGTATTCTATTTAATAATAGAATAGTTGCCAGAGCCATGTACCTAGATTAAACAATTATCGAGTAGCACCATTTTAATTCACATTTAATAGATTGGACTTAACGTATTATCTGCTAGCGATTATTTAATGGTTTTCGGAAGTCTACGGTCCATGAGCATGTATTTTTTCACTAACATAATCTAATAATTTCGTTTGGAATTATTATACAAACGATGATTTATAAGCTTCCCCTTGTTATAGCATAATTATGGAAGATCCTATGACTAAGCTTTCGGTAGATAAAGTGTTAACACCTGGTAACACGTAGCACAGCGTTACTAATTAACTCTGCAAAGTTTGCATTTAATCTTCGAAAAGTATCAATGTTTGAGCTGATATCGGATCCAAATTAATGCACAACAAATTTTCACTCTTTACATTATTCCGAATAATCGTATCTTATTATATATATTACCTATGTGTACACGAGTTGATTTATGCATATGTATACGCGGGTATCAGAAATCATAATCAACGCGTGGATAACATTCGACACATCAAAAAATATTAATTGTAAATGAACAATAATATAATATGAATATGTGAATGAATCGAAATCTCGAATACGATCATTCCGTTATCGAATACAACAATAATACATGCTGAACTGACCAGGGGAAATGTCGCCAAATATGTTTCAATAAATGAGTATTTAACAGTAATATATGAAAAATTGCGCATAAAATCGCGAGGATCGTATGCAACCGAAATAATTCAAAATCGAACGAAATCCCGAGAGTTTAAGTGATTAAACGGCATTGAACGGAAAATTAAGTGCAAATATTGTTTCGAGCCATAAGAATGGTTCGCTAATATCGCGAAGCGTTTATATTCCGCGAGGAAGTAAAGACCTGCTGGTTTGTAAAGCCGTAAATTTCCGACCGCGGTTAAACAAAAATGCATAACGTGTGCCACGAAAATAGGAGGGGACTTAGGGGAGCTAGCCATATTTACGGCGAAATCGTTTCTTAACAATGCCGTGATATTAGCAAACGCGATTTCGTTGGAACGCACGGAGGCAAGAAGAAATCGAATTCCTCCGACACCCGGTCCAAGTTATTTTGCAATTTTATCGGTCAATTGGGACGCTATGAAAAGGGCGCGAGACGAGCAAACGGGGGAAAAAAGAAGTTTCATAGGCAGGGGTAGGGAAAGGAGTACACGAAATTGGAAAACGGGCAGGCGCACCGGTAACATGATGGCATCGGAAAAGCAATTGTTCGGATTAAATGCGCCGAGGTTTTCCCGTGGTCTTTTTCATGCCCGGATTTAATTTATTCCAGCATAGAGGCGTGTGCCGTGCGCCGGACGCGTGATCGAATCGCGATTATCGTCAGCTGATCAGAAATTCGAAATATTCAATTAATTTCATCCAGCTCCCTGCCGCTGGGTCGCGGTGTTAGACTACCGTGCAAAATATTCCCGAATTCCCTCCGGATATTAAGCAAATCGCTTTAGTGCTAATTAATCGAGGAAGCGAAGAGAAACGATAAAGAACGTTAATTGCATACGGTGTGGAAAACCGTTCACGATACTTACATACGTGCGCATCAGAGTGCCACCGCGTTCGTATATTTTACTTTAAATTTGCAATTCCTTGTTTATTATATTATACACGAGTCAAAGAATCTCTCTTTGATTCGCAATTTTACAGAAGAAAATCGTGTGCACTGGTATAAGCTAGGATTGGTGGGGGATTTTTTCCTGTATTATATTTAAGAGAAGCGAATTAATACTTATTCTGAAAAACTCCTCATTTTTGTTCCATAGAACAGCAAAAAAAATCGTTCTAGCAAGTCATTGTAAAAGAAAGGTTTCAGTCTTCAAGTCTGTGGTAGAGAGTCATTCATAAAAATAATTTATTTACATTTGCAGACTACTCAGTAAATTTTTAATAACAAGAGCAAATTGTAAATATTTTACCTTCCTTAACGAAGGCAACAAGTTAGCCGTGTATTTGTAGATTTATTTGTTAATACGAAGCAGTTTGGCCAGATCTATTTTAGTAGGCGCTACCTTAAAACTGTCCGGAAGTTGGTATTCGCAAGTTTTTATCTGTAACAGCTTCGCGAACTGTCCCGGAAACTTTCATAGACTTCGAAATTCAAAGCAGCCTCCACCCCCTCATTATCTCGCGCAAAAGCGTTCGCCGGCAACACGTTATCGCGTGTGATAATTATTCTTAGGGCACATTAAACGTTCAAACATCACGTTCCGTTTCCAGTGGCAACCAGCACGAAATTTACCGTGATTTGTCTGCGGTCACCTCTGACCGGCCGATTTAAATAAGCGCATTTTAATTTAATGACATCGATAAATTCGCACCGTATTATTGGTGCTACGTTTACATTAACAAGCTGCAGCGGGTCCGGACAATTTGTTACCGAAAACTGCCCGAGAGTCACTCGTAAGCGTCGCTTTGTTACGGTGACCATTAACATCACAGAAATCGGAAAACTCTTGATAAGTAATTTATACTGCAACATTTACACAGCTTTTTTACGCTGGAATAATAATATAATATAATACTGTTAGGTTGGTGGAAAAATAATGGCAATAATTCGACTGAAACTTGACTTTATTAGTCGGTAGAATTAAAATTATACGTAACAAGCAATAATATTATTATTTTTATTTATCACACCATTCATACACATCTTATAATGTTTTCGGATATTTACGAAGTTCTGTATGCAACAATTTTGTTCTCTATTTGAATATTATTGGTTCACATGAATTTTTTCGAGACGCACCAGTTTTAGGACAGTTTTTAGAAGAATAACGTAAACAAACGACATAGCTGGCTGCATTTGTTCCACCAATTGCCTCCGTTATTATTACACACACCATTTACTATATTTTACGACCACAGTTTCGTTCTGTTCTTTTTCGGGCTTCCACGAGACTTTATGTTCGGAACGTTCGGACCTGTTTCGGCTTAATTCAGGAACAAATTAAAAGCGGCGAGTAAACGCTGCAAAACAGGAATAGTGCACTTCATTTTTAGAATTTCGCACGCATAGGTGCCTCTCTATCCGCGCCGCTCTGTGCTGAAGTGAAACGGCGTTATTCACCCGCGGAATTATAATTTGACAGACGAAACCTGTTGGGAAACCCGGGAAATGACTGGACAACCGATGAAACTTTGATTGTCTTTTAAATCAACGTGGAAATTTTTTCCAATTTACAAATTTGAATAAACGAAAAAAATTGCGAAATAATACTGAAAATCGCTCGTATCAAGCTCGAAAGTACGTAATGTCATATTGAGTCGAGCTTAAAACTAATAGCAGCGAAAATTAGTGTATAGTTTGAAACAATTTGTTTAAAATTCCTTTGTTATCGTTGCATTGAATGAACTGACTTGATTACGTATGCAAAACGTATGCACGCGCAGAGTTTTTAAGCACATGCTTCCTCTCTTCATGCCTGCCAGTTGACTGTTAATAGCGATTCAACGTTCATTTCTTTCCATTCACTGCAGCATTAAATATTGTGTAAGAAGCACGTGTATTCATAGATAAATTTAATAAACTTAATATACAGTCGATTCTAGTATTTAAACACAAGCTTTTTGATTCTCGAAAAATGTTAAAGTATTCTGGGATCCCCATACTATATTCCTCTACATTCATTTCTTTCGACGAACAGGCAGAGAGAATACTGTTAAAACAACTTTGTGACTGTCTTAGCGCGCTGGGTAGTTTGTTCACCGTTTGGAAATTGTCTATTAATTTCAAATCCTTCGGGAAGTTAATAAGATCCTGTAAAGGAGGCTTTGCGTGAATGAACTATTTTGTTAACAAAGTTTCCTTTAATAATGAATTTATAATCTGCTACATTACATAGAAATTAAATGAAACGATCCGTGTTTTGTTTTTTAGAAAGCATTTTGTCGTAATTTATTCATAAATTCATGTATTCATGAAGAGACGTGTAGACAAAATTAATAAATATACGCTGTATTTCATGAAAGATTGAATTCAGCTTTAATATTAATGCAGTATATTTATGTAATTCATGAAGGAAGGCTAACTAGCAGTTTACGCCACAAGGTTCCCTCTTTTGTTCCTTCTTATTTATGTACCTGTTTAACCTGTCTGCTCTTCGTAGTTCTGAAATGTTGCTTGTGTGTAAATGAAACTTGCAAAAACAGATGGCTGCAACCTTTTCACGTCACAGGAAGCCCTTCGAAATTCAGGAAGCTCTAACGAGCTCATTAAGCAATCAAAACTCTGTAACGACCGTCGAGATGCCGAAACTTTGAAGCAGGAACCTTAATCGACTTCCAGAACTGTATTATGCTGAAAGCAGCATTCCTTATTTGTTTTTCGGAATACATGAATTTTTCTGCCGCTATCAACAAATCGTTCAATTTGCTCTGGAATCGTCGAAACATGAAAATAATCTGCTTCAGTTTTGTGTCACTTGAAACACGAAAACGGATGAGTTTATATAAAATAATTAAATGAACGTGCGCAAGGTAAAATATATAAAGATAAAGATATATTTGGTTAGCATATTATACACGCTCTAAACGACGTAACGTTCAGAGACTTCCGCGCGCCATACACATTTGTATATACCAATCCACGAGAGATAGGGGCGCTCTCTATACAATACATACATAGAAAACCCTACAAAACTTTTCTATCGAATATCGCATTTCCGAAAAAATGAAATGTGAAACTTCGTCGAGTGCACTTTATTAACTCGCCACTAACAGCAAATGGTACTATAAAAACACGCGAAAGTACTAAGTACACATAAATTGTCGAATAGTATTTTTTTGTTTCTACCATCGTTTCTGAAATAATCGAGTTCGCACATATTCTACCTGGGCATTGCAAATCCACCCAACGATTTTTTTAAATTGGATTTTTACCGAGAACAATGTTTCCAACGAAAAAACTTCATTCTGCATTTTTTACTTATTTTTCCGTGTAGAACAATCTCCTGTCGATATTACAATTCGTGTTCAGTCAGATGTTAGCTATAGACACGTGTACGTGACAAATTTTGAAATTTGATTTTCCCGAACGCGAGACCCATCAAATAAAAAAAAATTACTCAGCACTTTCTCCTTCTTTTTTCATGTGGACTCAATCTCATACCACCTGTACAACGATTGTATTACACGCCTCCTCCTTCAATCACACACCTCGTAGCACATACCCCTACTTTATGCCAATGTCGCCACAATTTTTACGAATGGAAAAGACAAAGAAATCAAGCGAACGAATATCAAGGCTCTCCATTATTCCGCAGAAAAACCAAATTTTCCGCAATAGAAAAAAACAGTACATATGTGGCTTTCTGAGGAAAAACAATGGAATGATGGATTTGGACACACTTGGGAAGGAGTGAATTATTTCTTATTCTTCCATTTGCGATTAGGGAAGGCGAATCAGTTTAATAAAATAACAATATTGATAAGGTATAGTAACTTTTATCTATCTGCCAGATGATATTAGTGACGCTCAGAAGGAACATTCGAATATCACAGTGATCAAACAAATTGTTTAATTTTCCAATGTGCGATTTGACGAGTCTTTCAAGGAAGGCCGCTAAACGAAACGGAACATCTCCCAAGTGATGTTTATGGGAAACGAGGGAAGAGCCAAGGGGCTTCTTTCGAAGCGATCAAATTACGGAGAGCATGCCTACCCCTGTCATTTTGCTCACGCAACTTCGTTCTGTGATATTCTCCGGAGGATCCGTTCTCGAATTAAACTTTCCTTAACGGCGTTTCGAAAATAGCGAGGCCTTTTCGGTACGTTCCACAACTGTAAGTTTGATCTCAATTTTAACGACGAGTATGAAGTTACTTAGTTAATAACTCAATGCCACTGAATTAATAGTATTCGGAAAATAAAATGAACTTCCAATCTTCGTTCAATCCAATATTTTACGAATCGATTTTGACACTTGATATAATGACATAAAGACGGGAACACTTCGTCTGATTAATATGCACTAATATTACTAGATGGGTCGAAATAATTCGTCCCGAATAAATTCCATTAAATGTATTTTTGTAATTTACTTACGAAAATACTGATGTATTATTAATTTAATGGTGCTGACTTTTAAATAGCTGCGTTTGGGTTCTATTCTGATCCAACTTTCCAAAGGTACCATCTACTTAGTTTTATGAAATTAAGAGAAATACGTAGTTACGAAAACATGTTGGAAAAATTCATAATAAAATATCTGGACTAAATAACATAAAGTTAAACGATACCTTGTGTCATTCACACTTACCCACGAGCTAACGCATAAATGCAGAAAAAAGTCTGTGCAAAAGTATTGGAAAAATATGTGTTCGAATTTGTCCCATTTTATGTCGAGTGCAAGCGCAGTAGTGCTACATGGATAATTTCATTTTTGGCCATTAATTCGAAAGCGCATCCGTGGAGCAAAAAATTATCACGCAGGATTTTATATTTCGTCATACAAAAATCAATAGCCGTGAGCTTCCTCTCTTTTCGGTACGTATAAAAAGGATATTTTATCCAATTGTGGCAGTGTTTTAAATCTTACAGATTTACAGAAAATTCACGTTTTCATTTTACAGATTAGCATATTTACCCCTACTGATTATACCAGTAAAAGTTTTCAGACAAATGTTGCTCGAAAATATTGTATTCTTATAATCCTTCGGAGACCAAGATAAAAAAGATAACATTTTAATTCCAAACAATATTCTATATAATGTTGTTTAAAAATATTAATTGAATACTTACAAACTTTTAGAAACCGAGGTAACGACAACATTTTAATTTGAAATGATAATCTAAATAATGTTGTTTGCAATTATTGATTGTAACCATAAAAAAATTCAAAGTATACGAAGTGAATTTTAAAACATGTGTTACAAGAGAAATAATTATTTTAAAATGTCTCGGACAAGGTAAATAACATATCTATAACACTTTGGATCTCGTGGATAGAGAATACTCCCCTTCAACCTCCAGGGGTTACTAAAGTGAAATTGATACTTCAATATGTAGCAACAGTAAAATCAAGGGCGTTTTATTATGCTTTCAATCAATTACTGTCCGATACAATCTGTTTGTTTATCGTTTTTCTTACTTTCCGCTTTCTCGCAATCTTCTTTCTTCACTCCACCCATTATCCCTGTTTCTTTCCTAATTGTTTATTACGGTCTCTCACTCGTATAAACACAAATAAGTATAAATAGTTCTTTCCATAGCACTAGCAATAACAATAAAGCTTGTTTGCTAGTTTGCTAGTTTCCATCTGACAGGCTCGGAAAATCTTTTCGATCTCTTCAGGGTTCGTTGATGGACGAAACAATAAAAATTGCAAGCAAGACCGGCGCACTCGAATAAAATAAATGACATCTCCGGTTCGAAACCTTGTGTCGGGTCAGAGAACGTGCTATCTAACGTCATACACAAAATTAGCAATGCAAATGCTTTGTCCCATTTTACGGATGGGCGGCCTGTGTAAGCCGCGTAAGCCAGAGGCGAAGTCGCCGCCGCCGCACGTGCAAACGTAGTTAATGTTCCGATTTCGAGCGAGACTAAACCACTGACATAATATGGCGGTGTAAACACTCTGTCGAAATTCCGGAACATTCTAAATAGCATTGGACAGGCCGTCGTGCGTTATTAACGTCGTCGCGATAGAAGAATCAGCGGCCTGTATTGCGAGAAACTTTCCTTATCCGTATCGTCCCCGTTTCTTCTGTGCAATAACACAATCAGTTCGATGCCAACAGCCATTCGATACTAAAATCATGTCGCAGCGAGTCAGCTGGAAATGCAATTTCTATTTCGATGGTCTTGCTACCTCAGACAAATATTTCTTCCATTTTGTTCGTTGCATTTAGTAAATTATATTCGTATTCGTGCTTCTATTTTGAATTGTTCACTTATTTTGTGTGTATTTGTGCTGTTTGTCACAAACAATGTCATTTGAAATAATCATATTATTATTTTATTTGTACTATATTATTTTATGTTATTTGCAAATGAAAATATTAAAGTATTTAAAATAATTGATCATTTCTCAAATGAGATTATTTATTATCTTATTTCAAATGAACTGGCTAGCAATTTTATTTCAAATAGTTTTTTTTTTTAATTGAAGGTTTTACGTCGCATCAACTACATGGTTATTAGCGACAAGAAGGTGTATAGTTATAGTATAACTTCCTGGATTTTCGATTCCTTAATAAATTCCAGTAGGTCTCGTATTTTATCTTCGTCAAGATTCTTTCTTTCGAAAGAAAGATAGAGTAAAGATTAAGAAAGATAGTATTTCTGACATTTTGTTTCCTGTAGTTTGACAATTACGTTCGTATCATTGCGACTGTTTTGAATGACTCGCTCATTTAGAGTGAATTTGCTTAGAGGAAATCTGCTTAGAGGAAATACATAATCAGTTACATATTAATTATTCTACCCACATAATTTCGGCAGATTGGAATACATTTATCGGCATTTGCTGCGTGGAAATCAATTAATTTGCTTTCTGAATTTAATACTAACAGTGCTCCATTTATTACCGCTGTTTCACAGATGAACGAGTAAAGGTTATTTGTGCGTGCTGTATTTAAAGGTGAGAAGGTAATGTTATATAAATTATAAAATCGCGAAACGCTTTGTTCTTGAAACAAGGGAAGTTGTGACAAGATTATTGTAATTCGAAACAATACATACGAATGCAACAACGAATTTCCATTATAATGACACGAAAAAGCGATTGACAAAGCTTGCGCATGAATACGAATAATATTTATATTTTTTAAGTTGAAACGAAATATGTAATTAATATTTTAACCTCATTTTTTTAAATTAACACCTGCAGTGAACGTAGTCTGTCAATGTCTTGCAATGTTTAACGTAGAACATCTTTTTCTTCTGATAAATTATTGGTGAGGGAAAACAGAAGTTTATAATTTATATGTTCTCATTTTCATTTTTTGAATTAGAATTATTCTAAATTTCATTCAGATTAATATTTTTACATAAATTGTTTGCCCAATCAAATATTTTATTCAGTAATTTTAACCACCAGTATTTAACTCTCTTAAAAAAGAAGGTGCTCCCTCTAAAGGAGCAGGGGTAAAATGAATATTTTATACAAAAAAAATGAATAAAATAAATGTATAAAATGAAAATTATTTCTTCGTTGACAGTTGCAATAAACTGGTTAATAACTGTAAAATCGACACTCCAGAATGATATTTAGAAGGAAGCAGACCGTTCCCTTCTGAAGTGCTTGATAAGAAAATGCAGGAGACGTACTCAAAGCTTAACTCATTATCTAAGTTCAATTAAACTCGCTTAATCATCGGCTGTCTTGTCTCGCAATGGAAACTTGGTTGGAGCAATTTTAGAGTATGCATTGTCTGTCTGCCGAGAGGATAATTAATTTGATTACTGTCCTTGAAAAATGAAACCGGCAGAGATAAATTCACGAATAAAAATAAATGGCAAAATAAAAAGAAATTCGAAAATAAAAACGGGGTGTGTGTGTGTTTCTGCATTTTTCTAATAAAAAATCTGTGCAATATTCCATTACACCACTTTCCACAAAATCTCAGGAATTCCAACTGCCGTACTCCGAGGTCGAATTTTGCTCTTCACATGAAATATAAACTAAGTGGCGGCGACCATAGCACGTAAACGGCTAATAAAAGAAAATGTGACGTCGTTATCTCGGACGAGAGATGCCCGACAGATACATCCTAATTTCATTTTCGGGTTGCGGGAAGTGGCCCGTAGTCCGGGACCGTTCTTAAAAAATTCAAGTTAAGCAAATTGTACGGAAGAAACGGCAGAGAATTATGAGGCGTGCTTGGTGCGTGCTGAAATCCTCACTATTCTTTTTATCGTTGCCAGTCTCTCGAGGGTTTTGAATTTCGCGCCGGTTGGAATGCCGTTTCGCCCTTCCTAATTAGGTCATAGCTTGTCAGTGGGCGTCTCTATCCTTTTGAAGCCATTGATGGTCGACGAATGAGGCAATTAGCAGAGCCTCACAAGAGGTCAGAAATGCCGGTTCAAGAACAAGTATCGATCGCATCTTTAAATTTAGGAATTCGCCGACCTCTTCGCGTTTTGGTCGAACGATCCCGGCTTTGCAAAAGAACCGCGTCATTCGCGAATTTCGGACCTATTTTTGGTACCAAGTAGGGCGTGATAAAACGCAAAAAAAATCATTCTTTAATCATTCTCAATGAAATGATCGAATTTTAGAAACTTTTACTTTATCAACTATTATTGTAATGGTAATAGTTTTTTTAACACATCACCTACCGAAAGCCTGTTAATAAATTTTATAGCGACTGAGTTGTGTGTAAAAGAAGATCGATAATTTCCTTCTAAATAATAATTTCAAAAGTTGTTATATTAACTCTAAAAATCTTTAAAATTGTGAATAACACTCTTGAACAATTTATTGAGACATTCTCAACTCTTGATCTTTGTTCCGTCGCGTAGGAACCATAATAACGGTTTTCGTTCGAATAATATTTATGGTGCATTCGTGACTAAAAATCCTCTTCGAGGATTTTGTAAACTATTAGCATTTGGCCGATCAGTCAAGGCATCTGCGTAGTGTTTCGTTTTTTTTTTTATACTTTCGACAATGAAAGAATCATAAATCTCGTCCCTTCGAGTGACCGCCCGCGGTCGTAAAGTACGGTGTAGAATTACCGGGATCCGTCGTCGCCCGAGTTTTAGATACCGCCCCACTCCTCCTTCCTGGGGCCTCAGTTAGAGCTACAGGAAGGAGGTCCAAATCGTCAAAAGTGTTCTGATTGGAAAATGCAACCTTCTGCAAGGACCAATCAGTGCATTTTTGTTCCTAACCGAAAACCCAGCGGACATCGCGTTAAGACTGCTTCGTCAGTTGAGTTTTACTCTCGAACGCCGCGCCGTTACACGCTTTAGTCGTCGGATCAATCGTTTCGTAATCTTTGCAAACGTGCATTACGATATTTCGTTGTCTAGCGATCGGAACACCCGACAAACGGGATCGCAGCAGTCAAGATCCTTCGCGTACGGAATCGCAACATTTATCAGATCTGCGAGCGTCGCATTTCAGTATATCGATCAAACCATATATACGGATTATTGTTTATTCAAATCTGCGCGCGTATAAGGCAGGACCTGCTAGATCAGCCTTACTGATGAGTCCACTAGCAGGGGCGAAACGCTTCTTTTGACATGTTTTATATTCATGCGAACCTCGAAATTATCCTTTGCGTCTTTGTACAATTCGATCATTTGAACTACTTGTCCAAAATTAGTTTGGCGGGCAACGGATCCGAAAACATTCGCGAACCGACAGCGTCGCGACGAAACAATCTTCGATTTTAAAAAGACTATTGCGGGGTTTTTTTGAACAGGAATTTTTACAATCATTTAATAATTATTCTGAGAATCTTGTGCTTCTTAATTTTGGTTTCCAGTAATGAATTACTTTAATGTGGTAGAATTTTTAGGGTTGCTAGTCCGACAGTTGACTTGACAAACGTATTCTTGCATAGTCAATGCATGCTGAAATTGGATGCAATTACTAGCCAAAGGTAAGATTCTACAATGCAGCTAAAATTTCAAAAGCTCGCCGTTACAATTCGCAGTGGCGGAGCAATGTTTCCGGAGGGCAGAGTAGAAATTAGCTGTATCTGGAGCTCGAAGGCGTCCAGTCGAGTGATTCAGAGAGCTCTTCTCTGCAGAGCAGAGCGTTTGTTTTGTTTCCAAATTTTCCTCTATCATTGCGACGTGAGCAAGCATTCTTCGTAGCGTGCTCGTCTTAAAGAGGACACGTTAAATCGCGTACACTGTTCACGTAATTGTGCATTGCACCTATGATCATATAAAATTAACTCCTTCCAGTATTATCTTTTTCACACTTACAGTAATTACAATGTCCTAGTATAAAATTATTTGATTTGATGTATAATTTCCTAGCAAAATTTTTTTAATGCTGCGATATTGATAACAGAAGAATAGTTATTTTGTTTCGGTTATAACATCGAAAGTATAATTTAGTAAGTGAAACTTGAACACAGACTTTGTTAAAATAATGAAACTGACTTATGTGTGCGTAATGTGTTTCCTACTTAATATGATTATTTTATGACGCAACTATATTTTCCAATATCACTCACGCGGGTGACTATCGTTTACCGTATTGATCGTAAATGATCGTCATGCCGGTAGTTGACCAGATTAATTTGACTAATTGGAATCTCTTGGGAGGCGATTGACTACTGGCTATTAGTTACAGCCAACGTAAGCTTACTGAGAAGCTTAGAATTCAATGAGTTTCACATTCAGATTGAAATTATGTATATGCAATTTACATTACGGTTTGGTGACGGATCGAAGTGATTTGTCGCAAATATTTACCGTTTACACTATGTAAGACATTTATGATAAGCTATTTTCTTCGAAACTATTGCAGATACCTAAAGTTTTAGGTGTTTTCCCTCAATGTTTCCCATTGAAGGTTTATTACTCACGTAAAAATTAATTAATCGACTTCCGAAATGAAAATATTTTTTACATTCTCCAGAGTGATAATGATAATAATACACTAAAATATATTTCTGTCTCCATTTGTTAGCACACAATAATATTGCATTTCGTGAAACGAATATTACGTACAAGTTTGAATATTTGCAAAGTTGTCACTCGAATAATAGTTTCACACTTAAAAAATATATTTTCTATGAAACACACAAACATATTTTCCATCAATTCGTTGAACGTTATCAGCAAGCCTAAAATTATTGTCACCAGCATTATCAGAACTTTACAATTAATTGGAGCAACTGCTTCCCTTCCGTAATTAGAACAAAGTTATTTCGTAATAATTACGCAAATGTTAACGGTAGATCGGAAAACATTTTCCAGACACCGGTATCCCAGTTCTACCGGATTTCGTTGTATCAAATCTTCCCGTGTAATTCCTCGATCTCCATAGTTCGAAAGTTTCGCATTTACTGAAACTTCAACAAATAGCACTGCTATGCACGTTCTCCGAACTCATGCCAGCGCACGGCACGTAAAGATCGTACGGTTTGATTAAACTTTAATGATGGAAGTATGAATAAATCGTGCTGACGTGGGGCTATCGTATCAACGGGTCTGCATACGTATATCCCGTGCATTATTTCTGACGATGATCTTCGATGTTGTCGTGAACAAGAGAGCTCTAGCTTACTCGAAATTTTTGGTACAGTTTCTGCAGTGTAACTTTGTTATTAATAATGTTAATTTCTAATGGCTAAATAATAAACCTCAAAATGTTAATCAAATTATGTGTTATTTTCTTTAGATGCACGATGGTAATATTTTATTGACGATATTTACGTGTTTCCTACAGAGAAGGCAGGATTTTTACATACATATGTGTATGCTCGGTCTCTCGTATTCATATCACATAACACGTCGTACGCGCGTGTTCACTATATTCCAATATTCACACAAAAATTGTGAACATGTAACAGACATATCGAAAAAATTCTCTGTCCACCATCAGATGCAATATTTATCTTATGGAAAATTTCGATTCTGTGGTGTTTGAATAATACACTGTCTAGTTCACCCAGAGATTTTTCTATTTACAGAAAAAAATCACAGGGTAGGTGTCGTCCATTTTAACGGTTGTATCAACGAATAAACAATAGAACACTACATTAGAAGGAAATTTCATTAATAATAAATCTATGTTTAAACGAATGTTTCTTTCGCTAACTTTTTCCAAACAACTACAACAAATTTACTTGTTTAAAACTGAACACAGAAATTCTATAATTTTTTACCGTTCCATTATCGATTGGACAGAATTTTATAAAACCAACAGGACTCTATTATCACAAGCATAATAACAGATTTCACTGCAAATACCGTTTAAGCACACGAGTCGATGTTATCCAACAATACCCTTTTACCGAAAAACGTTTTTCCTCCCCAGACAAATTGCTATGTGTCCGCGCGTAATCACCGTTTTCCGACGGAACAAGAATGAAAATAAAATTCGATGACTGCACGCATATTTACCCCGTCTCTCAGGTTGTTTCACTCTTGAAACACGCGTCATGCATATTCTATGAACAACCCGGCACCGAAACCGCACGACAGCCTTGCGGTAATGTTATCCTAGAAGCCTCTCAGATTCATACAGCCACCGTGAATGCATACCTCGGATCGGAGATTTTGAAAAACGATAAAGCGAACCTAACCGCAACAGAGCTGCAGGGTTACCTTTGATATAACACTGGACCCTTTTATGCATAGCACATTCTTCCGTTCTCTGATCAACGTGTATTTTAAAATAGAATTATTCTTGCTAATTAAAATTTCTACGGTGGTTTTTATCGAATATGAATTAATGAGTGAACAATAATATTTCTCGATAACAACTTTCATATTAATTTACTTCGATTTTCTGTTAATAACCAGAGTTTCCTACATTAATTAGCTTTATTAGTAATTAGTAGACTGCGAATCTTTATGCAAAATATAAATTGTCTGCATCAATTGCAAGAAATAAAAATCAAATTCAATGTTATTTCTTCCTTTAACGATTTTAATACAGGAGAAATCATATATTGACGTCTTCAATTTTTTAAATTTTCCAACAACTTTGAAATTTTTACAGAGATATTACAATTTTAAGAAATACGTATCTCTTCGGGGTCTTCTCTTGTAAGGTTATAAATTTCCATAGCGCAACATGCCAAATAATTGTTGCCTCAGCTTCACTCGTTCGTTTCGATTGCAATCGCAGCTGTAACCAACCATACTTGCAGATCCCAGAACAATTAGTTCCGATATTCGGCGACGATTCATGAAAGGGGTGGTCCAGCCCAATGTCTTCATCCGGAGACATTTCCATGGTTAGTCGAGCTGCTCCATTTCGGAGCTAGAGAGCAGGGCGTTTGCTCCTGGAGAAATGGGATTCTGGATGGAGGCGTTTGTCTGGCCATCTCTCTTCATGATGAAGAGACGGGCACTGGTTCTGATCAGCTCTAGAAGCTTGCAAGTGCAGTACGTCGCCCTCGAAATAGAGACTTTTTCACTAGTCCGAACGTTCCTCTCTCAAAAGCGTCAGAGATTTCTTCTCGGTTTTGTTTCCGTAAGCATCAAAGACATCTTCTCTGATTCGCTTTCTTCCCCTCGTGAATCGGAGATTTCTACTTTGACCACGCAATAAGGCTTTGGCGCATACACAGAAAAGTCCAGATTTTCAAAAATTATTTCATTCTTGCGAAGCTTTCAAAAATGAACTTGCCTGGCTTTTACAGCTAGGGGGTCTTCAATTACTCGACATAATCTAAGTATCTTAGTTATTAATAGACCACGGATCTTTTTGCATTTATGACTTCTGTTCTACTTTATTGAAATTCGTCTACAGCAATTGCAAATTGTATAAACATCTGCAGTCTAATTATTAACCTTATTAACCGAATCTTATCGTCCTGAAGGCTTGTCTTTCCATAATGCGAGCAGGAAATAAAAACGAAGCGATGCGCGTATTTCGTTTTCGGAGAGATTCACTTACCTCTTTATCACCCAACTGATGAACCCTGCAATGTAGAAAAGCGGTCTGGCTGACCGCCGTTGTCACGTTTCGTGGAACGTTCGTCTCGAACGTCGGCGAATTAGTGGCGTTATGGTTGCTGAAGACGTTTCCTGTCAGCAGCTTTTGCTCCCGCGCAAAGTTACCTGTGCAAAAATAATTAGAAACAGATAAGTGTCCGTTTTAATCCCGCATTACTAATAGCCACACTACTAATGTTATATTTCATTATAAATATACATAAATTCGTAGTTTACGTATAAACAATTTCAAGAATTTTAATTTTTAGTTCTAAAACTTTAATCTTTATTTACATGAATCAAAGGAAATAATTTTGTAAATTATTATTATTTTATTGCAGCTACATAATCATTTTTAAAATAATGATAATTACGAGGAAGAATTAAATCATGTTTCTGAACATTTCCGACGAAACGAAAGACGAATTTAATTACGTTTCTGAAGGTTTGTTGATTAATCCTCTTACAGGAATTAATGTAAGGGATCTTAATGAGTAATCTCTGTATAGTTTACGACTTATTTTTGTATTTCGTTATAATGATTAGGATTTAATTCAGTTTCTAATTATCCCATTTACTAGAATCAGCTTAAATGATCTTAATAGGTGTTCCGTATATTTTACGATATATTTTAGTATTGTATTATAATGGCCGGACTTTAATTTTTAGAATAATATCAAAAGGTAAGAGGAATCTCGTTATGTTCCCAAAGGTATGGTAATTAACCCATTTACGGGAATTAACGTGAATTAGCTTAATGGGTAATCGATACATTCTGCAATATAGTTCAATATTGAATAATTGATAACTGAGGAATCAAAGTAGAATCAGATTTTTCCACAATGATACATTCAGACAGATAGCTAAATTTATTGTATTATCAGTAGACTGAGGATTTTTGTGCAGAATTAAAGTTATCTACACTAATTACAAGTAACAGAAATAAAAATGTACTTTTTCGCATAATAATTTTAAAAAATTGAAGATAAAACAATAACTATATTAATTATATTAAAACAATGCTAATTTTTCTGTTGTTTTCACTGTCTTTTATCTCACTTACTCAGTTTTCTCATAACTGTATAAAATCCGCAATCTAATAATTATTTGTGATACTCATAAAAATCAGTATACTAATATCAGTAATTTGTAATGAAAGCTAAATCTCGTCACTGTAATTAAATGCTTTGCAGTTTTGTTGTTCATGTAATTTTAGACGAGTTATCTATATTGTCTTCAGAAAATAATTAAATTCAGGGTCTAGTACTTTAGATCTGACAAGCCTTGGTATTACCTTGTTTATCTGCTCAGTCCTATCAGGCTCATTCATCTTTTCACAACATGAACCAATCTCTCTATCTTCAAAGCTACTTCTCCCTTCTATCACCTCTCAAGGTTTCACACACAATAGCTCTCCTTCAATTTCTGATTTTATCTACTTATAAAGTTGCACATGATATCTTATAATTTCCTTTCTTCCTTCATAATTCTTCTCATAAATTTTATTAATAATCCCTTCTACACATTTGACAAACAAACAAGCTTAAACTCGTTATTTCCTCAAAAGTAAATTGAAAGAAGTAAGCTGAATTAATACGACGTTTAGCTATTTGAGAATTAAAGTTATTTTGAGTATAGAAAGAATAGAAAGATGAATAGTTAAGCTAAAAGGTTAAAATGGATTAAACATGTCACTGAGTGGGCTGTAATATTTACACCGATGGCAAATACAATGAATTCATATGAAAAACTAACAATACCTAAAAATTGTATCGTTCAATCAACAATATCGGCTAAAGTGAACTGTATTAAAAGGTTCGCTTTGTTTGTTCGCAAATAATGTTACAAAAATTCACAAACCAGCGGCATAACATCAAAGAAAATAACAATATTTACTGTTTTATCATGATCATTCGTTTTCAGTTCCAGATCAAAAATATGACCAATTGGTCATTTGTATCAGATACGAAACTGGACGTATCAAACGGTACACAATAAGAGTAGAAATCGTGAAAAAGAATGGTACAGAGGGAATTCCTATTATAATATCACGCACAATGCAACGATTAAAAAGAATGAAAGCCCGGTAGATAGTATCCATCGACCGCGCTGGAACCGCGCACGCATTCCGATGCATTTTACCTTCGTTTTTCCTGGACACATTAGAGTGTAAAATTAATTGAGTTTGCGGGCTGGGATCGCCTACGTTTTGCGGGCTCGGTATTTGTCTTTTTTTTTAAACGTAAAAGGTACCGCCGGTTATTCGGTGCGATTACACGTAATCCTTATTTATCGACGGTGTATCAGAGAATGGCGTTGCCGCTAATTTCTTTAATCACGACGATTGCACTGCGGTGAGTACAGAGTGCCACCTGTTCCTGATTGCTTCCGTGTTCGATTAACGAACGAACCGTCCAAACCAAGATACGTGGTTTCGAAGAATGGTGTGTCAGTCTATTAGTCTGTCGCCCACTGTACGCGGAACTAATAAGACCATTGGTTTAGAGACTTGCGAAGCGAGGCCGTTTTGTAAAAAAAACACGTAGAGCACACATTTATTTCACAAATCTAAACTCTCTCCATTTAATTCGAGAATTGAACATACGTACATTTTGTTTTGCACCGTCAATCCAATCCCTTGCCTTATATTAACGCGTAATATACAGTGGATCAAATAGGTATTTCAATATTTTAATATTTTATTTTACAGTAATATCCACAGTGCGTAGTTATCACTATTCTGTTATTAGACAATGTGTTATAGTTAAACAAGAAATAGAAATTTTCATTTTTCATATAGAACATTAATGCAATTGTTTATAATTTACACATTAACGTAAAATATTTGCAGCACCTATTATCATTATTATCATATACACTATTGTCATTCCTAAAGCATATGTGCTTCGAATTGGTACGAAAATTCATGGTTAATCTTACCGAAATAATGAATTAAAAAATAAATTTCATTTCATTCGTATGCCAAAGGGTTAATGACAACGAAGTACATATCTAATTATGGTAGTTGTGAAGAAAATCGTAAGACAAGGAGATAATTAAATGAAACCTCGATAGCAACTTTGAATTGTATTATATTATGTACTTTTGTACACTTTCGTATAGTTTGTATTAAATTTTGGAGATTACAAAATTGCGATATGGCGACACGGTAGAAGTTCGGCCGGAGTACATATTCGCGTCACAGGTGGACGGTACAGAGTAATCAAGCGTTCAGCCAACAAGAATAATCAGAAGCACTCAGATTCGTTGTCAGTAGCAGTTAGTCTAAACAGCATTTCGGTTTCACAGGAGCAATCAGGCTTCACCCTGAACTAGCCAATCGCTTAGTTCAAAGAGGAATTGGTCACAAACTGTCATGAGTGCTATCAGATCTGTAGGGGTGCTCCACGCTGAAACCAGCATATTACGAGCGATTATTCTAACTGAAAAGTTCATGCACACCATATTACGATCCGGACCGATTATCCTAACATAAGCCGAAACGCCATTTCACTTCGCCTGTCGAGTTACAAATTAAAACGCATTCGACACCAACGATAAACGATGCTTCCGGGAGTGTCAACTCTGAATTTCCCGTTGTTCAAAGCGCATAATCGATAAATGCAAAGCGGACGAGGGTATGAAACATTATGTGTACACACTTTGGGATAATGACTAAAATTAATCCCATATAAAACTTTTGCTACACAGAATTAGTATTCCTATGGACTCAGTATGGTCTCGTAGTCGAGGGATCGAGATAAGAAAATCTAATACTAGATAAAAGTTAGTCATGAGTTAACGAAATAACGATAGAATTGTAAATTAGCACAATAACAATTTCCAATGGAACCAATGAAATAATAGTTATAATTCTAAAAGAATACTTTACGATCACATCAATCATTTAATAATTTACAGATTTAAATCAATATCTCAGAGTGGAGGCAATATTTACTCAGTTACAAATCTAAAACAATATTTTGATACCATTGTAAAATAGCTTGTAAATATTCAGCGTCAAATTATTCATAATAACTACTGGATAACGAGAGAAATATGCAAAACTTTATCGATATAGGTACGTGTCACATAATTTTAAGCGTGACGCATTATTGACAAGTGCTAAAGAAAGAATAAAATTATTAAAATAATGTCTCAAACTGTCCATCCATTATCTCGCGTAAAATTGGATGAGAAACGAACTTCAGCGCCTATTTTAGATTGAATCGTTATGTAAATATGTATACACAGTATCCCATATATACGTATATCTTCGCTCTATTGATTTATATAAATGGTTCTATCACGTTTCGCGTAGTTCATTCGAAGCCATCAAAAAAGAGGGAAACGAATTCGAAAGTTTTTATTGAAAACGTTCAAAATGGAACATAAAACAATCACCAATCATTTTGTCTGGAGGCGATCAATCCCTACAACACGATATTAGATAAAATAATTAAATAAAAACGTCCATGGAAAAGAATTTATTTCTATTGCTTCGTGACAATGTTTAAGCACATCTTCAGCAAATGATGCTGCAGAAATTCAATGAACCGAGCTGTGAGACTTCACCTAGTTTCTTTACCGGACTCCAACCTCAACGTTTTTAAGCATCTTGACAAGTTCTTACGAAAGAAGACTTTCAATAACTGAGAAGCAGCTGAAGAACTCGACGAAAATTTCATTTGCCTTTGGACATCAGAATTTTATATTAATTATTTTTAATGACTGAATGGAGAAAAAGGTATGCTGCTTAGAAGTTGAAATCAATTATCTTCAATCTCTTTACTTCATTTATTTACAAAGTATAGCATTACAATTAATCAGTTATAAAATCCTGAATTATAAATGGCTTTTCTATTTAATCACAGTTATATCTGCATTTGAAATGAGTATGTATGAATTTCTTAAGCAACTTTGCAATAGCAATAACAATTGTGTTTCTTGAATCTATTGAATGAAGAACATAGCATATGCTGTTTTTTCTTCTTGGTTTTGTTTTTGGAATAGATTGGTCCGCCACTTGTGTTATGGTTGTGGTCAATTTTTCTATGATTTCGTTGATTTGGACAGGGGAATCTGCAAGAAGGGAATTCAGCGATGGGATGTTTTGTTCAATTATTTGGCGATATTTATTCCAATCTCGGCATTCTTAAATTTTAATTTAATGTGTGCATAATTTAATAGTATCACAAAATTCAAATACAATTCTTTCGAACATGTTTGTACACATCAGCTTCTATTTCGAAATAGCTACGGAGACTGTTTAGATTGTCTGTAATTCAAGGAATTTGAAAATACTAATGAGGAGCAGAAATTCTGTGTTTAGAATGCTCGAAGCAGGCCCACGTCAGAGCCAAAAGCCTCGGCCAAGCGTTTCTCTATTATGCAACAGAAGAACCGAAGACAACAGCTGCGTGCGACGTTGGGGAACAGGATTTACTATCTCCCGTCGGTGACTTCTTTTGGGGACAACTGCGACGCTCCCTGAAATATCGATGAGACGCAAGCGAGCGAGAAATCGTTGCTCATCCAGTTAGATTCCTTGCGTGACTTCCGCGCGCGCCGCGATTTTCGTTCGAGCCGAGCGGCTCGAACATTTTGCAAACATTTCACGGAATGATTTATAGCGAATCGGATGTTTGAAGAGCCGCTGGAATGCGCGGACAGCCGCATGCAAATCTTCCAAATTTATTAACCACACGCGGCCAACTCGAACGGATTTCGTATGACGTGAACGATGCGGATTACTGTTTGTCTTGTCGAGCTGCAGCGATGCTGCGGGGGAAAAACGTGGTGTGGCCTACTCGGCTTGCATGTAATGTTTGTTTTTTTCGTCGACGACGATGCACTTGAACGGTTCAACCGTTTGATTCGAGGGGGTACTGTGATTAATGGTGGCTGCATCCTTAAAAAAGTTACTTCAAATTTAAAATAATATCAGTCATCACCCCTTTTAAGGAAGAACAACATTTTTGGGACACCCTGTATATATATATATATATATATAATGCTGGGTAATCTTTACTTAAAATAGGAATTATTTCTGTCAATAGCAATTCTGAATGAAATACATCGAAAGCACGTCTAAATATTTTATTTCGTGTTCCTCTTGTGGCACCATCTTCTTCTAATTGTTTAATAACCTCAGTTTTTTATTGCACATTCAGAAAAGAACAGCATAATTCCATATGCATGCTAATGAAATTTTACAATTGTCTGAAATAATTAGCTGACACAGATGAAATTATATTTATTGCTACTTTGAAGGTGTTCTTATTCGTTTCATACAATTGTAAAATTGCATAATCCCGTCAGTATCATAATTGCAGAAAATAGAATTGGAGATAGGAAGACATTCTTGTGCGATAAAATTTTCTCCTCATTATTTTCTCCGTATTTCTCCGCGTAGCTGGCATCCTATATTGCAGAATACACAACATCATAATTACTCGCAAAACGTATAAAGCGAAATAGATTATCTTGTTTCAACGCGCGATGAGGAAGTGGAAAGAAAATCGAAATATTTCATAAATAAGTTTTTTAGAGGAGATCAAATGAAATAATTATCCTACAGATATTTCAAAATAATAGGTTAACTGAAATATTAAACATGAAATCGTAAACAAATTATTATTCGCAGGTGATACCAAACAGATTATTAAATACAACATTTGCTTGAAATGTTCTAAAAGAGATAATAAACGAATTAACTTACTAAACCTTTTTCGATTCTCCCGATGCAATTGGAAAATTTAATTTCATACACAATGGAAGTTTTAACGACACTGGGAACATTTTATGGCGAAGTTCTCCAGTTTTGTTGGTTCAGTCGGTTTACGCTGACCAATAGATAAAGGACACTAAATAACCGAGATGTCAATTGCTACGAGGAAAAATCGTTACGTGTCGCGATGAAGGTGGTCGAAGCACTTCGGTGTTATAATTCAAATGTTGTGTGTCGACGATTAATAATATACGAGTCACGATAACGCGAACCTTTTCCAAGGGTCCGACGTTTATTTCCGGGTGGAAAAACATTTATGATACCACTTTCCATCGTGGTATAAATGGCGCTCTTTGATTCTCGTTCCGATGACACGAAAGCAAAGTGAATTCCTAAATTTTTGAAAACGATTCTGAGAGCTACTTGGGTCGCAAGCACAGTAAGCACTTCCGGTTCCCTTGATTTAACCTATATGCTGAATAAATCCATATATTCTCTCGATAGAACCCGAGCTCAATTTTACTTTCGTTCACCAAAAAGGAAAATTTTATAATTCTTCATAAAAATTATGAAATATATTGCAAGATATAATTAAATGATTTTTATTCTAAAAAATTGTATCACCTACTCTCTCTCTCTCTCTACATATTATTAAACAGTTTTAGTAGTTTGATCATTTGTATTTTAAGGAAATAAGCTGTGGAACATTATGCAATTTTATAAATATTTATCTTAAATTTACGAAACCGATTAAAAATGAAAATATATTTCACCTCTCAAGGATTTTATTTGAATAAAAATGAAATGATCAGCTTATGCAGTTTCATACGTCGCAAATTGGCATCAATGATAAATGCATAAGCTTAAGCTTCACAGACTGCTGCAGACCAAAATTTTTTTAAAGTAAATTTAGTTGACGAAGTAAAACATTTGCAATTTCAAAAGCTTTCCGTATACCTGGAGTTCACTTTTCTGTTTCGACTGTTATCTGAATTGTAAAATTTTCACGATTTTATTCACCGTATTTCTATTTCTATTCAGAACATTGTGCGGCCTGTACTCAATTCCAATTCAAGGTTTTTTATTAAAATTTTTGGTTATATTTTAAGAAACTAATTTATGAATTCAAGAAGTTAATTAGATGTTTGAATGTCATTAATAATAGTCTTGAGTGTTTTTTTTTTGTCTTGAATTCAATTTACTCTTTTTGATTATCTAATGAAGCATGCTTTCGAGAAAATGATAAGTTCACAGCATAATTAAAGCCCACGAACCTCAATGATTACGCGACTTAATCTTTATGCCTTTGTGCTTTAATAAAGTCGAGCTTGCTCCAACGGTTCTTGGAATTTATCACAACCGGGGCGAAATGAGGCAAAAGCAAGAGAAGAAATTACAGCAATGGCGTAGTCGTGTAATTGCATTCTGCGTTAAATTAAAATAAAAAAACGGGAATAGAGCGAATCGGATAGTCGGGAAACGCAGGCTTGGTAAACGATCATTCTCACGGTGTTTCATACGCAATTAAACAGAGAGATGACTGCAAAGGAGGCGTTCGTGCGTGGACTCCTGAAATTCATCAGAAAGTATATTTCGTTGTGACTTCGAGTGGTTATGAGAATCAGCCTTAATTACATACGGGTGGGGGAGGTTAGTAATTGCGACCGGTTAATTAGATTTTCAGGTCGGCGTGCACTTCTCGCTACAGAAATAGCTGACAGACGAAGAACCGGATAATAGCGATGCGCCAACAAAACTGCATTCGCAAATGTGCACGTTTAATCAACCGGTTATTATTGGCGTATCATAATCGGCTCATCATTGTCTTTTAATTCCATTGATTATACGCCGCCGCTTAAGAAGCGAATTTTACCCAACTTATCAATAGTTTAATAATGGCAATTTTTATCATAGATTAAAGAAAGCATGACATTGCTGTGTTTATTTAAAATCTTTAACAAATAAAGTACATAACTTGTCATAAGTGAATTTTACCTAGCTAATCACTAATTTAGTAAGGGTAGTTTTAATTGTGATTAATGGAAAGCACTGATCTAGATGCTTTTTTTTTTAAATCATTAATGAAAAAATTATAACTGAAAATATTTTGGAAATTAATCATTTACTATCCGGTTGAAAATTTTTAATTTTATAATTTGAAGTTGTAGGATTAATATGAAATCATTTTTTATTTGCTAAGCTAATAGTTTCAGTGTGAAAATTACAGTAGAAAAATGAAATATTATAACAGTTCTCATATGGTTCTTTTGTCAAGGTTGTTATCAACTGCAAGTGCATAAAACGTTAGAAGTCATGCGTTAAACTCGTTCAATAAATCGTCGAAAATGATTCCATTACTTCTTCCAAATGCATGTAAAACTAACGATGGCCATTTTAATCCGCTTACACGCGAGTTCGGAATTTATAGAATAGTTTATAGAATGAATTTTCCAACTTTCTCAATCCATATTTTAAATCTCCTACCTTTTAATACGCTACCGATTGTGCTGCGAATCTGCACTCGGTAAAGTTTCAAGAAACTGGTTTTTGAGTTTTGTACTAAAACCATTCTCATTCTACATTTCACACAGATATTCCAAATGTGATTCAATAATGTATAATATACAGCGATAAAAGTAGACGAAAAATTATCTGTATCATTACAGATTACAGTTTATTATAAACCTTTATTCTAAGGAAACATATAGGAACAAACTAATTTGCAGATAAACATTTACGCATAAACTGTAGCGCCATCAATGCATGCTGCAAGTAGAAATGTCCAATAATGGTCAGACATCCTATTAATTCTCATTGAAAACATATGCTCACTGCGTTTTAAATGGCAGTGCACACCCATGAAAATATTGTACTTTCGGTACACAATAGGCTAACTGGTACAATTTTTTTTCAGGATCATCAAAGCTCCTAGTTGACAGAATTAATTCCGTGAGAAGCGAATCACTGTAGCAATTCCATGATACACGACTTTGACAGTGGTCTTCCTGTAAATTCGTGGATGTGCAAACGCGCCGGTGTCGAGTAGAGGAGGAACAGATTGAAAAGTAGCGAGGGAACGATGCAGGTAACTCGTTATGATTGGAACCGTTTAAAGCTCGCGGCAAAACTGATTCACGTGGGAACAGTTTTGGTTGCGTTGGCCTGGATTGCGAGATTTGTCTGTGACAGGCCGATGACGAGACTAAAGGTTGGGCCACAATTTCACGGGTGAATTTAGTGGCGGCGCACACGAAATCCCACGGAATCCTTGTTGGCTGGTCGGCATAAAGGGGCTCTATACAAACGTTATCACCATGGCTGACACGCAATCAAGGTGGAAAACGAAATAGCTCATTTGCAGCGTACGATTAGCCTCAGAGGTCGCCTAACGATCATGCGAACTAACCTGGCGTTTCTGTGTCCGTCTGTCTGGCTGGTCCACCTTGATCTCTACCCTTCCTGAACCTTTTATCTCCCTGTTTCCCCCGTGCTTTTCCCTTGGCGTTTCCTTTAATTCTCGGTTACCGCTGTTAATTAGCGGTTCAGTATCCTAGTATTTACACTACTTCTCCATTTCTATTTAGTTTAAGCGAGAGGGCCGTTTCAGAGATATTACACAAATGTCTCCGCCGTGGAAACATCCGTATTCAATTTTTTAGCTTACTGATTACTACAATTTTTGGCTTGTTGGATCAAGTAATATTGCCTTTCACAGTGAATTCGTATTTATAAGAGATGTTGGTAAATTGGTAACGAACTGCGGATATTTTACGTGAAAAACGAATAACTGAATATGTGACATATCTCCTACATATTTTGTATACTTTACTCCGTTCAGTCCTTGTTGCAACAATTTATGAATCGGCGCCTACAATTTATGTAGGCTGCGGACCTCTATGCAAAGTAATAATTGTCTGCATCGAGAGAGAGATTACCACATACACAGGAGCCATTTAGAAATTTCTTTCGTTCTCCAATGATTGTTACGTACAGTATTCTTATAGTTCTAATAATTTTCAAGATATCAATGGTTGCATTCAGCCCTTCAACGTCAAGCAGCTAAACGAATATGTGTAAAACAATTTCGCGAGAAGTACGATACTAAAATTTCAGAGGAATCAACAACAATCGCTTCAGCAAATCCCTTGATAGTTCCGAATACATTCGTAAGCAAGTGGCGCAAATGATATACAGATTGATCTTGCTTGCTTGTTTGTTTGCTTGATTCGGCGTATTTCGTGAATGTTACGTCCCCCGAAGCATAACAGCTTCCTTCAATGCTCTCTCATGGAGTTGAGTATTTAGCAGTACAACGATGACCAGTGATGATTTTGGAGGCCCTTGGTTTGCTTATCGTGAGCAGACCTCGAGGTGCAGATGGAAGGTACAGATAAAACATGCCGCTCTACTAGTAATGGTCCTCTATGGTTGTATTAAAGTACGTTTAATTAAAGTTAAATACAATAAATAAACGTTTAATAAGTGTTAAAGTAAAGTACGACACATATCAAACTCAACAAAATATTTGATGCAAAATTTCAATATGCAATCTGTGCGTCTTTGAATAACGAATCTTTTCGTGTAAAGTAATTTTTAAAGCGTCGTGCAAGCTCGAACAGAATTTGTTTAAGAACGAGAGATAAACTATGGGGGGGATTCTCCGTTTCAGACTAATGCTTCGTAGTTCCCGTGGCAATAAACGCGGATCCTTAATTCCAAAAATATCGAAAAAGTCACGTCCCCGTCGTAAACCTAACTCGTGTATCTCGACCATTCGGCGTCGTATGGAAATGTTAATTTCGCAATCCCCGATATCGCTATTCTTCTAATAATTCTTATTTCCCGGCGAATGAATTATTTCTCGTTCCAGCGAGTGCTCTATAAACTCTCCGCGAACTTCAACAGAAGTTATCTTATCGATAGCTGTTGCCATGACTGTAGGATTCTCGGCGAGAACGTCTGCGCTCGTATCGGGGGGCTATCGGTTCGAATATAACGGGGAAGAAAGGAACATTTGCACGGAATTAACATACGAATTCCGGCGAAACTAATAAAATTTCCATCATCGTGGGAAAGGTGGATTTGCATAATTCGATCCGGTCGATGCTCAACAGGATTCGAGCGGTAGGGGCAATAAAACAAAATTCGAAACTGAATATCCTTTCGTAAGACGACCTCGCCGCGCAGTTCGCGATTTCCTTCGAACTAAATTCCGCCCGATACCCTGTACGTGTTGAAAACGGTATGGCTCCGGAGGAGGTGCTGGTACAAAGATCACCGGCGAGATAGCTTTCTAGTCAGACGCGCCCCGACAACTCATTTTACGAGCGTTGTAAAAAACCTGATAAAATATCTCTTTTCTCCGTGTCATACAACCTGTCGTTTCATCGCTACGTTTGCCACAGCCGTGCGACAAAAGGCTCGCGACTGCTTAAAATCCGCTGCCAGCATTCCTCGACGCCTGCTTGTCTGATTCATGGAATTTTACACACAGGAAGTATGTCGGAAGTTGCGATCGCTTCCAATGTAATTTGAAAATTTTCTGATTACTTCAAGCTGACGTGCAAAGTAATATCGCATCCTCGTTGCTGAAGTGACAGAACTCAAGAAACGCATTCATAGCGAACTTTTCATCCTTTTTTACGTGTATATTATTACTTCATATATTTTATGGAAAGTTTGAATTTTGTAATCTCCAACGGTTTCAGTCACGAGAAAAATTTTTCAATGTTTTTACAGACCTTTCAGTTTGTAACATTTTGGATCAAAAAAGTGTCTTCAGTCTGACCAGCGCAGCGTGTGTTTGTAAAGCTGTTAAGTAGCTTTCCGGGGCAACTGTATCGTCCACAGTCCACACATAGAGCTTTAATAAACACTGCCATTAAGAAGGGGAGCAAACAGAGAATGACTAATGGAAGAATGGAGTGGCATGTATGTATGTTAATTTAATGGCTAAATGGAAGCATCGATCTCTCGTACGGAGAGTAACCAGCGTACCACCTCTTTACGATATTGATTACCAATTCAGGCGCTGGAACGAAAACCCCTTGTTAGACAAGTGTGTGGAATCAGTCAATCGCAATGGGGACATTTATGGAGGGTCTTCGGATGAAGGGTTCTGCGATTCCTTAATCCACTCTTTCCGTTAATTAGCGAAAATTCTGCCTATTCGCGAAATAAGCAAATCTTAGCTACTAATAAAACATTGGTCTCGATCGAAAATGGCTCCGAATTTACGTAGACTGTGTTTCTCGTCTGTGTTTATTAAGCATTCCGTCCCAGATTTAATTAATGATGTGTATAGTAGAAGATATCGTATGCGAATTATTAAGTATTTTGTAAGTAGAGAACTTATCGCGAAATTTTTCTTTGGATTTTCTAACTTTTTCGTACCTGAAAATGTTGCTGAGTGTATTCCTAATTAGTAACACATTTAGTGTTACTAGTATCATATTGCGGATTTTATACACTTCTAACAAAAGCGTGAATAAAATCCAAAACAGTACAATTATTAAAAGTTTTTAAAGATATTTATATATTGTTTCCAAGGAATTCAAATTATTAACGGGGGAAAGGACGCTTGAGAATTTGTCACACGATGGAACCTTCTTCCGTGTAGCGTGTCAGCAGAAAAAGAACACGTTAAAACAAAAGGAACCTTTTTTTAAAAGCCACAAAGTGGGACCTCAGACTGTTAATAAACGGAACGTAATCCTGAAGTGGCGACGTTCCCCTCGACTGCTTGTAATTTTCTTGTTTTCCCGTGTTCAAGCTCGCTTGCACTTGCAACGGGCACAATATTTTCGATTTAACTCGACGGAAAAATGAGTCGAGGACAGTTTACCTCGGAAGATTGCAAACATTGTAAACAATCAAAGTGCGTTTCGCAGAGGTAAGAGATTATTGTCGGTAAACAATGCAGTTATGGAGTTGCTGCGCGCAGGCTCGGCCTTCGTGTGCTCTTTATAAACACATCTAAGAAATGTTGCTGTTGTTGACTATACCTTAAATGCATGGGGGAACTTCTTCTGGCGAAATTCAAATTTTATTCAAATCGCGCGGATCCAGAAAATATGCATCGGGAGACAGGGATTTATGAAATGGAGCTTTAATCTCCGGCGGATGATGAATTGTACATTGATAACATCGGAAAGGTGTTTTACTGTGTATTCAAATTCGAGTCATCAAATATTAATGCCATTAATCATTGAAAGACAGTTTCGAATTTTTGGAGAAAGTCGAGAATAATGGATGTCTCTACAATATTAAAAACGTACAATGAAATTTCCTCAGACTTATAATAACTATAATTTAAATGCGGGCAAGTGTGTTTAAACATTTCTAATAGAATCACAGAATTTGTTAATGCCATTAATCATTGAATTTTGGAAAATAGTCATGTATAATGGATGTTTCAACAATATTAATGTATGTATGTAGACTTAGATGTAGATCAAAGTGTTTAAAATATTCTAATGGAATTAAAGAATTCATTCAAGTTGTCAAATAGAAGAAAAAATAAAATAACATCGTTTTCTCTCTCTCGAAATGGTAATATATTGAATATAGTCTTTGGAAGATTCTTATTATAGGAGATAATTTACAGAGTAGAGAGTTTTCATTTCAGAACGAAATGAACTGCGACAGAGTCGTCGAAATAAGGATATCAAATTGAAACCTCTTCATTTAGCTTACCAAGTCACAGCTTTTACATGAAATTGGTATTTCGGTATTACCAGCATTTCTGTCTTTCCAGTCAGAAATAATTTAATCAGAAGCTGAACCTCTTACGAAAATGAAGATGTCACAGAAAACCCTGTTACATTACAGATGTTTTATTTACACTTACTGGTAATATGCAAGCATAGTATAATATATTAATATTAGAATACATAAAGCATAAGTAAGTGTTAACTACAACAAGAACTCATTTAGTAATTAGGATGTATCAGAATCGATGAACGCAGACTAAATGAAATTATTAAAAATTGGTAAACTGGTAAATATTTCAAAATTGAAACATTAAAAAACATCGAACTTCTACAATTTATAAATTACATTTGCACACTGTACGACGATTTTCAGAATGGGCTAATGAATAGCGGTTCCACGGCCATGTAACCTTGTAATTAATTTACTTTATGGATGCATTAAGCCTGTTACAGGTAGCCATGTAGAATCAAGTTCGATGCTTTGTCAGCGGAATCTCCTGCAACGGAACTTTCATTGTTCGCCACTCCATTCGCGCACTTTCACGTGTACATTTTAACAAGTAGCTTGTCAGCCTCATGAGAATTTTCTAAACAAAACATAGCTGCATTAACCAGATAGTCATTTCGAAATACTTCATAGAAAGCACAAGATTGTGCAAATAATTTTCTTGTAAAGTATTAAGCTGATCTGTCTAATTCATTCGTAATAAAACCATGCACGATGAAAGTATTTTAAGTTGGTCAGAAATTCGTGTGACATCTCTAATGAATTTTACAGGCAAACTTTATTTTTCAAAATGCAACTTAACTAAATCGTGCTCATTTAGTCCTATATAAAATTTTCTGCCATCTTCCTGTATATCTTTCTCAATTTGTCTATATATTTAAGTACTATAATTACTTCGTACGGACAAGTCGAATTAAATATAGTCCGATGCTTAATACTGAATGTTAGACAACCATGTGTGCAATTATTGCACAAAATTCAAAGATATTTTGAACAGACCAATATATTTTATTTGAGCACTGACTTTAGCTCGCTACTAAATAATATCGTTTTATCAGCGTGCCATGGCGGAACGTGGATAAGGATCAGCATTAACGCGCTTATCACTGGTTCAGTCCCATGATTATGACATGATTATGACGTCTGCAGCATGCTTGAACCCGGCGCTGAAGGTTCAGACTAATCTATCGCGGGCGATCTCGGGTCACGGTTAGGTAGAAACTCGTATGATTATCGGAACCAAACGACGGCAATCAATAACGAAGTAGGCATCGACACCTGTCACTGGGATCTGCTGTTTCTCTTGATAACGCGATCAACGGCCAATAGAAATCACAATGCCAAACGTCTGTGCTTTGTCGATGCAATCTCATACTACGCCGCTGCGGTAAAAGACGATCATGACCGCGCAAACAATAGGGGCCCGAGGTGTTAATTTTGACGTTGATGTTGGCCACTCAATTTCGAGTGGAATTATTGGATTTCGAGGGGTATGCCATTGCGAAGGGACAGGAATTGTACAACAATAGGGTGGTAAGCGAACAATAAAACTCCGGTCAGCTGAATGTAATCGACCCTAATGAAATGGATCGTGTAACTGTGCATGATTGTTACTTTGTACGGCTACGCGTTCACTGTGAATATGCTTTTATCAAACGGAGTAATTTCATATCACCTTTCCCCTAAATCGGATAATAGAAAAATCAGTTTATATAAGTTTAATAAGTATAATATTTTCATCTAGCTTACTTTCTTGTTTAAGTCAGAAAGACAACTTATAACGTAACACGAACTCTGACAGACTCAATTAAAAAGATAAATCACAAACATGGCATGTAAAGTATGCATGTATACTAATACACAAACATGTATTCTTCGACTTGCATAGACTAGTTAATCCTCAAAAAACTAATGAAAACGGGAACATAGCAAACTGAGTCATATTTAACCCATAGAAAATTTTCATTCTCTATATGCTTTAAATTATTGACTAACAATATGAATATATGAATACATATATGGTACATATTTACCATACTCAGATTTCGTAAAATAATGTATGAAAATAGGAACTTCAAATAGAGATCTGCACATGTAAAGAAAGAGTGAAGTGGACAGCTATGGCAACAATGAATTGGAGTGGGTTTCTTATTTTGAAAAACAGACCACAGCTACACCTTCAGTATTGTGAAGCTACTGAACGAATCAGTCCTTCACCGTGTACAACATGGAAACGTCTGTCGCTGAGAAGCTTGAGGTTTCGACCACAAACGAGATTCGAGATAATGTAAAAGGAGATTTTGTCACGGGACGTGCCACACATTTCTTTTTGTCGTCGCGAAACGATCCTGTGGCTCTGACAAATCGTAGGTCGTTGCCTTTGCGAAGCACTCGACTTTGTCCACGCCATCAATGGATACGCCCGACAAAAGAACTGGCGATACTTTCACGACATGTCTGGAGGATTAATCTGGAAACGTAACGCTAGCATACATACATCAGACTTCGTTGAGTTACACATCTCTTGAACATAATTTAATCGAAACGCCAACTACGACAGGAAATTAACAAAATGGTACAACTGCCAGAAAATATTCGATCAGAATCGTTAAAGTGTAATTGTTAAAGCGATTATTTGGATACAGCTTACAATCACCTTAGCAATCGCCCCTATCTTTTTCCAACAATGGAAAAATCCATTTAAAAAATCCGATTTTTCAATATACATGCGTCTAGATAGCAGTTTTCATAATATCAATGTCAAATTTTATCCAAATTGATCTTCCAGATATGTCTGGCGTCGATTTCGAAAACTGAATATCGAGAAAAACGCGCTTAAAGTTCCAATCTCCTTTTACCACTATGCAAAACGACTGTACTTTCTGGGCTATAAATCCTGCAGTCTTACGAATTTTCAAATAAAACTTTGGGAGGGTAATCCAGAAGAATCGTACTAACAGAATACACCATGTCTGAGAAATCGATTGTTCTCGTTTTACCAAAGCTCCTTAACACATTGACTGCCTTGACACCCATACTTAAACTGAATTATTTATCAAGACTTAAATATTCGATTTCAAAAGAAATAATTAGACTGCGGATTTGATGCATTTATAACAAAAATGGATGGATGTAATTTAATACAATAAAAACATTAAGACGATCTAAGGACATCCATGTTATTTCCAATTTATTACAATTGTTGAAGAAGGCAGGAAATTTTTATATGGTTCTTGCATCTTATAAGTGACGAAAAACTTTTTATTTTGCATAAAGATCCGCAGTCTAGCAATAGTAATTTCTACAGTAATACAATTAAGAAACTTGTAATTCATTGACAGAATATGTTGCTTATACTCTGATCAACAAGATTATTTAGAAAAATGTATAATTTTTGCAACCACCTAATATAATGATCCCAAAGGAAATTATTAGCTGGCATTAGAGGGTGGGTTGTTGGTTTACAATTAAAATTGTTGTTACCCAATTTACCCAATTTTTGCGATAGCTGAGTGGGTGACCAACGCGATAATCACACTTACGGAATAATACCCGCACGACAGCTACAGAAGAGCAGTATTGCAACTATAATCTCGAGCTGGTACATTTGCTTTGCGTTCCCCTGGAATGATCGCGCGGAAAAATCAAAGACAGAGGGCTTATCGAGATTTTCAGCAGGTGATTACGCGCAAGATAGATTGTACCGGCGTAGATCGGGAGCTAAGCAGAGAATCTAGACTACCGTCGGAGCTATCTATCACGAAGAAAGTCGATCGACAGTCCCCAGAATCCTGCGTCGTTACTCCGAGGAGAAAATTCTCCTGTCCTGGGTGACCTGAACGAATGGCCGTGCCCCAGGTGTGCGTGCTCGTACGTGTATGTGTTCGCAATACCGTGAGAAATTGAAAAACAAACGACTATTACCATTCCCCGGCTGTTGCTCCCTCTATTTGATCAGGCGTTACGCGCTTCCGATCTATTCATACTTAACTTCCTACCTCCGTATTTGTGCACACCCCTACGGGGATCACTGCGTTGCGCGATAGACGTCGCCGTTCGCGACGTCACGTATTTACTGCTCGTTTCTCTTCCTGGGTTATCAATCTTCATGACCAAACAGCATACAACACCCTCCTTCTCACTTCCAGTCTCTTCATAAATGGAATCGAGTCACAGTGTGTCTTCGTGTGCACACGTGGAGTCGAAATTGGATAGTAATGTCACCCGAGTCGATCAGGTATCTTTTTCGTGAGTTCAGCGTTTCCGCAAGATCTGTTTGCAATGATAATTGAGGCTGTGGTTTTTAGTATTTTGTTTCGCTGTCAAAATGTGCGGGAATAATGGGAACGAAATGAAAATCGATTTCAATCCGGAACAATATGCAGAAATAATGGAAACGGAATGAAAATCTGCCGATTTAAAGGATGCAACAATATGCAGAAATAATGGATATAACATGAAAAGCTGAAGATAAAAACGTGTTCGTATATACATTCATAATCGGTGGTTGAACTTTTGGGAGCAATTCGTTACGGGAAATTAAACTAAAAATGAATTTGCATGAGCTTGCAGCTTGTCCCCCCACTGCAAGTTTTACAAATTTATAGACGTTTGGGATTTTGTAAAATTCGGTGTAGCGATATTCAACATTTCATGGGGCTCTTGTATTCTATAAGATATTATACCGCTTGTAATAGATTAACTTTCATGGCAGAACAAAGTTTGAGACTACAGTAAACGGAGCAGAATAATTTATACACAATGTTAAAATCCCGTGTGATAATTCTACAATAAACAGGAGTAAGAATTACATCCTTTTCAAACAAAATTGTAAACAATATATAGTATACTGATATTCATATTTTTCCTGCTTCTAATATATTTATAACAAGGCAGATCGTTTCAACTTTGCCACGTTGATCATCGCATTCTTAATTAATTTAATTAAATATTAATAAGCGCCTGATAATTAAAGCAGATTTTATTTCTTTTTAGTGTATCGCTCACTTTTCGCGAACAGGAAAAATTGAATAATTAAAGATAGACAATTATAGCACCATAAATGTTTAATCAATCGCTCGGTCGCTTATTATTATAAAGAAATCACGGGTAATTGGGAGACCATCGTTGATGTTTATTTACAGAATTATTGTTCCCAGCAGAACGTATGAAATTTTATACAATTTTCGATTTACAATCAAGAATTCTGTGCCGACGTAATTAATGAGATCACGAATCGTGTGTTAACAAGCGTAAAACACTTGACCTCCGTTGCATCGAAGGGTGTATGCGAACAAGCGGAAAGGAATTCCTCGCGCGCCGGTTCAATGCAGTTATCATGGAAATTGAAAAGCAAACAAGTTAACGTGGCCTCCATTGATCTGCCAATTTAATGTGCCAATACGGGTCGGTCTGTATTCTGTATCCGTTTAAATTGTTCCTGTCCCCTCCAGCCTTTCAGAAATGTACCGTACTCCGGGTTGCATCCTACTATAGTGACGTTAGAAAAATACAAAGACAGACTTTCTTACTCAAGGACCACTATTCTTGTGCATAAAAGTTAGAAATATTATCTACAATTTAAAAATATTTCTGAAAATTTTAACTGGGTAAAAGTCCACAGTCTAACGAATAATCCCAAACTGCCAACAGCGTAGTTTGCAATAATCCAAAAGGTCGCATTATGTTGCAAAAAAATTAATATAAAATGCTCCAAATTTTATTTTAACGGATTTAAGACCGTTCATAAACAGTCTGTTCATAGTCGTCCACGAGCTGTCGTCAAGATATCGCCCGCGTAAATTCAAAAGTTTGTCTTTTATCGCCGAGCAAACGATGTCCTTGGTCTCACTAACCAGGACCGAATAATCCAGGGACCATAGCATTAACGTCATCGGAAACAATGGTCCACGAACGCTATTGTGATTTGAAGATATACGCGCTAGGGATAGTAATAAAACTTGTGCAACTTTTATTGAAAAAAAGTTGTTAGATATTCCTCGTTCAAATAACTATTACCTCATTTATACCACAAAGTAAAGGAGGCGGGGGCGGGGTTGGTAATTATGAGAATTTCAAGTAGAAAGTTTAAATGGATAAATCAAAGTCATTTTTCGTTGAGTCGAGAACTCTGGAAGGGAGGGGGACGGTTAGACTGGCTGGCAACAGCGGGAATTAAAACCACGATATTTTAACGTTATCCGATGTTTTATCGTAATTAAAATTTCACCATGAATTATCCGCTTTGATTGGAATAAAGCGTTATCGGTGACTTGATATTACGTAAATACTCCGGCTAAGTCAATTCCATTAAGCGTTTATAAACTGCTGGTTGAAACTTCTGCGTTATTTTCACCGGTTCAATAAATAGTCGGCGCGTAATAGCTCTCCTGTGTTCAAACTATACGCAAGACGTGATTTAATGCGATCAGCGTGTACCATTCAATTTGACTGACCTGTGCTGAATTTGTTTAGGTACATCCTTCATACGTTTTGGTTTACGTGGTGATCATTAGATAAAATATCAGTTGAAGAAAAAAATAGAAAACAGTAATAATATTTTTATTATTTCCACATACCAGTGGTTTATTATTTTACTATTGTTGCGCGTGAAATTTGTACATGAAAACCATATTTCTTTTCTCTTTTCATGTGTAGTGAAAAATATATTAATTTTACTGGTAAATTATGAATAATTACCATCGAGAGAAAATATTCGTTGAAAATCATGATTGTTGGAAAAATCATTCAGGCGTATATTAAAACGCAGTATAATTAAAAACAATATTAACAAAACACATATTTTTGCACTTTCATAAGATATTTAATAAGAATGCACTGTTCAAAGGTATGGTAGCATTCAATTAGTATGGCGAAATATTGGAACATTTTTTAATATTCCCAACGACACAACATTGTTTTTAATGACACTAGATCAGTGTCAAATTTTCTTATTTTGCACTGTACAGAAAAACAATATTCATTGTTATATGAATGTTTCATTTGTGTCCGCAGTAGCTAAATATAAATTTATATTTTTCACTAATAATTTTAATTCAGTGAAAATATGAAAGTCTTATAATGTTTTTACTGTTTTAAATCCGGAGTCTACTAATGCCATTTAGATGTTGAAAAAAGTAAACCTAGGTAGGTGCTTTTATACATGGTAGATCTGTTTTTACACGATTCACAGTTACACAGTTTCTGTAACATGTTTTACTCGCAGCTACGTAATTGCTTTAACATGTTTCATTCATATTTGCATATTTTTCCACAATTTTATTTCATCCGTGACCAAACGATAAGAAGCAACGGTGAATGAAATACCGATTTTTTAAAGTGAATACATTTTTATACTTTAAATTGCTTTTGGTATAATTTGTGTAAGCTTTCTTTTTTAATACAAACCTCATACTTTTCTACAAATTAAAAGAAGATCGTGTATAATAATTCAGTTACATGGTGACCCTGGGCAGCAAAAGGTTTTGTATACCCAACAAACAAATTCCAATTTTCGATAGAAAGGAATAAATTCGAATTTTCATTTGCTGTAGTAGCATATCGAACATTGCTTATCGCATTCAATTGAATAATTAATTCGATTAAATGAAATTAATTCGCAGAAAATACAAATTGCTGCAATTTCACCGTCCCTCGAGACAGTGACCAGAAAAAAAGTATTGACGAAGAAAACGAAATCTCAATTTAAAAGAATTTCGAGCTGTAAAAACATTTCCGTTTAAAAAATCGTGTTTATAAAAATTTATAAATAATACTGTGTGTGTAAGCAACATCAGTTTTATAATTGAAAAAGACGAACAACTTCTGTTAATAAAAATGAACAGTTTCGTTCTATCACCGCGAAGAATAAATCTCACACCATCCAATAATCCCTAATAACAATCAAAATGGTGGGAAGGGAGACTCAAAGAACGAGACAAGATCGCAACCCCATGGAACTCTCGAAATTGGTGGGCCCTCGGGGCCCTCGAACTCTGTGTGAGATTACAAGTTCAAAGTGCGACAATTCGCGTTCGCGTCGCATCAGTACGCGAAGAGTCGGCAAATATTTGTTATGCCGAGAAGACGTTAATTAACAGGCGGCGCTCGCTCGAATATATTGGAATTCAGAAGGCGAGGAACTGGGGGGATGAAGCGGCCGGCCGAATGCACTAGAATGCGCGAAGAGTCGGAACGATGAAAGCCAACAGCGGGGGTTGCGGGAGTGAATACACGTGGGCGAGAGGGGAACGTCTTGAAATGTAGGCGAAACACTTTATTGCAGACTGGTTTGCAAAGCTGTTCTTACCGGCGGCTCCTGTTTCAGCGGAAGGATCGAGTGACCCATTAAGAACACGGCTCGGGGAGCAAGCCTTTTAACGGAAATGAACGTCCTGTTGTCCTTTTTCACTCACGAGCTCCCTCCAGGAATCTGCGGAATTTCGGCGGCGAGTTATGCGCCACCTTCCAACGACCTGACGATATTGAGATTTTCACGGTGTGGTTCGGTATGAGTGTGGCCCTATCTTGGTCCGATAGCTGCTGCAATCGCCCCAGCCCCCAACCTTAGCGTATCTTGGTACTCCTGGTTTCATTAGTAGAGCTCATAGATTCTTTTAAACCTCGTACTATCAGTGGGTCTGTGTGAGTCTGCAAAGAACCACCTAATCACCACTTTGAGAAAAATCCACCAACAACCAAAGTAATTTTGGTAATCAAGCCAATACTGCTAATTATTGCCTTCAGGTCTTGCGACTCCTAATGAGATTGAATTTGAGCAATTATTGGACCTTCCAGTCAGTAATGCGAATCTCGTTCTATATTTTTGGAAGGTGAAATAAATACAAAGAAACATTACATGTCTTCTATAATACAATTCGACAGATTACAAAAATATTTATGAAAACATGACTAAAATCCTTGAGTATAGAAAATGATTTTTAAGTATAGATTAACGCATTGGAATTTTGATCCTTGAATATTAATCATTGATTTCTAATAGACAACTAATTGCGTAACCACGAGATGAAATGTTATAAGTTCAATTTTGTACCAGAAGATGCAAAATATATGCAAAATGGCCGAGTAAATACTAAAATATGGAAGCCGGTAATGAAACGTTGGCTGATCAAACTTCCGTCCACGTAGGATCCGTTTCATCGTATATCCCCGTGCGATTAGCAATTCAAAAACCATTGAAGCGAGTTTTGTTCTACAGGGTGTCTCACTTGAATCTAACACAAGAAATGCCAAACTATTCATTTATAATCAAAACTGTGACGCTTCCGTCGTGACGTCCGTGATAGTCTTGTGATAGTTTTCTGCGAGACACAAATGTCTAGTATGCCAGCAATAATAATTTATTCGTCACCCTGCATACCGCGATCGGTTGCACGTGCCGATAAGACGCATTTATGAATCATGCAAGCATCGAATGACTCTCCCACACAGCTCCCGCTGTTTCCCTTACTGGTCCAGACCAGGGTTGCCATATTCACCGGTCGCCAGGCCCCTTACGTTTCCGTCCCTCGCCTTCATGCTCCGTGAAGCCTGCCTTCGCTTCCCCCACTCTTACCACTACGCTGCCGCGTACCGCGTGGAGCATGCTACCGACTCGGCACGCGGCAGCGGTAGTGGTAGGAGTGGGAGAAGCGAAGATAGGGTTTACGGAGCATCTAGGCGAGGAACGGTAACGTAAGGGGCCTGGCGGCCGGCGAATACGGCAACCCTGGTCCAGACTGAGAAATCCGGACTAAGTCATGAAACGAGAATCACCGGCCGTGTCGTTACCTTTTATAGTCGTTGGGGGCCAGCCCCGCGGAGCGCAACTCGTCAGTGACCGATAAAAATTTTTGTAATCCCGCACAGACGTCACCCCCGATTCTCTGATATGCAAGACCATTTTTTCTCGCCCTGACCTCCTCTCACCGGCAGAAGGAAATTTCGATGGCGCGGTGTTAGCTTTACGGCCGGCTGTCGAAATCCTTCCGGCGGAGCCGCGGCCGGAAATGAAGTTCACCCAGAAGTTTACAGCGTCGCAGGAGACGAACTTCGAAAAATAACCGAGCTCAGCGAAGTCCCGCGTGAGATTAATGCGCTTTACGTTCTACCACTCGCAGCCGTACACTTGACACAGAACAAAGGCGAAGGGAAAAAGAGTCGGGAGACCGGTCTCGATGAGGATGAACGGAAAAATGCAGGATGACAGTACATAACTCTTCGGAACGGATGATCACGCTGCTTCCGGGGTCTACATCGTCTTATATAACTTTCTGAAGTATAAATCATCGACGAAAGCCTCTGTAGCATAATTATTTTGTACTTGCAGCAAGCAGATTGCTTAAGACGTTGCTGCGACACTTTCTGAAAGGAAGATGCAGTAGAACTATTTGCAACTTGTGCAAGTTTATTAAAAAATTGATAGTTTTGACTCCTTGATGTACAAATTAAAGTAAATTCGATGTGACTGAAGCTATTCGCTATTTATTATACCATTTGTGCTATAAGCTTTATGCTATTTATTACTCAACCTATCGAACATGTTCCGAAGACGATAATAGTCATGTTACTATGATTCCCCACAGTACAGGGTGTATAAAAAGTAATCCGTCCTAGGGGTGAACCTACCCCTGGATCGGTGGACATTTGTAAGAGAAACTTGCCGCAAAATTGTTCATAACAAAGCAAATTGTTGGTAATGTTGCTGTTTACATCAATACCTTCCACTCATCCGGAAGAGAAAAAGTTTGAGGGAAGCCACATGTCGCAAACAAATAGTTAATGAGATATCTGTGGTTGCAAGGAAAAACGCCGCATAGTTATAGTTATAGCATTAGCTCTATATGGTAGTATAGGATTTATGTATTTACCAGAAAAGAGTCATGAAAATGAATTCGAAAGGCTGAAAAAAATTATGCAATTTAAACGGCAATATCTCGAAAGTGAAATTATGTGACATGCGGCGTTCTTGCTGACAACCGCAGATATATCTGTACTATCTGTATAAGATATGTATAGCAACTTTGCGGCAAATTTCTCTTACAAATGTCCACCGATCCAGAAGTGTAGATTCACCGCGAGGACCTGTTTCATACGAATAGAGCTACAGTGCAAAAATTATATTTCTCAATCACATGATAAATAATCTTGTCTGTCACACAAACGTTGCAGGAACTCAGTGTAGCAAATGGTTCTAACATTTTGATTCCCCACAGTACACGTGCCTGTCCATTTCAACTAAATAGTCGGTATCCTCATTCGTCTGAGTTGCTACGTGCCGGAAGAACAGTTCTTCACGACACGGCAGCAAATTCAGACAAAATACCTCTCAGAAGGAAGTCCCTTTCGGGTGTGTGTAAAGGGCGTGTGCGGGTGTGCTGAAGGGCTCGCAGACCGCCAGAGACAATGGTAACAACGGACGTAGGTCTGATCCGAAAATGTACGTCCTCGGCCGCTGACTTTATCGACGGCGGAGAGACCACGTTCCTCGTAGCAGAGGAGAGAAAAATAAGATCGGAGGAATTGGCAAATCCTTGCAGGTTTTCGAGCCCCTAACGATAAGTAACGCGTCGGCGCGAGATTTGGACACGTCCATACGTATAACTACGCTGCGTCGCTCGCAACGATGAAAAATGTTTTCTAGACGGTTTCCACGCACGCTCTCATCGGTTCTATATACGGCGAAGTTTCTTTCCTCGGGCTGAAAACCTTCGGAGATAGCAAGTTTTTAACTTTCCGACAGTGACCAGGGAGGAATAACATTAGAGCCGCGGGGACACTTCTTTACCACTGCTACATATTTATGTGCCTTCGCACCGGTCGGTCATGCAAAAGTTCCGAGGAAATATTCCACAAATATAGTTTCGTATTATAGTGAATTTATCGCCGGACAACCTATGAACTTGTCCGGTAGCTTGACAGGCTGCGCTTACCATAAGCTCCCTGTGTCAAAGACAGCTGGATGCGCCAGTGTTCTTCAGAATGTTCGGTTTTGTTGTCGTGTCGATAGAAGTCTAGTTACCACTGATTTTAGTTTCCCTAATCTTGCTTTCGTAGGCGGAATTAACATTGTATTACATTGTGTCACATAAATTTTCTAAGATCCGATGACATGGTTTATAGTGCACACACATTTTTTGTTGATTCTAGTTTTACATAAAATTGCATAATAACTGTGTGATAAACATCGAAACTCTGAAAGCATTGTGCTCAAAAGCGAAGTGCAAAATTAGTTTGAAAATTGGTAGCAGCTCCGCAGAAAGTTGCCACGTTTCCACAGAGATCAATGAGAATGACAACGAGCATGGACTACTCGCGCATAACAAATTGTTCGGGTGAATGGGTATTTTTGCAAGTTATTATATAATTACTGGGTTCCGTCGATGGACAAAGTATTTCGAAAGTACACGTAACAGAAGAACGGGTCGAGCTCACTTTGCGAAACTTTTAATTACAACTGTTTGCCCTCGCTTTGGCCGACTTGTTTTGTGCTGTTTTGAATTTCTGGGAGCGCGGGGCAGGGCCGAATTGTTCACGAGGGTAACCGTGGTAACCGTAATTCGGAAAAGGAGCTAAAACTCAAGGCGCAAGCCCGGGTACTTCGCCGAGTCATAGATTAATAATGAAAATGCATTTGCATACTAATTGCCCGACGACTGCGCGCGAGGTAAATGATTTACATGGCTTCATACTTTAGGTACCATAGTTCAGACGGAATTCGAATTTACATCCCTTTGCAATCAGGTTTACTTTCAGCTGCAGCGAAGCTAGAAATGTGAAAGTTTGAACGAGCTATTTTATCGGGCAGCCTGGGTATCAGTTAGCTTGTGCAATTTCGAATCCGAGTTCCCGTAGAAGTCTTTTCACCCTGAAAATACACTGAAATTCTATCAGCCTTTAATAACAAAAAGGAATTCCATTATCTTCCCACTTAAATTTAATTCGCATTTAAAAGAGATACATAGCAAACCCAAAGGATGAAGCACTAATTCTAACCGCCAATATGTCTTCGTTATTTTCGGAGATATTAAAAGATATGTCGATATTTTCAACGCTTTTCAAGCTTTCTGCTGTTTGAAATACCACATAGTCATGTTTTTAAATGAATAAAATTCCCAGGCAGTTAGAGTGAATGGATTCGATTGAAACGTCTTCATTTCTCCAGTCGTTGTATCGTGCAAACATATTCTGACAAAAATGAATGATAGCAGAAGTAGAGGTTTTAAAATGAGTCGAGATATATTGATGTTCTTTGTGGGAAACACAGTGTTCAAAAAATTTTTGTATGTATCTTCTTAGTACGTTTCATTGCAGTGGATAATAGATTCTGTGAGAAGACTCTCTCGAATGTGCATTCTCATGCACAGACCGAAGTAGGCCTAATGAATCAAACAGTATCCGCTCGTCAGTGAAAAAAGTAAGTGTCGCGAGTGCACACGAAAAAGGAATCCCGCCCAGAGGATCAAAGAGATAAACGGCGTGCTATGGGTGAATAAATGAGCAACAAGACTTAAAGGTTATTGAATCAAGCGAATCTCTGCCGAACGAAGCGGTCCTTTCGCGTCTATTTACCTGTTCCTTTGGTTCCCTTATTCCACTCAAGTGCCATTTTCCTCTTTCATCGATTTCTCCCTTTCAACGTTCGTGCCATTGAACGTGAAGCATGTATCGTTGAAATTACGTTTTAACATGCGCGGTAGCTGTGTGCGGGAGCCGCTCATTGATTGTCAGATCATTCATTACAAATGCGGAATGAATGTGTTCACGCTTGTTTCAGATATATCAACAGTTGAATGAGATTCGTGAAGTGGAATTCCACGCTACATATACCTCGCGCGCTGTTCCATTACCATTCTGCCGGCAATCAATTGCTTTCTTTCCGACTCTCGTGACTTGCTAATTGAACATTTTCTGGTTTTCAAACTTTTCGCTTTTTCATCAAGTTCTTTAATTAGAAATAACTTTTTCTGTTGCTTTTCCAATTACTAATGCGTATGCCAGTTTTCCGAGCACACGGTTTTCTCTCTCTGTGTAACTTTTCCACTCTTCAAGTTTGCAATTTCAAATTTCACTGCACACAACGAATAGAAAATATTTATGTAATTTCGTGCGTACATTTCCTAGATCTTTCATCTTTGGTTCTAAAGCGTACTAATGAATTTTTAATTAAAATTTTGAATTGTCTACCTGAATGCCAATAAACGTTTCTTTAATTTTAATTTGAGAGGGTCTGCAGAGAACTTGAGAATGCAATTTCGGAAACATGTACCATTTTGTTTTCCCATGCCCTTCCACTGAACATCTTGAACCTGGACTGTGAGAACTTGTTTACCTCCTGCTTAGTACAAATCTCGTACACACGTCCCGCAAACTTTTAAACTTTCGAAATTCGTGGCTAGGCGTGGAAGGAACAGATATAAACAAGGGAACTCATCGCCTAACTTTTCACGATACACGATTGTAACTTCTCAACATTCGACTTTTACACGGTAGGTTACGTAACATTGAATTCGAATGCAAATCTATTTTGAAAATTAAAACATCTACGTTTTGTTGAAAATTAAAAAACCTATATTTCAAAAAAAATATGAAAAAATTGGAGGTTCTTAGCGTTTTTAAATTAAAATTCTCTCTCAAATATAAAGTTAAGATATTCATTCCTAGATTTATTCAATAACATATTTTCTATTCCGTTCTAATTACTTATCGGATCCACTGTATATTTTAAAAACTATGCTCTCCAAGTATAACATAATGAAAAATATCATTAAATTCCTTCCTTTGCAATTCATGTTTGCTATAAGATAAATGAATCGAGAAAAATACTAAAAGATGAGCGCTTGAGGAGTCCCTTATTTTCTCGAAAGCTTTCTACAAGCATTGGCGAATTTCTGGAATCGAAGATCCTCAGACTGCTCGAGAACCGGGGCTGAACTGAACTTCGAGGACAATTCGTTTGAACAGGTTTCGATCGTAGTTCTGATTTACAATAGCATACGTGAATGAATCGATTCCATCGATGTTGAATATGCAAGAGATTCGACACCCGTTCCCGTTATACGTGCGCATCGTCCTCTTTCACGAGTTATATATACAATTTAACAATTGCGAAGTCATCGTCGAACTGGTTTAATGTTTAGTGTCGTTTACGAGTTGTCAAATTGCTTCCATATCGAAGGAGATGATAAAAAGTTCGTTTTATTGCCCGCACTATAGATTCCAGTTTCTCATCGATCGCGAGATAAAAATTTTCTTGGCGATGTCGTACGTCCGTGTTGCGAACGTCTCTTGGGGAATATTCGAGGAATAATATACGCTCTTAAAGTAAATGTGATCTTCTTCGATATCAACGTTTATCATGCTATTTTTCTAATATTAATAACACAAATTGAAATATGAAACTCGATATTTAATAGACATTTTAGATGAGTTGAAATATTTTTCCTAACTATGTATGTAAATGTACTAATTATGTATTCCCAGAAATAATTACTACAAATAGAATGAAATTGTAAAATTTTTGAGTGGATTACACTCGGTAATGAATAATAAATGTACCATAAACCGAAGATTCGGACACTCTATAAAAGGAATTCACGAGCTCAAACTTAAATCGAAGAAACGTAAACCATATAGTTGATATTGCGGCATGAACCTAATCAATACAGTTTAGTTTAAGAGTCTTTCAAGCACCATCATAAAAACTTGCCAGACCATATCGTGGTTCTCTGCGACAAGCATTTTTAATCTACTGTATTTTATTGAGCTTGTCAAGGTGCATTCATCAGGAATTATTCGACAATTTTATTTCCTCGGGTATATATTATTTAAAAAATGATTAAAAATATGGACGGGCACATTCTTTTTATTTTTATAACGTAATATAAAATAGTCACTTTTAATATTTACTACTATTAATGGCCAGTTCAATAATAAGAACAAATGGTTACCGTGGAGACCAATTCCGAGTTGCAAATTTTGATTTTCCAATTTCCAGAGTTATTCTTGTCGTGCCCGGTGAATTATAAATTCCATGGAAAGGAGCAGCTAATCGAACGTTCCATGTTGGAGGTAACCAGCGGCCCTTCCACTTCTAATAATTCACGGTGTTGCCCGAAAGAAGGGAACTACTTTAAGAACGGCAACGGGAAAGACAAACAGAAGGGAGGCTGCTGTCGAGTCGTTGGCTGCTCCCGTGCGGATCGTAGCATGGCCACGGCCATAAACTCGTCTTTTCCTGGCAGGCTGGCCGAACTTTTAAGACGGACAGAAAGGTGGCGCACTTTCATTGCCTCTGGCATCTCCCAAGTGTACCGGACGGACCGAGGAAATTGGGAAAAGAAGAGGGAAGAGACCCTTAGGGCCCGCTAAGGCGTGCCACCAGGGAACGTAGCCTGCCAGTTGCCAGTTGCCATCGCGATATATGGACTTCCAAATTCCTACGTCTTTAGTCGTCCATGGGATGTCCTAGCGAGGGGATGAAACATCAGGGTGGACATCTGGTCGCCCCCGCGAAAAAAAGGGACTGGCGACACCGGAAATAATGTACGAAACCTTCCAGAAATGTCAGTACTGTGAATCCATGAAAGTATAAATCTTTCTTTACAAAATATCGCTCGAATGGTTTCTTATTATAGAGAATTTAGAACTTGAAATACAAATTTTAAATATTTACAGAAGTGGGCAGGTGAATGTATATCAACGTAAATATCATAGATGTTTACTTTCATAAATATCAATTATGTTGTTTAATAGCAGTCAAATGTTTGCCAGCTATCGTTATGAACCCACGAAATGCCCTGCATATTAGTTTGGATATTTTTGGACGGTGATGTACTTGCGCGTATTGTGTGCATCCGTCCGTGTCAATCTGCGCTGACGCGCTGTCATTTTGCTTTCGGATCTACAGTAGAACTTCAATAGCTTGCCAACGAATCTCGACTGTCGACACATGCCATAGATGATAGATTAGCTACGAGAAGAAAATGAGAAGTAGAAAGAGTGACGTCGATTTTCCTCAGAGGTGTTATCCAACTTGTCGACTGTTACGAATCGGAAAGCGTACGGAAGTTAAATCTAAAATCGCGAGAGGAGAGCATCGAAATATATGCAAAGCGTACTTTTTATGGGTGCCCGTTCTCACGTTTACTGGGTGCGAATAGTCCACAAACTTGGGGATGAAAAACTTTATACCTTGGAGGATATAAGAAAAAGTATGAAACACAGAAATTGCTCATTATTTTTATCAAGAAGGAAGAAACGGAAACAAACTTCTTCAAGATACATAGATAAATGTCTTTTGTTCGTCGCAAATTGTTTTAGATAATCGTATTGTATTGTCCTAAACCTGTTAGGAATGGTACTAAATATTAAAGATATAATATGAATACAATCATTACTTTTTATGTAAAATTCCCGTAAAAAAATACGGGAATTTCTGTTTTTAATCATTTTTATAAGTTTGAAATAGCAAACCATTTTTTTCATAATCATATAAAATCTGCAGACTACTCATAAATATTATACGCAAATTAAACAGTGGAACGAATTGTGCTGCATTTTGAAGATATTATTTTTACATTTATCTCTTGTCTTCAGATAATACTGCTTACTGATGGCACAGAAAATGAGGTTGAAACATTGTTGGAGGATGTTGACATAACGCATAAAATTCCGTGGTATTTCTAGTGTACGGGAAATGGGAACGTGTTTGTTGCCGGTCTTATTTTTATACAAGGCTGTTTCATAATACGTGAGATCTTTTGTTATGAGTGAGGGGTGGATCATATACTAAATATAGTACCTATTTATCTCCCTTGATCCAGAATGCGAATGATCGCATTAAAGACACTCTCAATGCATAAAAAATGATTTTTAAATAATTACTATGCAGATTTCATCAGAAAATATTTCATATAATTTTTTTGAAGTCGTTTTTGTAACTAAATTTTTACAATCTCTAATAACTAGATTTTATGCATTTATGCTAAAAATAACTATGTAAAATGTGCCAAATTATAAAGATATTAGAAGAGTTTAGGACATTAGAGGAATTAGATTATCATGGAGGGTTAACAATAATCAAGTTTATCATACGAAACCCACGTCTTAAGGGGTAGCGTGTTATACAAAATTTCGGGAACTTGAATATTTCTTTATCTTGCAGGAATGGAGAATTTAATGTGGGACGATTTTTAAATTGTGACAAAAATTCGCTCGCGATTGCAAATGTACGAACCGTGTTTCTGCTCGGAATTATTTTCCTCATGTTCCGAAATTTCGACGACGTCCGACCGGACTCTCGTTGCGGTAAGGGAAAACCGACCACAAAACGCCCTCAGATGTCACCTCGTACGTGAGGAAGTGTTCCCCTATTCTTTTTACCGGAAGAAAATAACGCGTCTCGTGTATGCGTCGCACAGAGCACGGATTTGCAGTCGGAACATCATTCTTGCGAATTATATGCACGCGAGTGAGTAAAATCTCTATTTACATCGTCCTATAGTATGTATTTGTACATTTAGGAAAATGACCAGAGAATTTTATCAATATGCATTACGTGCCACAGATATGTGGTAATGTATATATTAATTATTCATTATTTATATTTTATATCTTGTGGTGTACAATTTATATGCGGCGAAACATTATTTTATTTTTATCGAATCAGAGCGATACGTGCAGGATTGAAATATTCACTCGGTATAAATCAAAATAAAATTATTTCTGTGAAAATAAATGCAAAATATTCAGTAAAATTTGTTTCGTATGAGAATTTACTGTTTAGGATACGTAGTATTTAATTTGCTGCAGGTGTGTGTACTGTATAATTTACATTAAATATATTTTGTATCGAATTTAATGTTCTGTTATTTTCGAGATATTGGAAAACAATTTTTTAGAAGTCGTCGTTCAATCGACGGAATATAATTTTGAATTTATTGGATTTCTGTTTTTCAAATTCAGTTGTAAAAGTATTACTTTATATAAAAAATTTTATTCTAGGTTTTACTTATCTAATAATGAATTATTTTCTGTAACATATATTTGATTCAATTTTATATAATGAGATCAAACTTAATTTTGCTATATTCACTATATTATTATTCACTATACTATTCGAATAACTAGTTTAGAAAATATAATATAAAATGATTAGTCAAACTGACAGAACTTTTTATGTTTAATCAAAATTATTAAATCACAATTACAGGTCAAAAAACAAAGGTATTCATCCAATTAATATTGCGACACCACTTCAGATAAACCAAACCTGAATTTTCATAGAATCTTAAGAGCTTTCCGTTACGAAGCAGTAAAGGAATTAACCAAAACCGGAACTAATGGAGTGGTGGAGTAATTAGTACTTTGAACATAATTATCCTGCGGTTCTAGAGCCAGTTAGAAATTTTCTCTTTTTAAGCGGACGAGATGGGGAGGAGTAGTAACACTTCCGCTAGGAAAAAGGTATAACAGAAAGTGTCGTAGGTGTTAATCGGTTGAAGAAACATTGAAGGGCGGCTTCTTTAATTCGTTGTGAACCTTCGAGGCTATTGAACGGGTCCCGACATCAGCGAAGTTATAAAATATTATTTTATCAGCGACAGGTGTGCTCGAACGCTCGAGTTTCTCCCGTGCCGACGTAATTACAGCCTCTTTGCGAATAGTGGCGAAATCCATTTAGTCGATTGGCAATTATTCCCGTGGAATTCCTTCGTTAGAATGCAAGCCGACAGAGGTACCTTGTCAAGTGTTACATACATATTTAAGTCGGAATTACATGAAATTCCTCTCTAACACTGGAACTTGGGATTTACTTTTACGAGAGCTGATAGTTTTCCTTCTCGTAACAATGTTTAGTTGAAAAATGATCACACATTTGATGGGGTTAGTTTCCACCATTTACTCATTAAAGAAAAATCTTTCACCTGTGCCTTGATAAAAATTTATTCAAAAAATTTATTCATAACTCTCACTTTGTTAAATTGTGTTTCAACCCCGAAGCTTGCTAAAACAGCTAATGGAACTTTGCTAAATTTGACTTCAACACTAAATGTGTTTCAAAATACAATTTAAATAATTTTGAATTGCTTTCAAGCCCAATTGACATTTCCTTCATGTTGCACTTGTGTTGCACCCTTGCATTCCATGGTTGCGAATGATGCGTACACGTTTTCGATCGGATTGCATTTTCTTGAATAGCGATTGTGCCGTCGTCAAGGCTGGTTAAGTGGTTCGATAAGTTTTCGCCGTAGGTTTAGTCAATTGCGCAGCTGCTTTCGAAGTCAGGAACTAATCTGACAGTTAATTTAATATCCCTTTTGTGGCATGTAGTGCATACAGGCCATTATATCGGCACTAGATGGGATTGCAATGCACTTGAACCGTACCTGCATAGAATGTTCCAAAGCATTTGACGTAAATAAGCAATTTATCGATAGAAATTCTGCTCGCAGTTCGACAGCTGGAATTTCCGTGACGGCACGGACCACCTTCAGATCACGCAAGAGGCATATAGATTCGAGCATTCTCGCCGAAATTTTATTATGTTCGACAAGTTTTTCATTCTAATTTGAAATTTTATTTCCTGTACGAGGTAGAAAATTGGGTTGTAAACTTTAGAAGCTATCAGCGAATATTGCAACTTGCGCTTATAACGAATATGTGAGATATTAAACAAAAAATATTTAATTTTCTTTCGGTCAGTAAATAATTATGCCGGATTATTCAAAATTGCACCATGTAGTTTGTGTTTGAAGTAACCAAGTTGAAAATGAATATACACTTTCTTTGAAACTTCCAATTTTTAATGGTATATTGTAATTGTACATAAGAGGGTATAATAAGTTAAACTTGTCTAACATATCAACAAATCAATGTAAAAGCAGCTCAAATTGATGGTAAAATTTCAACCCAAATGTTCTCTACTCGAAAAAGTAACTGCAAGATATGGAATAACAATTTCTGGTGCGGGGTTTCGTTCTTTAAACAAATTAGGTTTGAAAATTCATCGAGCACATCTATCCTCAAATTATTGTTTGCTATTTCTACTTTTAGCATACAGCGTTGATGATGCAATATGATACGATACTGTTTGTCTTTAATCAACCTGACTATGTACTAACTACAGATCCCATTAAACGAATGCGATGAAACGGGAACACCATACCGCGGGCAATTTTATAAGTGACGCAAGAGGAACTAATGAGTAATGGACATACACGTGAGCTGAATGATGCTTCGATACACGTAGACACCATAAATCATTGTCGATTTAATCGAAAACTGTAATGCGGGGTAAAGGATGTTGTAAATACATTCTCCAATTATTTGTTCATATACGGTTAACTTTGTTCTGACTGTGTTAAGGATGTCATAATAAGTTCTCTATTTATCTTTTGTGTATGTTTAACTTCATTGTGACTGTAGTACCAGCGTCATAATAACTCTATTTTCATTTGTTTAATACATGTTGTTCGCAATATAGTAAATCATTGACTTAAAAAGCATAAAAGATTTTTAGGGTGTCGTTCGATGCATAAAGAAGGATTAATATTGTATTTAAAAATACAATGTACCACGATAGTTAAGGATGTGGAACACCCTTATTTTTAAATTAAACTATTAATTTATTCATACATTAGAATACACATATTTTATATTGAGAATGCTGGAGGAAAATTCGTCGACCAATAAATAGACATACAGAACACTGCAGTTTCAATACACTCGTCACTCGTTGTATGCACTAGACCAACTCTATATTGCAGCTCCCAGTTGCGTCCACTTGAGAACAGCCTTCTGCGAGTTATATCTTCAACAGTAGAAGTGACACCAATTGCAGGGGATACGGACGCGGTCGGAGAGTTGCTTTCAGGTCTGCGTCGACTAACAAGTTCTTTCAAGAGAAACACTTTCAGATTGGCACGCAGACCTCGGTCAAACAGCTTCTTCAAAGCCTAGTGCCAAATATATGTATTTCCATAAAATTCTTTGCTTCGCCATAGCAACGAAAAGCCCAGCCTTTCCGTAATAGTTCCAGTATTATTATAAAAGTCATATTGGTCAATGTATTGAAACTAAAATTAATTTAATTAAGACTAAGAGGGGAAAGAGAGAATAATAATATTAATAATTGCATGCACTGAAGAATTAATATTTCGCTGTAAAATACTTCATCTAACTCTAGCCAAACTCATATTGTTCGTTTGTTTGCAGTTATGTTATTTATAACAAGGAAGCTAGGCATATGTATTCTCATTGTAGCAACAATAACAAAAAGTCTCTAGCTTCCCCTTCTACGACGTGTCCCCTCCGTCGTGCACGCGCCACAATGTCACGTGATTACTCCGGTACTGACGAAGACTCTGACTCTGGGTGGGGCTGCAATCACTACGTGAAACAATTAAATCTGGTGGACTTAGTTGGGATTAGCAGGTCTAGACGTTCAGAGAAAGGACAAGGGACATAGTGGACGGCCACAGCTGATTCTAATCGCGGCCGGACACTGTCGATCGATGACAATCTTGGTAACGATAGGAATGCTGATAAAAATGTTGGGACGTTATTGGAGAGTCCGGGGCTGGTCGAAGACGTCGACAATGTTTCCCAAACGAAGTTCTCCAGTCTGAACATGACCCTCAGGAACTATTGTCACTCGTTACCCACCGTCGCCGAGCCTCTTCGACGCCGTCGTAAAAAGAAGCAACGGGGACGGATCACTCGTAGACCAGGGGACATTGTTACGACGGCCCGAGCTTTTTTACAAGTTTATGGCGTGGAAAGGGGCACGAATCTCATTATCCCGATGTATCCTCGCAGACACCTGTACGTGATAAATTTCTCTCACCTTCCCCTTCATCTTCACCTCCTGTGCCGCCCGCTTTTCTTCGGGTTTCTTTAGATTCTCTTTCTGCTCTCCTCGTTCTCCGATTACGATAACAACCCCCGGTATTGTTCTCGGACCACATTTGTTATTCACGGTTTGTTCCTCCGCTACTATCCTGCTCGTGATCGCGAGAAATAAGTCTGGATTATTTTAAAGATCCGACGTTTTATTTTTAACGAGACTGTGTCGTATTCTTTAATGAACACCTTTTATGTGCACCGTGCGTGTTTGAAGGCGTCGCGTCTTTAAAGAAATAATGTTTTCTGGCGAGCCTCGCGTGTCATTACTAGACTGTGGATCTTTATACAAAATAAAAATTGTTTGTATTCACTGCAAATCGCAAACTGAATAAAATGTGCTAAAAGATCGTATAAAAAAGGTCGTAAGAATTTGATCATAAAAAAAAATTTCTTCTTCTTCACTTTTCTCTGGTCCAGCTATTCCTCTTGCTATACTGCTCTCTCACAGGCACCAGAAAAGGGAGCGAAGTGGCAGACGGAAGAAAGTATTAGCTACATCGAGCAGAATTGACAATGAGAAATTATAATCTCCGCGAGTTAACGCCTTTAAGGTGGTCGGCAAAGACAATGCCAGAGGAGAACAGAGACTTTTAATCTTCCTCTGAGTACAAAAGATCTCCCGTGGCAATTAACCATGAACATTTGTCCCTTCATCTCAATGACGACAGAATCATTTTAAGTATCCTTCTGATGCCGCCCTCGCCGGAAAATGTGTCTGCCTTCCGTACCGCACTGGCAATTTCCTCCTCCTTGGTTTCTCTACCTTTCCAAGTTCTAGGAATTAGTTCACGTGTCTATATCAGCTGACTATAGATGGAAATATTTCAGTTTTCACGAAACAATAAAATCTTATTTTCCATTAACGGGGTCTTCTACATTTTCATAAAGCACGTGTTTTTGAAATATGTCCGAGGAGGATTTAGATAAATTCGTAAAAATAATTAAGTTATGTGCACATATAGTCGAAACGTTAAACGCATTCCTCTCGAAATCTGTTTTTTTTTTATGCCTAAGATATTCCATTGTAGGGATCTTCAAGATCCACAAATATACAATAAAGATGCATAGTCTAAATATCAGCGATGAACGATGCGAATTAAAAGTATGGCTCGGTGTACTGTGTACGGTGTTTAAAAATTTGTTTGCGGGGCGAGCCACGAGAAGGAAACACGGTGAAACTCATTAAAAAATAATTAATTCGTCTGAATGAGAGAAGTTTAATGAAAGAAGAACGATTCATTAAAGTAAGACCAGGACGGACGCCTAGAAAATTGCGGAATAGAAATTTCGTAATTTATTCAATGGAATGTTTAAGTTCGTGACACGGACTAAATACCCCTGAGTACGATATGCATAAAATACCCCGGGAAAATGGAAACTTTTGTTTAGTTGCAACCAGCCCACATATAACGCGGCATGTCTGCAATACGGTTACGCTCTAACGCGGTTAGAGAATCGGGAGACTTCACTGTATAACGCAGCATCCCCACTGAACGAGCTACAAAATTCACAAAAGAAAACTTCTCAAATGCCTCTCTACGTACGTCCAGAAAAATCTAGACGACCATATTTTTTTCAAGATGTTTCGAAACAAAAGAAATGGGGTTTTCAGTAATACTTTCCACTGGATATAAAATATAAAAATTACAACATGATCAAAAGCAGTTATTTTTTTATTTTAGTTAGTTCGTTTAATTTTTAAAATAAAAAATAAAATTCTCAATTTTTAAATCCTAATCTTGCTGTTCGTATAATTTCTTATGTTACGTTGATTATAGTGGTGCTCGATCCAAAATTTTTATCATAACAAAAAAAAATCAGACATTTCATATGCAACAACCTAATGCAAAGAAACGAATAAATTACGAAGATTCAGATGGCCATTCGGCAAGTTTCCCCCGCAGGCTGGTAATGGAAATAAAAATCCAAAACGTTCGCGAGCAATTAAAAAATCGGATCTCTAAAGAGTTCTCGTTTCGACCCTGAAGGACTTGGTTTCCGAGTGATCGAACATCGAAAATTCTAGTAGGCAATTAATATCAGGGTTTCCCCGAATTCGACTTACGAGTTGCGAAGCTTACGTCGCTCAACAGAATCTATGAAGGATCGTTATCCCCGAGTTACACCGGGTCGATTAAAGATAAAGTTTAATTGCCGGCTTAGACGGTGCTCGAACTGTGGCCGGTAATTGCACGCGCGCTGCGAGAACTTGCGATTTTCACCGTTTGATCATAAAAGCTTCCGCGCGGTACGATTGTAATTCTGCTGATCAGTCTTCCCGTTGACAGCTTTCCGGGAGGGAAAAAAATGGAGCTCGTCTTGTAATTCAGTGAAACAAATCTGTTTCCGGTTCAACGAGTCAGTCCGCGGTTCTGTTCGGCCTCGATGCAGTCGTTCTTCCACTTCCTCGGCTCTCAGGTAACGATATGTTGAGCCCGATCTGAAGCTCTGCTCCTTCCTCGAGCGGAATCGATTCTGCAGACTTCCTTCCCACCTCAGCGAAATAAGGAACTTCAATTGTACGTTAACTGTATGATTTTATGGCGATAGATCGATTTAGGCGAGCATGCTCGCTATTTTTATCCATACGAAATTGTTGCCCGATTAATTTTGAAAATAAATATAAACTATGATGACTTGAGTGCCATTTTTTGGCATATATAAATTCATATTGAGAGAAATAACTTTCCAATTATTCTATGCCATTATAAAGTAGTGAAAATACATAAACTTGTTTAGTTGTTCGTGCTGATAAACACCCATAATCGAAGTTCCACAATACTATACGTACTTCAATCGTACCCAACGAGAGGCTGAAAAGTTTTAGGCATTATGGTACCGATGAAATAAATTTGGTACACAAGTAATTTAGCAAAGTTGTGACTGACAGGAGATACAACGCCGAAAAGTATTGTTGGGAAAAATTGGCACAAGTATATAATCCCCGAACTTTTCCTCCTTCGGAGGAGAAAGTTTTTTCTCCCCGAATACCGTTTAATTAATGACGGGCAATCATCTCGTGCAAAAATTGTTAGAAAACCTGTTGATGATGATGGACGAGAAATATTAACGGCGACGTAGAATGACACTTTAATTTCTATGACTCTGGTCGACGAAACTTTGTAATTAATACATTCCCAATTATGAAACTTTCGTTAAATATGGACTTATTGTACTTTGGAAAGCAATTAAATAAATTTTGAAATTGGTCTTCTGCTTACTATCATGCAAGTTAGAGTTTGTTCAATAAATTTTCATGAATCCTTCACACGCGATTTTTTGATATCTTGTTACCACCATTTTTAAAGCTTTATTCTAATTTCTTACGCTTATACAGCTATACAAACTTCAAGGCATAACTTTGTAATGAAATTCATGCAAACTATGAGCTGAATACAAAGTGATGTTATTCATTATAATACGCGATGTATGCAAACATGTATTTTTCATAAACATGACCGTTTTATGGAGAAAACATGACTCTTGCATTGGTAATTCAAGTTAATAATATGAATAATAACATGAATTATAATTCGTTCACGTCGATCAGCAAATAATGTTTAAATAACAATCGAAAATGTTACTCGCGAACGAAAATTATTATTTATACGGGAATAATTATCTGCTTATGTTTTATAAAATATACGAATTATTATTAAATTACAGTCGCTAGTGGCTTAAATATTGCTGCGACTATAAATGAACATAGTTAAAAAAAGTGTTAAATTTTTATACACAACTTCCTTTTGAAAGTAATAACATGTAATAATTCAATTCAATTAAATCACTAGGTTTTGGGGAATCAGAGATCCTGATTTTTAACTTAGAAGAGTTGAAATGCAAATATCCTAATTGTATATCCTACTTTTCGTTTATTCTTTTTCTTCTTGTAGATATTTTTTTGTTCGTTATCCATTTTTCATATTTTTCTCTTCGTCAGTGTGTTAGCAATCGCTATCCCTGGTTTGTTCGTTGGGTTATCTTGAATGTTTTTATTCCCTCTTTTCGTTTTACTGCTTCTTCATTGTCCATATATAATTGGTTCTTTATCTTCTTTCCCTCATTTCCTTCTCTATCTATTCTTTCCTTTCTATTATTCTTGTGTAGAGTTTATCTTATCATCTCTCGACATTTTCCTGTTTTACATCTCTATGGTTTTTTTCTCTTTTTCCTTTGGACTGCTAGTTATTGTAGTTTCCTATTGCACAGAATATTCCATAAGTTTCTATACGAATTTCTTCTGAACATTTTACAAGTGAAAATATGACAAAAATGTTTCTCTCTCACCTAACAAAATATTTATAAATAAGTTTTGTCATCAATTTAAAACGTGAAACATTCTACCTATGCTTTTATTCCTCAGTGACAAGTAATTTTATCGATACGTCAATATCTGATGATGACGCACGACTGAATTTATTATAATTGTCTCAATATTCTCTTTTGTCATTTATTTCGGTCAAATGTTTTTGTGAACATTTTAATTTACTTATTCGTCAGAGGAAATCGGCGTCGACGTAGAAAGCAAAACATGCTTCGTATCAACAGCCAATATAATTACTGAATGTTTTGCTGTATTTTAAATATAAATACGAGAAAATGTATTATAGGGTTCTTCGTGCTTCATATTTTTGTTATGCCAGACTCTACTGTACAATTTGTTATCTTTATGTATGTTAATAACTACAGCTCTTTTGCTTAGAGTGAAAATTAGAAGTAAGCACAAGGATAACAATTATTTACTTTTATTCATAACATTTGTCTTCTCACAGAATATCAGATAAGTATTTAAGTTATTGCCAGAGCTAAGATAAATTTTCTCTTATTTCGACACAAATGAGCTTTTTCTTATGTTTTCACACTATTTATCATTTAGAAATGTACTCCTTCAAGTTACTCGATTGATCTCCAATGATATAATTGAAGTTTTTATCTGAGAAACTCGATTTACGTGATCTAACGAGATAATTGAACGCCCGATTGTCGAATAAAAATCATGTTCCTGGTTTTCATGGAAGAAACTTATTTTCGAAGTTTCAGTCTAAGTACATTCTCAAAAGTAGGGCAAATGCAGGTAATGTAGAACAGCTCGTAATATTGAACGTCGTAAAATCTTAATGAGAAAATAACGAACTCTAAAGGTAATTGCGTATATTAGTTTCCCAAAAGCAGTAATGCCAACAACTGATCGTCACTCAAGCATCTATGATTAAAAAAGAAATACTAACAGTACCGATTTTAAAGAAAATTACTTTCATGTATCATTAAATATCTTTGTTCTGGACTGTTCCAAATCGGTTTATCCTTATAATTATATCTGTTTATGAGATAAAGATAAGTAAATAGAAAAATGAAGATACATAAACTTGTCACTATTTGAAGAAAACTACAAAAAAACTTCTCCTGATAAATAAAATATTTAATTTTCAAAAGTATACACGTGAAATTTCAAATTAAATATTTAATTTTCGAAAGTACACGTATAATTTCAAAAAAATAGATAGCCCTCTACCTTCGAGGCGTGGCCAGAAAGCCAGCGTAGGATCCCGCAGATTTTTCCCTTCATATCCTTGAAACAATTCCTCCCATCGCCGGATTTCCTTTTCTCACGTCTCGAAACGGTATTTTCCGTGCGACAGTGCTTCTCTGTTTGCATTATTCTAATACCGCTTCTGTAATATCTATCCGTTGTAAACGCTTAGCTCCCTTCGGACGAAAAGGTTAATGGAAATTCACCGTTCGCGCGAGGCTGTTATTCCGGATCACCTCGAGTATCTCTTTGCCTTGATAATTGCCCGGGGCACTGAGACGTTTTTCCTCGGCGCGATGCTGCGCGACGCACAGCACTCATTGTTCGCCCGTTGGTTGCCCGAAGACATCCGGCGCAACGTGGCAAGAGGTTTCCCAGCGCATAGAAGTCGTCCGTTAAACTGCAAAACTTCTGAATATGCTAATTTCACGGCTAATTCTAATGTTTCCGGGAAACCAGGCCACGGATGAAGAAGTGGATGGGAGAGAGACAGAGAGAGAGAAAGAGGAGAGAGGCGGCTTCCACCAAGGAAGTTCCTAGCCCCGACGTTACCCTGCATGGCTACTCTAATTGCCTTCCGCTCAAGTGTGTAATGAAGTATTCCGAACGAGTGGGTAAATGATACCGAGGCGAAATCCTCGGGAAACATTTAATGATCTCTCCTATGATCGTTCCTGCGTGACCTCAGACCAGTAGCGTGCACCGCTAAAGGGGAAATCCCAGTTTTTATTTGATCCGCTGCTAAGGGGATGAAAACGGGGTGAAGACGGTCCCTCTTTTCGGCAGATGCTCCGTGATTGTTTGATTTATCGAAAGGGAACAACCTGCCGGTTCCTGGACCTGTTTAGGCTTCGTAATCCGACGTCCCGAATCCGCCGTATTTCGGCCAAGTAATAAAATCGAATACCGATGGGAATAGAGGATCCAGTTTCGCAGGAATTGGTGAAAATTGTGTGGGGGCTTCAATTCGTTCGCATTGACAACCGGCTCCCCTAGCTGGAGGTAATATTTAATAGAAGGCGAGATTGAATTCTTGATCGGTGTACTGTTTCTCGGCAATGCTGTGTGTTGTACGTAAATAATTTATATGATAATTCCTCCTCAGACAAATTTATGTACGCTTGCCTTTTGAAGATTTTGTGCATCAGGATTTTGGTGATATCATTGATCCATTTATTATATGGTACGCAGATCCTGTGATGAAACGAGACGTTCTGTATTCATTTATTAAGGCACATAAATAAACTGGGAACACGAAACCACGAAAATTACACAGCTGCTCGCAAGCGGTGCATATGGATATATTTTCATGTTTTAATCCTCGACAGATTTAATGTATAATACGCGTACATCGTCTGTTAGTGTTCATTATATCGGAGTTCTGCAAATAATTAAATACGTAACAGAGATTAAAATACGGTTTCATGTATGGCGGAGTGCACTACTGAATTGGTACACTTTTACGACGACGCCAAATATTAATTTAAGTTCCTTGGGAAAGCTTGCGGAATTAAATTGTTTGAACACTTTAAATTAATTAATTACGTTACATTTATAAGTCAAATGGTAGTTAAATGATTGCGTACCATTGTAACGGTAAGGACAGTAACGCGGATATGAGAGAACACATTTTTTTTTAAATTGATCACAGTTGAGAATGTTAAAAAACGGGATGAATACTATGCGATGGTAAAAGTTTCATTTTTATTTTTGAATTTAAAAGTGGCATGAGACCTTTAATGTTTATCGAACGCCCTCAGCCCCCCTTCGCTTTTCGTTTGCTATCTCTAACAGTTGCTAACCTCTTCTGTAACTGTGACTCGACAGACCCGAAGATACGACAGTTACGGAGAAAATACTGTATTGTGTTTCTGAAGTTGCGTGGTAAGGCACCGTGTTCCAACTTCCTCGATCGAATGCAGCAGAAACAGGTCACACTAAACAATATTAATCAACATCTTGCCAATAATATATCCTCTGTGAATAGTATCTGTATTAGCGGCGTTGTGTCGATCACCGGGAATGCTGACCCAACGCGGACACAATTCACCTCTCCGGATTTCTCTGCTGATGTATCGTGTCAAATCCTTTTACGAGACTGTACATCACACGTCTCGAAGTGGTTAGCTTGCGCGACCTACTGAACGCGACGAAAGCACAATGCGCCTCGGACATGGACACCCCAACGCAGATACATCGATCGATATCGTCGACAAACGTATCATAAAATACTCCCCGGGCCATCACGTTTGAGGTATACCCGTGATTATTTAGCGATCCACGTCGTCGTCGGTGCAACGTTTACTTTCCGTGAGAGACACGTAAAATAAATATTACACCGTGACCCGTTACGTTCCGGGCTGCTCAAGCAGTAGGTGTGTCACCGTGGGAATTCTGGTACGTTTGGAATTTTCGCGAACACGTACGTACTTGAAGCAATTAGAACCTACACTCACAGTCAAAAGCCCCCCTCTCCCAATTTCATTTTAGAAACTTAATGTGCTCATCCAGTGTCAAATTGACACAGTGGTATAATATCAAATGAAATGAAACGATAAATAGATAACATTGCTAATTATTTTATTGAGAACGAAGTATAAAAATGTAACAAATGTTGTCGTATTTTTTGGTCGCATGTTTGGCTATTAACAATATTCAATATACATACTTCGTGTTAAAAAGATAAAAGTCACGAAATTTCAGATCAATTGTTCTACAAATGGCGGAATAACATCAAAGTAAAAAGTGTGTCAAATTGACATGAGGGACCGATGAGGGTTAAAATGCAGTAACTTCTTAAAAAGTGGACCGAACGACTTGGGTTTGCTTAAGAAGTTAGAAGGATTTTTCTTTTTCTTAGGTTCTTAAAGTCGCATCAACTTTTTGGTTTCCAGCGACTATGTAGTCTATTATGCTATTCTTGCTAGTTTTTTTGCCCCTAAGAACTCGATGAAGTTTCCTCATTTGTCTTCTTTGAGCTTGGCTTTAGAGAAAATTTTGAAATGGTCTAGCTGGTTACTAATGATTTTACTGCAAGATATAGGTAAACATTTTTGTGAGGAAATTGCAATTGACAGGAATTTAAGAGAAAATAGTAAGTTTCGGCAATTTGTTTATGTGAGCCTGCAATGATAATTTAAAAAATATATACAGTATATATAATTGACATGAATTTATAAAAGTTTAATAATGAAATCTAATACCGGAAATGGGATACGACGGAATAGAAATTTGAGTTTAAATTATTTATTAACATCAAATTAATTATTCCTAATATCATATTTCTTTCTAATTATATTATTAAACTATAATTATTACAGCGATAGAGAGAGAGTAACATGGAATTTTCATTCGTGGTTCATGCAGGTGTCAGATGTACTCGTTAGAGGGAATATTATGTCCGAATTCGATACATGTTATCTGACAAATTATCAAATTTCGTATTACTGCAAATTATACGTATAGTATGTTGAAGGAGAAGTGACTGCTATTCGATCTGTTACACCTTCCGGAAATTGCAATATCATATTGGAGGCTGCGATTGCATCCCGCAGAATGACGTTTAGTATTATTGCCATGTTGCAGGCTTTTATGATACCGTGTAAGATACGCTAAAAAATGGGGGAAAACAAACCTGTATAGAAATTCGGTTTTTCTATAAAATTATTTATTGTATTGATCTCATACACATTTACTATTACTGAACTGTAAAAGAATCTCATTTCTCTATAATTTTATATATAACAATCATTTCAAATGGTGCAGAATGTAAAACAATAAAATGTAAAACAGTATGATACTTTTTTTACTCCGATGAGAAGCATGCTTTAGTGAAGACTGGCATAAGAAAGAAAGCAAAAGTTGTCTAAGTGTTTCGAAGAGGTGAAATTTTATTTTCGAAAAACTAAAGATCATATTTTCAAAAGTTAGGCACTCTTCATGCTAACAGCATTAAGCAACTGTGCTGCGCCTAGAGTTATTATTGTTGAATAGCTGTGTAAAGTCTAAAGTAACTTTGAAAGACAGATTAGCAGAACAGTATATTACTTATGCTTCATAAACCCAAGATACACTGCATATTGTGCATCTCGCCGGTTTATAACTTTCACCTTATTCCGTCTTGCAAACTTACTTTTATTTCCCGGCTGTAACAACTCATTTATCCCTTTGAAAGAGCATTTTACACATTATCTTGTGAAGTTATATGAGATAACAAATTATTTTATTTAATAGTGAAAGAAGCAAAGAGCGCAAAAAAAGAAGAAATTATTCGATGATATTTAATTTATTTCGAACATTGCAAAATTCTTTTCTCGAAGAATCGTTCAGAAACATACTAGAGATTCACAGATAAAAAATAGTTTTTTCTTCGCAATAGCAACCGACAGTAACTTAATAAAATAATTATTTACACATTAACTAGTAAACTAAGCCCAACATCTCAAAAGAACTCAAGTCGTTTAAATTAGATAATAATAAAAATTCATTGCATACAATGTAAATGCAGTGTAGGAATAAGTTAGGAGAAAATCTAAGCATCGATGGAGATTGATGGCCGCAAGATCAGCTAAATGGCTTGAGGTATCTTAGTGGGTGTCGCATTCCTCGGAGCGAATGGAAGCTAAAATTTGATCTGTCACGGTCCCCGGCAAAATACGAGGTCGCTGTATGCGACAATACGCGAGGCACGGGTCGATCCCGATGTAAATTCGATACCTGGCCAGTGTCGAACGGCGACGTACGTCACTGCTGAGTTCAATCAAGCCCCACAACTCGGGGGCCGGCCAGGCGGCTCAATAATTTCTGAATGTACAGTGCTCTCATCGTCTCATCTCTATGATATTCGACGAACTATTGGCGCATTCACCCGACTGATGATATACAACGATAGTCCGGCGACGCGAGATTCCTATGTACATGGATCTCGTTGCAAATACGTAAGAAAAGCGACCTGTAATTAGCCCTATCCCGAGGGGAAGCACTGGCCGCAGAATTTAGTGTTGGGAACATGAACTTCGGGACGAGAAACTCTGGCCGTGATTCCCCACAGTGCTGGGTAAACCATTTGATATAATAAATAATATATATATTAATATAATATAAATAATATATATATATATAGAGAGAGAGCATAATATTTTATTTTTGGGAGAGCCTCGTGAAGCTGATTAAAAAGATTGATATTTATATTAAAATTGAATTTAAATTATATTCTCTCATAGACGCGTTTATATATTGATTAAATAATTTTTTATTGCATAACTAGTTGCACAACATGAGCTTTCTCTTGAACCAGTTGCTATTTTCTAATTTTTCATTTTTTAACACTCTATCTACTATCATTTAAACTTGTATCGTTAAGTAAAATTGAAATATATTTGTAGGGAATATTTAGCAACACTTTGACTTTACTTTCACTTTTTTTTTTATTATTTAAAATTATAAAATAGCGACGATATACAATATTGTCTATCATCATGTTTGACAGGCCCTTCTTAGATGGCACGTACGTTAATATCTCACTTTATTCAATTTTTACAAATATTTGAACTTAATTATTCCTAGGGAAAGATAGATTGCATTCTTTAACTATTCGCCATTGTCTTGATTTTTTGAATTGTGAAAAATAATATTCAATCATATAGAAAAATCATTGAAATCAGGGACGGCTCTGATCTCGTAAATATTTACGTTTCCGTGACCCGTAGTACATCGTGCTCTTATATTTGAGGTGTGAAAGATCAGGACGTAAGTCGCCTCTGAGAAAGATGCTGTGTGCAATCTTTGAGAGTTCCACGTTCCCCGGGAAGTGGAAGAAATTCGAAATGCATTAAATGCGGGAACGGGACGGGCTCAGTAGGTGACAGAGGGCTCAGCGCGTCAAAGGTGACCGCGCTGTAAAGGAAAAACAGGAAATGCTGGACTGAATCGTACCGTCTTAAGCACCCACTTCCAACTACATGCACCAGCTGGAGCGGAGAGTACGCGAGAAGAGCGTTATGTGGGAGACACGTCTATGTAAATTGTTTCCTGATCGATCCGCGCGAATTCAATCCGTTTTCTTGCACTCGCGGCGCGGCTTCTCGCCGAGAGGAGTAAACTCACGAGTTCCTTTGTTCCATTCACTGGCAACTGAATCCAGTTGGCTAGGACAGTTTAGGCTCCGTCTTTGTTCCCTAAATTTTCGAAGTGGCGGAAGAGCATTGATTTCTCGGCGAAGAGTTTGGAATGCGAGAAGTAGACTGCCAGCGTCTCTGCAATTATGGATTTTCTTGTGGTCCGGTCTGTAGAATTCAAAATTAGCTGGAGGTTTCTTAATCGGCGAAAGGCGTGTCTAAATTTGAAATTAAGGATTAATTAAATACCACGTTTGATCGTTTTAAAATTATCTTTGACACCGATTAATTATTCTGAAGGTATAAGCTAATATTTGAGGTTTATTTAAATTATTAAAGGTGTACTTCTGAAATTAACTGAATACGTTTTAAAATTAAGTAGAAGTTCACTTGACTCATTAAAAGTGTGCTTAAATGCAAAATGAAATAAATGAGTAACATCGCTTATCCTGTAGAAACCAAAATGAACTAGGTGTTCATTCAATCCATTAAAGCTATACTTGAAAAAGTATATTTAAATACGTTTGTAGACTGTTATAAAGGATTATCATGATCAAGCTTCAAGTAGCCTTCGATTTGTGTCGCTAAAGAATTTAATAAAATTACTAGAACAAATAAATAAATCTATATACACTTGTAACACATACAATAAAAGAATTAGTGACTTGAAACCAATCTAGAAATTAAACTAGAGGAACAGTAAAACCAAAGTAGTCAATATAAATATTTTAGTATATTTAATAAATTTTCAGATTATGAAGGCTTAAAGTACCATACAGAATAACACCAGTTTCCTCTCCGCTTGCAAAATGAAAGCAATCTCTGGCTTGTGTTGTGCTTACGTCAATGTTTCTTATTCAAGTGTGGAACGTAAGGAAGATTGGGTTGGTAGACTTTACTGGAAAAGCTATATTGAAGATAGAGTTGAGAAGAACCATGAAGAATGGCTTGAGCGTAGCTCTCGTGGCGATTGGTACTATTGTTCCTGTCAGTGTTACAAATTGAAGTGTGAGAAACCTACGCCTAAACTAATAAATCTCAAGGAGGAATATAATTCCTAAACTGATCGTACACTGACAAGGGAACATGTTGAACACAAAAGACATAGAAAAATATTAGACACGTACCTGTTTGTATATACGGGCAGTACTTCTTATGAAGTACTTTAATACGAAGAGCTATGCTAACATATTTTGTGTTTTACATGAGAAATCAAAAATGTATCGAACGTCCTGTTCTCCCATAGCAGGGTTCTACAATGATCTCGCACTTATCCGAGCTTAGCCTAATTATTGTTAACAACGTGCACCGTAATCTCCGACACACTCATTGGGAGGGGGGATGTGCTTTTCGAAACGGTGATCGACGATCACGTGGCGTTTGTAATTGTGCCGGGGACCGAAGCCCTCTTTATCGACGACCGCGAGCGCGGTTTCGAGCAATGAATACAAAGAGATCAAGCTTTGATTAAGAGCAGCCACGGAAACACGAACGAAAGCAATTCACCGCGCTCCGGGGGACGAACGCAGCTCGTCAAAAACAATCGTCGCGCGCGTTCGCGCCCCCGCAAAAATCAAGCATTCAGACGCCGCCCCCGCCGCCGCCGCTGAAATTTCCAAAGCGCTCAGCCAAGCGCGTTGGAATTAATGCCGCGTTATCGCAATGAAACGGCCACGATACGAGGTCGGATTACGATATATCGCGGCCAATCTTATTGAACGGCACGCAAAACCGATGCTGAACGGACAACACACCGTGTGTATGTGTATACAGCCTATCCCCAATATCAGACCGCCCGAAACATGCATATTCTTCACGCAGGAAGAATCAGCCTAGCTCAACACAGGAAAGAATTAGTGCATTCAACAATAAAAAGAAAAAATTGTTTTAGCACTTAATAGAAGAAAGCAACAGAGTTGCATAGTGTTCACAGGACTCAATAAAAAAAGCACAATTGAAACATTTCCTACGATTTATTTTGTAGATCAAGTAGGTCAAATAAAAATACTGTTATATTATTTTTGACTTAATAAAAAGATCAAGGAAGAGGAAATGAATGTCTATCATGCAATGAAAGCAGATGCTTTTTGTTTTGCATAAAAATTCGAAATTTATTCATCAAATATTGGGTTGGCAAGAAAATAATTTCGGTATTTTAAGGTGACATGCAGCCCAATTTTTTTTATTTAAGCAATGAACTTTAAGGAATAAGATATTTTCCCTTTTGTTCGATGATCTTTTGCAAAAAAGAATAAATAAGAAAACATTTTATTGATTAAAGTTCATCGCTTGAGTAAAGAAATTCGGCTTTATTTCACGTTCAAATACCGAAATTACTATCTTGCCAACCCAATAGAATAGATTGAAATAAAATTTCTTGAATAAACTTTCTTGAAATAAAATTTGATTCTGTTTTTAGAGTTGTTGTTCCTCATAACATCGCGCTAGATCCGATTGAACAATAAGTTCCGAACCTTCCTGTACATCTCTGGAGCATCCTGCATGAACGTCACATGAATTGAGTCAGTCCGGTCAACGTTCGTGTCGAGCACAGTGAACTGTGTTTCGCGGAGTCGAAGGGGATCGACCATCGAATGAAAAGTAGTCGATAGGGGTCGGAGAATAGAGGTAGGCGGCCGAGGGGGATGGATTGGAGCGTATAGAAAGAAATCAGTTGGTCGAGAAGTTACGAAAGGAACTGGAAACATCTGTCGTCGGTTTTTCTCGCGTGACCACGCCGGAAAACTGGATGGAATCTGAACTAGTCAGGAGCTACGTGAAGTTATCTGCCACGACAACTGCAGCTGGCACTTCGTACGGTTGCTTCGGGGTACTTGTTCTCCAAGGTTGGCTTGTAACGTCCAACGGAGAAACGAATTCCTTTTTTCCTTCGTTGTGCAGGTGGACACGTAAGTGGTCGCGTATCCTACACGTCAGCACAGGCTTCTCCTCCATGTATTTTAAGGAATAATGTATTCCGTTTGAGCTTCTGCTGCAGTATTAAACGTTTTAAACGTTGCTCACTCCTTTGTGCCACGGAGGTTCTTCAAAGTTTCAGAAAGCTCTTTCGTCGAAATAAATTGGTACCTCGAGTGTCTTTATTTGCGCTCGAATTTAATTCGGATAGATAGAAATTAAGTATAGGCTTCGTACAAATAAGTAAGTACAAATAATAATTTATATTTTATTCATTTACGACATTTCATTGTATGATACTTGTGTAGAAAGTATTATTATTCTTATTACTGCACATGATATTTACACTTTGTTTTGCCTTTTATGATATTCAATTTTGTATCATGTTTGCATGGAAACAATTTTTATCATTATTACCATTTATGATATTTATATTTCATTTTACCCGTATTCTCAAATAAATAGAATGTCAGACTTTATTTGTATTTCATTATCAATTCATACGATTACTGAAAGCAATACTTGTACTGAACGTGTCATTTCATAATTTTAGGACAAAATAACAAAGATAATTGAGAACACATACCTTCATCAAACCTTGTACCATGTTCGTTCTATTTTTCACAATGACAATCTATCTAATCACCTTTCGATATTAAGATCGCTTGATTTCCGTGTTTAATATCCATTTCCCGTAATAATGGAGCTAACTAGTATGTATATCGACTATTCATATATGAAATTATGTTGTCATTTTATTCGTTTGCTAGTGCGAAGAGCGAGTCAATAGGTACAGGATCTTCGGCGTTACGCAATTATGAGCTACAAATAATTAATCATTAAAATCTTCAGCTCATGATCCGCATTGATATCTCGTTTTAATTATGTGAACAGGATACGTGAGATTATTTCTACATGTTCACCTATCGAACAGGAAAATATTCGTGTGAATTTTAATTTCCGCCGGCAGGAACGTCCAATCTCATTCAATTTGAATACCTCTCGCCGGAAAAAATCGGAACCCGACAGATTCCATTTAGTCGGTGAAATTTTTTATCCGATTAGAGTCCACAAAGATTTTCCCGAAACAATAATCCCGTGCTCGTATTTCTTGTTAGCAGAAAGTCATGGATCATTTCGCCAGGATGGATGACACTTAAAAAAAAGAGAACGAGAGCGGACGAAAGAAGAGAATGAATCGATGACTGGATCAGTCGAGCGTGGCGCGGAACCGAAAACTGTTCGCCGGCTTTATCTTGGACCGCGTTTCGTTATTATCAGCGCCAGTTTTTCAAGCCGGGATGAGCGTTTTATGTCACCATTTGACGCTGCCATATCGCCAGGAAAAAGTCTGGCATACGTATCTTCACGTTGGCACTTCAAGTGTATCGTCCGTTATCTACGATTTACGGGACGAAAAAAAGGGAAAATGATGAAAAATAGGGGAAGAAATATCGCGTTGGAAAGCCTCAGTGTAAGTGAAAGTGTGAAGGAGCTAGCTTTGCCTGGGTTGTTTCGTAGAGGTTTAACGAAGTCCGTTTATTATTGAAACGGAGCGTTTTACAATTATTTAAATTCAAATATTTCCTATTAACTTGTTGACATCAGTAGATTAATATTTTTTTAAATAACTAATGTCGAGCTGCATCCATTGACGTACTCAAAAATATCATTCAATTTAGAAAAAATTGGGTTGACCTTCATATGACCTTAACGTGTCCATTCACGAAAAAATCGCAGTTAAAAATTCTCTCGATAGAAATTGGTGGTGAAATATTTGAAGGATTCCACAGGAATTTCACCAGACCAAAAATGAAAAGTTAATTAAGCGTTATCGTAACGAGCAAGAATGTTCGATCAATATTTCCCTATATGTTAATCTTTGTAATACGTAATACTATATCGTGTCACACAGCCCTTACGGTCCACAGGCGTTTAAACGATTCCGCTTGAAGGCAGCGAGCACGCTAATCTTAGACGAATAAACTGTGAAGTGTCAAAAGCAAGGAGGAGCCTAATTGAGTCGTCTGTAGACCGGGAATGCCTGGCCCGGGGCGGAAGTTCCTTTGAGAGCGCGTGTATGCGTGTTACTTTCACCCCACCGTTACAAGTTCGCGGAGGGGTGTTCCACAGAGGACGTTTACCGTGTTGCAGTCGTGGCATTAAGCTTTTTCGCTCGTTCCCAGGCGCGGCTGTAATGCGCGATCCTCCAAAATTTCAAACCGCATTAACCCCTTGCTTTACAATCTCATTCCAAGGCTTCTGATTAGAACGTACTATTTTACTCCGTTTGACACGCTAAATACGCATCGACGGGAAATAAAATACCGCAGGTGCTCAAATGATTAGGTTTGTGTAAAAATAAAATCATAGGATATAAAAAGTAAATTTTGTATTGAAATATCTCTGATTGATAATTCTTCACTCAAATACTTCATTAAAATATATTTCTACATGTACGTACTATTTTATTCCATCTAACGCTGTAAGTAGCTCTATTTTTCAACAATTACTACAGAAGTGTCATATAATAAAATGTACCTATTGATTCGAATTCTCATAAATATTTTTCAATCACCTGCAAATAAAATATTTATAACCATTAGACTCTGGAACGTAATGCAGCATACAAATTTTCTGTGTTAATCACAGAAGATTGGATTTAGGAAAAAACTTTTTTCACCTCTTAATAATTTTAACAAGTCCTAAGTACTATAACAATATTCGTAGGTAGTCATTCTGCTCATTAATGCACGAAATACACAGCCCAACAATTATTTTGTTGACAAATCTCTATTCTAATAAACCACGACTCACTCAGTAACTTTGCTCACGTACCATACTATTGACACAATTACCGTATTAGCACAGTATCAGGATAATTGGTGTACACAGTATAATTAGTTACATAGTAATAATACAATATATATTTAATTACATATGCATGCATTAATACATATATTTAATGTGCAAACTATGTTAGTGTTTGAATACCGTATTTAATACATATGTATTTATGTTTGCATAACATAATTGTATGTTGATCTTAAATCTCTTTCTGCATTCTCGTCTTCTCATAATATTGCCATGAATATATCTTTCAATTGTTTCAATAGAACAAACTACCTAAATTTACAAGAATCGAATTTGACGTCATATTAAAATGTAAATCGCGTTTACTTAAATTACAATGACCGAGTTGAATAAACTAGACAATTTAATGGAATATTCACGTTGAAAGCGCGAAATAAATATTTATTTGCGTGAATCCAGTATTGAGAAACAACGAACGCAATCAAAATTTAAATTGCTTTAAACTTTAAACGATAGTGTCACACATGAAATTCTAATAGCAAATGGATATAACATGGACTCTCCGTTTTCCAGCTCGTGTTGTTCTGTTTATTTGTTAATCATTGAATCTATATATTGTGGACTTTACATTTGGGTATGCCATTAATTCAGTATTGCTCTGTGTGTTTCCCAGTACTAGACACTGTATCAATATGTAACCAAATAATCTACGGGGTGGACCACTTAAATAGGGAAAACTACCCGCGGGTTTGTCCACGTGCAAAAGGAAACGTGCCCAAAAGAGGGCGAAAAAGTTGTCTTTGGTCACTAATGACGTCACAACTTTTGAACGAATGGACTTGTTCGAATGCGGATTTCTCCTAAACCTTCCCGAAGAAACGCTGCGTCAAATGGCTCAAACCCCAGTTTTCTACGTTCAGCCGTTCTCAGTTGACGGCGTCACAAACAGACAGACACGATTTTATTATACAGGGTGTGGCACTATAAACAGGTCACCTGAATAACTCGGTTGCTTTTGAAGATACGTCAAATGTCTGAAGGACAAAATTGAATGGTAAAATGGAGCTCATACGATACCAAAAAGATTTTTGTTTCTCGATACAAAAAAGACGTTAGCGTTTACTTACTAGCGTAACGTCTTAGTACGACAGTAATGGTGTTTTAGAGTTATTTAAATTGAAATATCTCCTGAACTACTAACTTTTCGACATACATAGGTTAGTACTTTTTTTATAACAAATGTCCAGCTGCATCGATTGATGTATTTAAAAATACCTCATTCCATTAAAAAAATTAATACGTCGATTAAAAATTTCGATTAATTCTTAGAATATATTACCATATATTATAATATATTGTAGATACTATATTCTATCTTGTCGTATGTTCTAGTATCTTGCCGTATATTCTAGCATATTCTCGTATATATATATTATGCTATATTCTTGTATGTTATAATATTATATATACCAGTATCTTCTATTCTACTATATTTTAGTTTCTCTTTTAGGAATTTCACTGTAGCTTCCACTCGTTTCTCCGACGGCTATGGGTGTTTCATTTTGCTCTTCCCCAGTAAAAAATTATGTAAAATGACATTCGTGAGACTAGTGGATGTAGAGGGCGTTATTCGCGAATTGTGGGTCATCTGATACTTTTCACAGAGAAGTGGTTAATTTTCCACTCGCCGGTAACGCTGCGGCGTTAACACTGAAAAAAGCGTGCCGATACAGTAGCAGCAGCAACGCTCGAGAAAGAGTCAGAGTTGTTCCGGCTGCAATCGTAAATTTTCGAGTGTTTTTTCAGAGCTGTTTTGTCTTCTTTCAAACTATTTGGGGCGTGCTGCGTACGAGCGTGAGCGGTGAATAATTCGACTGTTGTAATACTATAATTGGAGTGGCCTTCAAGATAACGTTGCGAGTTGTTACCCGTTAATGATCATACAAATGAAAAAAGGGGTCTTCCGCACCGAGAATTATTCTTTGCCCAATTTGTTTGCCGTTGCCAACTAACTTATTCCAGCGCAACGACTTTGGTACGTCGAAATATTTTTTTATATTCTTGACAGACAGGCTCTTGACCCATTCATGGCTTGTCTAATTTAATAGAAAAGTTTACTAGTGTCAACTAATTTGACAGAATGTTTTATTGCATTGCAGAGAGTATTATCGCATTGCTACTTTCATTACGTTGTAAGACTAGTTAATAACAAATAGACTTTGTTACATTCTCGATGATGGCGACAGAGGGAATATTGTACGACGTTATTAATCAAAACGGGCATTATCAATCCGAGAAGCTAATTAAACAGTATAAGTTATTCAATATTGTAGTGGAGCAAATGATGAGGCTTTCCGATTAAGTGACCAATCCCGTGCCTACTAATCGATTTCCTTTACGTCACTATATCTTCCATTAATGATGTAGTCAGTAATATTAATAATAAAATCTCAGTAATCTCAGTAATATTAATAATAAATAATAAAATCTCGAATCTGTCAATACTCGTTGCAGCTCTATTTCTTGTGAACCAATTCCGGTATTAAATAAACAATCGTTAATGTGCGGAAATTCAATAAAAATTTTAACGAAATTACATCAAGTTGCACTCTAAACGTACAAAATTCGCAATTAGGTATGACATTAATAAACGATACTTTTTTTATTAATAAATATTCCTCTTCTCTCACACTTTATAAAATCGACGAAATCGGAACGTTTGTAAATTGTAAGTAAGTGAATTAATGATTATGCAGTACTCGCTCGATTCGCTCTGTTTCTCGAAGCTGAAACTGGATCAGACTTTATAGCGCGAGGTTAAACGAATCCGATAATTGTTCAATGAAATAGTAAATTGCAGGAAACAGTGTGAAAGGGTATTATATATTACAAAAACAGTTTAAAGAATATTGTTTGCGACTATTTGGCTCTCGGATCCCCAAACATTTCTAAAAAGACTTTGTCAGATCTATCGCAGAGTTAATGTCTGATATCAGCGAAATTTGTTTGGTCAGCAGTGGTGAGCTTGCGCGGTTCGCTTCGATGGGAATTCGAAATCGCCCGATGAAATTGCACTGAAGTCCCTCGGTGCACAATTATTCCCGATTGTGTAAGGAACGAAATTACATGGATCCGCCAGTATAGCGACGGCGGCACGCTTTTGCCGGTTCTCCACGAAATACAATACTTAGCCAGCTGGAACACGTGAATATTCGCCGTCTAATTGAATCGTTGTTCACATGTATCGCGACCGTCCCCACAGGGAGGAGAGAAAATTCCCATTCCCGCCGGCACATACGCAACACGTACGAAAATGCGGCAACAAGTTCGTAAGATCGACATCTTAAAGGTCGTCGCACACTAGGCAGCACCGCGCCTGACCAGCACCGCACCACTGGGTCACGTTGACTCTGCGCTGATGCTGTTTGCGGCACACTAGATGCACCAGCACCGAATCAGCACTTTTTGTGGCCGAAACTATTGTAGCGTTATTTCAAGGTTTAATGTTAGGTTCCATGTTGAGGTTGCTTCGGAAAGTAACCACCATTTTACTGTTCCCCCAGCTTTTTCTAACTGCAGAATTGGTTTGTTGCAATTTCACAGTATTCCAACTCCATCACGTATTTCTCAAAATTTTTTATTAAAAAACATGAGTCCCCTTAAAATGAAGTGTTCAATATAAAGATTATCAATACCAGATGTGACAAAGGTGTGTTGGTTTAACGCCATTGGTCTGCCGACTGTGTGTAAGTAGAAATCTGTCCGACCATTGACAGACCCGTTCCACTTGTCGGACTACCGCGCGTCACATTCTACTTGATTGACTACTTGTCCGCCTATCCTACTTATCTGACCCAGGGATCATCTCGTCGACCTTATCTGATCATCGACTGACATATTCTACACTTATCTGACCAATATTTTGATTGTTCCACTCGTTTCACTATTACTTGATGTATTCTACTGATACGATCATAAACGTTGTGAAATAAATATTATTACTTTTCAGAATTTGTTAACATTAACATATCAAAGATTTAAACAAAGACTTTTAACAAAAATTCCGCTGAGGGACAATATGTAGGACAGAAAGGAGAAAGATCAAAGTGTCCGACTAAATCCCGATGCTACTATTGACTACGTGACTTGGCACATTATGAACGTATTTTCATGCAACAACACGAAAGTGCAGACTTTAATTAGGGTATGTGTGTACTACGAAATTGACAATATAAAACTGGAAGTCTTGTTACTTAACTGTTTTTCATAAACAATTTGTAATTTTTAAAATCGAATTTTTCTACTTTTAGTTCTGAATTACCATAAGTTTATTAATGTTGCCAGTGTCAGAGTTAGATTTTATCAAGCTTTCTTAATCTAGCCAATGCGATTTTTGCTTTTAGCTACAACAATTGCTATTTACAAGTGCAAACGCCGTGAATATCTCAGAATTTTGAAATACGATAAATTTTTCGTAAAACGAACAATTTTATCCATCGTTTGTTTGGTATTATATAATTTTTCTGATGCGATTTTCAGGTATGGTGTTTCAAATGCTATCGCAATCTTTCCTTGAAAATATTATTCCTGTAGGAACGCTGCACTTAATGCTCGTTCAAGTTTAAGCAAAGGCCTTTCTGATAGAAATCTCTCCGATGAGAGATCCTTGCAATCGATGTTACGCTGTGCCTCTATCAAAGACGCCGGAACTCTCTAGGGTTACCAGCATAGTGCTTCGAAACCAAAGGGGTAAAAGAATGAAAGTAGCTGATCAGGTGGTGCAAAATACCTTGAGCAAACCTTCGACAATATGTGTGTTTTCCAAAGATTATATTGATTATATCGCGCAACAATTACTGCACACATTACATTTACTTGAATCACTTCAATTGCGATTTATGTACTTGGAAAATTATGAAAATCATGATTTTTTCAGACAAAATTTAGACAATTATCTTGATGGTTGTAATTTACAAATATTTTTTATGAGTAGACCGAAAATATTTATGCAAAGGAAGAATTTTCTGATAACATTAGAGTTTATAGTAATTTTTATCATAAATGTATAAAATCCACAGCCCAGTTATGAGTCTCTATTATATTCTGCAAGTGTTTCTCATATCATATTTTTTAAAAATAATTAACTTCAATACTTGAGAGAGAATGTCACTGACAATGAATGTTTGGACATTGCGAGAAGTTCCTCAATGATAGCAATTCTATTTGTCAAACACTTCATAATTGAAAATTCAGCACTCAAAAAAGCAAACACTTTACCATCCATCTCGTCGTATCCTCTTCATCATCTCCCTCATCATCAACAATTTTAATCACGAGCCTTATACTCGAGCACTCCAAATTGCGGTGGTTTATTTCTCGAATAGAATATACTCGTGGCAAATAAGTCTTTAAAAGAGGAACAAACGGTTCGCAAGGTTCCCCTTTGTGCCGCTCCCTAATTCCAATTCCACGCTGGAGGAAAAAATATCCGTCGACACGCGGAGTGGGTGGAAGTGGCGATGTTTGTTTGCGGGGAAATGTTTCGTCGGTAACAGAATCCCAAAATCGCGAGGTATGAAGCTATGAAAGGGGGTTAGGTGAGTGGTCCGGGGGTGGTTTTCACCCCTCGGCCTGTTTCTCCATCGCTCTGCTGTATCTTTTTAAATATTCCGCTATTTTTGTCCTTCGTCATTTCACTCGTCGCCGGCTCGCTCTCGTCCGCTTCGGTTGGCTCTTTCTAACGTTCTCCACGCAGCCAGCAACTGCGCAAAGCGACCTAGCAGACCAGACCAGGGCAGAGGGCAGGGTAGAGCAGGTCGTCGGTGTGAGGCCATGATGCCCTGTCTACTCGTTAATTTCCAGACGGACAAAAGGAGAAATCCAGGCGGAAAGAAACGGGTAGTTTCACCTAGTGCCGTTGCCGGCAACCTTCCAGAATGCAATCGCGCCGGTCCCACGGTTACATTTAGCTGAAAGGGAGAAAGCCAGGCTGTTTGAGTTAATGAAAGGCCGAAAGGTTGGAGACGCTGACGAGACGCGCTCTGCCTCTTCTCCACCCTTCGCCAGTTATCCCCCGGTGAGCATCCACTTTCGCCTAGACACGTCCCGGCTACCATCCACGAGCGGCCGCAGGTGCTAATGTGTGCGGGACATCGCACCACCACACCCCAGCGTACACTCCCGTCTATAAGTCACCGAACACGTCATTCTGATGAAAATGCCCTGGATGCTTCAACTCTCGGTCTCCTGCGAGCTCTAGGCCTATGTCGTAGTCGTTCCTGACCCACGCCGATATCTTACTAATACCCTGGCGTTGCATACGGGTGGTCAATAACTCTGCCAAATTTTCTGCACCCATAATCGATGTCGAGGTGTGTTTGCTGTGCGGCCGGCTCGAATTTCGGTTTGGGTCTACGCTGCCGGATTAAAATTTTAAATGAAACGATTTTTGAATTGATATTATTGATTGGATGACTCAACCTGTTAAAAATCCAGCGGACTTGTGGATGGGAGTGTACGTAGATCGACCTCGCGGTTCAACGTATGACACCGCGGTCAAATCGAATGAAATTTTGTCGGACCAGCACGCTAGAGATAGGCGTCCCAATAAATTTTATTTCCTGCGGACGACCCGATGAGGAATCCGTTGTTTCCCGCCAACCGATTTGCTGCGGCGACGGACCTATATTGGATGTCGTTCCGTCGCCGACTTCGACACAGCGATTGCCTCGGTGTTTTTATGAAATACGTGCAAGGCTCTGCATAGAAACCGCAGCGGGAGCAGGGGGCTCTCGATTCTTTAAACGCAGGGAGGCGAGCGCAATAATTCTATTGGCGAGCTGATCCGCGAAATCCTAATTAATTCGATCGGCGACGCCACTGAATTCAGCTCCCAAACTTCGCGAGCAAGCAATTCGCGTGTGACGCGGGACAGTCCCGGTTGCAAAACATGCTATAAGTTATGCAGAGACACTTAATTTACATTTTAATTTAATTAAAAGAATGTTCGATTTAGAAGTCGTGTGGAAAACAAAAAGTAGTTTCCGAAAGGCTATATTCTAGTATATTATACCGTAGAATATTGTGCTGTGTATATTTTATAGTATGTTCTCCAGTGTACTATACTATATTCCAGTATATTCTGGCATCTTCATGTATGTTGTGCTATATTGTGCTCTATTCTTGTATATTGTATTATATTCTAGTATATTATAGTATATTGTACTACGTATATTATAGTATAATTTGTATATTGCACTATATTATAGTATATTCTTGTATATTGCACTATATTATAGTAAATTATAGTATATTCATCCGCGAAATAAAAATTGCGAAAGAGTTATTAAAAATATAAAGTGCATATCTGTAGGAAAACCTTGAAATTTGTCGTAACTAATAATCTGATTTTTTTCATTCAATGTTAAGAAGGCGTTCCACTTTGTTGCTGCGCTACGGTAACAAATATTAATGAATTAGTTCATATTTTATGCCTCGAATGTCGTCAACAGTTTTGTACAAATCTGCAAGTTTGTTCTTCAGAGATCTGTTCCAGGTATCCTTAGCTCCGTAATCCACGCACTGGCATCTGAACAAATAACTATTGCGAGGCAATGCAACGATGCGCAAGAATCACCAATTATTCAACAGCCGGTAGTCCCTTGTTTGCAGAAAAGTTTCTTTTGAATGTTCAGTTGTGCAGTATTCGGCGAGATAGAAACACGAAACAAGGAACACAAGGTACTCCTCACGCGAAACTAATGTCAGCTAAGAGTACGTGGTTCTCACTTGCCGAGAAAGTTGTATATTTTGGAAACTTTTACTGCGCGCGCGCGCGCCCTTATTAGTCCACGCGGCATTAAATGCAATTACAACGAAACTCCATAGACCTTTAATACAGTTTTGTTTTCTTATTAATTATTCATTGGTATAATAGGAAATAAAATTTGCATAATTTATGCTCGATTTATACCTTGAGAATACTTGTTGAATTCAGATGCTTCTATTACAGAAATTGTTAACTTTACTTCGAACTTTCTTTTTGATAAAAACATTCTTTGAGATCGAAAGTATTGGTGAAATTTGTGTTATATACATATTATAGTTAATAAATGATTACAAGACTGTGGATTTTATCCATTTATGACAGAAATGTATAAGTACAAAAAGTTATGTTACTTTTGGCTTATTTAATTTGTTAAAAGAGGAAGAATCTTTTAACGAACTAAAATTATAGTAATAAAATGAAAGAGGTATTATAGATTATAAAATTAAATTTTTCGCACTTCATGATTCAGAGAGTCTGTAGATGAAAATATTATTCATTGTAATTATTTTCAGATAACATTCAACCACGTCATAAAATCAATGCAGACGGTTCTAGTTATTTGACAAGTCCTATTGTGCGAGATGATTTTTCCTTTAGAATGCAGCGCTTTCACAAAACCTATGTATCTAACTGCACACTTTTTTATCCCGCTTTTTACGCGCAATACTCGTAAAACCTTCATGCGTTGAAGCAATTCCGGTTCCAATATTTTTACAAATGTTTGAATTTTGTGGATCCTCTAACTTTTTGCAGAGAACACACATTTTGTTTCGGTTTGGATCCTTCATATCACAATTGAGTACAGTTCTCTGAATTACTATTTATAACTTCGTACAATGTGCATATTCTCATATAAAATTGTTTAGCATCCAAATGAAATGCTCAATTTTATGTATTACATCGCAATAGGTTTCTTTTATAAAAATTTATGGAAACTATGCATTGCACAAAAGATTGCACATTTTCATAGAAGTTGAATTTAAGCCATTTCCATTCAACTGCAGCAATCCGAATCCTTTATTCAAAATCTATATGAAAAGAAACTATTTTCAATTGCGATAGAGTCGCACGCGCTGTTTCATGAATAGTAGCGCTAATACTAATTGAAAGTACGAAACTATAGACTGCATCGTTTCATACTACCATGCATTAAAAGGAATCATTCATTCATTTCACGCAAAAACGGCATCTAACTCGAAATTTCTAAATAGCGATATTTCCATGACTTTGAAAAGCATATATTTTTGCATTTATTTAGTGTTCAAATACTTTTTGGAACCAATGTAGATTGTTTAATTAGTATCAATGCATCTAAAATTGTAATGACAATAAAATAATGTAACCTAAAATATAAAATACTGAATTTAGTTTTTAAACAAGTTGCGTTATTTATAGAGTGAACCTATAAAAGATGCGAGGATAATGAAGATTCTCAAATTCTGTAATAATCCTCGTGGAGGTTATTTCATATTTTATAACCAATTAAACAACTGTTATAAGCAACAGTAAAGTTTCGCAAAACGTAAACTTTCTCTTTGCATTAACACGTTCTTTAACCCTTATACGATCCTCAGGGTAAAAAGTCACCCATTTACTATTTCCACATACTGTAAAATCATTTATCCCTTCATGTCCATGTTGAGAGATGTATTTCTTTAAAATATGACGTTACAAATGGAACATAATTTGTTGATTTCACATGTATAGCAAACATGGGTGAATTATTATCCTAGTCTCTTTCATGCAACTGTTCTAGAGAAGTGTATGAGGGTTAAAACGACAGATTTTTAACATTAATATTCACTGTCATAAACAATTTTACACGAGTTCGTTTCGAAACGTTCATACAGCACGTAGTTGAGAATCGTGATTCGCGTATTAGAAATTTTACTATTGAGGGAATTGAACCCTTGCCCTTTGGTGGTCCTGGGGTAAGTACCTGGGGTAAGTAGCTGGGGTAAGTACTTGGGGCCCGTCACACCAGAAAGCACCCTCGTTTCCCCTACTTGATAGCCAGATCCTCAAGGAACGATGTCTTTCACTCGTCTCTAATAAATCAGCTGTACCGAGGTCTCAGCGATTAACTCTAGTTTTAAAACTTTTTAAATTTTCTTACTAAAGCATTTCCGAATGCTACCAATATTTGGGAAACCATCTACTGCTAAAATTGCTGATGCTCACATACAGAAATGGCAAGTTTAAACTTTGTTTTATCCACCACTGTGTATTGATACTAACCAGGACGGGCGGCCATTTCTTTCTTGCCACTCTGTGGATCAACTAGCATAAATGCAGGCAAAAGTGGGTTTGCAAAGGACATAGGTTGTGCAACATTGTAACTATCCACGGTTGTGTGCAGAGGGACCTGTGTACAGAGGAACTGTGTACAAAGCGTGCGTGTACGTAAACACAGGTGAATGCAAAGCGTGCGCGCACGTACAAATAGTTTTTGCAATACAAAGTATCAGTTTGTGGGGAAACGTCTGTGGCTGCGTGTGTTTCCAAAGTGGCGCACGGGAACATATGCCGTTTCAGTTTGAAGTTTATTTCGAGAGAAAATCGTCGGGGAAACGTAAACGTGCACCACCACGCCGTGAAAAGATCTCGTTCCCCGTTGATCTTTGGATAGAAACCACAGACCTCTGTGTGCGTGTGTACGTAAATATTAGTAATATGTTTGTTGAGGCATAGAAGCGAGCTAGATCTGAACTTTCGCAATAAAACTGTGCAGTGACTGAACCGTGAACCGGAGACTTGATATCCGTGTCTGAATTTCGCGGAGAAATTGAACGGCGAGACACGCTGAAATTAATTTCTCAGCCTGCACAGAATTCGGGGATAGAGAGTTTAGAATTTTCTGCTGGTTGCTCTAGTTTTTTGCGTATAAACTAAAGGAAATGGTTCTTTTCATTTAATTTTAACTTATTTATAATTTGCAGATTGTTATGTAGGTACACAGTAAAATTTGTATAAAATTTTATATATGATTATATTCGTATAAAACTTTGTATAAGATTGTATTTATGAATTTTTTTATGGCTGTTGTTGCTGTGTGTACGTTGCCATTTAAAAAATTCTAAAATTAACAACAGCAAACATATTTGAAAACAAAATTCAAAATTGAAATACAGATGAATCGAAATATTTTTCATGAGTTACTCTACAGTGAGTGATAAAGTGATAAAGTGACTAGAGTGATGAAAGTAAGAAACAAATTTTTATTTGGCCATTGCCTTTTGAAATTGAAATTGAAGAATTTTGCATACAAATCGTACTTATTACTATGCCTGCTTCTGTATCGAGAATATCAAACAAATGCGATTGTATTTATATGGAAGTCGTTTTACAGCGGTTCACCAAGGAAAGGTATTGAATCTCCAAGGAAGAGTATTGAAACATAGTCCCCAATATCACCGCATATTTGATTTCGGAACCGAACAGTCGATTGTGTGGCCGTGGAATTCAGAATTTGTTTGAAAGGATCGTTCAAAAATCGGACGGAGCTCAATACAACTGGACATCTATCTATGTGTGTTTTGTGTGGTTTTCGCGAGACGCATGAATCGATCGTGAATGGAGCTCGTGCGTGCATGCGTGGATGCGTTTCGTGCAAATACGTGAAAGACAGAACGAACACACGCTCATGGTGGTACGTAATAATTGAACACGAGCAACGTGGTCTGAAGAGCCAGCTATAAACAAGATACTCCGAGTTGCTGGTAGTTCATAAAGCATACACAAAATCGAGCCTGAAAATGATATGCGAGCTGAAAGGATCCACGTTTAGCAAAAAATGTGCATCATAATTATCTCGGTAACATTCTCTCCCCCCTCTTTTAAACTCAATTAATTTTTTGCTTGCACCTAGTAATTAACGTTTTCCACAACGGTGGGGAAACAGCAGAGAAACTTTCTCCCGTGTTAAAAATTTGGAAGAATGGACATTTCTTGTTAAATTGTATTTCTATTTTAATTGTTTACATCTGTTTCGATTCAAGATGTTGTTTAATTGATATTGATTAATTATTTGTACCTTATTACTACTTTTCATAATTGTTAGTCGGTTCCATAAGTTTCATTTGTATCGCCGGCTAATTATTATTAAATGCTTTTCCGATACCTGTAGCAGAAATTATTTACGACTAAGGGTTTGTTAATTGCACATAAATTAAAACGTTACTAAGATCGTGTATGTGAAATACTGCTGAATCTGTATAGTTGCCGTGTTATTTTAGTCATTATCAGACTGCAGATCATTATGCAAAATGAAAATATTTTTACCTCAGGAAATTATTTTCTTTTATGTTAAAGACTTTATGTTAAAGTTATGTTCTTTTTATTAACAGTTTTTATATTGGTGAGTGTATATAATTTTTAAATATTAATTGTTTCTTTTTTAGTTTATTGATGTCAATTGTTTAATATGTTATTACATGGCCAAATTTATATTTATCAAAATTTTTCCTGCATCGAACCGCTTTCGAGATAAACGATGAAATAAGTTTTCCACCCTTACCTGTAGGGGCTGATTTCGTCCCTCCAAGATTTACGACTGCAGATAAAATAAAGGTTGGATCAAACCTTTTTATGAGAACTACTTCTTTGTAAAGTTTCGTCGAAATGGATATGTTGCTTGATGACCCTTCTGAACAGTTTCTTTTATATTACCAAATCGAATTTTACCATTTATGTTGCTATTTACAGGAAGTATTCATTTTTAAATAAAAGAACACTTGAGACGGAATTTTCTAAAGGTATTGTTATTTGGATTAACTGTGATCTAATTTAAGTTGGGGCTTAAGGAAAGAATCCTAAGATAAAAAAACAAAAAAGATTGTATTCTATGCAAACAGTATCATCATATATGTATTTGTCATTTCTTTTTCGAGTTTCCATCTATTTGAATATACTAACTTTTTGTGAAATTGTTAACCATCTTTGACCCTACATTAACTAATTACCCCTTTCTTTTTGATTTTAAATAAGGGCTTGTATTGCACAGCTTTGAAACTGAAGAATCGAGTAATTATTAGATACTTTAAATCACAATCCTCTTATAATTTTATTTCTTTTAAACAAAAAATGTAGAACCATAATAATTCAGATTCAAATTGAATTTAATTTAAATTTATTGATTTTCCAAATATTTTCTGCCTTTAGCACGTTAAAAATGGAAAGAGCAATGGACTTCAAACAATTTGGATGATACAGCAACGTGTGCTGATGATCCTCTCAAAATTTCATGTCAATTGGTCGACTGTAATACGAAATATCGTGACAACAGTTCCATAAAATGTGGCTTCGAGAAAAACGGACGAAAAGGGCCATACAGTGGTCGTTCTTCCTCTCCAAAAAATTGTTGGTTGGCCAATTTCTTCTGTGAGGATTTCTGGATTTCTTACATCATATTTCAACCGTGCAGTTCCAACGAAATAAAATATATATCTTGCGTCTCCACCTTTAATTTGAGCCCTCAAACGTTCGAAAATTCCAATAAGAATGCATACTAAAATTGGCTCGAAAATTTCTCTTAAAATAGTGCTTATTTTCTAAAAGCTGGATCGCAGTTTCTTCCATTTCTCGATCATACACAGAAGCCGCTTATAGTACGGATCGTGACGTCACAGGTCACCCTGTCTACCATTGGTACGTTAGTGGGACAATTCTCCGAACGTGACGTCATGTATTCTTTTGAAGGGAATTTTTGGTGCAACGCATGTAGGTACCTACTTATGAACCCGCGTTCTCGGCGAGGCTCCAGTCCCAATTCGGAAGCCATCGCCGATCGTCGGGGACTCTGTCCGGGTCTCTCGCCCCTCTCCACCAATAAAAAATTCGCGAGGGAAGCCTCCCCACTGCTGCGCCGCACCTGCGACCCTCGCGGACCCAAGGTTTCGGCGCCGCGTCGCGCTGTTATTAGTATAATGAAAGTCAAAGTGAACACATCTAAGTTTCGTTATTTCCGAGTGTGGCCCTGTACATTGTGACCGTGTTAATCGCGTCATTTGTTATCAAGGTGTAGACAGTATACAAGTATACGACGCAAATACGATGGCCGCAACGCGGTGAGTACCGTTGTCTTGTTTCATTATTTCACACACACACACATACATTTTCGATATTTCTAAAATTAATTCTGACCTGTGTTTAAGTGAATTATTTATTTTTCACTGATTTAAATTTTTTCGCGAATCGTGTCGTTGTCTTCTCGCGATAACTTCCTCCTGTGTCACGATGATCGAGTGAATCTAAACGAAAATTTGTCATCTTTCTTGTACCGTCCAATAGAAATCAAGTTTATCCAATTTGAATAGATCAAATTAATTTTGATTTTACATTCAACCTGAATGATTTATTTTCTATTTTCTATTAATTCGAATTTGTTGTTTGACGGTTGATAGAATTGTTAAACGAATTGGTGTTTTATCATGCAATAGGCAGCAAGTTTATTTGATTTTAGTTCAAATTTCCATATCATAGTAAAATATCAGATGATTGCATAAGTTCATGCCCGATTTGATAATAAAATTCAATGGTTAAATTTTAATGATTGGTTAAAGATTTGGTTAATGATTGGTTAAATTAAAGTTAAGAAATGGTTAAATTTTTTATAAAGTTGTATTCTTTAAAATTTAACCATTGAATTTTATTTTCAAATCGGGCACGAACTTATGCAATCATCTAATAATTTTATCGAGTTAATATTGTTCGAACTAACGATAGGATTCTATTGTTTTTCCATGTGCTCTCGTGTTCATTTTAAACCGAAATGCCACTACGACAAAGTATCATCCTCTACCCTTAATTTGAGTCTTGAAGCGTTTAAAAATTCCTACGGGAATACATTCTAACGGAAAGAACAAAGATCCAAAATTTCCTCCTAAATTCCTGCGAATTTCATCAAAGTTACAGATTGTCCTTTTTCGATTTTTCATCTCGATTTAATATTTCTTTCTAAGGCTAAGTGTGCTTCTATGAAGTATACATAATTATCCACGCCGCGGAACCACGATGCAAAAGAGTAAATACCACATTGCGGTATGATGAAGTACCATCGAAGAAAGAAAGAGACAAAAGTAGTCGTGGAACGTTTGATCGTCGAGCGGCGAACGAATAATCGGTTTGTCAATAAAACAATTTCCCATCGCGAGTCTTCATAACTTAATTCACCGGCAATTTGAAACTGCTTCTTCCTTCCAATAAGAAGCATTACAATGGCTACACGAACGGCAGTGAACACGGTGTAATGACGACGTGGAACGTATCCAGTCCCGATAACGGATTATTGTGCTTTCCGCGGCCAATATCGGGACAGACAGACAGCCTGGCCCGTTCCCATGGAGAAATTTTCAAACACTCGGGTATCTTTCAACGTTTGACGGATCGCCATCGCCTCGAATGGCGGTCGGATAGACATCCGTGAGACAATGCCGAGTATCTCTCCCGCGCCGAAGATAATTACATCCCTCTCTCTGCTATATTATTGTCCCCGTGGACCATTGTTAGCCGGGCTGCTGGTGATACAATGGTTTCCTCATGGTATCTACTCGGGCCTATTGTCTCGTAATTTATATCGTGATTTTATGAGTTTTGAACAGAGTGTAACGACGACGGTTACGGCTCACGGAATCGGGCCGTAAACAGCCAGCATCTCGATAACACACCGGCACGAACGTAAATCACTGGACCTGCCTAATATTTGCCGTTTGACAAGACTCAGCCGGCGGGTTGCATGCGAGAGCATTTTATTACATTGCTGCCACCGGCGTCAATGTTATACAGAATCGGGAGATTTATAGGAAATGCGCGACTTGAAATATATACCTTCGCAAACGTTGTTGTGCGGAGCGTCCGCGCCAGTGCGCGCGCGCCTGCGATTTGAGTAACGTACTTGTCAACTGCCACGGGAATTGACCGATTCACGGAGCAGAGTTCGTGAAAACGAGACTACCGCTGCTCGTTGTAAACAGTAGGCCCATGTGAATTACAGTCGCTTCGTTTTCGAACCCGTTGAAACTAGCAACGTTGCAGGAAGCTTTAATTTTTTAGGAGTCGTGGTCAGGTCCACGTTAACGTACAGGGTGTTTCAAAGTTATATGTCGTTGCCACTGCACGTGATCTTGCACCTCTGGATCGATTAAATCACTGGTAATCTCCACGTTTATACCATTTTGGGATACCCTGAAGACATATGAAATAAAATGGTTTACTTTAACCCTTGGCACTCGAGTGGTGACTCTGAGGCACCACTAAAAATTGATGTACCATTGTTTAAAATATTGTTCACATTACTAAATATGTTGCTATCTAATCAATAGGCTGCGGATCTTATGCATTTATGGCTTATGAAAATCTTTTCAAACAAGGATAGGATATAAAATTGGACAGGCTTTTGTATAATTTTTATTTGTTTTGGATCTACAAAGGCTGTGTTTCGCGATTAAAAATAGAATTTTATTTCATTCTACTTTCATAAAATTCGGCTACAAAAATTGAAAATTTTATCAATTTCAATTACTAAATATTTAAGTGTTGTATATGTATATCTTATCAATTTCATATCCATAAAATGAAAAGAATTATATAGAATGGAATTATTCTAGGTCGAAAGAAATGCCTAATTTTCGAGTCAACATTTTTTTTTACAGATCTTCACCGATCCAGAGGTGCAGAGGCGGTATAGTGGTCGTGATATATAATTTTCAAACATCTTACATTTTTCTGGAATAATTGTGTAGTATTTTTCTACCAGTCTAAATGTATTGTTCCAGGTAGATTATAAAATTCTTTGTCGAAACTTCTTATACGCATTAAACCATTTGTTTAGTTTTTTCGCGAGGCAAACAAGACAATTGGGAATTTCGTTAAAATTTCCGTTCGGAATTCTACGTAGCCTAGGGCGCCGGTCGATCGAGCGAAAAACTTCACATCTAATACAATTTCTAAAGAAGGGATGCTGGCATGCATGTTTGGAACGCAAGCGAAGTTGTGTTTTGTTGCCGTTCGGAAAGTTAATAAAAATGCTGGCTTTGCCGGCTGCGTGGCCAGCATACCGATCCACGTTGCGGCGGGTCATAAAATCGCGCAACATTTGTTGGGCTTTCTGCCGGCAGTGACTCGATTTTCGCAGTTTGTTACACGTTCCCCATGGTGTAAGCAGTTTTCCAGTGACCCCATTGAACACTCGTTGCGGTCAGTATTACACGGACCAGGTGATGTCGCCTCCCCTTTAAATTACATTTTATTTCTATACGTACCAGGGCTGCTTCACGAATTGAAATCTTTAATTAATCCCGAAACAATTCGTCTCAAATTCGCGATTTGCATTTGCCGAAGCGTACTTACAATGGATTCCAAAAGTAAATATTTGAACACTAGATTTCCGATTCGCGAAAAATTGTTGATAGTTCAATTGTAATAATTTCGTAGAGACAATAATTCAGCATTATTCTTAAAAACTGAAACAAAAATTTTTCTCATAAATAACTTCTCGTTCAAAGCTTGATAAAATTACTAAAAAGTATCGTATATCATTTTTTAAAGCGTAGTTATAAATAAATAGTTATAAATAAAGAGCAAGCTTCAGTCGAGTTTAAATATATGTTGGTTTCAGTCACGAAAAAATTGTTACGAAGAGTTTCTCTTCGAAAGTCTCGAGTTTATTTGCAATTTGCAAAACGCAAAGAAAGCGTAACATCCAAAGTAGAAGGTAGATTCATAATTTAGAAGTTGCTTGTTTATGAGCGAACGAAAGCAGGACAAATATCCAAATTGCATGTTCCATCGCAGAAGTTTCATTTGTCCAGCAAACAATCTCCCATGTTTCATATGTCGGAAATATACAAGCACACACGAGAGTGCAACGAACGTTGATTAGAAAGGAAACATTCGAGCGTGGTCGATGCCTGATTGACGGTTAACTTCATCTGGAGTTACACGAACCCAGAATGTTAGATGTATCTGGTACAGTTTGAACAATGTGTGCTTCGTTGATGAAGCTTATTATGATGTTAAAAATCCTTCATTTCCTTGGTAAATATTGGCTACCTTGAACGTTCGCTTTGTTACCCAATTATGTTTGAATTTATTTAACTGAAATTTATTTGTAATTTCAAATTATTAAATTCAAATTCGTTTTAAACACATATATAAAATCAAATTATAGTTTTATTGGTTTAAGAATTAGTTTAAACGAAATCTCACCTTTATATTATTATTGGACCTTTTAGTCAATTTTTGGTATAATGTGTAAAACCAGAGTGTCCCCACCCTACCTTCCGGTTCTACGGCGCTATATAAAATCCATTTTTCTAGAAACTAGCCAGACCTCAAAATTTTATTTGTATAGGAACTAGAAGGAAAAATTCAGGATTTAGCACTTACACGTTAAGTGTAGGTAGTTCATGGCAAATGCAGAAAGGCTCTGGTTTGTGTGGCGTTTATAAAATTCGACCTGCTTAAACGTTATCCCGAGGGCAACAACTAATAAGCAGGCAAACGGAGTCTCGCTTTTTTAACTTGCTAATTTGTCATTTGCACGAAAATTCGCCATTTGCCTCTCGCTACCTCGTCGAGTTTCTTAAACAAAGTTCGAAATGACCTAGTACAATGTGCTCAGTCAACGAAGCGTTATTAAAAGAGCCCCGAAGAAAGGATGAGAGAAGTTACTCTTGTTCTCGTTTCGTCCATAGCTCGCAGCGCCTTTGTGGACGGTCAAGTACCTTTAACTTTGCAGTAAGATTCAAAGCGTTGCGTATTCTGTCCATAAACCTTTGCCAGAACTGCTAGCAGATTGGATTGGTTCGCTTTCAATGGCGAACTGGACCTAGTATTTGATTTCTCGAAAGCGCGGCTGGCGATCCTTTATCGTTGTCCATCGGCTAATGAGACAAAGGATCATTGTATCCTGACATGTGATATTCTGTTGGTAAATGGACCCGCGACGGGTATCAAACAACAAACTATTCGAAACCCTTGAAATGAATTAATTAAATAACACATCCTACGGTTTTCGGAACATATTCAAGGATTTCTCAAGACACCAGATAGCACACGTGAAACATTTGATGCTGCCTTGAAAATTTCATTGCATTTATTGTAGTCCGGGAACCATCAAACGCGGGGACGCTCGAGTCCATACTGGACTCTGATACTTGATAACTGAATGTTTATTGCTGACCATATCTCGTATGTAGACTTTATTAATTATCGTTCTTTCTCGAAAGTACTACGAGACAAAACGTCTATAAAAACATTTTAAAAATTTGTTCTTCATGGAAACCACCACAAATTCACAAAGTATGAAGCTCCCTCTTTACAACGAGACCCTAAAAATTGATGTACGACATTTTTTAAGTTATTTCATCGAGCTTTTTTGTAAATTTTATAACAATATACACGAGGGCTTTTTATATGATCCTACTTTTTCCTCATTTCTGAGAAAGCAGGAGAAGAAATCGTACATCAATTTTTGAGGAGGCTTCAATCTTCAATGACAGTTTCGTTTACGAGAAAAGTTTCTTAAGTTTTCGGAGAGTTCATCAGCATTTATTATAAAAAATCTAAAGAATGTAAACTACCTAGGTTTCCACACATTTAAGAATTTATCGATTTAGTGTAAAATCACATTTGTTCCATAATTTAAGCACCTACTGTAATTGTTAAAATAGAACAAATCATTTATATATAAAAAGGAGTTTAGTTTTTTCGCAAATGTCGAATCTGTGTAATTTCCCAATTCAATCGCACCAATTCCATCAGCATTTATATCTACACGGAAATTGCAATCTTCAAGTACTGCAGCTCTAAGTTACAGATTCTGGCTCTATCGACTTATAGGTGTAGATAACAGTAGCTGACCTTGCTCCAGCATTGCCAATAGAAAGAGGGAGAGAGAGAGAAAAAGAGAGAGAGAGACAATAACGAGTGCAGTCAACGAACGGAACGATCACAGAATAGCGTCCACTGCTCTTTATAGTCGCGTCAACCCACATACGGTATGGTTATTGCCAAAAAGTATCGCAATGAGCCACCTTTACTGCTTCGTTCCACCTGGAATCAATGCATTACGTTTTCGTGCGCTCGTAAGAACCGAAGTTCCCTGCGTGTTTCAGTATAAAGCGTCGGAAATCCAACGACAGGGAAAGTTAATATGTCGCGGCGCGTTGCACTCGCGTCAGAACGAAGCGATCTTCGGTATAAGGGGATACGTGGTGTCGTCAGGGGTGAGCAAAACTGTCGAGATTTAATTTCACGGATCAAAAATTCAAACAATTCAGCCGAGCCCAACGCCCCGGCAAATTTTATGCGCGCTGCAGCGGCATATTTCGACGAAACGCGTAAATCCATCGCGACAACACGCTTCGAGCACCCTCCTTTTGTTCTCCCTATCCGCGTCTCTGCTTGCAGTCGATCGAAAAAGTGAACACTAAATTGTCGATCTGCGAAAATCGTCGATATTTAAATAACGATAACTTCGTCAAAAAGAGTAGTACAGCAATAAACCTGGTCTCATTTCAAAACTTGACGCCTCTACTTTCGCTACCAATCGTTGATTTTTGTCCAAGATATTTTTGCATGATAAAGTACTAAGAAACTGAAGACGCTTTCCTGGTCCAAAATTTGTTGACCTCGGTTCATCACTTGCTATATCATGTATCAGGTTGGTAAGAAAGTAATTTCGATATTTTAAGTAAAACCGAATTTTTTTTATTGAAGCGATGAACTTTAATCAATAAAATATTTTCTTGTTTATTCTTTTTGACAAAAGATCATTGAACAAAGGGGAAAATATCTTATTCATTAAAGTTCATTACTTGAATAAAAAATCGGACTCTATTTCGCCCTAAAATACCGAAATTACTTTATACCAACCCAATATAAATATCCTAGAGAAGAATGAATGGCCAAGCCTTCTAATAAGGCCAAATTTATTATGGTACCGTTTTTCTCTTAACGAAATAATACTAACAATTTATCGAGAGTTTTATGGAATCCATCATATTCCGCGGAAAACACTGGAGCAAGTCGCACAATGTTTCATTACCAGGTCGAGTGAATAGTTTTATTCATCCCGAGTGTAATGAATCACGTCGCAGAACAGAGATCCGTCCAACATTTTTCCTCTGACAGCATTGATTCTTCGCCAAGAATTTCCGTAATGAAGGAGCAGAGAATCGACGGTGAAATGTTTCTGAAAGTAATACGGTTTGCGGCGCATTCGCGAGGAAAATCCTGTCGATTCCCCGTCCGAGAAATACTTTTGACATCAGGCTACTCTGGTACGAAGTCGCGGTAATTCTTTGAATCGTAAATCACTCCCAGTTCGACAGTACTTTCCATGCCGGCGAGAGATCCATAACGCCTCCCTCGGTTACGAGTCGCGTCACGAATCGAAACCGGCTCATAACGGATGTAACGTGCCATCTTTTACAGACCTTATCTACAAAATGAGTTCCGAAGTTCCCAGAAATCTCTTTCGAAAACGTTCCATTGTTTCCTCTGTCGGTCCAGCCTTCTATTTTCTTATTGGCTCGCCAACTATGTGCGGTGAGACAGCCAGAAATTCTTTGGCAAAAGACGCTGAAGACTCTCTCTCTCCCCCTTCCCCCTCTTTCTCACACCTTATACATTCGCACACCGACAGTGCCAAATTCGATCGAAAAATTTCTGAAAGGTAATTCCATTAATTAATGTATGTTACTTCAAGAGAGAGTATTTAATTTCTGAAATATTTCCTGATGCTTAAACATATTTCACACAGTTAAATGGAAAAGTTTTATTAAAAATTATGTGTCATTTTAATTGCAAAGTAGTGTTATTTATAATTTATATAGAAATATTGTTTTGTGAATTTCTGACTCGTTTGAATCAATTTTATTAAAAATTATGATGATTTTGATTGTGTAAGATAGTATTCCTTATGTAGAAATATTATTTGATGATTATTTTTAACAAAATAATTTGCTTTTTATTCAATAGTTCAGTTTTATCCAAATTTGATTTGTATAGAAACTTTATTTAATAATAAGTTTTCGTAAAAATTGCATTTGAAGATCTGTTATACATTATTATAGTTATTTCATTTTTGATTGGATTTTTTATTTCATTTTTTAATGTTCTACCAATGTTGCAATGAATGAAAAAAGCAGAGTGTATTGTTTTATTTTTTATACACGCACAGAAATTCTATATTTTTATTTACATAAATTGAATTTGCAAATTTTACTGTTTATCTTCTTATTTCATTGATTCGTTACCATTTGATTCTAATGGAATACAATTTAATGTAGGTAATGCATTGTGTCTAATTTTCTCGTGAAATGAAACAGCACACAAACCGGAAGATGAAGATCCAAAGTTAAATCAAAGTTTCCTAAGTATGTGTCTGACGTTTGAAAAATGAAGATACGATCCAAAGTTCCGCGAATTTGCTAAAATCTCTCTGCAGACGCCCTCTAACATGAACGTGTGATTGGTCCATTAAAAACTTCAAGGTATCCGATTTCTAATTAAAACTTGGAGCTCTCGGCCCACGTGTGGATGCCGTAGTCAGTGCCCGTACTGATAGTAGTATGTTCTTCTAATAAATAACAAATAATGTGTCTACGCAAATTTTTTCGGGTTGAACATCCATTTTCGAAGGAGATACAAAATTCAATCAAGAAAATTCAATTTAATATCTGCAGAAACAATTTATTTAGTAATTAGACTCAAAAATTGATAACCTCATTGTTTCAATAGACAACATTTCTTATACCTTTTTTTATTAATTAGGTATTTAAGGGGACCTTAGTCGTCAAATACTGAACGGAGATATGTTCAAGTTGAGTTCACTGATTTTAATGAAAATTGCAAGGGAGATTCTTAGGGAGACAAAAATTAAAAATAATTCTAGTTTACCCAATTCATTAATTTTATTAATCTATTTCAACTAATTCTCTCTTTCTGAATCTTAATCTCTAATTTTGCATAAAGACATGAGTCTGTGAACAAAAATGGAGGATACGTTGGAATCTTTTGTTGTTTAAATATACAAGTAAGTTATTAATAGACTGCCTATCTTTATGCACAATAAAAATTATAGCTACATTAATTGAAAAAAAGCTAGAGACGGATAAAAATTTAATTCTTCTAGCATTCTCTAGACGTTTAGTACATTGTTTCTACCTTGTCACAATATTAAAAAAAAAATTCTTTAAACGCAAGCTCAAGCAGGATAATGTGAATACAATATAAAAATCGACCCCACATGCAATTTATAAAATCAACGTTACCCTCTGTTTTTCACGCTTAGAGTGGCTTTGAAGTTTTTTCGTCCACATACTATAAACGATCCCTTTACCATACACGGTGGAGTTTAAAAAATCTATGTACTTCATTGTCTCGATATTATTAATAGGTTAATAAATATCGCCCTGTATCGAGTGCTAACACACTCTGCACACATTATCAAGGAAAATTGTTTCAGGAAGATCATTAATGAACAATTAACTGCTTCTGACTTTCCAACAATCCACAAAATTACTTCCACAATTTTCTTGCAACTTTTGGAAGTATACAAATTGGAACAGCATAATCACACCAAAATCCATTTTCTTTCTTATTATGTTTAGTATCTTAAAAATAATACAATAGTGTATTTACTCTACTAAATTACATCTACTCATTTTTGTCATAAATACATAAAATCCCCAAACCACTAATTAGCATCCCCGATGACATCCAGCAAAACTGTTGCTGCAGACGCGAAAATAAGTTTGCCAGAAATTCGTTTCACTTCTGTCGCATCACAATCCATTGCAACCGAACAGCACAATTTTCCGTTGACTCGTTACATCTTTTTATTCCACTGGATAGCCTTGTTACTTGTCGCGAAAACTGTCCGCTAGCAACAAAATGCGTGGCCTATGACGCCATACTTCGAGCTCTGCGCCTCGTGTTTCGAGTTATAATGAACTGTCGCCGGCTCGTAGAAGCGCCGGAATACTGGCTGCCAGCTCATTTACAATTCAGCCTGTCAACTAATGTATAGAGTCAACTAAGCGCTTAGACGGTGGGAAACTTTTAATACGGGATTGCTGGGAATCCGAAACTTTTCTGCCGAGCGTGCCTCGTATCTAACAGCTAAGTACCGGATTTCCCGATTCTGATCGATCCTCCATGAATGCTTCAGCTAGTCCGATCCGGAATCTTAATTCATAAAATAAAACATTCACGGTTTTACTGCGAATGTGACGACTTTCAATTTCTTTGACGATACATAACCTGTTCTTCTTTACGCAAACCGTAAAAAAGAATAATATTACTTTACACACAGGATAGATGTAAAAACTCTTACGTTAGTTTCTCGTGAGAAAAACGACAGACGATTTTTATTGAAAAAAAAATCTTGTGACATTTTAATGTGGTATAGAGATTACTTTCAGCAACTATGAAATGGTAGAATGTGTAGCTGCCTTCCATTTAAATCTAAACCGTTTTTCCGGTTAAAAATTCACAGATTTTCCTTTTCCAAAAAACACCAAAATAATCCCTTTTCCAAACATTTCTTAAAAATTTGGCATTCAAATTTTTATTATATATATATACGTAATATTATTATATTTATATACGTAAATTATTACGTATCATTTAATAAAATGTTAGTCTGGGTCAGTAAGTGCTGTGGGGCGTCAGGTGACTTTTCCCGAAAATGATCACGTGCCGTCGTTCATTTCGCACGATTCGAGACGTGCGATATGCGTCAGCTCGATGAAACATAAATTTTTCAGTGATGCTTGCGAATTCGTTTCCCTTCGATGTGGGACACACGCCACTCGAAAGACAATCATCGGGGATCAGGGCGTGTTTTTTCGACGTGTGTACGCCGACGTCGCGTCCCGTCGCGTCGTTCGCGAGGCGTGAACAGCGTGAACCTGATTGAAAATCCAACGTAGGCCATTGTACCGGTTACGGGGAACATTACCGCGCGATTTCAATGTTCCGCCGGGTGATTTTCGCGGTGGGTATTAACCAAGGGAAAATGCGTTTCGTTGTTAACACACCGAGATGAATCAACCGGCGTCAAACGCAGATCGTACAAGTATGCCAAACACGCTCGAACCCGACGCGCGGTGGTGCCTCGGTATAATTGAATTACCGAACAAGCCACTGTAGTCCATATGTCGAATAATGATCCTCGTTGATCAATGCGACGGAATGCGTTAACGCCGCCGCGCGCCAGTGCCGAAGTACACCGAACGATGTCAGATATTTCTCATGTGATCGATTAATTACACGAGCCGGTTGTTCGATTATTTCAACGAGGCTCCGATGAATCGTGATACCACCCCCTTCGTCCGAGGGAGGGGCTTGACCGTAAAAGCGTTACGCCCCGGGTTCACCAGATTTCCCTATTGCCGGCGACTGTCCAGGGACAAGCAAGAACGAACCAGTCGCCACGATGCCATCGCACCCTAATGGCCTCCTTTCGCAAGTGATTGTTGCGAAAATTTTAACCGGTTGCAAACGTGCCCCGGAACTCTGCTAAACGGCAGCAGCTTCGGAATTTTATCTGATCGATTAATGTTCATTTCAAAAGCCGCATTCTTCGTGAATACGTCGCAACAGATAGCGAAATGAGAAGTATCTTGCGTTTTTAACCGACTTTTCGAAAAAGGAGGAGGTTACTCAATTCGATCTGTATGTGCCTTTTTCCTTTTCCGCTTTTTTTTCTATGTTATGTTCACCGATTACGCCGAGATGGATGGACCAATCAGGACGGAACTTTCTGCATTTTGTAGGGTACGTCTTCCGATTGGTGGACAAATTTTGCATTTTTTATTCCTTACGATTTCATTTGCGAAAAATGAATTATGTCATGTATGTTCACCGATTACTCCGAAATGGATGGACCAATTCTCTTTTGTGCACACGAATTTATCTAAAAAAATGTAGATAAAATCTCTCTGCACCTCCTTCCAGAAAGCTATACCCAGGTCTAACCAAAATTCGAAGTTATTGAATTCCAATTGAATTTAAATATGAACCTATTCAGAAGCGCTAATCAAATCTTGAAAATTCATTATATGATATCGGTGCAATATTGACGAAAAAACAATAGTGTGAACAAAGCGAAAAAATCCAATGTCGGGGAACCTGCGATGAGAAAAAGTTGAGTTATCGTATAAAGTTTTATGAAATTAGTTTTGTTGCTTTTCTATCCACCCATACATCGTTTTGTTAGCCTTAACTTTCGCATACTGTCAATATTTATTCCCAATATGTTCGCCTTTTATTCGGACGACCTAGTATCGACAATAGCAATTGACGTACGGTCAAGAGTGATTTGGAGGGGATCGATTTCGGATACGAAATAAATAAGCGTCTTCATTCGACAAATACACTAGTATACTGCTCCAATCTTGTAGAAGCTGGGAGCTTTGTTTGCGTTAGGCCTGTTGCTATTCCGAATGAACAATGGTTACGTCATGGCTTGTTGAATGGTATTGTCGTCTATTAGTATCGGATTTATTATGCTAATCCGTGCTGACCATTCTAATCCTAGCGTAGAACGCATACTGCCATTATGTAAAATTTCATTTAATTGTAATTATTTACTTGATTCAATGAAATTAACAGATCTAAATTTGACAATTTAAACCCAATTTTGGAGTTATTCAAATTCGTTATGCAAAATGAGAATTTTCTGTGTCTCAATTACTGGAAATAGAAAAGATAAATTTTATTTATTCTCCTAATAGTTTTACTGTGTTCAAAATAATATAACAAATATTTTCTCAGTATGTTATCAAGAAAATTTCAGTGTATGTATAAAAGCATTGCATTAATGAACACGTTTCTGCATGTTTAAATAATTCTGCTATAAAATACGCAGTAGAACATAAGCAGAATTTGTTCAATGCATTGTAAGTTCAACATAAACGAATACATTTAAACAGTTCCATTTAGAATAAACAGTAGAACCCAAGCAGTTTGCTTAATTCATTGAAAAGTCGAAATGAATGAACGAACACGTTTCAGCGCGTTTAAAGTTTAAACAACACTGCAGTTCACAATTAATCACAAGCAAGTCGCGATCGCAATTGAACTACGAACTGCATTATTCCAATTTCCATAGCACGTTTGAGAAGTTACGCGACAATAAAACCGGGTCGCAAATATTGGCTCGCTGCTTATGCGACGCGACGGCTAAACGTTACGCGCGCAAGTTTGAAGAATAAACATTTAGGAGCGATGACGGGGTCACGTTGGCCGAATAAATGATCGAACCACGGGGAGCATTTATAATCCGTCATCGGGTCGGGCCATTATTCTTTCACGCTTCCTTCCCAAAAATTTTCTAATTTCATCCGCGGTGGCGGCGAACGAAAGGATGCTGCGTCGCAGGCAAGCTCGAACAACAGGATTCCAATACATCGTGCCGAGCTTAATCCTACTTTTCTCTATACCTCGTCGTGGCGGTGGCGTTCAGTTCGGGTCCCCTCTGTCATATACCCCGCTGCGTCTGAAAGCACTGTTGCAGTATCTATATGTCCCGTAATATTGGCTGTATATCACGATTATATCCCGGAAGGCTGCTCGATACATCGGCTCACCGTGGTAGTACGTATCGCTTGCGACGGTTTTATGCACGCCGTTAGCAGAGCAATGGTCCATTTTCCTCTTTTTCCATCCTATTGCTATCACTGCGCCGAATAACCTTCCTAATCTTTTTGATGTACCACGATCGTGTCGGTACCGCACCCCTTTTCCTATTCCTTGATTTCAAGTACCCCTGATTGTCGCGATACCGCTTAGAACATATCGCTTCCCCTCCCCATCATTCTCTATATTTCTCCTCCAACTATTTCTCCCCTTCTTTCCTTCTCGCATTGAGCTTCCTTCGTTGATCTCCCTCCAATCGGAATTATTGGATCGAACGTAAAGTTTTGTCCGTTTCCTGGCTACCTATCAAGCGCATAAAATGTTCGATTTTAGAATGCAAATCTTATACAAGGTTTTGATAAAAAAATGCTATTACAGACTACAGATTCATTAGACAACCGTCCTCAACCGTCTTCAGATAGCGCAGCGTCTAAGGCAGTGATAGGCTTGGTACTTCAAAGAAATTCTTGCATTGCAGTCAAACCCGTTTTTGTGCGATGGATAGGGAGCGCAGAAAAAGAACCGCGCAAAGAAAAAAATTCACAAACTCCATAAATAGTTATAACAAATAATTCTTCACAACATATTAAAGAAAATTCTTTTTATGCGGTGCAGAGGGACCGCATAAATGCTCTCTTTCCACAAACAAAATGAATAATGAAATTAGACATAGAAACATTTGAAAAAATTTCAATTTCTCATATTAAACATGGAGAAATTTTCAAAATCTACATAATACTCGTCGTAGTCCAAAACGCGCATATTCTTTTGATGAACTGGTTCGAAGTCGCTTTCGTCACTGAAGATATTAGAGTTGATATATTTTTTGTTGCCATGTAGTCTTATAACAGTTCTTAATCATTTTTAATAAGTCCTTATGTCCGTGGAACAAACACACTGATAGAAAAAAGTGATGCCAACACCGTTGAGATTGACCTAACCTCGCGGCGAACTTACATATGGCAAACGGAGTCTCGATATTCATAAAAAAAAATCACATAAAAAAAGGTGTATTGGAAAACAATTGATTGTGATTTTGAATATCTTTTTCCAACTGTATATTTTTGATCGATGGCACTTTTGAATCGTTCGTCCGAAAACAGAAAATCCTTGCCACGGCGGGCGGCGAAATCGCGTCCGAGTCGTGGTCGAAATTATTTGTTCCCGCGGTCGAGTAGGGCAAACTCGCGTTCAATGCTTTGATTGGATTCGAGGGTGACGAGGCGCGAAACAACGCGTCGATTGTTAGAGATTGGGCCGGGCGTGTCCCCGATTAAAATGAAAGTCTCGTTGTGTTCAATTAACCGTGGTTCGATTCTATTATTGCATAATTCCCGTTTCTGATGTTTCAGCCGCGTTTGTCGTTGCCCGGTGCACGCCGCGCCGTACGATTTGTCGTCCGTGCGCCGTTTATCCGTGACGGGAATCGCAAATGATCGCGGTCGAACAATCACAACTTGTCTCTCTAATAAATCGTATTTTACACTTCTCGACAAGGTCGGACAGAAAGCCAAGGCACTCCGTCTGCGCGCATTTCCATTTAAAATGGACACCAGTTATTTGTTCCACAAAGTTAAATCTCGCCCATCGCTGCATTCTCGGTGCTAGTTTGCGGATTTTATGGATTTGACGAAATCGAACTGGTGAAACGTGGGAAAGCAGAGAGGTATGAGAAGAATTTAAAAATATTGTCATGTTGTTTTCAACCTATTGATTCTACTCACAGAATTGGCACAGTTAATAAATGTAATATATTGGGTTTTTAAATTAAAATTCAGAGATTAAGATATTTATTCATAGATTTGTTCAATAACATACCAATAACATCCCATTCTGTTCTATTGCATTATGCCATTTTTGAACTTATTACTCTATTGAATGAACTTATGAATAAATGTCTTAATTTTATCTTTGCATTTCAATTTAAAAATGCTGCGAACTCTCATTCCTTTGTACTTGAAAGTATTTTGACTTCAGAATTAGGTCATTAAGAAAGGAAATCGTACTGTTTAATATCCGTTTGTTATAATCGAGGTGGAACACTTTTATTTTGGATGGAGTCTACAGTCCACCCAGTGCACTCGGCGCACACAACGAGAGCTGTGTCGGAACGAATCTGCACCCTTAAATTCGCGGTTCCATTCCCCTGCTAGTTTTTCATAACGAGGCCTTATAATTTGGCGTCTCTTAAATTGTACGGAGTGAACATACAATGGAATCCATTGTTTTGGAAAGAGTCTACATACTTTCCACTGCAGACACGTAGCAGAAGTGGGTTTATAGCGTAGGATTCTTGTCTCAATTGAAATCGTTTTGAAGTGTGCAGCCTACTAGAAGTAACTTGTACAGAATCGTATAGAGAACTTTGAAATGGTAGTAAGAGAGCCAATACAATTTGACTTATTGCGGAGTAAGAGTATCCACTACAATTAAATCCCTTGAATGTGGTATTTGTTTCCACCGTTTCTAGATATATGATAAAACCGTACAGTGTGATGCTGCTTAACATATCAGTAAAACAAAACAATTTTCTTTTTAGACAGTGGGGACTTTTTAAAGGACGCAATAACTTTTTAATAGAGCGTTAGACAACCAATGTCTATATTACATTTCTTTCTTATTTAGGCTATATATACTTGTCTTAATATTAATATAAATGATACCGTAGGCAACATTATCTGTCGCACGAATAATAAATATATTTTTTGTTTTGTTACTCTAGTAATTATTCACACTAATCGGTTAACTCTGTTATTGTATTTTACGGTTCTATATGGAGATATTATAAACACACTGGCATGCAACAAATTGGCCCCGGAAAAGGTTGGCTCTTTTCTTCAGTAAATGAATTTCGCAGAAATCCTAACATCTTCGACAAAGGTAGCAGCAGAAGAACTAATTTTAGCAAAATAATGCAGTTCACTTCGAGGAGTTTTTATCACTGGTGGCCATATTGGTCAGCATATGGAGAAAAATCAGTCAAAGGCAGCTTTGGAGGCTAGGGATCGTGTATCGGCGAGAGGAGAGAGCGTATGACGTGGTCGAAAATCGAGCAATCTCCGAGAACTCGATCGGAAAAACGTAGCCCGTGCAAAGGCAAAACGTTGGCTGATGGAGTGTCGAGAGAATAGAGCCGGCCAAATCGATGAAATAATTTGATCCAATCCCCGATCTCTTCTCAAATATCTCCGGTTCGCAGGAAGCAGAAAGCACGACCCGCGTAGTGGGCTTAAATGGATTTTCATTTGCGAGACGAGAGATTTCGCTGATTTTACGGGATAATGTGCTCGGTAGTTGATGTGGGTCACGATACACAACCATCATGGCTGAATTACCGTCGCGAGCTGTAAACGATTTTGTCATTAAATTTAATACGTCCCGACTTTGAGGTCTAACCGGCCTTACGGATTACGTTGTTCCGCAGCTTTTTGTGTTGCCGCGGCGTTCTATTAAGATTTCATCCTGTAACGTCGCCGCGGGAGCTTGACGAAGTGCATTTTTCAAAATGAATTTCTTCAAAATGAATTTCTTGTTAAGTTTTCACGCTTCTGAAGCTATTAAGCTTCACTGCTATTTCTGAAAGCTGTGCTTGGTAAAGAGGCGGAACAGTTAAACGAATTTTTTTTGCCTTGACTTTTAAAAATTCAAGAAACGTTTTTTCGGAAAATTAAACACTTTCATGATACAATGTAAATTATATTAAGGTATGCGTGTCAAACTGTCGAAAGCGTAATGTGCATCTTTGGAAAAATGTTTAACATTTTCCTACGTAACATAGCAACAACATTTTATATCAATAGTTTTATTCAATCAATGAGACTATATTAATAGTTGAATTCAATTAAATAAAAAATAGTCTATTCATTTTTTCAAGTTAGTTTTGGCTGCTTATTTAATACGAATGCACATTAATAGGATGAGTATACCTTATATACCAATACTATTAATTAGGTAACAGTACATGGATGTATTACTGTATCGCTAAAAATGGTCGTAGAAAATGCTTCTATAGCCGGGACTCTGCCTTTGTCTCGAATGTTGGACGTCCTCGAATGGAGCAACTTCAATTTACAGCTGAGTTACGGGGCAAAGAACGAATATCCTCTTCCACGTTAACCGATCGGAAAATCCATTGAGGTAAGCAGACACGTATAGAAGATCGACCCGAAAGGTTGTAACAGACGGAGACGATGAATAAGTGCTGCCGGGAATATGGAACCAGTATGGGGAGACAGAGAGAGAGAGAGGGAGTCTGAAACGCGTGTACCGTGAAAAGTCCGTGGCGGATTTTTATGCGATATGAAGGCCACGTTTTAGTCCCGATTGAATGCAACCGCGGGGTGTAAGTTAAGAGGAAACACGGACAGCGGTAGTCGGGATAGTTAGAGTGCGCTGGGGTAGTTGTACTGTTAACATTCCTGACCGGTCTCTCTGTGCAAGCTCAGCTCTCGATGCCCCGCCTCTATTTGCATCTTCTCGAAGATTGGATACGCTTTGGAGAGGTCGGCTTAAAGTGCGCCGGGTGCCTCGCGAACTTTCCGAGTCCGTTCGTCTGTCCGTTGATAATAAAGTATCCGGGACACGCTACACATTTCCCAATGTAGAAATCGAATTTCCGTTGAGCCGGCCGGATAGGCCAACTTCGAACGATAATTTCGCAGCAGAAAGCTGCGTCCGGATTTACGACGCGCGGTTTTAAGGGCTGACTCCAGAAGAAACTTTCCATCGTTTATCCGTCGTCCGCGATCGATCCATTGAAAAATTCCTCCTTCCGATTTTTCATTTTCGAAATATCGACTTATTTGCATCTCGTCAATTCGACACATTTTTCACGTAAAATGATTCTTCCATTTATCACCTTGCACGACCTTTAAAATCATTATGTCCTAGACGGATACTATAAAACCCGAGAAACCATTTAAAAACTTGTACGGCCTGTAGTTACCTCTAGTACTATTTCCCGTATTTAATGCACGCTCAATTAATTCGTTCAACGTATCGACGATTTTCGCGGACCACTTTCTGCCGGGGGTAGTATACCATATAAATCTATTGGTCGTTATTTAAAGTCGGTAAATCGCAGGAAATAAAACGGAATTCCTCGGTTATCCGAGAAATGATATTGTGTTGCGCAGTTTCCCGGGAATAAATCGTTCAACGATTCCAGTCTGATTAGCAAAAGTACTCTCGAAACACGACAATCACGTACCGAAGGTGAAACTTCGAAGAGCGGAGCGCGCCCAAATGATCGTCTTTGTCGTTTTCAAGGGATATTCAGCTATTGATTTACCGGAAGCATTTTAGTAACGTCGCGCATTGTGCCGTACGAACAATGCGGAGCCCACGTCCGCCGGTTATATCGTCGCGGTTAGACCGATAATCATCTTTCTCGATATCAGTAATTCCAATGAATTCTTCGTACCAATAAATTAGTAATCAATTAAACGGAGCCACGTTAACGGATTATCAAATAATTGCAAATTGTGCGAAACGAGGTTATTTAGGCCACCTGCAGACCCAAACATATCGCGCGGCCGCGGCAGCTACGTGTGCGCGAGCGTTAAACCGTCGGAAGGGAAGTAGATATTTAATTATCAGTCTGCTATAACCGGGATTCAATTGTCGAGTATCGTTGTTCGATGAAAATACATGTGACCCCTGTAGTTATTAATTTCGTCGAACATCGAGCCGTGTGAAATGACTACGGATTTACTAGGCCGGTTTGCTGTATGTTTCAATTGCACATCCACGGCTATTCCTGTCTGCTTATTACTGTAGAAAAGTATTTCTGAATTATTTTAATACAGTCGGATCAAAACGATAGGTTCTTAATTCTCATGACTTGAAAATTAATGAAACGTTGAATGCCGGAAAATATATTTGTGGGACGTCTAGCAATGAATGCGCGAAATGAATTACCAAAAAAGGGGCAAAGCACGACATCAAAAGCAACCTAACTGGCATCTTTTCATTAACTTTATTCCAGAAAACTCGGAATTAGCGACCTACTTTTTAATGGTTACTATGGCGCTCTATTCGACGAATTTAGTATTTAAAGAAACCAACCCGTGCTCCTCGGTTTCCGCTTACGAGTGTTTTTTTATTTCTCTTTCTCCTCTGGTTAATTTATGTTGTACATTTGTCATACGTTTCACTTCATTTATAAATTATGTTTATTTCCTTTGATTTTCTTGTATCTAGTATTGTGTATTTGCTGTTATTTGCTAATTCCTTTTCTTGTGCATGATAGAACTGTTCTTGAATAAAAATTACTGTTTTATTACTGAATGTAACTAAATTTTGTAATAATTTTGCCTTCGTTTACACATTATATTGATTTTCTTTGCTTTCCTGATTTTATGTTTACCATTTTTTGTTAATTATTTTTCTTATACATGAACAGTTCTTGAATGAATTACTGTTATTATTTCTGAAAAGCTCAGAGCATAATTATTCTTATGAACATGAAAATACCTTTCAGAAACTAAACACGTTCGTTTGTCTCTCCTGATAAATTAGTGCCTTTCGCGACTGTGTATTTACCGTAAATTTAAATTCACTAATGACCAAAGCCGTCGATGCAGCTTGAAATACTAACTCGAAAGAAGTCGTGCGATTATCGCGTCAGTTTCGCACGCGAGCGCGCGCGGTACGCCGTAAAATCGTGCAACAGAGAATTAATTTTCGTGCGAATGAAATTAAAATTGTCGCGTGTGCACGGCCCTCGTGAATTTTGTTTCCACATTCTAATGAGAACGTAAATATGCGCACACTTTTCTTCTTCATTCGCGCGCGACGGATATTAAAAGCACATTCGTTCGTTCATTAATAGCATCGCCCTGCAAGTACGAAAGTTTTCCAGAAACGAGGTTATATACATAATATAGCGAAGAAAATATCGCGTGGCTGGTACTATTCGCCACAGGAACGGCGTATACGGACAATTTACGATTGTAAAGTTTTCATTCCGTACGTTGGTTGCCGCGAGAGATAGTACGTTTAACACGATACACCATAGTTCCCCGTATTTTCTGGCGAATTTGAATAAAACAAACACTGGAGGGCGCGTTAACAATTTTAAAGCGTTCTCGTGTGACAAGATAAGTGATTCCGGCGGGGGCAATTGAGATTCATGGTCGATAAAGTTTTTAAAATGGTATTTATCACATTCCAAAAGCTAGAGTGGTGCAGGAACGACCATCGAGGTACTATCGACGTTAATTTCTGCCAATTGCAAGAAACAAAAATAATTTATTCTGTCATTCTGTTACATCTGTAGTTGCAGTAATGACTTTACGAACAAAATTGGAAATTTCAATTTGATTCAACCCCTTATGGCTTATATTCACGTGGAAAGCAGGCACGCTACACTGATACTAAAAAAATAGTTTTGAATATCACGAACTTTTTCAAATTCTAATGTTTTGATTTTTATGCAGCTTTTATCACAATGGATCAAATTATGCCAATTGTCCCTCGATAAATAAGTAACAATTAATTCAGAACTCTATCAAGAAGTGAAAGAATTATTTTGAAAATTAATTTTCAAAATTACTTGATATGTGTGTGGTATATTAGATGATGAGCATAGAAAAAGCATAAAGTTTCCAATTTAAAAAATAATGACATTATAAATTGCTCGTTGCATACCTTGGCTCCCTACTACCATCAAAACCGGAATGAATTGACTTTTAAACCTATAAGCCGATCCTTATTAAAATTCCTAGAGCATGCAATATTGGAGATACTGCTTGCGATTAAATAAAGTAGGAGTGTCGTGGTATTGCATTCTTTCCGAACTGATTTGAAGCTTTATCTTCCCCTTTACTTCTATTCATATTTCCAAATTATTTAATAAAATAATTTTTAGATATTATCCATATATATTTATCAATTTTAATATTACAACTAAAAGAGCCTACCTATTATATGTATAGGAAGAAGTTGTTAAGAATTATGACCGAGATAACATATTTCAATTTCATCAAAATCCGAGAGGAAGTAACGTTTCGACAAGTTCACCTACATTTCATATTAGTCTTGGAATAAATATACGTCCTGAAAAAATTCACGACCCCACCAACGATAAAAGCATAATTCATTATAAAATATAAGAAAACACGGAGGAAAGTAAACATCGAAAAAATGTGTGTGTGTGTGTGTCGATAGGGGATATGTGTTAATATTTGATCGAAACGACGTCGACTATTTTATCCAGCGGTGTCGATTACCAACGCAAACACTTTTCGCAGACAGCGCGGAGGTAATTATCGTAACACGCTGTGCCATAGTTTCCTCGGTTAAATACCCTCGGCAAACATTGCTAATAACTCGAGTAAAATAATGCAGCGGCGCCGGGAACAGTTTCCATTTATCTAATGAACAAAGAGAGTTCGACAAATTCGAGCGTAGGTATTAATGTCGCAGCTGGGAAAGTTACGGTGGGTGGGCTCTTGATCCCGTTGTTGTCGCGTTCCATTCGCAGAACGCGGCTTCGCCCTTGAACGATAACAATCGGAATTCGCGATTCCATGGACCGTGGATGGATTACGCGCAGATATCCTTGTATTTTTGCATTTTTCAACGGGCACCCACTTGCCCCGTTACGAGTCCGTCGCGTCGACTCGCGAGAAGGATCCCGTGGAGGACGCTTCGCGAATACAATGCGCATGATGAATAGAGAGGATACATTTCTGCGGTTAGCGAAAAAGAACTTGAAGAGGAATTCTTTGGCGTTCCTCCGCCATCGGGAGAAAACGAAGTGAATGAATCGCTGGTGTACACAAAGGCCCCCTCCCACAACCGAATTCGCTACTAGATAGTTCGATTCTAACTGGAAAAAGGGGAATTCCTCGGAGTTTCCTTATGTTGAACGAAGTTACTTCTAATAGAGTTGTCATTTTACAAAGGATACAGTTTCGAAGAATATTCGATCCGTTTCCCTCTGCTGTGTGTTGCCTCTACGACCGTTTTCATCCTTTGATACTTTCGGGAAACGTTTCCGGGAATGGAGGCCGAGTTATTTCGAACCGAACGTGCTTCCCCGGAACGCGAGTAATTTTTCGGAAAATTACGGTACGCCGTTCACGTTAACGCGAATTCGATAATCTAATAATTCGGCGGGCGTGTGACGGAGATACTGGCGCAATCAGCTCTTTCGCGATCGAATACGGAGACAATACATGCAGTTTTCGAAAGTTTGTACCATCGGCATAATCAATAAAAAGTCTACGAAAAATGAAAACTACCCTTATGGACAATACAAAAATTTTGATCGACTTAGAAACCAATATTGTAGTTCGTACTGAAAAACATATGCAATATTTAAATAGAAGTGGATATGCTGTTTTCGATCGAATGTGGGGATATATCATATTAACAGATGCAATGGAACGTCATTTTTTGTCAGGAACAGAGTATTATACGGGAATAAAATAGAAGTGTGCTATGAAATGAAATTTCATATCACAAAGATCGACGTGCCCGTTGCGTTCCAGGAAATAAAATTGATGATTTGCATGTCATAGAACGTGCTGTTTCATTTTCAGCTAATAGAAGAATTCATACCACCCAGTACGAACTAAAACTATTCGATACAGAGGGTATTCTAATTCATTTATGACAGAATTAAGTAGTTGTAGTTAAGAACGTCAACATATTAAAATTGTTAAACATGCAATGAGATTTTTATTTAATTTTGTCGTCTTTCAATTAATATTAAAAATTTTTATTTTTCATAACGATGCCTATAATCTAATTGTTCCCTGATAATTTAGAGTAATACCCAACGGATGAATAAAAGATAATTAAAACTCTTTGACCACAAACGATTCACCGTATTTCGGTATTTAATGGAGTGCGGTTCCTAATGCTCTGATCCGCAGTTGATTCGGGGGCGTCGGTTTAATTTAGCTGATGAAAATAGATTACAATTTAAGTGTATCTGTATGCGGTTGACCTCCGGCGCTCAGTTATTTTTCACCTTAACTAATATCACCGCAATAGACTGTGTCCAGCCCTGTCGGAAGGACTTCGAGGAATATAAATGAACAGTTAGGCGAAAATCGCACGGAATATCGTCGTCCCGGATGTTCAAAGCATGACCCGAGGTTATTTCACGTAGGTATTGCGCCATTTCTCTAACCCACGTTGTCGTAACATAACGTATTGCAAGCTGTGCAATTATCAGCCTGCAGCCAGCAGTCTCTGTTCTGTTTCTACTTCCGAGCCAGCTTCATCCTTTTTCGCGTTGAGCCCACTTACATTCTCCAGAGCTAATTCGTTGTACATATATCCAATTCCCATCTTCAGCTTTTGCCTTTTCTTCCGTTGCCTCTTTCCCGACCGAGAAAATGACTTTCCTCATATTTCTCCTCTCGCATCCAGAACATAGTCGTCCATCGCGAAACTTTTCTAATTTGTCTTGTCCTGACTAGCTTCCCTTCGTGAATTCAAGAAGAAGTTGAAGACAATTGAATAGCATCTCAGACATTCAAGATTACTAGAACATCACACAACAGGAACAACATTTGAAGCGTCTGCGAAGTTTGATTCGGTGCTGTGTACTCTCTATTACCTCGGGAGATTGGTTCGATTAATTGTGAATGGAGTTTTATGCATTTATAACACCGTGGAGTCCTAAATAAATTCTAGTTTATCAGAGGCGAAAATACTGAAGGGTTCCATTACGCGAATTTTATAGTGGTTGCAAAAGAGTTAAGTTTTATTTCGTCTTAAAAGAGAAACCTAACATTCATATTTAGTAGATGTTGAATGTGAAGTATTCATCACGAGTTGGACTCGTTATTCTAGGGCCGGAGGCTAGTGTCATCCAGCGCAACACGTAACCACTTGATCGTTGACAAACGAAGCCGAGATTGCACTCGCCCGAAGGAGAATGTAACTTGAAATATTTTTCGCGGTTAAGAACGCCGTGGTAACTTTGTCCCAGCATTTTCTGTGAAGAATGTCCCGGTGGCTTTTGTGACGGTATCTTGCCGTTGCACATTAGAAGGTCCTTATTTTCGCCTGAGTGCTTTCCAATGCTGCTAGATCTAGTGCCCCGATGTAAAAACAACGCCTAACGACAAAAATATCCCGGAACAAGTTCTTTACGTTTGCTTTCAAAGGGAATCGAAAAAAAACTGTTGTTTCAAGAACCCTTGCAACAAAGGGTTTGCCGTCCGATGCAGCAATGAAAAAAAAACAGCCATTGACCTTCTTTCTCTTTTGCGACCCTCGTGCAACACAGCGTCACTGTCGCCATTGTCGGTCTAACGACCGGTATTTTTACGTTGTCATAACCTCGGATAATAAGTTCCCGGTTCGGGCATTGGGGTCTAGGGGTATAATTCAATGCCAGAGGTCCGCCGGCGATCGCCTCTCGTGGCTCTATATCAATTTCCGGGGGCACTCATGGTCGAGCAGTATGCTCCCGCTGGCCACGGGAAAACACACCCTCGTACATACGTAAGACGTAGGCTCGGACTATTTCGATCGTAACGATCTTTTATTTATCAAGGCTTATGAACGGCACGCTTGGGAGTGCGGAGCCCGGGAAACCCTCTTTTCCCCAGTGTCCTTTGCGGACGAGAACTGCCCGCAGAGCTAAAGTGGAATTTTATGGACAGAGATGCTGCGGAAATCGCTATTTACCTAATTGCCGGATATACAGGCCGCGCGGCACGTAACTGTAACCACTTCGGTGCCTCTGTAAATAATACCTCCCGTGCGAATCTTTGCGCAAATATACTTTTGTACGCTGCACTGGAAAACGTAGAATGAAACAGTCGTAGCCCGTTGCGATGCAGTGTTCAAATTTAGAATGCTTATACTATGAAGTATTTTGATGAAGAAATACTGTCGTGGTTTCTTGTACGAGGTGTTCGCATTACTTTTGTCCAACAGTTTTCTCGGACATGGTACGTATGAGAGAAAAATGACATGTGACAAAGTTTGCTATGAGCAAGATACAATGACTCTTAATTAATTAAATTTCTAATGTTGGACCACACACATACGACTTGAATTTTGTTTAGAAGTGAATATTTACTAATATTCACTACAGCTTTTTTGGTATACAATATTTTTTAAGAAATTAGGATAACCTCAGGTAATTTGTAATGCAGTTCAAAATATTGTACTTTTACAAAGAAATTCAGAATTACAAAGTAACGGTAAGAATAATAATCGTTGAGCACTATCTGATGAATTAGTTTTCTGATTAGAGTTACCAGCTTTGAAAATACGTTGTCGGCCGGAAGTAAGGGGCATAACCAATGGGGTCTTAATGACATGTAATCAACCATATACCACCACTCGTATAAATATCTCGTGACATATACGATTGCGTGTTTCGTGGAACATTTATGCAGCGATAAAAAGAACGAGTACCGCGTACAATCAGCGACATACTACGAAACTATGTAAATGAAACCATACGCTACTATAAGAGAAAGATGTGGTTCATAAGTTGTTCTTTAATACAACGTAGCAGTTTAGAACTAGGTATACTATTATATTCGTTTCTCACATATTCTGTGAGAAGAAATTCCGATATGTATAATAGAAGTCATAACTCTTGAAATATAAAAAACAGTAATTTAGTAATATAGCACGCATTACAAATAAACAATAAATGTATTTGTTTATAAAAGAATAATCTGTTCCATTTTACAGTCCAAAAAATCTAAAATGTCTAGCGACTTTTGGGCCACCCTGTATTATTACATGAAGATATATTAATGTCGGTGTCTTCTAACGCCGGATTCACAGGGAAATAGCACGTCTACTTCCGGCAAGTTGAAATCAGGTGTTCCATATTAGGTGCAGTTACCCTGTCGGTTCGTATGGGTTTGTATAGCGTCTAGCGCTATTGTTGCGGGGTGTACACGTGCACGTAAACGAATGAAACGGTACGCGCGGCAAGCTCTTAACAATCGGGGCGCGTGCTCAAGGGCTATTCCCAAGTAGATTGGTACATTGCGCAACGGGCAAGGGGACAACTCATCGGATAATTGGACTTGTCACGCGGTCATGCGACTGTCGTTACACGATCTCAGGTCAATTACGAGATTGCGGCTTCAAATGTCTTGCCGGCGAAATGATTAGCTTTCGAACGAAACAAACCACGTCAGGGTTTAACTACTAAGCTTAACTACCTTACGAAACTACCTAAACGTCGCGTCGCGACGTCTGATTCAGTGTGACCAATCGATACGTAACACTGCGCGTATTCTCATTGTTAAAAATATTTTATATTTATATGGGTGCTAGTAAACATGAAACAAATCACCCATTATTATACCAGACTACATAAACGACCTTAAAAACCACCTCAATGAAATTTTTATTAAACAAGTATTTGACAAAATTAAAAGGAATTGCATAGAAAAATATCATAATGAAGGAGTGGATCCTGAGTGGCAAAAATGTCCAAGTCTAGTAAATCGTCAAATTCAAACTTCCATTTCTAGAATCAGAATTGGGCACTCGGAAATAACCCATTCATTTTCGTTAAATAAAAAAGAATTTTAATTTTAATCGCGGGAAAGTAGTCTCCATTTGCTTCAACACGCTTCTTCCACTTCTCGGGCAAACGACGAATCCCTTGGTGAAAAAAAGATGGCGGTTTTGACCCGATGAAGTCTGCGAGGCATTCTTCGACTTCTTCAACTGTTTGGAAGTGTGTATCCACGAAATGATGTTGTAGCGATCTGAACAAGTGATACTCTGAAGGAGGCAGATCTGCCGAATACGCCGGGTGTGGCGAAACTTCCCAGCCCAACGAATCCAGAGCGTCGCTGGTGGTGTTTGCTGCGTGTGGTCTCAATTTGTTGCTTTCCGACAGCACGTGTCGAACCCAGCAACCCTGCTTTTGAATTTTTCCTAGCTTTTTCAGGCGATCGGAAATGTTTTGTTGCGTTAAGCCTAACCCAGCAGCAAGCTCTGCTTGCGTTTGGCAAGGATTTTTATCGAGTAATTGCTTCAAATCCTCATCAGGAAATTTCTTCGGCGCTCCTGCTCTCTCGTCATCTTCGAGGTCGATATTTCCACTCCGGACTCTTTGGAACCACTTCTTGGTGGTGCTGATAGATACAGCATATTCTGCCAATGCTTCACATATCATCTCCTTAGCTTAGGTTTTTTTCTTAGCTTAGGTCTTTTGGCAAGCCATTTTGTTTATTGTGGTTACAATAATATTTTGAGGTTATGTTAAACTATTAGTCGGGTAATTTACTCTACTAGGTTGCTATTATAAAATCCCCCAATCGGGAAAAAAATGTTTCGTTTCGAAAACTTAGTACAGAGAGAGAGAGAGAGAGAGCCGTTTTTATTCTCAGGTCGAGAACTTATTTGTACACCTCATAAAACAGTATAGAATTGAAGTAGTTATGTTGTTGAAAAGAATTCAATTTATTTCGACATAGTTATTTATTCGACTTAGGCCACTTTCATAATCACCGGCACATGTAAGCTAACTTTAAAAATAAATTGGGCGCTCGAAAGGAATAAGAGAACTTCACACAAGTGTGTCTAGTGACGAGATTTAGGACGACTGAAGATGTCTGGAATTAAAAGCTCGAATCTCGGCGAGTATTCAAACATTTAGTAACCGTGTTGCATTTGAAAGTCTGGTACGAATCGTGAAAGTTTTACCAAGCGTTAGAGGAACACATAGAAACTTCAGAACCACCGAAAAGTAAATCTAAAGTTTCTACGTCTTCCACTATTTTATAATTTCTTTCCTTAATGTTAATTGTCGCAAACATGTACCTTTCCGAGCAGAAAAGTTACATATGAATGTGATATAACAAAGTAGAAAACGAATCAGTAGTGCTCCAGGGCTTTCAATACGTTGTAGCGTTGCAGAGCTTCAAACTTTCCAGACTTTGACATCTTTATCGAGCTCGAGACGGTTTCGATGCCTTTTAAAACTTGGGTATGCTTGATATGCTCAATACATCTGAGGGATATCTCCAATTTTATTCAACTTTAGAGAATTTTCTTCTATTGCTAATATTCATAAGAAGTGATATTAAATATAAGTCAAAAATACACGTACGTTTTTAGTATTGGTACTTCTATTCTGAAAGAATCAACTCAATTATTTATTTTATAGTAGCACGGCATGTTATAGAGTGCAAAAATTAATATACATAGAAATATAAATTGAGACATTTTTTAAAATATTACGTAATTTCTATATAATATCTAACTTATCTAAATTTAATGTAGGGACTAAAAAAAAAAAAAGAACAAAACATTGCTACGAAACAAAGATTATTGTATTCCATAAATAACACTCTATTATTTTTATAGAATGTTATTTATGGAATAGAGTAGACTTAGATTAGTTTGCAGAGTACGACTTAGATAATTAATACACATGATGTAACGAGTTATCGACATCTTCAGAGTTTTGTATTTTTCTCTTCGGTATTTATTCAATACCCTTTTGTCAATCTCCCAGATCTATCAATGTCACCAAAAAACAGCGAACATCCGTTTTTAAAGGATGAAGAGAAGCGAATTTAACGCCGCGTAATCTGATTTAATCGGAGAATTTACCGTGTCATACATTTCCCGGGGAGTGGTTATTAAAAGTTGACCGATATACTTAATCTGGTCTCATGAATCATTTATTTTTTCCGGGCTGATATATCGGGCAACTTCAGCCCTACGGCGAAAAACAGGAGCACGAAGGTGAGAGGAGCAGTCGATTTCTCAGAGCCCGGCATCCGCCGCGTCAGATGACGTTGAAATGTGATCGGACTTATCTTTGCGAATTACGAGATGCAAACACTTATTACATAACTTCAATTTGGAAACACGAGACATGCCATAAGCGAGCGTTACGGCCTGCAGGGGCCAGGGGCTACTTCCCCTAACGAGTTGACGTGTCATTTTCCCCTCCTGAGGATGCACAATTTGTTGGTTTCGCCATTTTTCTTTGAAAAAAGCTCTTTGTTCAGAGATACAAATGGAAAGTAAATTCATTCAAAGCATGCTCCATTGGTATCTACAACCTCTTCCATCGTTCGGGTAATAAACGAATTCCTCGAAGAAAAAAATCTGTTTGTCTCGATCCAATCCATTCATCGAGCCAATTTCGAATACTTTCGGAAATCTGAAGGAGCAGTAGTGATATGAACAGTAAGTTATGAATTGCATATTTGTTTCAGAGAAGTGGAATACATTGATGTAAGTTTCTAACATATGAAGTACATTCTGAGTAAGTAACATTGCAAGTGAGCGGGTCGAAGTTGTTGAGCTGTTTCGAAAGTTTGCAATTAGCGTGTATTTTTCCCACGGATTTGCGAGTGGTTCTATGTACAAAAGCTTTTTAGAAAATTGCACAGGGAGGAAAGATTCTCGATCACCGGAGACAGAGAGGGCGGTGACTGTTAAGATAGTATGTAAAAGATTTGTCAGACTTAAAGGCTACGAAACTTTCGCGTAGTTAGAAAATTTTTACGAGGAACTATCCTTTACACGTCTCCTGAAGATATTACGTAGAGCATCGTTCCAAAGTTTCCTCGAAACCGTGGATTCCAAATGATTCGCGCGGAATGTATGCTTAATCTTCGCGGACACGGTCCTTTCAACAACAACATAAATTCGGAATGCTGTGCCATATTCGGCGTGTGACGTAACACACATTCTTGGAACATGAATATTACTTCTACTTCGACTTGTTAAAAATATTTGAAAACTGTTTTAACTTCACGAACCAAAATCTTCAGCGAATACACACAATGTCAATTCATAACATTTTATTAAAAATGAAAGTAAAATATAATAAGATAATTTTTAATAAAATATACATTTTACGGATATATTAGATTGTAAAGAAAGAAATGCAGCATTTAAACCTATGTTTTTAAAGTGTTATAACTCACACAAAAAACAATTTTATTACAATTACTTTAATAAAACAATAATATGAAAATTAATTTTATAGAAAATTTACAATATTGTATAATAGCAACATTAAATTATTATGAGAATTGATTTTAATATTATTGTGTGTGTGTGTGTGTGTGAGGGGAATAGTATTAAAATTAATATTATCTAAAAATATAAAGCTGTGTATTCGTTGACACTTGCTCGAGCGGCACTTCGGCCTAGTTTGCGAAACGCGAAAAACGCGTTTTGACATCCTGAAATAAAAGCCAAATAATTTAATAAAAATTTGAATAAAATGAAATATTAAAAGCATAATTAAATAGAGCGTAAAAAATAAGATTTAAAATGACATATAACTCATTAAATTAAGGTAAATATTTATTGGTATAAAATTGCAATTAGAACAAAGGAACAAAAATCCTGCATTTCTTTCTTTACAACCTAATAATAGTTTACAATACTAAACTACTTCAAGATCTGAGCTTTATCTTGCTATTGAATATTCAACAGATTCACAATACTGTTAAATTAAAATGGTGATTTTATATACATATATATATATAAAGAATTTATTCAAAAGTGTATAAATAATTGTTTATCCTTAAATTTTCCAAACATCGTGCATTACTGCGGTATGAATCGTTTTTCGAGTAAAGGGGAGCGTACACTGATGGTTATAGTGGTTGTTCAACACTCTCCAATTATTCTAGACACATAATGTACAGCGATTGCAGGGATTACGAGCAGGTTAACCCATTTCCATTAATTTTACCTAGTACTCCATTGTCAATTACTGTAATTATTAGTGATTATATTAACAAAATTATTCATGGTTTGCAACTGAAGTTGTTTATTAATTCAACTATAACAATTTTGAACTTGATATGTTTCAACAAACACATTCGGATATGCAGATTATAACTCAGGTATTAAAGGTTTATGTAAAGACTCATCGTGTTTATAAATTTGCCAGAGAATAATGCTAAAAGTAAAACGATGATAAAAATGAATTACGATAAAAAGACGATCAAAACGAGAGGGGCGAGTGAGAGGGAGAGAGAAAGAGAACCAAAGCGAAGCGAAGCAAAATTCGCAGTTTTTTCTAACGGTCTGGCAATCGTTATTGCCGGGTCGAAAGTAACGATAATGATTTCGCAATGGAGGCAGCCGGTGTGTGCGGCAATCGGTACACGCAGTAATATTCGACGCAACGAAAAGAAATAAAGATTATTCCTGGTGTATGGAGGCCGTAAACCGGATCGAGGGAAAAGTATCGTCCCCCCTGGTGCAGGAGGTGGGTGGGTGAAGGGCAGAGATGCGCGTGCACCGACATATCCTCCGCGAAAATCCCCTCGAGACAATAATCCCAAGCGTGCCAGTTGCAAATTAACCACAATGACTGTACACTGGCAGACGGCCGGACGGCCGCGTGTTCGCGCGTGCATGCGACCGAATGCTCGACCGCGCGTGAACGATGCCCCGTTCGTGCGTTATAAGCTCCCTGTATAAACGTGAATCGGCTGGAACCAACCGATACCAAACGACGGAGAAAATAACAAAATGAGGACAAGGCTCGTAACGAGGCAGCGCCGAACGAAATCACGTTATTTTTAATCACCCGCCAGCCGGAATCCTTCCGATTGCTTTCAACGTATCAAAGTGATTTTTTCGATAACCTTTCGCGCTCCCGTCAAACTAACGTATCCCGAGACATAACTAGATTGTTGCATAGGGTAAGTGTTTCACCAAAAAATAATAACTACATTCTAAAGGTTTATTATCAGCTTGTTGCATATTGAATGTCCGATTTTAGCATGTAAACGTTGTAAAGCGTTTTGATAAAAACATCTGGGCAATCTGCGTCGTATTCTTGATACGTAGCTTGATCTTTTTTCAGAAATTATATGACTTAGTTCACTAGATGACAAATAAAGAAATATTTGGAACATTTTCATTTGGTTGAAATCGTGATGAAAATATTTTCGTAAATTTCTCCGTAAGGAGAATTTAAAAAATGTGTTTCATTGTTTTAAATCGGTTGTTAACATATACATGCTGAAATTTTTATATCGGATTACTTTATACTGTGACCCAAAGTAAAAATCTACAAAACGTCATTCTACATGCAGGTTAATATAAACCGATTATCCATGTATTGTTTTACAATAACTGATGTGTTACTAGCTTTTTCCACTATAAAATACTTCCATCTTAAAATTGATGAGTTTCCAGGGTCAAAGAAACAGATAAAGTTTATTTGCTTCTTTATCACGTTTAATTCGTTTGGCGTCATTCCGTTAAAGTTCTTCCTTGACAAAAGGATATTCGATATGCGTTTTAGATCGGAAATGATATAACAAAATCTATAATATATATCCAGTGTCCTGTGAATGCAGTTTTGTTCATTAACTGCACAGCCGGAGGATATTTAATTGGTGCACGATTTATATAATTTCGTGAAGTACGTGTCACAGAAAATGTCGTAAAAATCGAAATACACGAGATGAATACAGACATACGTTTAAAAAGAGCGTAGCAATTAGTCAATTGAATTCATGAACCTCTCTGATCCATTCGGCTCGTTAGTATTCTATTCAGTCAATTTGCTTGACCTATTCGCGTGCTCAATTCTTGAAACTTCTGCTTCCGAACTTTCTACGATTCACTTACTGATAATTAAAAAAACTGAATAATTCGTTTAAATTACCGTTCTACGCTCGAGAGGGATTTATCTGTAAATACATCATTTAGACAATCTTCTGTCTTCGGTACGAAGTTTCACGGAGAGGAAAGTTGTGATATTTCAATTCTCCTGCAATTTATACCAACTTCTCACTTCTTAAGTAAAAGAAATTTTCCAGATAGCGAAATTAAAAACTGTGATTTATAAGTTATTCTTTACTTAGATATATAAGTTATTTTTTAGAGGAATTATCGAGACTATAACTCCACCCAATTTTATAACTTTACCCAATTGTAATATGAAAAATAAAATCTTATTTTACAGTTGCTTGGGTGGATGAATATTGACTGTTACAAATATATTTATTTATGTCAGGATATTTTGGATTATTTTCGGACCAAAATTAGATATTCTTAAATAGTTTCTGTCTGATAAAAAAATTAGGAAATTACTAAAAGTTGTATGATTTTTTACGAAGTAGTTATTTAAATAGTTTCGAACAATTCTATTTATTAAAATCGCATAGTAGTGAACTTTGTAGTGAAGTTATTTCCACTAAATCGTGGTTTATCGTCGGCAATTTTTTGTGAATTTGTAACGAATATGCAGCAACCGTAATTGTGGAACAGTTTCGATCACGAAGCGATTATTCAACTGCAATCAATAGGGATACCACTAAACTGAGAACGGGCGAAGTTACGACAGTGATAATACGAATTCCAGGCATTTTAACTGTGCGGAATGGTTTAAAGAGGATTATAAAGCAGCGTAAACATCGATAGCGCTGGAACTTTAATATGCAGCCACGAATTCTCCGTGGATAGAATTTTCTCGCTCAGCTTCCTTTTTTTCGCGTTAATCGCGGTCGTTGTTTCCGAGCGAAGTTATTTTCATTTGTCTGGCAATAAATCTCCGAGATGAAACTTTTGCGATATTAAGCTTATCTCTTTCTTGAAACAAAATAATTACTGTGTTGCGAAGATTTAAGGTCCAGTATATACAATACTTTATTTATTCACTATCATTTCCTCAATGCAAAAAGATTTGTAGAAAATAAAAGTTATCGAAATCAATTATAAACAACCGAAGTAAAAATATATTTTTTTCTAAATCATTTTGAAGTAAGAAAATATTAAACATTTCACGCTATAGAATAATAACAAGACTTGTACAAATCTAGACAATTTAATGAATGAAACAGCAAATCTAAAAAAGAAATATTCGTCAATAGATAATGGACAGCACAGAATAGAGAGCATTCTTTCTTGATTAGGTTTCGCATATTACTAGCATGTCATTTTTCCTTTATTCGTCTTTCGTGAAATTGAATGCCTTTGTGTTTGACGTACACAGGAACTAAGTTTGAAATAAATTCCGAGCGTGTATGAGGTTCGTATAAAAAGCCAATCGTGGAATGCACTACGTTATATGAATTGCAAGCAACTTTTATTGGAAATTCAAATCGCTTTTGGGAATAAACATCCCTTTAATTAAACATACTGTTATATTATACAAACATATATTTTATAAAACTAAACCTGACAAGTAGACTGCGGATTTTATGCATTTTTGACAAAAAAGCATAAAAGCACAATTCAAAGCAGTGGACACATTAAAAAGATTTAAAGAAATTTTCATTTCACTCCTGTGTCTTGCAATCAATGCATACATTTGTTATTTTGCATAAAGATCCGCAGTCTATTGATAAGGAACAATACGAGTATTATTATTATTATTAAAAGAGTCACCTTTATAAATATTGACATATTTTAATTTTTTTATTATACTCTATCTGTGAAGAGAACAAGCCTCAGAAAACAAAATTCGGAATTAAAAGTGTCGTCATACTGTTAAATAATGAGATACAGACAAAATAATGAGAAAATGTCCAAATAATAAGAAAAATATATACACCAAACCTCAATACAAAACAAACTTCTGATTTATGGACAGAAATTATGTCTCTTAACGTAGCCTCTTGTGTTACAAACTTTTATACTAAATTAAAGATCAATCACTCGGAACGGATCACACGGTAGCAGACCGTTTCTGGGGAAACGATTAACAGCAAACGAGCGGATAATATCTCACGTCAGTTCCGAAAGAGCGGTGATCAGTGGTCGACGCGATAAATCTCTCGATTGCGAGCCGAGCAGATGAACTCCTGCTGGTCATGTATGACGGGAAAGCGCATCGGCGCGCATCCCACCGTTTAAAGGAGATTACAACGGTGTTTCCAATTTCTCCCAAGTGAGTAGCCACGGGGGCCGAGTCGGAATAGTACTTGAGCTATCATCACTTGTGCGCGGTACGCGCGAGATTCCACGACTACCGCACTAGATACACTAATCATTATTAACTCGACACAATCTCATTATCTAGTTGCGCTGTAAACCCCACGCAGAATCTCTTACCGGAAGATTCTAGGCAGAGATCCCGCAGCAGCCGCTTTGTGCCGCGGCCTAGCCAAGCGTTTATTAATTATTGTATATAAGCACATTTGAGGTTTACCGACTATGCCAATCCTTTAATGCCGTCAACTTTATTGCGCGAAATTTATACGACTGGAACAAGTTAACTATGCGCGCCGCTGCCGAACGTTCGATGGCGAAACTTTACTCGCCTAACAGCCGCGATACTCAAGTTTTCAATGACCGTCTCATGGAATTTAATATTAACTCGCTAGGATCATACGCAACAGAATATTGAAATATGTAATACCTAATAAGTAGACTGCGGATTTTATGCATTTATTATTACAAAACGAGTAGATCAAATACAAATCAGTAAAATTATTAGACATTTAAAAATACTAAAGTATTACATTTCCAACACACATGAAAAAAGTTGACAAGAGAATTCTCCCAAAAGTTATTATGCTTCCTTGAAACGGGTGGTTAAAAATATTGTTTCAAAAGATAAAAGGCACTTACTGCCACGGAACATGCATGTAATAATTTTAAAAAAGATAAAAATTCTACTCCATTCTAATTGTTTAATAATATTTTAAATTTTGTCACCAAAGACATTTCCAAACTTCTTCAAAGAACGATTGAAACTACTCTACACATGTCCATGGACTTAATAATGAAGCCTCCCTTCACGCTCTCCCGAATTCAATTAAAAAATGGAAACTTTCAATCGAATTAATCTGAGCAGACTCCGCAACGTGTAAAACGTAGCTTGAATTCCGTTTGTCTTCGTTCGCGTTCCCTCCCATCTCTCGTTAGTTATACCCACTGCGTCCTAACAGCTTAACTGATTGCAATTACCGTAAATATCCGCGCTTGCTAATTGAAACGTAATAACGAACCATTCAATTTTCAATCGCTGGAGATCCGCCGTAATTATTACGACGGTGATTTGCCAAAGGACGAAAGAATACGGGGGAATCTTCGTTCCTATTGCGCAAGATTATCCGGATTGTCCACGGTGCGTTTAGGGGTGGCTTCGGTGTTATCCACGTAATCCACCGTCATGCAGAGGGGTTGCTTTCGGTGAATTCGGCGGAAAATTAATATCATTACTTTGCCATACCATGAATGTAATTGATTTTCCCCGTAGGATGTTCCGATATTACGGGCATGCGTCTAGCTAGACGTTTATGGTGGTTGTTCGGAATAGTTAAAATCCCCTGGTATAGAATCTTAACGAACATCTGAGCTTTTTGACAACTTGGTTCGTTATTAATATTTGCTTTTCACGAGTATTGCCTCCACTAAAATTATACGTCGTTAATGTTTGTTTTAGAACTTACATTTATTATGGTAAACATTTATAATGGTGTATTACTGTCTAATTGAATCCAGAATTTATATTTGTTGGCTTATATGTATGATACTTTTCCGAATATAGTAGGTAGGCCTTCTACATATTAGTGTTTGTCACTTTGTCAGTAGGTTACCTTTCAGTCAGTATTGCTATTATAAAAAATATTTTTGTTCATTTTTAAAGCACGTTTATATTCCTTAATTTCATGTAGAAAATGTTTTTGACATTTAAAACGGTTTGATTCAGAAAGACTAAATTTTATTTAAATTGTGTGGAATACACGAGAGGAACACCACAGTATTATAATAGATATCTCATAAATCAGAAGTAATAATTGATTATGCGGTTATTATAATGAAATACAAATCAATTTTTAATCACGAAATTACGTATTTGCTTATAAAATAACGTATCTGATAATATTGCTTTTAATATATAATATTGATCAACCTATCAAACTTTTCTCATTGTTTATGAGTGCATAATATCATACACAGTTAAAACTCATTATATAGTTATTAGCCCAGATAGGTTAAAAAATATTGGATGCCTCGAATTTGTTCAAATTAATAACTAAACACTGCAAAGTTTCATGTATCCACAACTCGTTAAACTTTTAATAAGCTAGAAGTCACAGTTATATATTTCAACAATAAAAACGCCATTATCTACCAAATTTTTATAACAATCGTTTCGAATCGAATTGTGCATGTAAATTTCCACCGAAAGCGTTATATGCTCTATAAAAATTAATTGTCGAGGCAAATATCGTTTTTTAGAAACGCGGACCTAAAGTCGACGTCTGTCGGTAGTGTCGGTGTATCCGTGGCCAGAGAAATACTGCGCGATAAATTTTTCGCGTCGACCCGACTTTTTTTCCGCTGCCGACTAAGCTTTTTTCGCAAATTGAAACTGATCATGCGAAGCATGCGTCAGGTAATTACGAAAGCTGTGCTTGCGAACTCGTCGGGCACAGGAACAGGAACAGGACCGCGTCGCAGTGTAATTGTGTCGTCACGCTGCTCGTTTTTGCGCCTCCGTAATTAAAAAGACTTTACCCCGCGTTCCTTGTATTAGAGGGCCCTTTTCTACTTGGCGAATTAAACAAAAGGAAAGAAACTTTTCAAATCTGTTGATAAAACGTGTCTCGAATGCATACGCCATTATGAACACCGTGTGTATCCCGGTGTGCAGCGACGGCAATGCGCAAAAAGTGAAAAAGAAAGAATAATAAAGCCGCAACGGCGATATAAACAGACAATTTATGTTCATATAGAGTATATCGCGAATGTGCGGTCTATTACAAAACGATTTTCACGTCATTGATAAAGGGCCGACAGTGCCACTACTACAGGCACCACAGCTTTCGATAAAAGGTGCTGGCGGTGCGAGCTTTTTACGGGAATCGATACCGTAAGATGCTCGTAACTAACCTTTATACTTTTCGAGTTGCACGAGGCACAGTGACGATGAAACCGGTGAGTAATTTGTTACAAAAAAATTGATACGCTCCATGGCCGTATTGAACGCGAGCTCGTCGACAGTTTCAATCGCGCTGTATTTTTATTTTCCACGGTTTCGAGATGAACAGACTTGTGCATTAAAGCGAACGGATTTTCTTCCCGCGTTATGCACAAGTGGTTCAACGATTTAAACAGTTCCAACTTTCCCCTGTAAAATAGAAAGTAATTTATTCTGGCTTCGGTAGTATCGCACCTGATTCCTGAATTTACGACTACGTGTACAGGGTCATTTGAATGTGATCTCTCGAATATATTCCTAACTTTGAATACACAAATATATATTTCGCAAAATTAGATTTGTTTGAATTTATTTCTCTTTTAAATAATTTTGGTAAATATTAACCAATGCGACGGTATTCTACAAATTTTTAAATATTTCTACCGTTTAAGGTTCCATCCACCCAGTTTTTTGTTATAAATGTTTAATATCTCTAGTTGAGTTATGATTTCCATGGTGTGCTATTCAATGAATTTATTTCTTTGAATAGTCCATTCATGATAGGTAAATATGAACATGCATGATTTCGACAATAATAATAAATATGATAAAAATCGTTAAAAATCTGAATACAGGGCGCGGTCTCCTATAAAACACTTTTTAAAAAGTCACCCTTAGTCGTTTATAAACAAATTCTAATTGTAAATAGTATAGTGACGTTTGGACCATCATGTTCATTTTTGTTGTTTATATAGGGTGTTCTATAAGACGAAAATGAAGAATCAGTTAATAACAATTAAAATGCGGCAACCCGACCGACGGTCCTAACGCGCGCTTCTGTGACGTACGCAACGTACAATCTCCGTGGGTTGGGTTGCCGTATTTTAGGCGGATTTTCGATCTCCGAGCCTCTCCTCCACTCCGGTCCCAATTCGGCGGCAATCGCCCATCGTCGGGGACTCTGTTCGGGTCTCTCGCCCCCTCTCCACCAATGAAAACATCGCGAGAGTGGCCACCCCACCGCCGCCGTCGCACCGTAAATACCAGCGACCCTCACGGACCCAAAGTTTCGGCCGCGGTGTCATTACTATAATGACAGTGAAAGTGAATACAAGTGCGTTTCGTTACATCGCGTGTGATTGTGTAAACCGGGTCATCCGTTATGAAGACGCAGAAAGTGAACAAGTGTACAATGGAATACGGTGGCTGTTAAGTGGTGAGTAGAGTTTTATTGTTTAAAATTAATTCTGCATTTAAGTGAATTATTTATTTTTCACCGATTTAAATCTTTTCTCGCGATAATTTCCTCTTGTGTCGCGACGAACGATTGAATTTAAACGAATTTGTTATTTGCTTTTTATCGTTCAATAGAAATCAAGTTTATTTAATTTCAGATCAAATTGATTTTGATTTTACATTCAATTTGAATGATTTATTTTCTATTTATTCGGGCTTGTTGTTGGATGGTTATTCGATTGAATTTAAATGAATTTGTTATTTGTGTTTTATCATACAATGGCAATCAAGATAAATTGATTTAATTTTAGTTTAAATTTCGAACTTTTTCTTTTTCTTTTAACACTAAACTTACCATCACCGGTGAAAATGACCGATTTTTTATTTTACAATTATTGAATTAATAAAAAGTATTTAATAAGAAATAATTGTGTAGATATAAAATGTCTGTACAGAAAGTAGAAACGTTCAATTTAAAAATCTTAACCAGCAAATTAAGAAAGACAACAAATGTGTGTGTTCGCAATGTTATTCCGTGCATCAGCGTATTTATTTTTAATATTTCCATTGTTAATTGGAAAACGATAAACAGTGTGGTGATGACTCGAAAAACAGAGGACCATTTACAATTTACAATTACAAAATTAACACACATCGCACAGTGAACGATAATAAAATTATTATTTCATATTGTTCCTAATCTAATTGTACCTGCAAGGATACAAATCGTTCATTCCCACCCCCTCGCTTGCAATTTAAACAAATATTTGCAATGCAGGAAGAACAGAAATTTAAATCGGTAAAAATGTTAGAAGAATTTAAAAATACTGTTATATTACTTTAAAAACTTCTTAAACACATTAAGAATGGAAATAAATTTCTATTTGACTCCGGTCTGTTGCGATTCAGGACGAAATTTTTTATTTTGCATAAACATCCGCTGTATAGTTATTACAAACTCCAGAATATTATTACGTCAGATAGTCGTTCTACGTTTATGGATCCTTTTTCAACGTATACAATACGCCGTTGAACTAGCAACAAGCGGTAACTTTAATCACGTTAGGGCCATGTATTCCATAGCTTACGTTCTTGAACTTGAGATACCATTTTGAGTGTACATAACCCGCTGCGTTATTTGTGTGTGCATCCATGTGTCCGGAAGTTAGCTTTGCCTAGGGCGCATCTAAATCTTCATCTAATTTGCTAGCGTCTATAGGCAGAGTTGCGCTAATACTAGACACATTACCAGCGAATTGTCGTCATTGAACTATTACTGTTCGAACAATGTCAGTATCGCAGTTTACCTGCTATCACAACCTCTGTGATTTGTGCCCTCTTTGCTTGTCTAACCAATTCTCAGTGCACTTACGAACGTATTGCCATAGGGTACCGTCAGATCTAATCACTAAAACCTAATGTAGCTTGAATGCTGTATTAGTGGTATTGAGTTGCCTAAAAAGTGATGTCACAATTTTCGGTAAGAGGTGTGAAACGTTTTCCAGTGCTAGATTTCGATATTCCTAATACAACTCCTGGCAAAAAATCTTCGGTCGCATTTAAAAATTAATTTCCTTAAAGTTGAACCAGGGAACAAGGGACACTACCCAGGTGTAACACGTAGATCATTCAAATCAGTTAACGTTAATATGAGCAATAAATATTTTAATGTTACTGAATTTCGTCCTTATGTGATCAACTTGAAATGCTTATCACTCTTAGCAACGTTAACCGATTTGGATGCAATTTTCACTGTGTGTACGTATAAAAATAAGAGATGTAATATAGGAGTCGAGTAGTTTCGAGGAAAACAGCAAGCGTTGCCTCGAGGAAAGAGAATTAGCTGGGATGTCATTATCGCAGCTGATTAGTAACACGTTAGTTTAAATAGGATGAAGCAGTGGAAATTATCCTAGCTATTACACACGCTGTTTACTTGCAAATCATGTATTTCAATATCATTGTCCGCCGTCGACCGCGATACCTGTTACTCGGTACAATCGGAATAATATTTCATACGAATTAAATTCACCGTTGCAATGTTAATTACTAAATTATAGTTTCTGCGACGCGGCGGCGTGCGCAATAAACGCATTGTATAATGCGACGATCAGGGTAGGAGGTGGGTAGAGGGTACCGATAAGGCAACGATAACGAAGAATATTGCAGTAATTATCTCGTCGGGAACAATGCGACACGCGTTTACTATTGTGGAACCGCGCGAAATTTCGATCTGATCAATATGCACATAGCTGAGGCGACTTTCTGGAAATGAGCACGGGATCGCGCGCGCGTCACCGCAAAAATCTCCATAACCTTTCGCATATAAGTGATCATAAATCATCGTAGTTTCCCCGGGGTTGCTTCCGACGCTTCTCCGCGAGACCTGACGCGAGACTTCTGGCTTTATATCGCGAGACCGCGGCCTCTGTTTTATGTATTACATAAGTCGAGCGCAGAAGTGTGCTCACCACTCGATAACGTTTTCCATTTTACCGTGTAGACATGCAGTGGGTAACGAAAGTATTCGAATGCCCTTTAAAACAGAATAACTTTTTTTATAATTCTACCAAACGACCTGATTTTTTATAATCAATTAGAACTATTAGTTTATGAAATGACGTGCAAAAAAGATTTTCGAGAAATTATAATTCGCCAGATTACATGCAAAAGTAAAAAAGGCATTTTTTAAAACTTTTTTATTTGGGCCCTGAAAATTTAAAGTATATGTTTTTAAGATCTATGTTAGAGTTATACACATGTGCTGAAAATTTCATCGATATCGGTTGACGCAGGAAAAAACGACACGCATCGAAAGATGTACGATTCTGTGGATTTTAAGCAGAAACTGATCAAAAGTCATGTAGAACTACGATTTTCACCATTTTTAACCGCTTGTAGCTCGCTTGTGTATGTTAATCGGTTTCGATGACATTTTCAGCACGTATACAACTAACATATATAGATCTACAAAAGATATATTTTAAATTTTCATTAAGGTCCCAAATAAAAAAGTTTTAAAAAATGCTTTTTATTTTTTGCATCTGACCTTGTAAATTATAATTTCTGGAAAATCTTTTCTGCATATCATTTCGTAAACCACTGCTTCTAATTGATTATAGAAAATCAGGTCGCGTTTGGTACAATTATGAAACAGTTATTTTGTTTTAAAAGGCGTTCGAATACTTTCGTTACCCACTTGTATGTACATGCGTGATTACATTAATTTCGCTCGCGTGTGTCGCTTCATACAAGTCTGTGCCGCAACGCAGACCGCTGCATTTCCATTCTAATCTCCGTAAGATTCATGTCGATGTGCGTCATGAATTTCGACCTATTTCTCTCTACTTCTTGATAACGATTGCTGATAATTATTAGATCGCGCATGTTTATGCAAATTTGTCGGTACTGTTTTACTAGGGTGTTAAAGGGATCGTAAATTTTGTATTACACCTTCGAGGTGCTAGAAATAGGCTACCACTCAAATGTTTGTGCCATCTAGCTTCATTGTTATGATTACTTCGCGTGTACGGAAAATGCATGAAACCTACAAGTTTATTACTAGCAGTAGAAGTTTGCAGTTAGTGCGGTACTTAATAATTTAATTTTTGAACTAAGACTGAAGTATCACTAAAGTAAATTTTATAATTGGTTTAATACACAATTCATTATAAATTGGAATAACCTATTTATTTGTTTGAAAATTAACCAAATCGAAGTTTAAAATGTCTAGTGAATTTTCGGTTAACCTGTATATTACATCATGCTAGAATTTATTTTTGATTTTTGCATAGAGGTAGGCAGTCTATTATTTTTTATCAGTGTTTTTCTAAAATATTATTAACTGTTATGATACTGTATGAGACTAAAACGTACTATTTAATTTCTCATTCAACAAATTAAAAATTATTAGAAATATTTTTCGTTGCTTTAAAGTCAATGTAAAATTACTATAAAATGTCTATAATCCCAACGCCTCATAAAATACCACGAGTGAAAAAGAAAAATGCGTAGACTCGCTGTAAATCGAGTTTATCGAAAACCGTGAATTGTTTCTGAATCCAAGAAAACAAACTTCCAACTGATAAGTCAGAAAAAGACCAGGAAATGGTGTCGGCACTTACGGAGAGATCGATATTTCTCTAGGAGCATGGCGGTCTGGTTGCGGAAAAAAAGCCGCACGTCATGTCAGTGCATGTTTTCTATCAATGCGCAACGGAAGTTTTGCTGGTAGCAGAGAGCAGGTCAGAAATGATACTCCTCTCGTAGGAAGATTTAACAAGTTTTTCCCCGATTGCCACTGCCCTGGAAATTCACGGAAGAAAGTAATCCTGCTCGACGAAGCGAAGTAAAGCAGTGTCGTGCCATATCAAGGAGAAGGTCCGCTCCAAAAATTTTCTCGTTTCGAAAGAAAAAAGCAACCGCTAAACGACTCCTGGCACGTGACGCTACCCGGTGAGACAGAATGAGAGCGTGACGCAAAAGAAAATAAGAAGTCGATTCTATATTCCTTTTCTTCAGTTAGCGGAATGATGAACTGAAACTTGCCAATCCGATTTAACGTTTCCTTTTCGACTGTATTTTATGATACTGTATTTGCCTTTATACACATTCCCCCGAGTTCGGGTTCCATCCTTTGTGCACCGTTCCAGCAAACTCCAAGCGGAAGCAGACGTTTCTTATGAAGCCTACTTGCTTGCTAATATTCAATCTTTCTTCTCTTGATATGTATACGTCATACTTAAGTCTCGAATACGTAATCATCCATTTAGCAGTAGAATAGTTAGCACTAAAAGTGGCTTTATACAGGGTGTTCGACTATAATTCTCAGAAAATTTCAAGGGTTGGTTCTCCGTGATAATGTATGATGAAAATGAAGAATTCAAAAATTGCGATTTCGGCTTCATTTTTTAGTTGAGGTGGGAAAAATTATTTGTATCCCAACAGTTATAATTAGATCGGGAACAGTATGAAATAATAATTTTATTATCGTTCACTGTGTGCGATGTTTTTCGAGACACCACCACACTGTTTAATATTTTCCAATTAACAAAGGAAATATTAAAAACAAATTCGCAGATTATGACATTGAGAACATTTGTTGTCTTTTTTCATTTTCTAGTTAATGTTATTAAACTAAATGTTTCTACTATTTCTGTACAGATCTTTCATACCAATACAGTGATTTAGGAAGGTGTATTATAATAATAGCACATAATGCATATATGTAATTACAAAAATGAACATGGTGGCCCAAACGTAACTAGACTACCTACAATTGAAATTTGTTTATAAACGACTAAGGGTGACTTTTTAAGAAGTATTTTATAGGGGACCGCGCCCTATATTCAGATTTTTAACGAATGTATCATATTTATTATTATTGTCCAAATCGTGGATGTTCATAATACCCAACATGCATAGAATATCCAAAGAAATAAATATATTGAATAGTACCCCATAAATGCATGTTTATAGTCTCAGTAGTCATAAATCGACTGGAGATTTTAAACATTCATAACAAAACTGGGTAGATGAAACTTCAAACGGTAGAAATATTAAAAATTTTGTTAAATATCGACACGTTACATAGTTACATTTCAGCAAAATTATTTAAAAGTGAAATGAATGCAAATTTTAATTTTGCAAGATCGAGTGACAGTCCAGTTATAAATTAAGAAATTTCCAGCTCCAGTTTGTTAATAATAAAAATTGTGTACAAATATACCTTGTATACAGCAATCTACAGGTATGTTTACTATACAGGATGTGCCTAAAAATATTGCATGTAGAAAGGAATACGAACTAATACTACCTTCTGCAGAAGTATCTCAGAGGTACATACAGGTGAATATTATACAACGTTTCCTAAGGTCTAGTTTTCGACAAATTGGAGTTTGAAAATCCGTCTATCGACATCCGTACACAATGTCTACACGGTACTCAAGCATAACTACGGAGGGAACAATGTTGCCGGCGAATGCTGCTGTCAGTTAAACTTGGTTTCAGTGAATTCTTGTCGATCAAAACTGTATCGGCGGAAACCGTATCGGCGATTTTGACATAACTCGATACGGGTTCTCTAAAGACTAGCTTCATCTGTCTCATTGTTGTTTCTGTTCGAAAATCTTTGGGAACATCAATACTACTGTTATAATTATTTTCGACAGTTCGCCATTAAGAACATTCAGACCGTAATGCAAATATTGATACAATAATTTACAGACTGCGGATTTTTATGCAAAACACAATTTTTCTCGATCGATTGTAAGAAATGAAAGCTAGATAACAATGTATTTCATCTGTCAATAATCTTAACAAAAGGAAACTGATGTAAACAACATTCCTAAATTCATCTGACGTATTTACAATTTCGTTTTTCACTGAGATCAAGATGTGTAAAAAAAAAGTTGCAGAAGTGTCTTTGATTTTGAATTTCAAGTTCAAATCTGTTTATTGCAATTGCATTCTGCTGCACATTCACTGTACATTGATTGCCAGCTAAAATACGTAGGTCTTTTTAAACAATTTCTTGTACAGAAGTACTTATTCGTATCTAATAGATGTTGTTGAATTATTGTTGTTCTTAGTCTCATTATATTATCGATGGCTTTATATTGTGCTCCGGATCCCTTTGGTTTTTAAAAGCGTCGATCGAAGCCAATCAAAAGAATCTTAGATGTCGAATTGATTGATATTCATGAGTACATATTGAACATGGTCCCGTCGGTAGTATAAAGCGCGGATGAGCCGTCGACGTGGCCAGAATCTTGTTTGTCCCGTGTCGCCGTAGAAAATTATGCGCGCTCGCTGTTTGAGCTCTCGTATTTGTGCGGTTGTCAGCTACTTTCGATTGCGTGCGGTTAGCGATGCCTCCCGCGGCGCGAATTTCACCCGAAGGGGACCGATTTCGAGGCGGATAAATGAAGGAGGAATTGCCGCTGCTGCCGGTGGTGATAGTGTGGGCTTGGTTCGGGCAAAAGGTGGCGAAAAGCGGGCACGAAAAGGGCCGGAGAGGAGGGTACGGGGAGAAACGTGGCACGGGGATACATTGCGGTCGATTACACAGGAAAAATCGTAAGCACGCAAACCACTTTACGATTCAATTCGCCGTGGTAAATCACGCGTGAACGAGAATCGATTTAATGTTCCCTGAACGCGTGCACGTGATGTGGACAATGCGCCGCTCCGAAATACACGATGATGAACGAGCTTCACCCGCTGCCGTTGCCGAAAGTTGGTTATCGCCTAAAGATCCGATTTGTACGTTTCTACTTACTCCCATTCGCGTAATTGCGCAAACTCCGATTTAATTTCCTAAAAGTTGTGCAGAACAGATCAGTCTTTCTGTGCAGTTAGAAAGATTGGTTTTGTAACGGAAATTTAGAAAAAATTGCATTTGGTTTGTATTTGAAGGGAATAATTAGACTGCGAATTGAGTGGGTACAACATAAAAGAGGGAGAATACAATAAATTTAAAAAAATTAAAATTCTTGGCTTATTTTCAGCTCATTAGAATCATTCAGAAAAGGAAATCCGCATATGTATTGTAGTTTCTGTTTCTCGCAATTAAGAGGGCATTATACAATAGTTTCTCTCATAAAAAAAAAAATCGATTTCTTTTTATTGTGCTTTCTTTAATTAGTTTATTAAATTTCACTATGACAATATGTGAATATGTGTGTGTCGTAGTTAGCTCTTATCATGAGAATACGTATCAATTATGTATGCATTATTTTAGTTTTTAAAGTTTAGTGTAATGTCCAAGTTTTATTTATTTCAGTATTAATAATATGTTTCATCTCAACAGGAACCCCTCACATCAACTAATTCAGCAAAAAATGTGTAAAAAATTCTAAAAAAGGTATTATTTTAAATCGAAGTTATTTTACGATCCATAGTAATGTAATGCACAGTCCACAGTGCACATAATGAAATAAACTGTGGATGTACAATATTACTTTGTACTTTTGTTTACAATAGAAAGTTGAATAGTTGATAATAATTTAATATAGATTGTTTAATACCGCCATAAAATACGTTGAGATTGCAACACATTAATTTTTGTGTAACCCTTTGTTTACCACGAGCATGAAGTTCGGAAATTCGTGGTACACGCTCGCATTCGAATGCGTTTGATATTGTGGCTGGCCATTGGTCAGTGTTTCTACTTGTAATAAACTCTCGTGATGTTACTGTATTACAGGCTTTCCATTGATGCTATTATGTTTTATCAGCTTATACGAAGTTGTTGTGGCGGGCAGACAATATCATAGTACTAGTCACATTTACAAACATTAATATCAACTGTATTTGGTAATGGACAGACACGAGAACTACACGTTCTCCCCCTGTAAAACGTAATAAATTATCAATTCTATCGAATCGAAAACAAAAGCTGCTGTGAATAGATATATGTACTATATTTTTGATCCAGTGTTGCAATCATGTGTTACAAACTGTATGAAATCAACTATCGATAATATCCTGTGCATTTCCGATTCTAAAGTAAATACATTTAATTGGCATGCTCACAGTAAACACATTAACGTATATTTATTCGCTAAAGTATAGGCACGTGGCGCTTCTATACAGAAATCTATAACTCGAACGGTATTCAAACTAATAATGAAGTTGTTAAACTGAAAGTTCCCGTAGAAACAAATTAAGAAGGAACTTTAAAATCAAATTTAAAGTTCGCAGGAATGAGCAGAATTTTAATTACAATAACCTAGGGAATTATAAATGTGCTACGGATGAAGTATGTATCCAGAAAGATCGATTATTATTATACAGGGTGAGTTACCTAATGTGGCCACCTCAAATATCTGTGTTGTATTTAAACCCTAAGTATGAAGTCTATATATATAAATAAGGGGCTTTGATCATTAGTGAGTGATTAACGAGTAGACTGCGAATTTTTAATGGTTAATGCAAAATAATAATGTTCTGTGTCTGTTATATGGACTTGGAGATCATTATAGTCACTGAATTCCTAATAAAAGGGACTATCATTGTAGGTGTTTAAAAAAGGGTTTATTTTAATTTAAAAAAATGGACATTTGACGTATCTTTAAAAACAACAAAGATATATTTGAGGTGCCAACGTTAAGTGACTCACCCTGTACAGAGATATAAACTTCACGATGTACTCTCACGTGTATTTTCATATGTATTGTCTAAAATATTCTTTTACATTACGGTTACAAACTAGCCAGGTAAATTGTTTTGTATCGTCAATTGACACATTGGCAAAAATTGTTAAGCTCCAGTTGTCGAGGTTCTCCTCTCCATTATCGGCTTATTAAAATTTTACTTTCGCACGGCATGCATTTATGATCATTTCGAAGCCACTGTCGTTCATGTAAACGTTGATCAGTTAACCTGGATGTACTTTTTATGATGTGCCATGCTGTAATACTCGTGAAACTGTTGACGATTAATTGATTGTTTGTCGAGCCAAATGCGAATTGCTATTTACCATTTGTGTTTACGCACACTGCGCAAATATCAAAATGCAGAACGCACACGAAATTGTTGCGCATATTGCTTCGAAAATAACGTGAATTAAGTTCCTGTGAAAAATCAAATCATTGCTACTTAAAAAGTTAAACAGCTATGAAATTACTGAACGAAGTTACAGGAACATTCTAAACAATATCTTGTGAATTTTACACACTTGTATCATAGCTGATACAAATACTTGATACTGTTTAATAACGTTTTACATATTTTATATTCCGATGGAACTGTTCATCGGAATTGTTCATTTATCTCTGGATAGTTCCATCCAGTTGAAAGGTAAATAACAAGGTTATTGCATCAAATTGATTTGTCGCAATTAATAAACACAATTTTCTTAGTTTTTTGAGTTTCTGTGTAACATTGGGTAATTTAGTGTAACATGAATGTGGACATTGTGAATTGAATGTTCTACAATTTTACAGAATTAATTCTGAAAGAAAGAGCGGAAGCCTCGGAGGAGTCTAAAAATACTCTCACATTATTTCGAATTTTTTAAAGCTGGTAAAAAAAGAAATATTTTTCTGCCTGGGTGCAGAACACGCTTCAGAACATTTTTATTTTGTGTAAAGATCCGCAGTTTAATATTTAAAAACATTTCACTCCCACTAAATTCAGTTTGGATTGAAGCACTCGTTTCGTGGCACTCGTAAGGTGGTAAAAGAGTCTCGAATCGGCGAGGTTCTGTTTTCGATTATGAACGAACACGACCGTGTACGCTTGGGTCAGTTGTCCCCATGAAATTTCGTTTCTTGCCACTTGAGCAGCCGCGTTCCTGTGATTGCACAATTACGAAGCGGTGATTATTTGCTTTGCCACGGCCGTGTCACTGTTGCCCCGGACATTGCATTTTCCGTCGAATGGACATCCGACCGCAGTGACTTTTAATTATTCAATTAGCACGTATACTCCGCAAATCGTTACAGCGCTGGGGTCGCAGGCCTGTTAAATTTCGAAACACTTCGGGTGGAGCTCATGCGCGCATACTCCCTTAGAGCCATCATTCACGACAACACGTTCTTCCCGGTGTTAATGCGTCAGAATTCGATATTAATGTGGAAGATGGAAGACATCGACGGAGCACAGGATGTGCCTTGAGCGGGTGACCGAATTTTGGCGGTCTATTCGGCGTGTATTTAAGTGCTAATAGGCGATACATTATTTCTTCAGTTCATTAGCCCTATTTACACCCTGAAAGTTTCTGCAAACTTCAAGAAAGTTAAGACAAATTTCCTCTCCTTTAGCAATATGTTTTGAAGATCGGAAACAACTAAACACTATTTTTGTATTTTATATTGTTCTATAAATATGAAAACATTATACTTTCCTACAAAACATGTACAAAACATGAATATAAATTATATGTTATAATAGTGTAGAGTGTAGGAAAATGGTGGACAGATTATGGATCTTTATAAAAGATGAAGAATTTTTCGGGAAACGGCGTAAAAGCAGAAATGTGTGGCACATATATTCCCGGAAGTATATCATTATGTTATTAAGAAATAATGAATTAGTCATCGGCACATCTAATACATACTAAGCAGAAATTTCTCGTTTCGAAACTTAAGCTCGGTTCGTTCGCTTCTAAAGTGCTTCATAAACTGCTGAAGTGAGACACTTGGGCCTGCGAGCTGCCGCATTATGCAGGAGTATGGAGACGTGGAGGTGAATGATGCGTCCTAATGCATGTCCTATATGCTTGCGCATGAAGTTGTTAAAGTGTTGAAATTAATTGTACTATCTGTTATGGTTGCGAAGTTATTACTACGTGAATCTGAATGGAGCACTAAGTATGAAAGTCACAAAGTAGTTAACGCTGGCGAAAGCTGCCATTAGCATTGCTAGGTTCATGGAACTGTTCGAATCGCCAATTAGGGCTACCGACAATTAGGGCTACCGACAATTACCGACAAACTGTATAACGATTCTTTGTGCTGACATTTGCAATTTGAATAGCATACATTTCCGTACAGTCTTCCATTGACTTTTCAAACTGACAAAGAAGAATAAGAAAGAGAGAGAGAGAGATAGAGAACAACAATTATTGTTATAATTAGACTGTGGATCTTTGTGCAACATTAGAATTTTTGCATGATTTACCAAAAATTGAAATCAGGAAAAAAATTGTCTCTTTTTTTAGAATAATAGGATAATAATATTAATAATTATTAAATAATTTTTTGATCACCCAATAGTGTCATGAATGCATAAAATCCACAGTCTAGTTATGAATTATTACTAGACTGCTGAACTTTATGCAAAATAAAAATTGTATGCATCAACTGCAACAAACCAAGTAATAATTTGCAACTATATATTTAAATTGCAATATATATATTGATGTTCTTTAATTTTTAAAATCTGTCCACGTATGACGTAGCCGTAAATGCATACTAATTACGATTAATATTGATAAGCATCCTTAAGGCCTATTTACTGTGTCATTATTGAGACCAAACTGTCCGACGGTAAATTTACGGTTATCATTAGAACTGTTCGAGCATCTAAAGTACATTTGATATCAATTAATCTTCTCTTTGCTTGCATAAGAAAATGCTTGCAAGAAAATGCTTGCAAGAAATTAATATTTGTCATTAATATAAATAAAACCACTATACATGTAGTCTTCATACGCATAGTACAATGGTTCCAAAATTTATGTTGCTCTTTAAGGAGGTTGCTCTTTAACAAGTTCCCGAGAAATCGTCTGTGAAAGAATTTTTCATGCACTCGCCCCTCCTCATTCTATGTAGGACTCTTTGTTTTCCGTTTCTAACGTGAACTCTGCTCTGAATTGTGTCCGCTTCAGCTCATTAGAGATTAAAGCTATACACAAACCGACCGTTGGACACTACTGTCTTAAAATACGAAATTTTATGCGGACACTATATCATTTTTTCGGTGGAACGATATCATTAACATAAAAAAAACAGCCACACAAATTGGACGATAAGACTCATTTTAAATGAGACATCTAAAATACATAGAATCTTTAATTGCAAATTAATATCCCAGCGATTCTCCACTAAAAAATGGAACAGTGTTTTCAAGTAATCCTTTCCATGTCCAACAGAAGTGTTCAAAACGTGAAGAGGATAATTTGGCAAGTCTCAAATCCTGCGAAAAATCTGCAACGCACGCTGTTAGGACCAGATTGCGACACATAAACGTAACAAAAATATAACGTTCCAAATCTAAAAGTGGATTAAAGTCTCCACTAGCACGAAAGAGAATAGGAGACTGACTCTCGAAGAATCTTAAAAATTCTTAAAAACTCACTTTTAAACTGTAACAGAAATATACCGTTCCAAATCTGAAAGTGGATTAAAGGCGACACTGGCACAAAAGAGAATAAAAAACTGACTCTCGAAGAATCTTAAAAATTCTTAAAAACTCACTTTCAGGATTATATTGTGTCACATAACCGTAACAGAAATATACCGTTCCAAATCCAAAAGTGTCGTATTTAAGGACATAAGTGAAGGGCGTGAGCTCCATTTCATAGCAATTTCCAAAAGTGTCGTGACTCGATTGAGACTTACTAATGCAGTCACGCCGAAATTGGTGGACGGGCGTCTACAGATAGCCCGGTCGAACCGGCGAGCATTTCGATTGAATTCGCAGGTTCTTGAGCAAAGTGGTGAGCGTAACGCGAACTTCTCGAAAAGTAGGCGATGCATGCGAATGCATCTCAAGGAACGGATGGTGTTCCTAACCGCGCGCGATCCTCGAGGGCGAATTCGCCGGGATAATTGAACGCGTTCGAGTGGGCACGTCTGGTGAATGTTTAAGAATGCTGTGGGTCTGGTCACGTACCTTGGCTGACCGCGATCCCTTCGATAACCAGTAGAAAACCAGCGAGTATCAGAACGGCGAGCCAACGACACCACATTTTTAACACTTGGTTCACACGTTGTATCACCGTCGATCGTTTCCCACGTTGGACCGTTTCTGGTCAGCGCGGCGCGCACACCGCTCCCGAGAATCGAAAACCGAAACGACGCCGGATCAGGTTAATTCAGCTTTAAAATCGGTGTTTCGGCCTGCGGCCCCTTCCGCACCCCCGGGCAACACGCTACTCTAGTTACACACTATACCGTATTATGCAATTTGCTCCAGTTACCGCATCTCCCGATCGCAAACACCGTACCATCTAAAACATTCTCGCGCGCGCGGATCAACCGACGATCATCATTCCGCGGTCGCAGGAACCGACGCTCGCGTGTTCCAAAAGGCTTTCAATGAGAATCGAAATGGGACAACGACCGCGACACGTCCACTAACGAAATCAAGTATTTTTTCCACGTATGTATCGTCGCACACTCTCCAGAATTACCGGATGATCCAGCCGACGACGGTATCCACCGAAGAATCCCGGGGAGCGATCCGACGCGAGACGGTAGAGAGCACCGACGATAAATCGCGCGTCAAATCCCGCGGATCGGTTCCGGATGCATCAGTGGGTGGCTAAGACCGCCGCAAGCATCAACACACTGTAAAGTACCACACCAAGATTCTCAAGCAGGCCGTTGCGTCGCGTCGAAGCCGAACCGTAATCCGCTGCAACCGCGGCGATAACCACGCTCCCGGGTTTCCTGGATCTCACGCGAATCCGTGATCATCGCGATCGCGATCGTGTCGCTTGTCTGTAGCATCTTTTCACCTCTAACTCATCCCCCAGCCCAGCGATCAACCGCGAGATCAACGCGAGAACACTGATAATTATTCTTTTTCGCTCGTTTATTTTTCTTTTTTTTTTAGTTTAATTTCATGTATCCTTTGGGATTGGTAGAATTGACGGCTGGGCAAGTGAGAACACGCGCGAGAGTGCACTGTACTGAGACGCGTCTTCGTCGGCCTCGTCGTCGACGTCCCACGCGACGACGTTGAACGCACATGGACCAGCCGCGTATACACGGATGCGGGGTGCCGCTTGGCGTCGCGGCGCGAAGTGATTCTGCGGGGGACCGTTCCGGATGCACGCATGCGCACGGGTTGCCGTGCACCAGGCGCGGACGGGTTACGCGCAGACCACTTCTACTTCACGCGTTCAAGGGTCGACTGGTCCGGTGCAACGGTGCGGGAATGCACCGCGGGTCTCCCCTTGTCTCCTTCTAGGGTCAGCTGCTACAGAATCCTACGCTGCGATACGATCTTTGAAGGTATCATCACAGGGAGTCCTGTGTTCGGCAAGAATCCCGGGAATTCTTGTTCGAGTGGACGCGACAGCAAACGTTTATGCTCGCTCTCATCGCCAGAGTTCACTTCGACAGCGTATAGGTGCTATCGTGACGGACGTCCTCGCGAGGCTTCGATGTATCCATTAGTCTCTGTTTCTTTCTAACGTAATGAATAGACTGCGGATCTTTATGCATTTACGGCTACTGAATGATGTTTATTTATTTCAAATCTACAAAGGCTAATATCATTGAATACAAGATTTTTTACGCGATTTCACATCCTCATAATTCGTCTACAAAAATTTCAAGTTGCACAAACATCCGCAGTCTAGTAATGAGACATCGCTAAAAATGACTGTCTTTATGTTTAATATTAGTTACAAAAATTAATTCGTAGGTCTTACTGTTAATTAATTGAACTCGATTATCCTCTCTGAGACATCACTAAAAATGACTACTGTGCTTAAAAATAATTCCTATGTTGCTATAAATGTGTTTGTGGTTAATATTGATTAGCAGCTCTTACTGTTAAGTAATTGCAAATTTATTTTGAACTCAGATCTTTCCCACATTGTGTGTGCGGGGATTAATTACTTAATTACAAGATGGACTAAAAACGTTCAGAAGGATGGAGATTGTGTTTGAGAGCAGAATGCATTTTACATGTTCGTAAATAATCAACGAGGTCACAAATAACGAAGTAATTTGTACGCCAAATAAATTGTTAGGCGTTCAGGCGTGCTATACAAGTAAATTCACTCAATTTCATATAAAATAGACACTTTCACACATGACTGAAATGTTTTTAAAATCATCAATTCAACGATTTGAAATAGTTTATTTAAATACCTGACGCAGCTCACATCTCCGTACTTTATATTGTCGAAGAATCAATAACGATTTAAGAAGGGTTTCCTTTTTTAACGACCGCAGCATTGAGCAACTATTGACAATTCTGTTCAGTTATCGGGTTCTCTCGCACCCGTAGCATTTCCACTTCTATAAAAATTTCAAACTGCGTTACTAACACCGCTTCTTATTATTTCCTTTTTCTCCGCGGAAGTTCTTGCACTCGGGAAGAGACATATTTATCTGCAGTGGTCGTTTATAACTTCGTGTAGCCGGAGGGATACATTATCGAGTGAATAATAACCTGTTGTGCTAATTTGCAACAGCATAGTAAAATTATTAATTGAGCAGTATACATTCAACAGAGGGTAATTGAATTATGCGAATAGCAATAGAATGATTAGGTGACTTGGTTATAAATATTAATTACTACTGACTACTTATACTAATTGTAAGTTAACCTTTCCAATGCGAAGCCATGTAAATTCCAGGAAGAGAAGGGTAATTCCTCAATTAACCTTTTGCACTCGAGCTAATTTGATTACGAAATTAGGATGTCTCGTCAAGAACATTTTCGTTGCATATGATTTATTATATTTTATATGAAATTGAGTGTATTTACTTGTACCATGTCTGAAGGATAACAATTTATTTGGTGTAGAAATTAATTCGTTACAGCAGGACTTACGCGGCTTCGTTTTACGCGGATTCATAGAAGCGAAACTGGAAACCAATTCCGAACTGTAAAATTAGTTTTTTGATTGCCAGAACGGAAGCTTTGTCGATGCATATGTGGGAGAAGCGGAGATAAGTGCATGTTTGCTTGTGTGCAGCGTAGGCATTCATCTATTTATGAGTCAGAAATTTTCCATGAACATAATTGATTTATTTCAATTTTCCTTTCATATGAGAGTACGTACATTGTATAATAAAGTCGAGGACTTTGCTGTATTTGTGAATTTATTGATTATTTATGAACAACTAAACTGCAGTCTACTCTCCAAAATAACCTCTACCCTCTCAACGCTTTTAGACCATCTTTCAATTAATGAATCCCCAATATAGGAAAGACTTGAAATTTGCAATTAATTAACAGTAAGAGCTGCGAATTAATATTAAATACAAACATATTTAGCAACGTAGGAATTATTTTGAATTGCAGAGTACAGTTATTTTTAGTGATGTCTCAAAGAGGATAATCGAGTGCAATTAATTAATTAAGAATTAATTTGTGCAACTAATACGAACCATAAAGACATTTAGTAATGTAGGAATTATTTTGAATTATAGTACGGCTATTTTTAGTGACGTCTCAGAGGGGATAGTCGAGTGCAAAGAGTTAACAAGATTCAAAAATGTAAAGTGAAATTTTATCGCACAACTGGGACAATAATGTTGACCATCCTAACTATCACCGTTATTTTTAGAGAAACGAGAAAACTTCGTTCATAAAAGTTGTTCGGTATCGAGGGGGCCATAACATACCAGCAATAATTCTTCCGCGGTTTAGGTCTGACAATGAGTTAGTTTTATGGAGACTCAAGGTCAGTTCCGTGCTTTCTATATCTTCCTTAAAATAGCTGATAATTCGAACTGAAAATGACAATTTGAGATTTAATGCCTAATTTATTATGAAATTTGTTCATTTGATGAAATATCGCAGAAAGCAGTGGTAAAAGTTTTAAAACGATCCAAAAGAAATTATTACTTTTTCATATTTCCAAAAATAACGAGGATAATTAAAGTGATAAAAGGTACTTTTCATTAAGTACAAAGAGCTATTTCCAGGAAAATGAACTTTGAATGTTCGTTGGACGAGCGTGCTATTAAACTGGCCTTGGGTAATACATTTATTATAATACGTTCGCTATACATACATCATTTTTACTTATTACGAACAGAAGTGTGTGTGTGTGTGTAACTGTTACACTTTCGAAAAAGATTTTCTAAAAGAGAGCTTTATTTACCACAATTCCATTCTAGGTGAACATAATTTTTCTTTCATGTGGTAAAATATTTTCAAGTAAGTATACTGTTGTTGCAACTCTGGTTGTTTTAAATCACCAATGGTAGCCTTCTTATTATTACAATTATTACGAAATGTTTGGCATGTTCTTCCTCGTAACAAGAAATATGAAGCAGAAATTGTTCACGACACAACTTTCAATCCACGAATTATTAGATTATGAAGAAATAGCTCTCCGATTCTGATCCACGATTGGATCAAAAGCGCAATACTGATTAAATACAACAAGGCCACAATGCTGGCCATGTGCAATGTGTTAATTATGGATGGGTTTGCAATCTGCAAGCAAGGGAATATGCTACTGGAGTATCCACCGTGCACAGCAACAATATCGAAACGCAAGGCCAGATGTACGTCCGAAAATTCAATTAGCAATTGATAGAGTTCTTGCACGATACGATAATACGTAACCCGACGAAGTGTAGCATAACGTGGACTGCAATTAACGAGAGCAACGAGTCAGGAAATTATGCTGGGTAGGCTTGTGCTGCGAAAGTATGGAAAGCGTCTCGGAAGAAATTATGGAATCCGCAAGCATTTTGCACGAATCCCACATAAATAATATGCCGGCGCGTTCGCCGTGAATGTAGAGACTGTATAAAGCTTTCGTTATTGCGGCTTCCACCGTTAAATCCAACCGGCCATCCGCGGCACGTTGCATTTAAGAACAGCAGAAGACGCGCACTAATCTTCACGTTCCCCTTCTCAACCATGGGATTTTGAAGGAGGAAAATGCTGCTCCATATTATCGTACGGCATGCAAGCCAGGTTCCCTCCTTGAATTACGAGTGGGGGCTCTGTTTAAAAAAGCCACGCGGAGATTCTCTACCCTATTTTAAATGTCTGAACTTCACGGCAAAAAAAGAAACTCGACAAATTTATCCCTGGATCCGCTGCTGTCGGTCTTAGCCCGACTGCAGCCTCCTTTAACTCGGAGCTGCTTTAGCAATCGAGGCTATCGGATCGTTGGGTCGATAGAATCAAATTTTTACGGCGAACTTTAGTGCAAAATGAAGGGAGGTCACCTAACACATTTTATTATGCCGTTCTTATGATTATGCAGGGTGTCCTTGCGGATTTCAGATTCTTTATTTCACAATTATTGAGATTGTAAAGATGCCTTTGTGAACACTTACTCTAGCAACGTTATCAGATCGAGGGAATTGAAAGATAGATAGCGGGGGAAATGCTGTGGTCGGAACCTTAATGACGTCACGAAGCTATAGTGTAGTAGTCTATCTCAAACAGTGACGTCACGATTCATGCTGAGGGTGGGGATCCCCGTGATCCTACAGTGAGTCTTCTCAGTTCTCAGAACGTAACTGCCGGCTGGATACATTTATTTATTGAAACGTATTTTGTAAAAAGGACAATGTCTCAACAAATGTAGTTCTGTTAATTTTAAAAGACAACACAGACTAGTCACTTCCAGTGATTGTTCGTTCTAGTGCCAACTTCGATTAACTCGTGTTAACGAGGAAAAATTAACAGGATGAAAAAAAAACAAAGAAACGGGCACAGGCTTAAAAATGTAGAAAACTATTCAATGAAACGATGATGTGTTCTGAACTATTTTGTAAACCATAAATGCATTGCGACCTACAATCTAGTAATAACCATAATCATTGGCACGCTCCATAGCATTTGTCTCGAGCGACTCGAACCGGGGAACACAACGATCGAAGTGACAATTACTATTATTCCTTCTACGATTGCATGCCTGGGTGATCAATATTTTCAGTGACATTTCGGCCGAGGCGAGCCAAAATCGTCCCGCGGAACAAGGTGTTGAACGCAACTGAGAGCGCATAATGTGCCGCCGCATACACATCGAAGCAGCCCGGACACATTCCAACTTCCGATTAGTAGAATACCTGTCATCACGGCGTTCTGTGAATTCAGAAATCAGAATAGTGCTAGGCGCCTTTTGTGCGTCTATGATGTGCTGGACAAGTAGTATAGTATTATGTGCTATGTACTGTATGTGACGTGGGGTCGAAACCAGCCAGCGTACTGTCGCTCACGTGTAATCGCTTCTGCTCTGACCTTTCGTCGTGCTTGCAGTTGTTGCTTGGTCAAATCACTTGTGCATTCATTGGCTACGCAAGTCAGTAGGTAGGTGAAACATTTTTTCGTTTATGTGTTGGCTGTGCACTTTTACTTTTGCGTTGCGTTGGTATAGTGAAATCTGCGGCTGCTCTTTACTTTACCGGACTCAAAATTTGTGCCTTTCTCCTAGAAATTATGATGAAATATATCATAATTTCCTTCCATAATCGTACCAAATAGGTATGTTATCCAGTAGATTTGTTATCCAGTATGATCAATGGTTCAAGAGTTATGCTTGTTTAAAGTTGAGCAATCTGCAGTATTTTTGATAAGGGCGTCGCCATATTGTTTTGTAGTGACGGTCGCGCGCGCCGCTTACCGACTAGAATAATTAATGAGTTGGTTTGAGTCGCGATTAGGTCGGGGGGGGGGGGCTCGCGGTCGTCACTACAAACCAATATGGCGGCGCCTTTACCTGTCAAAAACACTGCAGATTGCTCAACTTTAAGCAAGCATAACACCTGAACCATTGATCCTACAGGATCGAAACTATTATTTGTAGATAAGATAATTTGTCCGAAACTTCGTGACATATTTACTCTTTTAACACGAAAGTTAACTCATCAATTTAAATAAAAAAAACATTGAAAAATTACTGTTTATCTTGTTATTTTATCGATTTGTTTGTCACTGTATCAATTTGACACCGAGGGTCAGATTCAGTTCGTGAAATGAGGGACGGATGAGGGTTAAATAAAAACTGAAAGTATGGTTCACGGCGCGCGGTGGAAGCATTTTTCGTGCGAGCGATTATAGATTTTGAATGCATGTATCGCGAAAATTTTCAATGATCGTTTACTATTCATACGGAACGAGTGGAACTTTAAAAGGTCCTGTCGGCGTGTTGTCGCACTGTTGTTCGGCTCTATGAAATTGGCCGTGTTTTAATAACGGACGCTACACGATCACGACCGGGTAACACACCCGGAGCTCGTGGCTATAGAGAGCCTACGCGTTGCTGCATAGTTGGCACCGAATTTCGCGCCGATAAATTTCTGTAAACAGGAACAGATTACGCCTCGCTATCAATGTGTTGCAGTTTGGCAACACTAGCCGACTCTTGTGAGAGTTCAATAACTCGTGGACCGGGCGCAAACAATTATGGCCGGGAACAGGTCTCGCTGCAAGAAATATCATTTCTACCTGAAACTCTTCGTATCAATTATAGGCTCTCCGCGATCGTAAATATTACACCGCGGTGATTTACAAGGATAGGTCACAGTGGTGGGGTCGTCGATTTTAATCAAACTTTTTCTGGCGAATCTAGAGCAAAAATTAATTAATCCATGTCCGAGCTTTTTTTGACAATACTCGTTATTTATCGAGGTAATTAACATTTAATTTTATGATATCCAAAAAATTCGTTGATATACATATACTATGTAAGGGAGTAATTTATGGAGAAAGGGTTTCTTTTACTGACTTGAGTTGGTTCAGTTAGGTTCGTATTTACGCCGACCGCGTTCCTAAATATAATTAATTAATCTGAGGATTGATGGTTTAGGGCAGGGTTTCCCAAACTATGTTTCGCTGAACCTGAATAGGTGTTCCGCGACAATTTGGAAAGGTCTGAAAAATGAATGTATAACTAGTGTATTTGTGTATATTTTGTAACTCGTTGGAATTACCCAATGCTAAAAAATAAGCTTTGTTCCGTTAAAATTTCCGGGTTTGTGAAGAGTGTTCCATTGCAGAAAAAGTTTGGGAAACCCTGGTTTAGGGTATCCGAACAATAAAAGTAACACGTGCGTCCCAGCACAGGATGAAATTTACAAATTTTACGTGGATTATTCGAGACTGGACATCGGGTCTCGGTTGGTCCCGTTAGTTGTAACGCGGGATCGGCTAGATCGTCTCGACAAACCATGAGAGCACAAGCAACGCACGTTAACGAAGACTACGAAGGTCCGGGGATCGTACGTACGTATGCCCGGCCGTGGTAGCATGTAACACGTACAACATTCTGCTCCAGATCCGTTCGATCAATCCGATGTGAAAGGTGTTTCCAAGCACAGGCTGGTACCTATCCTTTTACGTTGATTCGCAAAAGCCGGGCCAACCTGTACACCGGAGCTTCGGAAGCCGCCTAGAAAACCGTCGGCTATGGAGTGATAACGCTGAAAGAAAGTGGTCATTCCATTTCAACGGACATCGCCGTTCCTGGAACGCTACCCTAACGCTAGTTATCGAAAATGAAGCTGCCCAACCCGCACCGGCCAAGTTCAAAGGTGGAATCGAAGTGGACAACGCGTGAACCTCACTATTCGTGGTATCAACTCTGGTAAAGTGTCTAATCGAACTAACCGAGTATCTGCTTCATGACCATTCGCTCGTCGCCTTCATGGCAGCCATAGTTTCAACTTGTCGCTAACGCAAACCTCTGTCACTCGTGTTAGTGTAACAACAATGACATACTCAAGATGATAGATCAATATTTAGTTGGAAAAATTAAGTGGTATTTTTCAAGATATTCTTTAAAGAATATTGGAAAGTAATATTGGAAAACGCAGATCTATTTATAATTAAAAAATACGCGACTTTCTCGTGCGTACCGCCCTTCTAGCACTAATAGTTTCCGAGATATATTGGACACGGTTAGAGTTGTGCAGAATTACAATCGAATTACTCCAGGAATTATAATTACGAAGTAATTGAATTACATTGCAATTCAGTCGTATGATAATTTATAACTCAGATCTTAATTCAATTAAATTACTATGCAATTCGTAATTGCAATCGGAGAACAATTATAGAATAGCGTTACGTATATGACAAACAAGTATATAAAAGAAAAATATAAAGCGTCTTCAACGTTCGGGGCTATAATTTGGAGAGCTGTATTTTAATTACATTGTATTTCAGTTACACATCTGTTTAAAATCCTTAGTAATTGAATTAATTGAAAGGTTTGAATTGTGTAATTCAGTTACGACGTAGTTGAATTGCTGTATAATGAATTACAATGTAATCCAATTGTGTAATTGAATTACAATGTAAGTTTGAGGGCTTTTTTCAGCCCTTCAACGTGGACCATGACCGATCAGCAAAAATATGTATGAAATATTTTTCAACGTATAACCAAGGACCGTTATTGTCTGTGACCATCCGATTAATTAGGATCAGAACATGGTCCCAACAGCGCAGCGGTTTCGATGACGTCGCTGCAAGAACACCGATCAGGTGCGTAAACTTCGGTCAATAGAGATTTCTGACGATGGTTTTAGTTGGAATGCAATTTTCATGTCGGAGATTTAGGCAAGCCCTTGATCACTTATTCAACGTAATGGCGCCGGGGGCTTCGCGTGAAAGCTCCTGCATTAATGCCAGATTGCCGTGCTCTCGAGAGTTCGCGATTAATCCTGTAACGATGCTTCATAATGTCCCCTGAATTTTTACTGTGATTCCGCTGCTCCTGCTGAGATATACTTGGTGTGCGAGCTGTGATGTACAGTCCAGAACGGTACGATAGCTCGCTTACCATTTTTATTCGTTTTTAAGGTTACTGTTATAATTATTACGGATTCCATGTTTCTCGTAATATTGCGAATGCAATAGCATTAGTATCCTCCTTGTCTTTTTAATACGTAGTTCTGTATTTATATTGATGGGGGTATGTAGATTGTGGCTTTCATGCATTTATGGGTACCATGAGTAGATAAAATGCAAAACAGTAAAAATATTTAAAGAAAATTTTACGCAAACATAGAAAATATATTTTCCGCGCAGCCGGCCCTATAAAATTCTTGCTAAAATAAGCGTTCACTGTGTAGGTACGTGCAGGGAAATATATATTTTGGTTACCCAATGTGTTGCTCGTTTCATTATACGTAAACAGAAATTGTATTCGTGGATCATTGTTTACCAGAATCGTGTAGAGAAATGTAAATAGGAACCAATGTTCTGTAACATAATTTATTTCAAAAGGTTTTGGAATGGCCTGAACGTTTTCCTGATCTAAACATCATTGGAAATGCTTTGGTCGGTTTATAAACAGTTATGCAAGTGAAAGATAACTTGTCAGTAAAAAATCGGAAATGTAAAATACAGAACATATAATTCTAAAAAATGTAGAAAATGCAGAATTATAGAACAATGAGAATATTTAGCATATTGAAAATACAGAACAATCAGAATATTGAAAATACAGAACAATCAGAATATTGAAAATACAGAACATGTTTTCCATACGAATTATTAGCGGTATTGCATTATGTAGTATAATTGCTACGATTTCTTACGGTGATACGTTAGACTGAATTAGTGGAATCTCGGCTGTCTTCGAGAAAGCTGATAACCACGGAAACAATTGTCCATGCAGGTCGTTACTGTGAAGTGCTATCTTCTGGTTTGCCGCCTTTTCCTCGTTCGGTGATTTTCCTCGGTCCATTGACAAGAAAGGACTCGTAAACGATTGCCAGCAAGGCAATTGAGCTTAAGCAACGAGAACGACGTGGAAAACGTGCATCGGAATTAGAGGATCTACAGGGACAACCGAGTGAAAGTTTCATCCAGCAGGGTTAAAAACAACACCTAAGCTTTCGTTCTTGCTTTCAAATGACTGGATAAAAATCTACTATATTTTCAGAGTCGCATGACTACACACAACTACCAACGCCAAATAACCGTAAGTTAACATAAATAGAATTGAATTTTTATATCCAGTCGGTTATATGAAGATCTAATATGATTATATAGTACCATGATAAATTATTATATTTGTGCATCTACAAAACTCACATTATTTCCGATCAACACAATATATTTCTTGAAAAGAAGATTTTAAATTTTCTGCCTCAAGAAACCATCCTTTCTTGATCCTGGGGTTAATATTGGCATTTCTCTCTTGTTCACTGTAACCAACGTTCCCATATTTCGTTCGCCGAGGAATCCAACTTTATTGCTTATTGAGTAAATAGACATAAAATTCTCGAAATGCTAGTGGACAGAACATTATTATCAATCGAATGAATTTCAGTGAAATTCGAAGTCATAATTTTATCTAATATCCTGTAACACACAGTTTCAATCAAAATTGATAACTACACATTCTTGACCCTGTGTCCTATTTTTGGTACTTTAAATATTTCTTTAATAATATAGATAAAAATTTTTCGTTACTGATTAATAGACTGCGGATCTTTATGCAAAATAAAAATTTCTTACCTAAATTATTGCAACAAACGGGTGTGAAATAGAAATTTATTTTTTCTCATGTTTAGTAGGTTGAGAATGATATAATAGTAAGTTTAAATGTTCCTAATATTTCTAATATTTTTGCTATTTTAAATTACACCTACTCATTTTTGTCACAAATCCGTAAAATCCGCAGCCTACTGCGATTAATTATCATGACAATAATATGAAAACTGTTTGAAGTTTCCAATTGTGGTTTATGCGTTTGTGTGAATGCTATGAATTCGCTAAATTCATTTTCCAGTTAATAGGGTATACACTAATAAAGTTAGGTGAAACGTTTCTAATACCTGGCTCGTCGTAAATTTGCATGCATTCTATCGCCGAGAACGATCGTTTCGCCAACAGCTAAGAAATCGCGGTTTTAGGTCCATCCCATAGTTTCCCACAGCCTCGGTGTGAATGATATCGATTTTCCGCGGCGCTCGTTCCTGCGATGTAAACGGGCCATTACCCTTAGTACATCTTCCTTAATCTTTGTGGTATGTAATAATGGTTCGATGACTGAGACAGTTTTTCTTGGCATGAGATTTTCGTTTTCTCTGATTAATTTCTGCCCTTACTCTCCTGCAATACAGCCTTTTTTAATAGAAAAACTAGCTTTTCCTTTTGTAGAAAGCTGTACACGAAAATGAGAACACAAAGGGATGTGACTTTTAGTGGGTATTTTTCAGACCATTGTGATAAATAGATTAAAAACATGAAATGTTGCTGTGAACTTTTAAAACTTTATACACTTTGCTACGCTAAATTTTATTCACTCACACATGTTCTTATTCATAAGTATACGAATGAAAACATAATATGTACACACACTTTACCAAGTTATTAATTGGAATATTATCTTAATAATATTAAAAATGGTCAAAATTGTGCAGCTGTCGAAAATCAATGTTTTTCAAAATTTGCTTTTGTTTGAGTAAAATTATGTGAGCATAACTAGAATCACAATGCAAGAATGACACATCTTGAATGTTGTGAAAGTATTTTGGAACAATTAGAAGCTACCATTTAAAGAGTACATAGGTACTTTATTATGTTGTCAATAATGTTAATTCTGTTTTTTCATGCAGTACGTGTCTGAAATTATTTAATATTATTTTGTAAATAATAATATTGATTTGTAACGACATAACGTACTCTGAAATTAATACAACAATTTTAAGTATTCAAGTAATTAGTAATTATTATTATTAGTTTCTCTCAAACATTGGTACAATACCACACAATTGTATATCCAGTTCGTAACCTACATAAAATATAAATGTATGTAATTGTGGTAGAGAGATGGGAGTTAAACGATGCGGAAAATCATCTCGTGATGTATGGCTTCCAAAGTATCAAAATACTTTTGTTTCCTGACGCCGGTGTAGTGAAAAGTTTGATTGATCACGCTTTCGGAGCGATACATTACAGAAAATTAACATTTGAACATTGCTTTGTAAAAGTACAGAAGCTATTGCGATTAATCAAAGTGATATGGTATCCTAGAACAAAGTATATTAGTCAAATTTGTTTGTTTACCCTAACCCACAACTGCCACTACGAATAAAATTTTGATGTAACCACAGCTTGGAAAGCATTGTGAGGCTAACCCATAATGAAAATCTTAATTGTTCCCCTTATGTGATGTACATATATGTATAATAAAGTATATAACAATGGAGTTAGTGAAAAATATAAATTTATATTTAGCTCCTGTGCTTTGATGCACAGACTTTTCATTTCACATGGTGATCTGGAGTCTAGTGTTATGTAACAAAAATACGAAAGAAAAATATATATACAGAGTGGCTCAAACGTTACGAGACCATTTAATATTTGAATTTGTTCACGCAAAAACGAATGAGAATTTAAAATAAATAAACGAGTATTCCATTTTAAAATTAACTTTACACACTTAGAAATTAGAGAGAAAACATAATCGATGTGCTGATTCCAACTTGTAGTATTCTGAACAGATATTTGTTTGTAACTTAAATCAATGTTTTGTGATGATAGGAGATTTCTCCTTCACACTACTTCACTTCTAATATTTAATAACTAATTACCACGTTTTTATTTGGAATAGGAGGACGACGCGTGTACTGGGCTTCAATTTGCTAATGAAAGAACAATAGTCTTAGTTTACCATAAAACGAAGAAAAAGAAAGAAACGGAGCAGCGAGCTCCGTTATGACGGGCAAAACCCCAGATTACGTTCGATGCACGGAACAAGCCGGGCGTAATGAATCCGCAGTAGCTGCATGCGTTTTAAGTCAGACACGTAATATTCCTCGGTGGGCAGAGACACGATTTAACCCGAAGTTACTGTACAATTGGTGTTATTGTTACGTCTACATCGTTACAAAATTTTGCAGAAACTATAGAAAACCGGAGATTAACAATAGGCTAATAATGCGAAGCTCAGGGGGAAAAAACAGATCGAAAGTACAGAATCAAGCCGTTATTACGAATTTTACTGTTCATCGTTAATGTAACTTCGATTTTAAAAGCAAGATTGAAAGTTCATTGAAAATGGCAAAATGGGAAAGTTAATAATCTGATACTAAGATTTTTTTCTATAGAAAATCTTTCCCTAGAAATTATTTATTGTAATTATACTCTAATGAAGTTCTTAATAAAGAAAGTTAAATAATTAATCTAGATATTAACAGGTTAATACTTTCTAAACAGAACTCTATGGATCGACTAACCTAATCAAAAATATATGATTCCACATTTAACTTTTAATTACTCGCACAAAGTATTTACAATCTGAAAACTTTATATTTAGTGTTTCAAACATGTTTCAACAAAGATGTCGACCGCAGTAGCAAATATTTATTTTGCATTGAAGCAGTTATTTCATTGAATAAAGGTAATTGAAGGTTGAAAGAAGATTTAAACTTCATGTGTCTTTTACGTATATATTTTTCATAGGAAATAGAAAATACATATCAAACAGTTTATTAATGTATGAATGTATAAGACAGTATAATAAATTGAGCATCTCATTTATTGTCAAATTCGACATTTAAAATTTTAGGAAGAGACGCTCAACAAGAAGCTTCGTGCTTGCAATGCTTGTAGTCATCTCGACTGGTAATTGATTCAATTCGACACAAAGTAAGTTCGATCATCTATAAAGCTCGAATCTATTAAGAATTGTCTATAGGGAGTATAGAGAGAAAGGGATAGTCCTTGAAGTTAATAGAATTTTTCCAAACGCTCAGCAACTTTCCCAAGAATTCCGCGTGATCGCGTGGAAAGAATGATAGTACGAAACGGGAACAATCATATTGAGTTCTTCAGTTTAACGAAATGTTCATTTAGCCGAACACTTATAATCACAAATTTAATTCCTCCCTGAATCTACGAAGATAACTCCCTGGGATCCGGAGGAGGCCGACTCCGCCGGCTAAAGTTTCATAGAATTAAACTTTCGCCGGCGGAAGTTGCTGCATAGACAATGAAGTCACCTATGGTGGCTGCAAAACAGAAATCTGCATGTCTATCACAAGGGCGCCCTTATTCAAATATCATTGGCGAAGCTGGTGGTCGCGGTGTCTTTGCAATACTCGCAGTTGCAAACTTGCCAAGCGTTGATCATCGTTAACAATGATTACTGCTTACTGGAAGTAGAGACGGCCAGCAATAGTCAGACACTTCGTAAGTCATTTTAGGAAGACTGTAATGCTGATTTATATCGGCGTACTTTGCTACTTGACTGTTTATTAAATGGTTCCTTAACTGAAACAGTGCACAACAATTTCAATTTTGTTTTCCATGTGTCTGCACCCCCTGATCATTTTAACAAATAACATTATCTTAACGAAATACTGTAATGGATTCGAAACTTTTCATTGCAAATTATGTTTGAAATTCTACGGATATTACAAAGAAGAATTTATTGTATCATTCAATAACGAGAAATGCTAATACACTTTCTATGGAATTGGAATTATAATTCATCTTATATATATTTCCAGAAAATATTTGACATGAGCATTTCAAGCATCTGTTTTAGATATTCTGATGACAAATAATCATGATGAATTATATTCATATACAGAACATGTAAGTTAAGTATACAGGTTCCAACTTTAAAATATGATAAACTTTATTTAGATTTTGTATCTTGTCTTGTTGTCTTTTCACTTAATCTTTATCTAACGATTATACAATTTTAAAGTTTCCTAGAGTAAGTTGAATTTGCTCCCTTGTAATACCGACGTGAAACACCCTTAACTCTTAAGTAATATAGACGTTGAAACTTGCACAACTACTGTAGGAGAGCTAATAGTTATTACATACACGCATACGCCTTATAAAGATTACATTCAAATGCTTTCACTTTATAAATTTATAATGAATAGTACCCCAAGTGTAAAAATGTACGTTTTATGATAATCAATTCTTATCAGCATTGAAATAGAGATGCATGAATATATTGGCATCGATTTCATAGACAATCTATAGTTAGTTAAGGCTTATTTCTTTATCGACAATTGATAAAAATGATTGTGCAGCATATCTTAACCACTGCAGTTATGTAAAAATATGTAAATCGATGTTATTTACGACTTATAACATCATTTTCTACACTACTGGCTGTAGATTTACCGAGTGTAGGTAAATGCTCAATGGGTCACGATAGTACCGACGAGATACTGGTAAAGACTGCCAGCCTTATGGGAGATCGTGTTACTCAAATAATTCGGAGTTTTCTTACGCCCTCTAGGATTTATTCTGGCTGGAATAAGAAACAGAAGGTTCAGAAGAACCATATTGATCATCATGAATTGTTACATTCTGCACCGAACGTATACTAAGTTAAGCAGATATTTCAGACGGTTTTAGTTTTCGTTTTTAAGGTTTACAATATTAAAAGCAAAACTCAAAGACAAAAAATTCCTAGAATTCAACAATTCCTACTTCAAATTTTATCAAAATATTTCATAAAGGAGAATTATTACATTACACTTTTGTATATATAAATGTTCCAAGAATCGATCTGCGGGAACAGAAATATGTTGAAAAACACAGTAAGATTAACAGTTAGATCAAGAAAAGTCTTGACTGTAAAAATTAAATGGCAAGGTGGTCAAGAGAGTGCTTGTTGACATCCTTGGCAAAAGGACTGGTCATAAATATGAACCAGTTCAAAATTATCATGCGACGCAGTGGAATAGGCCTACAGGGGATACCACTGACCAAAAAAAAAAAACGCATTGACAATAGTACCCCATGGGTGATGTGGAAACCTATTGAAGAGTCACTCTGATACGACACTCGCAGTATGGGTCTGAGGTAGCTGGAGAACTAGGACAGTCACGGTGCAGTATTGCAGTGGATTAACCGTCTAATATAACGTAATCGTCTATACCTCACCTGAGCCATCAGTCCGCAGCAGTATTCCAGCAGAAGTCTGACGGTGCGTCGAGACTTCTCTCTGCATCTCCAACAAATCAAAATAGGTCTTCTTATGAACGTTTAGAATATAATTTATGCATGTGCACATACAAAATATGTACAAACGTTATATGTATGGATCGACAATGAATAAATAAAGACAATGTAATAAAGATCTCAATCTGCGTATAAATTTATTATTCCTCCAATTTTTCCCGAAAATCCGATTTGTCGTTGAGTTCCACTACTGAATGTTCGAAAATTTTCGGTCGCCTGGCTAGACATTGACTCGTACTACTGAAATTTCGAATACCTCCTTCGATATCATGTTCTCCTAATGCAAAGTTCAATTTTCGCGGTTTTCGAAAAATTTTCGGAAATTTTCGATCGTCTGGCTCGACGTTGAGTTGTACTACTGAATTTTCGAAAATTTTCGAGCGCCTGACTTGTCGTTGACTTATACTACTGAAATTCGGATACCTCCTTCGACTTCATGTTCTCCTAATACAAAGTTCAATTTTCGAAAAATTTTCGGAAATTTTCGACCGTCTGGCTCGACGTTGAGTTGTACTACTGAATTTTCGAAAATTTTCGAGCGTCTGGCTTGTCGTTGAGTTGTACTACTGAAATTCGGATACCTCCTTCGACATCATGTTCTCCTAATACTTTCTCAATTTTTGGCGAAAATTTTTCGAAAAGCGCGAAAATTGAACTTTGTATTAGGAGAACATGATGTCGAAGGAGGTATCCGAATTTCAGTAGTATAAGTCAACGACAAGTCAGACGGTCGAAAATTTCCGAAAATTTTTCGAAAACCGCGAAAATTGAACTTTGTATTAGGAGAACATGATATCGAAGGAGGTATCCGAAATTTCAGTAGCTCGAGTCAACGTCTAGCCAGACGCCCGAGAATTTTTGAATATTTTTGTATTTCTACTAGGACAATTCTACTAAGACAATTGTCAGTTTTCGAAAAATTTTCGGGTTTTTGGACTTGTGGATATCTACTAGGTATTTCAGATAATAAGAACACATTAACTTGTAAAAATATTCTTTATTTACTACCATAACATTACAATTGTTTATGTGTAGTGTGTGAAAAATTGCGTCAAAATTTCTATTCTTAATCTACCGTTGGGAGATGCTCCGCCGGGCGTAGCCTTCGTAAATGCCTCAGATAGAGAAAATAATTCCGAAGCCTGATGTATCAGATCCAATGTTCCCGTGAATGTAGTTACCACAGTTATCGTTCGTCGGCGTAGAGGAGCTCTATTTATGTGGCGATTGGTCTACTCCTATCCCACCGACGAGATACCTGTAAAAAATGGTTGATTAAGTAATTTTTAAATAGTCACATATTAATATATAAAGTAACACTGTTTGAACGGTAATGTGAATATTAAAAAGATTTTCTTGAAAATAGATAGTGAAACACCAACTTGCGTATCTACCGCTGATACTATCGGTTTCTTTGCGCGCTCAATGCGCTCTCTATACGCTATCTCTATACCAATGCAGAAACCTTCCAATTAACAAAATAAAAGAATTTTAATTATTACCCACACACATCTAGATGAGTCAATAATATTTAATAATAATCAAGTTACTCCGCAATTTTCTAGCAATGACATTTTTATTTATTAGAACTTGAGGAAGTAAAAAAGATCAATATTTAATATTACTATTAATTTTATATTTTTAGTATTAATTTAATAATACTACATAATTTTAGTACTTATTTCATTCATCAGTAAATCAGGAAATAAGTTATACTGTTCTGTTTTTTGTAGGTAAAGTCCGAAACTTCGCGACTTTTATTTCTTTAATGCGAAACACAATCGAAAAACCTAACATGTAAATAAAAAATCTCAGAAATTTTGCAGTGATTTCTATGCAAGAATATATTTTCTTATTTATTATAGGAATAAATTAGTCTTTACACTTTTAAATTTATCAGATGAATGAACTACTTCAATAGCTTCCATGAGCATATTTCCTTACACGAATCGTTCGATACCCAACGTGAAATAAAAATTAAATTCATGGAGTTGGTATGTGGTTAAATATATCACCATTGTTTTAATATGCTCTGTCATAATTTCATCGATTGCGGTTTTACGCTTGCGGCGGGCTTCATATGAACACGTGGCCAACATTATCACTTGTCACTAAATGTATTCTCAAGCTGACGCCAATAGTAGCCAGATTTATGGCAGGACCAGATGAATTTATAACGCGTGAAGCATATTCATTATTATTCACTGTAATATCTAATGACGATTATCTGTAAGTATGATTATGTATTAATCGTGGTATTAACTGACCACAAATTCAAATATACATACGTGTGGCATGGATAAATTCCACTATCACGGCTGACAGAATTATTTAGTATAGCTAAAGTGTAATTGTATGATTTATAATTATAACTAGGTTTTTAAAAAGTCCATGGAAATTATTAGGTTTTACAACGTTTAACACTAAACATCTCGAGCCTCGAGAGTAATTGGAACATGCTTCCTTATAAAAATGACGAGATTAATTTGATTTAGACTTCGTGCGGCTACTATTGTAATACGTGCTCTATTAAAGACAGCTATACAATAATTTCTTATCAAATAATTGTTATTATTTCAATAAATATAAGATAAAAGATTTAGTCTAATAAAAGGAAGTTCCCTCAAAAAGGAATTTTTGTTTCTACCTCCTTTACTTAGCCCTGCAGCAGTATAGCATTTTTATGACATCTTTTTCTAATTTCCAAACCTGACAAAGAAGAAGCTATGCATAGATGGTATGCCGAGAGAACATCTCAACCGTGCTCCATTATCGTATGTTTCGTTATACCAGCAGCATGTGGTCGTACATTACATCGCACCAAAACGACTATGCCACGTCCGCTGCTTTTATAAAGATGCGCTTAAATGAATCACTTCATCATTGCGCTACATTACAATAAAATATTACTCTAATAGTAGCAAATTCTAGTTCACCAGCATTCAAAGCTAAATTCCAAAAATATAAATTCAGTGAATCATCCACAAAAATCCAGTGGATGATTGAATTCATTCGTCATTAATAATTCTAACATTATTATTGCTATAATAAAAATTTTCGTTTCGATCAAACTTTTTTCTTCACACAATGTCATTAGGATAATCCGAAATTTTCACAAAATTTCTCTGCGCATCGGCTTCGGCAACCGAACTGTTTGTTAATTAATATTCATTGTTATACTACAGGCGTTGGTAAATATGGATTTGTTTTCAATACCCTCGCGCGCTGCACATAACCGTCATTCAGTCGAAAAACGGGATTGAAATTTTCAGTTATCCATCCCTTTGCAAGACTATACCCATCCGAAATACGTACAAAGTGCAGTGGCAAAGGTACATTTTGTCAAAGGCCATGTTCACTGACCGAATTCTTAACAGATGGTGATTGTTTCTGTAATATTTGTATCGTCACTGTGTGTATAACTTTCACAATTCAACAAAGTTAATTCGTTCCCAATTTTATATTTTTATAACTGTTAAATTAATCGCATCGTAACAAACAAAAAATTAAGAAAGTTATGTTTTTTGCTATCTTGCTCTGCTATGTTGCTTATTGATACTATAATTCATGTTATCATACTACGATAAATATTTGATAAAAATTGTCTTAGAATTAATATTAAATACTGTAAAAGCTATATCAAACATTTAATTAATACAACTAAACATCAATAAACTTCATATTCACACCAAAATGTTCTTAGAAATCTTTCATTTCTTTAAATATTTTACTTTTGGCAAAGAAAATGTCACTGAATTTATAATTTGTCTCTGCGGAACATTATTCAGATTTACAATACTGCTGACAAATATAAAGGAACTGAAGTTAAACAAAATTGTTTTTCTTTAGAAATAGTTACATTTAACAAATCAAAAATATAATGTCCAGACTTTATGCATGTATGACAAAGAGATGGAGAGGGTTATATTATTTTGCAACTCATTAAAATTATTTAAACAAGAAAAAACCTCTGTACGTCTGTAACCTCTATACGTTGCAACAAATGCAATTTTTATTTCACATAAAAAACCGCAGTGATAACAATTCGTACCATTCAAACTCGTTTGCCCAAAAGCCATGATGTTCGCTGCAGCCAAACGATCTGTCAAGTATGTTTGTAAGAACGTTCCATTGTAGTCACATAAAAATCGTCGATCGTTCGGCGCGTTTCCCGGTCAAATTGACTTTATCAAGCATTTAAATAGAAAATTCTAACTGCATGGATACCGAAAAAAATAAAAAAAAAAAAAGGAACAAGAGCTGACCGGGCACGACATTGTTGATGGTAAACGCGTCACGAACAATCGGCACGTTTCCGTCGATTACAAAGCATCGAGCATCGACGCGACGGCCCTAAAAATATCGAATTTCTGGGATTCCGAGGACGGAAGAAAAAGTTCGAGGGCCCCAGGGGCCATTGAAAATTTCAACAGAAACCAAAAGCCGTTTGTGCGGAGTCAACGGGCCACAGAGAAGTGCATACGCCCCCAACACTATGTGAACCACTTATCATTATCAGGGAATTTGTGAAATACAATTTATGTTATTCTTGTTAAATCAATAAATAAATCATTCTGATCGTACCAAATTTTACCATTCAAATACTAAAATTTCGCAAAAATTTATCGGATAGGTGTACAGGGTTAGCAATGTTTGCTTCTTTCGTTTGACGGTGAATTTATTAGTTAATTAATTTATAGACTGTATACATAGCAATCGTCAAAATGTATATCGGATATACATTGTTTCATAACAATTACAAGACTGAACTTATTTAGATTATTTTTAGAATTATTATTAATCTTATTCGTGCTTGAATAAAGAAATTTATTGAATAATTTCTGACAGAAGCAACTTTATGTTTCTATAAATAAAAAATAAAAAGTGTTATATCGGTCATTTGACTGGTCGTGGTAGGGTTAGTGTCAATTTAGTTATATTCTAAGTCTATAAAACTGGTCAGATTTACGTGGTGTGTGTTTGCACTGTTTTTAATCAAAATTCTTTCATCATCCTGTGCATTCCATGTTAAAAGAAATAAAGTCACAAAGCTTCAAGCGAAAAATGTGTCAAGTTAAGAGGAGGGTCAGATAAGGATGACTCGTAGAGTCTCCACTTACATTACATATTATAATAACAGAGAGAGTAATATTGGGATGTAACTAATATTACTAAACATTCAAATATTCTATGAGGTATTATATCAATTTCATATGTCCATAAAGTGAAAAAAATTATACGAAATGGAATTCTTCTAGGTCGGAAGAAATGTTTAATCTTCGAGCTAAAGTAGCTCCGAGTGCAAAGGGTTAAGATCGCTTACGATCGGTGGTGTAGTCAAGGTCCGTCGTAGTCCGACATATTTTTGTAGCGGGGGTGTAGGTGGTACCAATAATTCCGGGCAGCGTTCATCCGCACGTGCACACACGGGGAGAGCCCGAGGACGCGGGGGCGGTTAGCGCGCATATAACGCGGGCAAACGGCGGATTACGAATGGAGCAGTCTAGATCTGTCATTCAGTTTAATCGTTTCCTATGCACTCCGCCGTACCCATTGTCGACCGAGCTCTATAATAATTTAATGCCAGATATAATAAGTTACTTGCTGTCTGGCCGACTGCCAGGCTTGCCCTATTCATTCCTCTATGAAAGCTGAAAAGCTCCCGCCGAACAGATGGAGCGTTAACTTATGGACCGTACGCCTCGTGGTGGCGCGGCGTCGCGGACCCCAGCGCTGCGCTTAAGTGAATTTAAACGTCGTCTGATCTTAATTGGTCAGCCTCTAATTGAGACGGTCATTATAGGCCATTAACGCGGGATCAACGGACATTATCATTTTCCTGGTCGGAAGGGAAACAATAACGTCGATTACACTTCGGAGTCCATCGCTTACTCTCCCTCTCTCTCCCTCCCTCTCTCTCGCTCTTTGTGTGTGCGCGCATCGCCCGCGCGCCGTGATAAGAAATGACAAGATTTTAATGATCGTTCCCGATGAGATATCGTTCCCCGATTCAATGCGATGATGGATTCGATTTTGAAACGGTACGGTCCGAGCCCATTGTCATGGAATTACCGCTACTTAACGTTAGTTCGTTATAAATGCGCGGAGATGATATCTGATTCCGTTGGTCGAACACCGGTGATACTTTCCCGTGATTATTGATCGATGCTCGGGGAAAGATGATCACTTCGAATTGTGAAAATGATCGTATGGAGTGTTGGAAGCTGTGCTGTGTGTGGAGGGGGTAACGTTTGACGAACTAAAGAGTTCGGGCTGGTGAATAACCGATCCTAAAATATCCCAGACAATTAGAATAATTTAACCGACGTGTGATTAAAACTGCGAAGGTGACACTGATCGCGGGGATAATTTCTTGAATTTTCTTAGATCGCACAAATCCCGTCGATCGAAAATCGAAATACATTAATTTTATTTTCGTCCACTTAAAATGGTCAGCAATCTCAGATGTCCCATTCAATGGGCAAAACTATTTTAACATTTTTTTATCAATTCTGTATAACGCAGTCTTTAGACGAAAGTTGATCGCAATTTTCAAGAGATACAGTGAAGAGCAAAATTTAACCTATGAAACTATTTTTCCAGAACAACATTACTTCTGTGAAAGACAAATATATATTAATAGACTGCGGATGTTTATGCATTTTCCAATTTTTATAGACAAATTTTAAGAAAGTGGAATGAAATAAAATTATATTTTTAATGGTAACAGCTTTTGTAGATCCAAACCAAATGAAAATTGCACAAAATTCTACAATCTATCCTTTTTTGAAGGTCCCATAATTGTACAACCTAGCCTTAAATGCACAAAGATCCGCAGTCTATATATTACGTATGTTGTCAGGTATCATTATCGAATGAGTGCATCGAACTGCATGTGTTGCATACAAATGTACATATTTAATTTTCATGGATAATTTAATAGACTGAGTCAACTAACGATTGTGTCAATATTACAAGAATTAATTAGCGACACACACTGGAGTAAACAATTTTCGTGCAAGTGAACATATTGTTCTGAATCAGACCTGAAGATATGAAAATAAACAGCTCATTTCTGCCACAGAACACGCTCACCACACCAGCGAAGTTAACATCATAAATGTCAGTAGAAGTGTGACTCACGGCAAGCTAAGAAACGATTACGATTTCATAACTCTTTGATGTAACCGCCGCGTCCCGGAGACACGCCATTTAAGCCATCATTTTGTTTCCGTTTCGGCAACAAAGAACATTGAGAAACATGCTCAAAGTTCTAGGGACGGATGCGTAACGTCAACTAAAAAGTTCCGCGTTCTTCGTTCGGTGGATACACCGCGTACTAATTAGTTAATTTATCCTTGTATATAGTTTCCGAGCAGAACTACATAGAGCACTGTCCAGTTTCTTTCGGACCACTTAGGCATTCAGTTTCGCTCGGCACCGTTCTAACAAGTGAAACAAGTTGCGCTGTGGTGCAGCGTGGTGCAGAGGAGGCGATATGCATTGGAACCCGAATGATTTTTAATGCATAATAGAGGCGATAAACGGTCGGGGAGAGAGACGCCAGGCAGCAAGCGGTCGGTATTAATACCAAGAATCTGGGAATTTGTCAGTGAGCGTAAGACATTTTAATTACAGCAATTTAAATTCAATAATTTTGGTATTTTGCTCGGGTTGGAGAAGCTGCGCAGCTGTTCTGCGAATTAGCATACTAAACTTTATCACCGGGAGCTCGACAAAGACGTGCCAAGACGGCTGAACTAATTTCGAAGATAGAATAAAGTTGGTGGCGTGCGCGTTCGTCCCTAGCCACCTTCGGAAATGATAACTTAAGAGAAACTAACATCGTCATCGCTATTTATTTTTACAAAATATCGCCGTGCTCAGCCCTGACAGCGCGCTGTCATCCATAACGGGGACGCGTCATTAAATTACCGTGAAAACTTCCCAGTTGCTAGTCGGTTTATTACTGACAGCTTTCGAAACAAAGTTACGCGACTATCAAATGTATAGTGGTTAACACTAATCCTACCGAGTCCAAAACATATAAATGTGAAACACCGTGTAGAAATTAGAGGATTGGATTTACTTCAACTTCGTACGGTTTTCATTATAAGTGCTTAAACGTAGTAAAAAGAAAGACAATTCAGTCACATTTCCTACGAGAGCGTTTTATAATTTCAATAACTATGGCACAGAAAACCGGTCAATTTTACCGTGGTTGGTTTAGTGTTAATCACTTTGTTCACATGCAATTGTTTCAGTCGCTTTCGTCTGCGAGTTTATTGTTGAAAAATGAATTCAGAAAACTTATTTGGCTGATTTGACGATTCATTGCAGCAAAACTGAAAATATTGTCAATTGCTGGAAATATTGGATCCTAACATAAATTCAACCCTATTCAATATTTCTTCCTATTTATGAACAAAGCACAGACATACACCCAATAAATTATTTTCAATATTTTTCATATAACCGTTTTTCAATTAATTCATTGATTTTACGGTGACTCGTAATTAAATTCTGACAATTAAAACACATTACAATGCTTCGTTGCATTTCATTTTATGCACAACATAAATAGCAGGGGTGGGCGGGTACCCTAATAAAAATACATATAGAAACCACAGTCTAAACAATACATTATGTATCGTTTAATTGATTAAATTACCCCACTGAAAAATAAAATAATACAATGTACTGTGCAATAATATATATATATATATATAATCGTTCTTTTTCATTTATTTATTTATTTAAAGAGAAAATCCGTCTGTAAAGTGTGCAAGATTGAGCAATTTTCATGCTTCATTTTAAAAATGATACTGGGTCCAACGTTATAATTCTCTTTTTGTAATTTATTACGTACTTTTTCGTCAAACAAGGTAATTTTTTTCACAGAATTAATTAATTGTTGCCTTTATTTCACCTCCCTTGCAATAAAGAGGGAAAAATTTAAAACCTGAAGCTAAAATATGTGCACGTTTTACATTGTCTAAAATGAGAAAAACATGGTAATATTAAGAAATATTATAATTACTGCAGAGTATGCTGGAGTTTAACTAACGAATCAATCGATATAAAAAATACATGTGCAAGATGTATGATTCTTCTCTTAATTTGTAAAAACCTTGAAAAAAAAAAATTTATTTAAGTACTACAATACACTTCCAATGTCTTAATAATTTGATGCACATTTCACGTCTTGCAAATACTGTATAACAATCTAGATAGTTTAGTTTAACGACTACTTGATATCTGAAGTCATAGTACACAAGACAACACGTAATTTTCATAAATGATTCTACTGAAAAAAATGTAAATTTTCCTTTCTAAAAATAGAAAATAAGAAATTATAAATAATTGTTTATGCACGACCCATTATAGATAGTTGAATGTCAAATTAATAAAAGTTGAGTGTAAAATTTAATTTAATTTTACATTGCAGAAATAATGAATCTATATAGTGATCTACGTTGAGCGAAATCAATGTTGTCCATCATCGTAAAGTTCCCCGAAATCAGTGTAAAATATCCGTCGGATAATTCCCGTTTTCCTGAACCGATCCCGAGACGAAGTTCCAACTTATCTTTCATTACCACTACCCGCTACTTGCGCAAGCAGATCAGGGAATTATTATGTTTTATTATCTCCTTTTAATCCCGAGGGTAGATTAATCTACCCCTCGGCTCGCAAAGTAAAATCTAAGAAAAGACACAGCAGCAAGTCCGCGGCATTCTATATTCTGTTCATGCTCGCGGGGGAACTTCGGCTCCGTACCAGATAACAGATAAAACACGACAAAAGCTTGCTTCGCAGCGGGTGACAAATTAAAAAATAACTTCTGCTATATTTGATTAGATTCTTTCTACGGACTGGTTTCGCGCAGACAGTTCCCCGGGAATTCCAGCGACAATCGTGGATCAAAATCAATTAAGCTGACAAACAAAACCGTTCTAGGGAACACTATTTCGGTGACTGGTCAAGTAAGAACGAAGACGATGTGCGGCGGCGACGGAGATCCGGAAATGTAATCTATGCAATATTGAATGACTTCATTTCTGGATCGGCCGGAAGGGGTTCCCATTATTTCAATAGCCGAGTGGTTCATCAAAACATAATTTCGCGAGACTATTATAGACCCGAGATGACGTGGGCAACGTCGGACTGCAGAAGTCGGCTAGGGGCCTTTGAAATTATCGAGATTTCAATTTCCCGGTTTCTAACGGACACTTTAAAATACGATCCACGAGGTATCCCGCTCATTTTTATAGTCATTACCACCGGCATAATTTTTCGTATATCCAGAGAAAGGGTGGGAGAGAGGAAGTAGGTAAGTCACGGCCGTATTTCTGGCGCGGCCGAGAGACCGCTTCTGGTTCTGCTTGCTGGGCGATGAAGAAGAGGGGAAAAACTGGGCAGAGAAAGAGGATGGATAACGTTGGGTGGTGAAAAGAGAGGGAAAGAGAGGAGAGAGAGGCCGAATGGAACTCGGGGGGAGAGAAGGGGTAGAACGAGTTACGGAAATTTGTATTCAATTTCAGTGGAACTGTTTTGTTTTACTCAGTTTCCCTGCATACATTACATCACAAGACGTGCTCAGCTTTTCAAACGATCTTTATATTATCAATGCGGTTTTAGAGCACACCTCCCGAAGCGGAAGACGAGAAACACCCTCAAAGGGTATCGTCTGCGTGCGCGTACGCCCAACCCCCCGGCCACAGCTACCGACGCCTTTTTCCTCCTCGAGGATTAGTAGAATGCTCCGGTGTAATAAACGACGCCACTTTCTTCTCGGTTACTTTTTTTTCATAGTCGGCGCCGCCACCGACGCCTCTGTATATTCTTTTATAAACGTCAGTAAAAAGTTTGACGACTCCTACCACAACCAACCATGCACGCGCACCCCCTTTCCCTGCGCTATCAATTCGGATCGAAGGATCGTGTCGCACGTAGGACTTTCGAGCTACAGTGCTGGGTAAAATAATCGGACATTTTGCATTCTTTATAAATTTGTTGTTTTGAAGTATCGGTGAGGTCTGGAGAACTGAGACTCGGGATGGCACAGCAAGGGGAAGCTTCTCGCTCCACCCAATTGTCACCTGAACACAACAAAGCGAAAAACACTTTTGACTTTTGTATATTTAAATATTTCATATAATCGAAGGAAGAAGGAAGAAGAAGTGGAGTTATACGCAAAACAAATTTCGCTTGCAATTGAAACAATGGGACAAAAATAACAGTTATTCTAAAATTTTCTACGATGAAAATCATTGATAGAAATTTGATTATTATTGAAATTTAAGATAATGCATAAGACAAAATATAAAGAAAAAGATTAGAAGACCAAAATGATTAAAAAATATCGATTTTTACACTTTTCGGTTACGAATAACAGTTATTAGTGTCCAAAAATTGAATCCACCTCGATAACTGTTATCGATAAAGAATAACAAAGCCGTTATCGACGAGAGAAGTTCATTTCGATCGTTCATAACAGTTATCAATGAGAGAAATTTATTTCGATCGCTCATGACAGTTATTGATGAGAGAAATTATTAGTTATTATTAGACTGCGGATCTTTATGCAAAATAAAAATTGTCTGTATCTATTGCAAGGAATAGAAAACCAAACATAATGTTATTTCTTCCCTCAATAATTGTAATAGTCTTCCCTCAATTTTTAAAATTTTCCTACAATTTTCAATTTCATCTACTCAATTTTACTATAAAAGCATTTTGGTCCCTTATTTAATTATTGAGTTGTCTTCTCTTTTTCGAGTGTACAAAGCCAGTGAAATTCATTGAAAAGGTATCGTACGACAAGACGAATCAACAGACCATAAGAACAACACAAAATCTGTTTGTTTGTCACATTAAATTTTGATTCTAACAATTAATTTTACGAATAAAAAATTTATGAAATAATTGATTGTCTACCATTTGAAAGTTGTACTAGTTAATAATGACTATTACAAATTTCCTTCATCAATAACTGTTATGAGTGGTCGAAATTAATTTCTCTCAACGATAACATTTTTACCAACAAAAGAAAAAATTTTCGGTTACTTATAATCCTTATTTGTAACCAATACGATTTTAGTCGATGAAATACTTGTCATTCTATGACTTTTTTTATGGTCCCTGATTAAAACTGTAATTCATACGATAGAAGAAGCAGCACTTGATATCTTTTTTTTCCCATTAATTTTTGATTCGTTAAGTTTTTTTAATTTAATATTTGGATGATAGCGATTGGTCCAAGCCTTACGCTATTATTGTCATCTACATAAAAATGAAGTCAGATACGTGTGGTATTCTTGATCACTATTGGATATGCAAAATGCCGGAATTAATCAGCCAAAGTGATGGAAAGTCGATTATGTAACACGATGATGTTTAGCGGTGATCTACATGTATGTATACGTGCGTATAATACAAACCGACGACTGTTTTGACAATCAGAAATAGGATCCTCATTCATAGTGCAGTAGACATACTATACAACTACAAGAAGTATGGGAACCGAACTGAAATAGAAACAACTGGAGACGTGGCGCGATTAACGTGTTCGCTGCCACCATTTATTTCGGTAACGGGTTTCATAGTTACCGTTTTATTGAACGCAGACTGCCGTAACTCCGGTCGCGAACTCGGCGACTATGGAATTTTAAAATTAAAACAAAGACTACTATTAAAATAAAGGCTGACCAATTCAGATAAAATAGGGAACTTGATCAAGTTCTTCAGGGAAACAAAATTAGTGACGAAAATGCCATAATAGAAGTCGACGCAGAAGCTATTGCGACTTTAGAAAAACCTAAGAAAAAAGAGACTTATGGTGGTAATTACTACTTTAATTCTTCTGCATTTTTCAGAGGGTGAGCAAACTTTGTATACTCAATCTATCAGTGCAAGAATGAATTTTCAAGTTCTGGAAAACACAGTAAAAATTTAATGGGGTATTCTTCGGTTTTCATTAATTTTTTAGAGAGTTTTGGTTCGTCAACATTATCTCAACAATTTTTTCATAATTATCTTCGTACGGACTTGAAATGGAAAGTTCCTGGCAAGTAGTTGCTTGTATCTCTAGTACTCAATAAATGTTTTTAAACGAATGTCTATATGGTTAAAAATTTTAGTGACCTTGCTTGCCACAGAATTCATGATTTATAAGCACAATCAAGGATTTGTGATCTTAAAGAAAATGCATAGGAAATGCTGGTCTCCAATATTTGGCAACCAAACGTGCGGACTACGACCAATTTAATGTAATCTTCGACGTCCATCGATGTGTCATAAATCCATATTTAGGGAAGCAGTAACCTCACAGCTGGACATAACGATTCTCCGCAACTGCTAAAGAGGAACGGAACTTTAGGGGAAGCCCACCAGGTTGCTATCTTATCATTCACTATACGGGAGGAGGTTTCTCTTCGCGTTTGAGAAAATTTATATTTTTTTACTAATCTCGTCCTATTAAACTGGCATTATGCCTTTTGAAATTGTGTCAGAGCCTTGTACGCAGATTTTATGCATTTATGACAAGATTGAGTAAATAAAATTGAAAATAGCGTGAAGATTAAAAGAATTTAAGAATATCAATATATTATCTGTGATCTATAAAAAGATTATATTAGAGAAAGAATAAATCTTCTATTTAGTTTCTCTAATTTTTAATTTTCACATGAAGATCCACATCTATTTATAAATTAACACATTCATAAATCTAAGCTCGAATATAGAAAAAAAATTAAGAGAATAATTAGATTATAATTAAGTAGCTAGTAAAAATAATTTATATAATTAGACTAATAATTAAATAGAATAATATTTTAATAATAATTAACTGGAATAATTAGTCCATACCTTTTTAAAAGCAATAACAATAAATCTTTTCATAAGTAGAGTTTAATATGTGAGTTAAGATATTTTCAGAAATCATGGAAAACAGTATCAATTAAGATATTATTCAGACTTCAGTTGAAAGAAACACAATTAGAGCACTCAGGGAATGAGATTGTTCCTCATAACTAGACTGCGGATTATTATGCAACATAAAAATTATGTGCATCATTTGCAAGAGACTGGAGCCAGATAGACGTTTAATTCTTGCTTTAATCATTTTAACAAGCTGAAGACACTAGTTTGGCATTGTTAGATCATTGTAACTTTTTCACTGTTTCAAATGGTATCTACTCATTTTTGCCATAAATGCATAAAATCCGCAGTCTACTGATAACGTAAGTGGAATAGTTTAAATTAGTGAAATTGTATTTCGATTCGAATACAATATCAAAATGTCACTGAAAGGAGACATGCGAGAGTGTAATCATAAAATTAAATATACATCATATATAGTGATTCATATATAGAAATTATTTTCAAATTATAATAGCGAAAAAATAAATATTTCTACTACGTAGGTTAATTGCTACATCATTGTGTAAATTAATTACATCATAAATCAATTTGAACAAGTCGATTACAAAATTCAATTTGGACTTCCTCCTTTTTGAATCATTTTTTAATAAAATAGTTGCTTGCACTCGTAACATCGAAATATTTTTGTCATTTATAAATTTACCACAAGAGAATGTATACGAAAAGCACGTCTAATACATATACGTATTCTATATTCGCACATAAAATTGATAATGCGTCTATAGGAACCATATTTCGCGTGGCTTGCGGTATATTCTGATAACCAATTCTAAGCCTTACAAACAGAATTTGTGATGTATTGGAAATTTTCACTGCGCTGCATTATTTACCGCATGTATTATATTCGTTGTTTAATTCAGTTGCTTCGCGTACTCCAATTGTATGTAAACGTATGTATACATAATGTTTTCGAAATATGTGAACAATTTTTAGGAGATCGCTTTTACAAACTAAACGAATGAAAAATCTCTTCTTTGCAAATAAATTTAATCAAGTATTTAAGGCCACCAATATAACAAGAATACCTTTATCCATTAACAAATTAGAATGTGTATATTTTTCGATTATTTATCTAATGCGATTCATATTGTGCAATTATAACATAGATTTTGAAAACTCATCAAGTTTTACTTCGTAATTATGTTCACCGTGATTGAACTCTAATTTTTAATTGTTTAATTTAATTTTGAATTATTAAAGTAAAAATAATTTCAAGCCATACCGTGCAGAGCAAATAAATAATCGGAGAATATAATTTTTTTACTTTAGCATTATTTTGCACCGTGTCATGCAGCAGGAATCTTTTGTTGCAGTGTGAAAAATAGTAAATTGTAAGGGTATTGTAGGACTTTTCCGCAAGTGTAGCAGTTGTGAAGCTGCATTCAAATTACAACTTTTAGTTTTTCCCTTTTCCGTAAAATTTTACGCAGTCGAAATAAAACCCCAGAAGAATGAAAGCACGAAAAGACAAACAAGGTGAAAAATGGCCACCATCCGGTTGTCTTTCGACGCGGGATACGTGGCAAGGCTACATTAGAGTTTAACAGGATTATCGGTATAATTTTGCGGGTACTTTTGATCGTATTCCGCGGGGAACTTTCAGATCCATAACAATTACTCAGGATACTACACGAACTATAAGTGGGAGCCGTGTAAAATCAGCGAATCTGTTCAGTATTCGAGACTCTGCCGACTAATAATGCACCATTTGACATTTGTAGTCGAACTTTTGCGACCCCCTTGCCATCTATATTCGGGAAAACGTGTGGAAATGCTAATAAAGTCACTGCCTGGGTGAAACTTTCCCGAAAACACGCACGTTGTGCTGATATACAGGATGTCCTAAAAATATTCGAGTTCCTTGAAAGTGATCTCGATGTTATTTGAAGCGACATTTTCATTTGCAAAAATCTCCGCTTGGGCTTTGGTAAGGAGTTATTAACGGAAAACACGAATCCGACTCCGCGGCAGGTTCCACTAAACGTAGCGTTGGCATCGCGCCGCGGTAAAACAGTGAACAAGAGGAGTAGCAGAAATTGATTTAATTAAAACTCACCGTAAGTGCACTTACTGCTTCGAAATGCGTGTTACTGGGTTATTAGTAGACGAACTGAACAGCTGACTTCAGGTATTCCAATAAAGTATGTTCACCAATAGCACTTTTAAATTTTATTTCACATAAAAATCCGCACAGTGATTAGTTTAAATATTATTATTAAAAACACACGTATTCACACCGTGAAAACCGAACCGACACGTACTTAGAGATGTTCTCTCTACCGCGGCGCGAACGACACTGTACGTAAGATTTTCCTGAAGAGTTTAGAGGGGGGGGGGCATTATGGGTGTCGAACAACACGAAGTGGTCTGACAAAAACAGGACACGAGGGACCGCTGTAAGACTGGAATTTATGGCAATCATATGTTTCGGTGTTTTTTCACTGCAAATTGGTACGCAGAGTCGATGGGTAACTGTTCGAAAAAAAATCGGTACTTTTACCCGGCAAGGGGTAGGAATGCCTGTACGCGTGTAGGCGTTTATGTATTGTTCTATACCTTCCTTAAGAAACTTTCTAAACGAAGTACAGACTTTTTCTCGAACACTTACTAATCTGCAGGAAAAAACTGAGACATGTGACTGCCATAAATTCGCGGCTTACAGCGTTCCCTCTCGTTAAATCATTTTCTGTTTCTGCATTCTCTGTGTACTTGATACTATTTTACTGAAAAATGGCAGTATGTTTAAATAAATTAAATGTGTGTGTCTCTTCTCTTACAATGAACTACGTAATCAAATGTGTGAAATTATACAAATTTACGATTTCTTTCTCCAAGAGTTGATGTATACTAATAAAATACTTATACTACTAAAAATTTACAAAATTGTAGAAACGTGGTAAAAACTGATATCAAAATTGTGTCACTTCGTTTAAGATTCTACGAAATTCGAAAAAAAAAACAGTACAGAATTTGAGTACTGAGAAATTGTTAAGTTCCGTCGACAGAATTGTCACGGATCACACAACAAAAAGCGTCTACGTTCATTGGAGAACAGTCGAAGTTAATATATCTAAATAAATAATAAGAACCGCAAATTACTTCCCGTTATTTAAATTAAAAATGCAGCGAAAGAAATCAAATCCTCGCTGTGAGAGATTGACGTGTTCGAAATGTTAGACAAACGTACGTTATAAATGCGGGAAATTGTTAACCTTTGTCAACAGAATTGTTACAGATCATACAAGAGAGAGATCATCTACCCACGTTTATTAAAATAGTCGGAGTTCGTTACGGGCTACCGTCCACCAGAAAAACAGTGAAGCTAAATTAAAAGTGACTAAAGAGTAAATCGTATTTATCTGAGTAGCGGCAGATCCCCGGGGGTTGTCCTGATACCGTGTATGTCAATAACAGGTAACGATTTCATGAGGAACTTCATCCTCTCTGTACGGTTTTATCGGGAGTGCAATTAATCTTGTCGATGTAACGTCCGGCGGAGCATAACTCTTATCATGTGTGACATTACCGCAACGTGTTCTTCGTGTATCAGCATCTTTTCTACCACACTTGTGCTTCAGAAGATTTCAACAATTCGAAATGTGCGCCGTATCCTTTATTGCTCTCGTGCAGATAATTTCGACGTTTAAAAAAGTAATTTCGAAATTGTGTGCAGAGAATGTTTCTCAGTTAATGTCGTAACAAATAAACTACACACGTGTGTATTAACTAAAACAGCATTTCTATTCTACTCTTGCCATAATTTTTCGTAAACGCAATTTTCATAAAATAAGCTACGAAAATGTAAAATTGCGTGAAACTTCATATACTTTAGTAATAAAAAAAAATAATATGGCTTGAAAACAAATACATTCGAATTCAAAATATTCTCGCGAGTGTTCTGCTTTAAAAAATATAATTCGACGGTAGTTGAAAAATAATTTAAAGGAAATTAATAATGAAATAAGGATGACTATTAATTTTGTAGTAATTTTAAGTTCACTGTTCTATGTTGTATATAATTTAAATTTGTTATATTATTTAATTAAACTTTCGAATTCTTTCCAACGAATTAACTTTACGATGTTGCATATTAGTATAGCCTTTATTTGCTTCGAATAATTAACTTCTTTTCAATTCAAGAGATATTTATTGCGTAACTGCTATAAGGCTATATCAAAGACGGAGTGAATTCATCGAATTCTTATTTGTTTTAGATTTACCTCACGTATTTAATATGAACCGTTCCAAAGGAATAGTGAAGTTGTTGCTTCCCCGAAGATGCTTCTTTATGAATGGTCATAATCGAATAGAAAGTTTTATATTTCGCACTCGATGTTTTATGAGAGTCGTTTTCCGCTATTCCGCTGGATACGCTGGCAGATTATGCGAACGTTTCCTCGGCATCAAAACGAACATTTGCGTCGAACGATTCCTCCATGTCCGGTTTAACGATGTATATCGGGAAGGTTCTGGAAAAATATTCGTTTCGTATTATTCATTGCAATATCTACGTACATAGGAATTTCCGCTTTCGTGATAATATCGAAAATCTAAGATTATTCGTTGGAAATGTAAAAAAGATCAAGTAACATCATTCTATTATAAATGCAAAACTGCAAAGATTTATTACCGAACGAAGAATGTTCAAAAGCACATTATTACGTCAGATTTTTAAACTTTATTATATTGTATATTGCCAGTAATTGAAACTTTAATTAATTGGAATTTTTAACTATAATTAACTATATAGAAAATTATTATAATAGATAAATCATACATTATTTCTTTCATACATTTCTTTTATACATGTATTTCTTAATACATATTTACACGTTTTCATACGTATAATTATATGTACAAACTTATATACCTGTTTTTGAAACAATGTAAGCTAAACATGTAATGAATAATAATGATAACTTATGTAATATACCGACTGGTACGAGATAACAATCGTTTAATTATTATACTGCGGATCTTTATGCAAAATAAAAAATGATTGCATTGATTGCACGACACAGGAGCCAAATAAACAATTTAATTCTTCTTTTAATTATCTTATTAAGGTGAAACTAATACACTGGCGCCCTTAAATCTTTTTAATACCTCCACTGTTTTAAATTGTACGTACCCATTTTCGTCAAAAATGCATAAAATCCGCAATCTAATAATTATATAGGAAGTAAAATGTATTTTTAGTTTCATGTATCATGTAAGGATATTATATCGCAGATAAAAATTGCTTAATGGAAAATGGAAAAAGGTTCTTCATAGTTCGTGGCATTGAAAAATACAACTTTCCCTCCGGCTCAATATTCGATTACACCAATTTACCGATTCACTAAATAGCTGGTGTTAGCCTGAAAGCAACAAGTTCGTCTCATCCGGCAGCGACAATAAATATGTCACAGGTTTATTTGAGAGTCAAATAAGCCGTTGCTTTCGTACGAACGAAACTTTTGTGTCAAGTGGTCCGCGCCGCTTCAGACAATAATCCTTACCACAAAAAGTTTAATCGGCGCAACCGGCGAACACCATTCAAGTAGCAAAGTCTCATCGACACGGGTCCGTGTGCACGTCCCAGGACCCTCCCAATGATACAGCTGGGAAATTCAAATTGAATTGTTATTCTTATCTTTTTCGCTACCGTAACTATTCTGTACATCCTGAAACTATTCGAAAGACAAGAGTAAATGTGAAAGTGATTATAAGTAATCTGAGACAAAGTCCAAACTAAACTTACTTATTATCTCATTTAGTAAAGTGAAAATTATACTTATATGTATATTATCATGATGAGAAATATTTTATATCAAATCAGACGCGAAAATTCAAATATCTCGACGACGGAAGGCTTTCTTTTGTCTTATTTAATATTAAACCCCTGCCCTACGATTTATTTTTCCGATTTCAACGATTATATTATAACTTATTTTGTAATTCTCTTAATTCTCCCTAAAGAAGGAGGAACTTTATATCTATTGTACGCCTATATGTTCTCCAATAGCTGTACAAAACCAAAATAGAAGTTTATTTCCATTTAAAGGAATTTAATAGCATATATATTTATTAGACTTTATTCAGAATCTCACGAGTCTGACTGGATATTGTAAGACAAGGGGTTAACTACAAGTACTTCAATTTTAAGCAATTTATATGAACTATAATCAATGTATGTATATGTATAAAATTCTACGTTCCATTCTAAACAACGTAAAGTACATCTTTGTTTCGAAATTATAGGCAAAATTGGCGAATATGTTGTTCCTAATAAGCTCAAACAAGAATAAATATATTTACATGATAGGGGACCATACTCATGACACATACGAATGATATGAATTCGTCTAAACTCAATTTCCTTCAAACTTTGCGCATTAGTAGTTCTACGAGTTTTACATAAATTTTACGTGATAACCCTGTTACTAGAAACTAGCAACAGGAACCAATCCGTAAATGTTTTTGGAAAAGATGAATTACGACGTTGTAAATCTTGCAGGTCACAAGGTAAGAATAAAATAGTTGCAGTTAATCAATATTCGTATTGTGCGTACAAATATTTCAAATATTCAGGAATTGAATGATTAGATTTAACAATAACATTTTATTTCATATTTAAAGCTGCAGAGATAGGATTGTACTCGTTCGTCTCATAAACAATACACAATAATAACAATCATTAATTTATACATATATAGTATTATTTCAGTGATTGTAATTGTTTGCCAAGATCCATTGCAAGACTGATTGAAATTTTTCGTGTAGTAAAGTTTTGTTCTAATTTTTCAAAGAAGTCCAAGTCGTTTGGTCCACTAAAAAGATTATTTTATTTTAAGTGGTGTCCGAATATTGCTTCGAGTTACAGAATATAAATACAGTGACCCGAATTAATATTAGGGGCGCTCTAAAAGAAGACGTCAACTATTTTAATATTGCACTATTGAATATGATATTGTAAGGATTCTTGCATCAACCGATTCCGATGAAACTGTCACGGTGCGCATAATTCACACAGATCTACAAAACGTATATTTTCAATTTTCAATATAGGCCCACATAAAAAAGTTTTACAATGCAGCTTTTACTATTTTTTTTTTTTTTTACAATTTTTAAAAACATTTCTTTTCACGTCCTGCAGTAAACTAATTGCTCTAGCGTCCGAATATTAATACGGGTCACTGTATGTAAAGTGTCTCATGATTTCGTCGAGCATAAAGATCTGCGTCTGGTCGAACGCAGTAGAAAAATTGCATCGCTGCAAAATTCCAAGGACAACAATCGTCGAGGGACGAATTATGGCGGGCTCGAATGCTACTTATCCTCCGTACTTTGGGAACTATATCTGCGGGTGTAACGAGGTGGCAAGACGGGTGGAGATCATTTCTCGGAACGACAACTGAGTACCTGCTTATGTGTACATACATCCGTGGCGTTAGCAGCGCGTTGCGTCGCTTGTATACAGTCGCAATTGCGCGCAAGGTTCGGTATATAATTGGGATGAATATTGAGAAGTTGGCAGTGAAGTTGTAAGTAAACTTGGATGCCTCGAGGCGAGCTCGCTCCACTTGAGAGCAGAGACGTGTTGCGGACAGATCTCCTCTGCTCTCTCCTCGCCTAACCCACTCCTTATTCACCTATCGCTGCTGCCTTCTGCAAAACTATACGAATATTCCGGATTATCCAGACGCCTCGAAACAGTATTTATCACGTATATTTCCTTCGGTTGTTTGCCGAGTAACGGGCTATGAAAGATGAAACACCCATTACAGACAACCTATCCACTTTAATCTTAACACGGTCCAGTCTGTGCAAAATTATAGCTACACTGCGGATTTCATGCATTCACGATAAGAATGACTAAATAAAACGCACAGAAAAGTAAAAACAAAAATTTTTTTAACACTAGGTTTACGGGATCCGTCATTTTGACGGATTTTTTTCGGACTTTATTACAAAATTACGAAAGCCATAACTATTAATTCTTTTCCAATTTATGCTGAAAATTATTGGTATAATGAGACGAATATATACCTAAATTTATTTCCCCTCAAAATGCGGGGTAAGCTAGTTTCATAGTTAATCATAATAAACCGTTTTTTTTTTTCATTAAATTATTTTCCTGGTGACAAATGTAAAAGTAGTTAAAACGTAGATATTAAATACAATAAAAATCATAATTCAATGGAGATATCTTTCGATGACTTCGAACCCAATACAGTATTTTATCGATAATTGTCCTCAAAATGGGTCTACCCAGGGACAATTATCCTCCAGGGACACTATTCTTTGACTTGTGCCGAACGTAGAAAAGGACAGCTGAGCTCGAGAGGCCTTGGTGGAGAAATGGAGACATAACTAATCCAATAACAAAACTTCTTTATTTTTCATTACTTAATTTTGTTCAGATTGTAATTGTTTTTTAATTAAATTAACGGTTTTTTCAAAGAAAATACGTGTTTCCTTTACCCGCCAATTTGACTAGTGTTAAGGAAAGAAATAAATGCCTCTATGTAGCTCCTGTATCTTGCTTCATAAAACTACAAATTAAAACATTCAAATGTTTTTTATAATATGCATTCACCTGCCTCTAGTAATTATATAACATTTTATCTACCAAAATTGTAGATTAAGGTGGGATTTCACCTAGTGCTTTTGACCGTGAACGCGTAAAATCCGCAATACAGTAACTAGTAAACGCGTCGCAGAATATCAAACTCATTTCCAGAGAAGGCATGTAAGACTGCCGCGAAAGTAGAACTGGAGAAAGAATTTTCAGTTTCGCAACGAGTTTCAATTGTTTCTGAAAGTGGCGAAACTGTATTTTAGTTCTTTGCCGGGTTCTCACAATGTGGCAAGAAAATATTAATTTTCCCGAACAAGGGATGACACTTCCATGGAAGTCACGATGTTTGACAAAACTTAGTACAGGATTCCATACGGTCAGACGGTCCCGAGTAACACGTACTGTGGTTTGGCCCTAGTTCATTTTTCCCAGTTAACCTACATTTGTTCCTATACGCGACTGCCTCTTCCCTCCTATTACAGGAATATTTGCGAATGTTCCTATTCGCTGAGGTTAATACAAACAAAACCATTTTCTACGTGCTTCTTCGCCGCCGCCATTTTCCTAATGCACGCACGAAAAAGTGAATGTCTTTTCATTCAGAAAATTGTACTAGCGCGCGTAAAGCGCATATTACACGCGCGACACACAGTGCTTGGTCGTTTTAATAACGTGCGCTCTAACTTCGACAATACTTTCAGAGTAAAATAGAGTAGCCTTACTTTAATACGGTCGCGACCATATTCGACGAACTATTAAACCCGGCTCCAACGGTTTATGTTGTATAAACCATTTTTGTTCATTATACTATCCTTTTTTTGTTGAGCTCGAGAAGCAACTTCTTTGAAGATATTATGTAACTTTACAGTAAAGTCGAGAGAGAGAGAGAGAGAGAATTACCACAACTATGGTCATGAGCGACTTTACCTAATTACGTTATTACAATTATTATTATGTAATATGTATACGCAGTACTTTGCACAAATTTTAATTTTACAGTTGATATTGTCAATTAATTACTGATATTGTCACGTGACTTTGCTATTTTATATTTTATTTTCAATTTGACATTTGTTCCTACTTTCGATTCGGTAATAGCATTATTATATATAATCGAAGATTACACTTTTTGATCAAACAAAATAATTGAGTTTACTGTACAGATGTTTTAGTTTCATTTATGCGATATAACACGAAAATATATGTAGTCATTTTTTAAGAAACGACCTTGAAATCAACGAGAAAAACCTTTTCAGAAACTACCCCTGCGGGATACTGATCACTTGATGCCATTCAAATTTAAAACAAAATAACTTTCTTATAATTGTACCAAACGACCTGATTTTTTATAATCAATTAGAAGCTGTGATTTACGAAATGATGTGCAAAAAAGATTTTCCAAAAATTATAACTTACAAGGTTACATGCAACAATAAAAAAAAGGCATTTTTTAAAACTTTTTTATTTGGGTCCTTAATGAAAATTTAAAATATATCTTTGGTAGATCTATGTTAGTTGTACACATGCTGAAAATTTCATCGAGATCGCTTAACATACGCACGAGATACAAGCGGTTAAAAATGGTGAAAATAGTAAAAAAAGTTTTAAAAAATGCCTTTTTTATTTTTGCATGTAATCTTGTAAATTATAATTCTTGGAAAATCTTTTTTGTTAATTGATTATAAAAAATCAGGTCGTTTGGTACAATCATGAAAAAGTTATTCTGTTTTAAAGGGCGTTTGAATACTTTCGTTACCCACTGTATAAAATTGTTTACTTTGTCAAAATTAAAGAAGATATTATGGGAGTCACACTTAAGTGAGACGCCCTGTATTTTTTTTTTTGTTATGCTTCAACTGTTTTGCACTCCCTGTAATTATTTTTCTCCACCTGAGTATTTTCCATGAAACGAATCTCTCTATAATAATTGATACGGCGTCTATTCGAGAGTAATTTCAGACCGAGTAAATTCAGAAACGAGCACCATCCAATAGATATCGTCGCACGCGTTCGAGCAGAAAAATAAAAGCAACCTCGAGGCGAGTGGCAATAATAAAGAGTAATGAAGCGACAAGAGAAAAATAGATGGTTAACAGGGAGACACGTTGGACACTGAGCGATCGCAAATGGCAACAATTATAATAGCAAGCTACGCGCGAAAAGTTTCGAACGATCTTGTTGCTTGAAAGCAGAGACATGTTGCGGACAGCTAGTACTCTGCTCCGCTCTCCTTAACCACGTTATTCGCCTATCGGAGTTCCCCCTGTGCAAAACTATGCGAATATTCTCGATTATCCGACAGTTTGATGGAATTCGTATTTCGTGCACGACGACGGGATGCACTACTCGGATATCAGAACGGAGAGACGAACAAAAACCTCGGCGACTTTCCCGGTGTTTCCTATATTCCCGTGATTGTGGTGCGTATACTATATTCGCCGATAAAGTGCGCCGATGATGGCGCATTAAAACGCGCGTCGACGCTAGTTAAACGCAGTCTAAGGGAATGCGATATTGAATCTCCGCCGACGAACAATAATTTTGCGGTATGACGGGTTATCGATGAGGCGTTTCAATATTTTATATGCCTACATCGGGCTTTTATCGAATCGTTTTCTATCGTTTATATAATGGAACATATTGAGAGTGAATGAAATCATTTGTTACTGGAAATCGGGAAAGGATGCCCGTGGAACGGCGGGCTTATATAAGCCCACCAGTATTGGAATGCTCGTCGTTAAAAAGAGTAATGAATAGACTGTAAATCTTTATGCAAATTCGCATTTCTATGGACTGATTTATAGCGACAGGAGTTAAAGATGGGCTCATTCGTCTGCTATTAATTCCTTAAAGGGTCCTTCTCTAGGTCACCGGTCGAAAATGTCGAACATCTTTTGCGGCTTTTACGGTTCTACGTCCTACAGACAAACGGATAGATACCGTGCTTGTGAACCTGTGAAAATCCTAAAAGATCGTGGAAATGTAAAATTGTAAATGATCGGGAAAATGTAAAATTGTAAATGATCGGGAAAATGTAAAATTGTAAATGATCGGGAAAAAATGTAAAATTGTAAAAGATCGAGGAAATATAAAATTGTATAGAAATTAATTTTACATCCTCAAAATCAAGAGGTAGGCAGAGCAGTCCTTCAGCTTAATAGGAATTCCGTACTATACGGCTGAAAACAATTTGTGTGAGTCTAGCCGTCTAGAAATTAACATATTTTTGGTATTTTAAATAATTTCATAACAAGAGTATTTATCTACAAGTGCCTCTAGTAATTATGATCCTCAGAAATAGTTGCACACAACATTCTAAGATACTGCATTCCCCATTTGCGGTCAACATTTTAAAATAACAAATTGTGGTTCATGTACCATTTCACCGTAAATCTTTATGCAAATCACCATGTCCACGGACTGATTTATAGCGACAAAAGTTAAAGATAGGTTCATTTGTGTCTACTATAAATTCATTAAAGTCCTTGTCTTGTCTAATGGTTGATAAAGTCGAATTTCTGATAGATCCACTGGGCCCGTGAATGTGTAAAAATTAAATAAAAACAAGAAAATATAACCTTGTATAGAAATTAATAATCGCCCAGACTCAAAATCGTCCTTTTTTGTTTCCAAGAACTACGTTACAATTTGGTTGCCGTGTATAATATTGAAGCACAATAATTTTGAATAGAATTATCATTTTTATGCGTATATAATTCGATATCTATGAGCATTACCTTCGTTTCGGAAAAAAGAAACTGTGAAATTTAAATTTCATATTTATTATAGCAATCATTAACCTTGGCAAAGTAACGTGGGGTTTCAGAGAACCCAGCTTCAGATTTTTAAAAAGAATTTTTATATGAATAAAATTAAATCTGTTTACTTTTTCTCCTGTGTTATTCTTTATCCCAAATTTATTAAAAACATGGCTATTTATGAAATTCATTTGTCGTGGTCTCTCTCTCTAAGAGACCCCACCTTACTATTTATGTGTTATTAGACCTTGTGTGCGTGTGTGTGGTCGCGCGCGCGCGCGAGGGTTAAGATAATAAGAAATAAATTGAATATCTGGAAATTTATGATGAAAATTGTTGAGAGAACACGTTAAATCAAATTTTTTCGAGTAAATATTGCATCAATTACTGATAAAATTGTCGATGTGTTATTTGTAAATGCGACGTTAGTAGCAATAAATATCTGAAATTCTGTTATACAAACAGATCGTTTATTAATATTGATTGATTGCAGATTCAATGCATGTAATACAAGTATAGACGTCTCACGTGTTGTGTAAATAATGTAACACATATAATTTTACGAAACTCAATAACATTTCGCGATTGTATTGAAAAATATCTCTCTTACACAATTTTATTAAAATATAATTTTATATAAGTGTATTTAAACTTATGTCTCTCTCTGGTTAATACCCATCAATAACCATAAATAAGGAAATTATTTAATATAATCATTGTACAAATAAACCGTAATATAAAAAAAATTGTGCTAGGATTAAAATGAACTAATTAAGATGTTCCAAATTTACAGATCGTTAGTTAAACTTTGAAAATTCCCTGCATAAAAATTCACTTTTATTCCGTGCCTAGACATTAAAGCGAACTACATTTTTCAGTAATTTTGCTACAATTTGACGTGTTCGTCTAAAAATGAAATTATAAGTGAAATCTGTTAAATTAAAATATGTGAAATTTGCATTTCACCGGAGGATCTTTATTTTCATTATCAATCATGTGTAATGAATAATAATAACGAATTAATTCGTTAAGGTTATATAATTAATGTAGTCGAAAGAGAGAACATACTGAAATCTCACTGTCCATAGGGTTATAGATAGTGCAAATAAATCCGTTCTTCTTCTGCGGGGACAAGGTCAACAGGATAAAGGAGAATCACACTGTAAATCTTGAGACGGCCGTGAGGAACGACGACATCTTGTGCTTCGTTAAAACGTCTTACACGGATGGCGCGTACGTATTTCCCATGAAATTTTCGCCGGACGAAAATTATGCGGGATTCTCCACTCCAGTTAGTAATTATGCGCTCGCCAGTCGAGTTAACTGTGTAACCGTAAGTACTTGATATTGTAACCGGTATCAGGCGCTGACGGGACGAACCGAGCTGTGAAATAACGTAATTTGACAGAAGAAAACGAACTTTATGTACGCCGTATTCGATCCATGAATTCGTCCCAGTTTTTCGCCGTCTGCTCTTCGTCTTTGCTGTACGCGAAATCCACGACTCCTTATCCCCACTACTTCAGGCTACCTTCTGCCATGTGTCATGTGGGAGAGGTAGAGTGGGAGACAAGTCTCAATCTGGCGACACTGACTAATCCAATGACAACACTTTTTTGTTTTTAATTATTTTTCTATGTAACTTTCATCGAAGCATTTGTGTCGTCGAGATAAAACGAGACCAAACACGATGATTCAGAAACGAGTTAAAAAGAAAGAAGATTTTTGTTAATATTGTAATATTGTAATAATAATTGACACGTGTGTAGGGATACGCACAAGTTCTTAGAAATTTTCATTTGCATTGCTCTTTAACAAATATTATTAAATTTTAAAAAATGACTATATTTTACACATATTTTACACACGCAAAAGGTTTCCGAAAATTTGAAACTACAACTGACTATCCTGCGCTATCATTTTCCACTGCAAATTCGCGATTTTAATTAGAATCTTGTACGTTGGAAAACCACGAACCGGAAAATTTTCGATATCCAATACAAAAACGAGAGCGCAAACAATGTGTACCTTTTATTGTATCCGTACGAGTACAACTGCCAAAAGTGTTTTCATAAATTGAAAGGTGAAACGTACGGTTAAAATGCACGATTAAAAATACGGTTAAAAATATGTTCAATTAATCGAACAAATTTTATCCGGGTGTAGTAATACATTATAATGGCGAAAAGAATTATTTACAGAGAGAACTTTTCGTTTATATCAACTTTCAATCCTTAACCCGTTGGTTGTTATTCTGGATCCCTTTAAATTTCCACAGGATTAAAAACTTTCTATTCACAGAGTGGACGCTGTATAAACCATGATTTACCGCGTTACTTTTTTTGTTACCTCTTGGGTCTCCTGGAAATTAAATTAATTTAGTTTTTAAACATTTAAAAGATACAACGTTATTGATATGATTATTATATAAACTTGTGTCTCATAATAACACTTCATTTATATTCATCGAATATAAAGAAGAACATTTTAAATACCGTTTAAAATATTCAATGCTGTACCGTATGGACAAATTGATATTTTAAATAAAAAGCACGATCTCAGTAAAATAGTTTTAACTTCACAATTTCAAACATAGTATGAGATATTTTAACCTTGTATATGAAATTAAAAAATATAAAGGAATCACAATATCTAGCACACACAAAAAGTAGATATATATATATATATATATATTATATATATTTATATTATATATATATATATATATATATATAATAAAAATATAGGCTCACTGTTTTCAGTTTTCGGTTGTCTTTATTATAATACTAATTATTTACTTTATATATTTGAAATAATACTTTGCTAACACTAGCTCTCTCTCTATCAACTTCCTTTAATATTACTCCAAGGATAGGGAGTGGAAGGGAAGGAGTAGTGTGCGTTTCAGAAAAATTTTAATCCGCGAACGCCGATGATGTTTAAATAAAGAAACTTCCATTGCTTTTATGCAAAATTCGTGTTTAAGGCGGAGAAAGTTTCGGGATATAGGAAGTATATAGAGCCGAAGCCAGGTGGTGAAGAGTATGCTTGCTCAATATTTATGTACCGGAAGTTCGCGTTCAGTTACAACAGAATTCTTCTCGTTTTTCAATGTTTTTCCAAACTCGTTACTAGATTTCATGCTCGAGGCAGAAATCGCGCGGATTTTATACGTTATTAAGTGTGCAATAAATCTGAAGGATTCGCCATTAATATTTCTTCGCTTTCGACAGAGCATTTGCATGCAATTCTATAACATTACAAACAAAATGCTCAGAGTGTACAATTGAAAAGAATTAAAAAGAAATCCTCAAAACACAAAACAGTAAAGAAGTAACTAACAAATAATAAATAATAATAAATAATAAATAAATAACAATATTATTAAGGAAGAAACTTTCTGCTTAACAGCTGTTTGCTATAATTTGACTTTTATTTTGCACAAAGATTCTCTCGCAGCCGCGAGTTATTAATAATAATTTTAGAATATATTTAAGATTCGAGCGATTTGAACGGACCGTAGAATATACGTAAATGGACAGGGGCGGAGATAAAAATCTGAGATATACGCCGCCAGAGCCAAATGATTTTTCTATTAAATATGACCTTCGAGATTCAGTGTTTTGGGACAGGATGGACGAATGTTCAGCCCGACTTCGGAAGAACGTACCGGAACTTCTGCGATTCCTTTGTTCGATTGATGTTCAATACGAGAAATGTGACGGCCGATACTTCACCTCGGCTGCGATATTCCTCGGGATAAATGTCGACGAAGATCGCGGACGAGTATTCAGGAGACAAATAGTCGAGCAGTGGGACTCCTATCCCTGGCAGATTGCGGATTCTATGAAATTCTATGAAATTTCACGGTCGCTAAACTAAACTCACTGCTGTCCGTTCGACTAACTATTGCGATGCAACACCGTCTTACCAATACTCTCAAGAATACAACAATGATTCATTATCTTACTCATCTAATTAATATACTGCAGTGTTTTGTGAAGGTTCGAAAAATACAAGAAAATTTTGACATTAATAAACAGCAATGACAGAGCTACAAAATATTTGGACATTTTAAAAAACCATCCATTAAAAGGTGCAAACCATATGGGAATACAAAGTGCTTTCGAATTTTATAACGAATTAATTCACGAGGTACGGTTTAAGTGAACAGTATACATTTCAGAACCATCAACAATAGTAAAATAAATTAATACTGGAATTATATCAGGGGAATTAAAGTGATTCATTTCAGATTGCAGATTTTATGATTATTAAAGTCATAATGCACTTCTATGGGAATTTATTGGTTCAGATTTACGCATCCAACAATAAAAGTCTTTTAAAATGTCAATAAATGCATTGTGTTTATATAACAAAGAACCCAGTTGGGATTTTACCCATCAAATTAAACTAATATTAAAATTCGTTCAAAAAATAAAAATTCAATACAGTTATATTTTTTGAATAACTCTTATTTGATTCTTGTATGACCGTCAAAGAAATATGTAAATTAAAATTACTAACTTCCTCTCTAGCATTGCATAAAAATTATTAAACTTCAAGTGTATATTATGCATAATTAAGCATGTCTATGCATGAGCTGTTCAGAACTGTCTTATAAATGTTACTTTCATTAAATGTTAAAAGTGAGTTAATAAATACTATATAGTCTTCAACAGACTTTTTGATGCAATATAAAATAAAAATAACAATTACTTTAAAGGATTTTCAGATGTAATATGCTTTTCGCTTTTATTGCTCGCGTACGTTAATCTGTGGAGATCAAATTAAGATTCATTTCATACCATGGAAAAAGGTTGTCACTCACAGTAAACGTCAATTCATTTCTCTTGTATTCGGGGCCACAACGTGTAACGTTTAGTGACAACCAGGCAAAAATGAAAAAAAGAAAAAAAGAAAAATTCATTTCCGCTGCACGATAATCTCTGAATACGGTTGGATATGCCGTTTTTAGCGTTCATTGTTTAACGTTTAAACGTTTCCCTCATATTCTTCATTAAATATGGAAGTAATTCTACGTGATTCCATGGGGCATGTGTTTGACAGGAAGCCATACTCGAAAAGAACTTTTCCTATCTAATAAAATAAATCCGGTCGAATTTTATTTCATCTTCTTCAACAAATATTATCGCCATACTTCAATCTGTTAACGCGTAAAACTTATTCATACAATCAAAATAATAATAAAAATTATTCTCATTTTTTTGAAGAAAGCGGAAAATCATCTTGTACTTGTATTGAAGAAATAAAATGCAGACTTTGATGACGTTTTAAAAGAACAATAACATGTTTTCGTTGCTCGCTCGCGGGGAACATTTGTTAATACAACGTTAACGCAACGCACAAATTAATAAAATTATATATAATTGAAACTAAATAAATGAAACACTCAGTCATCCACACGGTGGTATAAACGTTGTTACAATTCTTACATTTTTTAGTATTTGCAAAATACAAGAAACAATTTGATGTTCACTGGAATATAAAAATTGTAAAAACTGGAATTTCATTTCTTGATCTCTTACTCTCTTAGTGAATATTTTACATATTAAAATTTTATTTAAAAAAAATAATTTTCGGCCTAGCATTTGTTTTGTACGATCAAGAGTATGGTTTTAATATTCATCCGAAATATATATTGTTCGCCATCCACACCGTCGGCTGGAGTATTCTATCCGATTTCCTAGAATACTTGACATTGAGGATCGGATTTCCTGTGATGCGCCCGTTTTGACAGATTAATGCCGGGAAACTGCGATACACCGCAGACAAGCGAGACGGAAAATAAGTTCAACGTCGGTTCAACAAAAGCGAACGTAAACTGAGTTGCGCTGAATAAACAATGCCCGATATCAGTAATCGCCTAGATATGTCCAGAGTTAATACCGATGCTACTGACGCAGCAATGCATCGCACACTGACACTGATTACGAAAAACTGAAGTTATCCCTAGTTATTGAAAATGTTAAAAGTGACAACGCTTATATATCTTCTTCAGCCCTTATGGACCTTCAAAATGCGCTTTAAAAATGCAATGATTCAACTAAATTGTGTTTTAAAAATATTATATTGATATGTACCATTCATCTCTCCATCAAAATGGTAAATAGAAACGTAGTGGGGCACCAAATTTTATCTAAATCCACAAATAGTTATATTATTAATAGGTACACACATTAAATAATTATTAATATAATTTGAACGGGACTCCATCGGTCCCACAAGTTCACTTAAGGGTTATATTTAGGTCTGGGTTAGGTTACGGATCTTTATGCAACATAAAAATTTTCTAGGTCGACTACAAAAAACAGAAGACAGATGAGAATACATTTTTTTATCAGTTTAGTGGGTCTAAAATGTGATATGTAGAATCTTGTGCTTCATTTATTTAGTACTTTAGTTAATTTATTTAAATCAAGAAACCCGTATTCTTTTAATGTGTACTTTAATTCATAAAATGATTGACGTATTGGCAGATTTGACATGTATCTTCTCGCAAAAATTAAGCTACTATTATTGATACGTTCGAAAAGTTCTTCGCTGAAGCAAACGTGCACACTTCCAATCATTTTAACCATTCAACTGAGTGACTGTTCAATTATGAACATTGAGAAAGACGAACGAAATTGATATGACAAAAATTAAAAATCTGTTGAACTGAAAGAAGAAATAGAACAATTTTTGACAGGTGATAGCAAACACGAATGTCACGAATGTATTGTAAAAAAATCAAAAGTCTTTCAATCGGTGACGCGCTAACATCGCGAAGCCGTTACTTAATTCCAATTTTTTTAGCCAACACTGTGCACCACTTTTTCACTTTACAGTTGATCGGTTCACAAACGTCGCTTTTCAATCTTTCCGCCATGAAACCGCCGTTTTGTTCCAACCATCGTTTCAGTCGCATGTAAAATTCGACCGAGAGGATTCACCCGTTCGAACAGCGCGGAGCGTTCGAAATTTTTGCCAAGAGGAGTCGTTTCTAATTCGCACGAGGTGCGTCCGTGTCGCATTTGCATCGCTTTCTAATGCAAGGTTCGACGGGTTCACGCGTCGATAAGTGGGCACGTGGAATATTTCGCTCTGAAACAAAACCATGGTTCCAATATTTATTTTCGCTTGCACGAAAAGTGGAACGCAGTGACAAGAATACACCAGATATTTGGCTCTTCTTTTTCGTCCTTTTTTTTGTTCCCATCCTTCGTGTCCGGTTTCCCATATTTTTTTTTTTTTAACACGTGTTCTATAAGTGTGTTTTATATGTCACTTTACTAGGTGTAGGTAACCTTAGAATTTTTATTTTCACGTCTGAAGTACTGAGAACCAATTAATGCATCAAATGGAATTTTAACGGAGTTTATTTACGTGGATATTGTGTTGCAAGATACATATCTTTTGCTTAAACTAAACCATATTACTTGACAAGATTTTTCGTCCACTGATGCGAACGAGTTAAACAACATAATACTGGATTGATGTGATAGCAAATATATGTTATTTTTTGACAATCTTATTCAGAAATTATTAATAAATAGTAGGTGTAATATATAAAACAGTAAAAACATTAGAAAAATTAAAAAATACTGTTATGTTACTTTCAACCTCTCTATTAAACGTATTAAGAAAGAAAATAAATTTCTATTTCACTCTAGTTTGTTACTATTCAGGTAGAACATTTTTATTTTGCACACAGATTTTCTGTCTATTAATAACATTACATTACGATTTTTATGGCATTTATTCAATTTATGGATTATATGATATTATATATCGTATAAAATTTTTTTAATAAACGACCCAAAAGAATTCAAGAGGTGGATGGATAAAGGTGTCATTTGTATGGAAGAAGGAGCTAGTTACTTTGTACTTCATCTGTACTGGACCAGGAGGTCAACAAATAATTATCTTTTTTATATATATATATATATTTGTAACTGATTTGTGTTATTATCTATATTCATCGAAAAAGGACAACATATTTCGTTAAAAACTCTTTTACAGAAAACAAACAATTTGTTACTTGACATCTTTACTCATCCACCCACTCATCCTGCTCTTCAAGCAGTATTTTTTATCCTACAGATTCTAACATATCTGTTCACTGATACTTTTCGAAGGAGTTCCTACGGTTTGTTATTCTTTTCATAAAAATTGCATATTTGCTGAATCAAACGGACAAGAACAGAATTTTTTAGAAACAGAGGATAATTTGTTCTCGTCGAGCCTTGCTTTCAATCCTTGTTTATAAATATCAGTTGGGTGAGGATTTAGGCTGCGCTGGCCATGGCAGAAGAAAGATCTCGGCTATAGGAAAAAAGGGGACCCGCTGCGGGGACGAATGGCAAGTAGACGTGTAAAAAGTTTGCCAGTCTACGCATACAGTGCAACGCGAAAAGTTTCAGGGAAGTACTGGAAAGTTTCTGTTGGCGGGCCAGAGAAAATCTTTCGTATAGTCACGCCCCATACGGAATATACTTGCCCCGTTGTCATTTCTTGCGGGTCTATTGGGGATGAACGATTCGTGTATCGTCGCGTTTCGTGAACCCGCTGTCACCTGTTTATAATACCTCGGAACGTTTCATTATTTGCTGCGCGGAACTTCCGATGCCGTCTGCGCACGCTGTCATCTATGCGAGGTCAAAAACTTTTTCGAATTTATTACACGGAAAGGAATAACCACACGATAGAAACCAGTAATGGCACCATAACTGCATGGTGTTTCTGGTTTTTTTTTTAATCTCTTAATCTACAGTGTCCGGCAATTGGTTAATTTTAAAAAGAAATATTAAAAATCTTTTAGAAAGTAAAATTTTCCTGGCTATAACAGCATCTCGTATTTGCTACGTTGATTATAACTAGTGGATTTTTTGCATTTATAGTAAAAACGAATAGATGAAATACAAGATTGCGATCTTCGACTTAATTAAATTCGTCAAAGTGGAAGAAAGTATATTTTTTCATTCAGCTTCTGCTTCTTAAAACAAGAGCTACAAGTTTGCTGAAAATTGAACATTTCTACCGACCTAGAATAATTCCATTCAACATGATTTCTTTTCATTTTATGGATATGAAATTGTATGTAATGTATTCAACAGAAACAAATTTAATAATGTCAACAATATTATGAATAATGGCAAATTTTTAGTGGTTATTCTGAGTCACACCACTCGTGTGCTAAGGGTGAAATTTTCTCCCATCTGTAATCGAACACCCTGTATACTTCATCAGCGGTAAAAGCTCGCCAAAGAGAAACTCACTTCGTACATACAACGAAACAGGCCAAAGGTTAAATCACAATCTTTCATTCGAATAAAATCTTGTCCATTTCCGTTGAAAAACAGCGTCCACGGCCGGCGGGCATCAATCCGGATCCATGATCACCGAGACAACGGACAGTGACATACCGTTGAACTCGACGGACGGAACGCGGGCCGTGTGACAGAGAGAATAGTCCGCGTGAGAGACGGTACACAGTGACTCGTATACAGTCACGAATGAGCGTAATTACACGCAACCTTTAATGATAGGCGCCATTACGAAGAAGAATTAGGCGTGAGCCTCCGCAGGCCCAGTTCTACATACCGTATTCTAATAGAGGACGCACATATAAACGGCGGATAATAAGTCACTTACACGAATCCTGGACCAGGAGGTTGGCTTCACGCCAGTTCTATTCGCGCTTCGGTTGTTCCGATCTATTCTATACCGTGCACGTCACACGCATGACGCTCTTAACTAAATTATGGACAAAGTAGTCCGATTTCCCGGTTTAAGGGGGCACTCGCAAAGTTCCGGCTCCAGCCTGGTATATCTCCATTGAGAATCGCACTCGCGCAAACTAACCCTCTGATCACGGCGCGCCGTTTCGTTTCGTTTCGTGTACACACGTCGGCCTTGACGTCTTAAGGCGTACTTCGACTTTTCACTTTGGACGTGCCTTGTTTTTTTTTTTAATTGAAGCTCTTTAGACCCTGAAATGGGTCCATTTTGCTTCACAATGTGGTGTTACAATTTTAATTATGATTTAAATGGATAACTTGCAATCTTTGAAATACGACTGGATATAACTGTAAGCCTTAATATTGGGTTCCGCTATGTCGATACTCAGGACATGCCTTGTTATTCGTCCTAGCACTTTTACTTTTTGAAAACACCTTTACTATGCACTTAGGGAAATGGATTCCCAATATTCCGAATTAAGTTACTCTTCACATCAAATCTTTCAAACAATCTCCGCCAAGATATCTAAGATCGTTAATATTGTAAAAGCATTAACCTGTGGTTTTAAAAATTGCAGGTGCACGATTTATTAAGTTTGATGAAAATAGGTTATATAGATAAAGGAATTGAAGAATAAAGGAAGGAAAGGATAATTTATCGTGGACTTCTCCACACTGATATAATTTTAAATCTCACGGGACATCGCTTATCGTGATAATACTTTCATCGAAGAGATATTGTGGAATTATTAATGGAATGATAGAATGACCGTATCTGTATTTCTGAACGTGGTTAACGAAGACGTCGATTTTCACTTTTTTCTGATAGTGAGACAAATTAACGTGATTAAAAGATAATTGAATTTCAAACGAGCCGCTCAATAATATTGATTGTTAGAAGGATCTACATTAATAATATTGGTTATTTCATCCAACGAGAGATGATCAATGCGCTACATTGTGAAATTCTTTTTGCGCAAATAGTCACGTTCAGCCTTTCATATTAATTAGAGCAACGAAGAGTGTAAAATTGACGGCATAGTATATCAAAGTATAGAATCGAATTTAGTGACTAACAGGTTTAGGATGGCGCCGAGTTAGCGTAACGTTAAGTTTTGATTACAAAGGAGACTGGTCATTGTAAACTTTAATTAACCAAACATATGAGCATAGTTTTAGCAGAGTTGAAATTCAAATATAAACAATTTTAAATGAAGAAATTGTTGACTCGTCGCCTATTTACGAAGTAGACAATGTAACGCGTACACGCATGTGCGTGTGAATAAAATTATTCAGAACGGCTCATTATCGTCTCGTTCTTTAATCACTGTCCGGTTAATCTACATTTTTCCGGTTTGCGTTATTCAGAGAGCTAGGCATTATGAAATTATCCGAGCCGGAGCACGTATCACGAAATTATCCTGGTAAATCGAGCAGTGACAGTAATTATGTCACCGTCAGGCCGCGTCTATCTCAATTATCCGGTTACATTTCCAAATTTTCGTCCGGTTTAATGGCGCTGCTTAAATTTCTCCGGGAAATGCATTGAGCGCAGCCTTCCCTCTTTCGTATCTCGGAGCAAATCGATGCTCATCGTTCTAATTAATTTGCATCCGGAACTGACGGTTCCCCCCGCGCGGACCAAATTAAAATTACACCAGGCGAAAACTTTGATTATACAAAGACGTGTATGAGCTTGATTTCTTTTTTCATAATTGCCCCTTCGCCTAATTACATAAATACGCAACAACATTCTTTATTTCCTTTTCACTGACCCAGACGATTATTAATTAATTTTACCGGACTAATCAATCTTAACAGTGAAAAATTAATTATTAACAGTACATTAATTACCCTTTCCTATCCCTTCAATTTCGTATCGTATCAATTTTTTCCAACAATTTAAAATTGAACATATTCCTTTCAGAGAATCACTTACGACTGCATGAAATAATGATTATAATATTCTTAATTATTAGGAAGCAATACTATTAAGAATTTAATTAATCAAATGCTTCTTTGGAAATAATAATTTGCATTAAAGAAGTATAATTGTTTAACAGAAATGAATAATAACTATCGATTGTAAAATAATGCAAATCAGAAACATGCTTTTTGATATCTTCTTAATAAATTCTTTACTATATTCCTTTTTTAAATACAGTCAAATAGATTAATATATTTCTTTTTTTAAATAGATTTCATTGACATAATATCTAAAAATCAAATTTCATTTCAATACATCAAGACTTTAAAAATGCATTTCAATTTCTTTCACGTAAATAATGTTTATTTACGTTCCAAATATTTTCTTTGGTTGCGGAACGCAGGAAGTTTCGCGATGTATGAGTGTATCCCATGCATATACTAAATATATTTGCGAAAAGACTCAATTATTAATCGCCACTCTTATTTTACATGTTTATAATTCAAAAATTACAACGCAGCTTTGGTTGAAAATATTGAAAAGCTGCTTATGGTAAAAACCGTAAGATTATCAATTGGGATGATTTTGCAATTTTTCAAACACAATTGAAAATAAAAATGTATTTTCTCTTCATTTTAGAAAGCCGAATATTCCTTTCTGTTTTGTATTTGAGTAATTTATTTTTGTTATAATGAACTGTCACAGAAATGTTTAACAGTACATTTTGACCACCAATTTGTACTTATATATGTATAAGAAGAGAATACTGAGAATCAAAAATTATTTGTACAACATCTGTACATTTGTAAACTTTGAAATCTTTAATTTTATACTGTAGTTTAATATATATAAAATTTATATTATGTTTAAAGTAAGTAATAACTGAGAAAATACAATGGCAGTATTTGGACACGAAGTAAATCGGAAATTCGACTCGCCCTATTCAACAGGAAAGGAAAGCAATGCAGTTTAAAGGATTGTTCGTGTTCTCATACTATGCAAAAGCTAATTAAGCGGATAATTATTATTAGTTAACTAAGCCCGAAATAGTTAAGAAAGTTTGACAGCAGCGTTTTGTGTGTTCTGTACAGCCCCGGTGTACGATATCTTCCTTGGTTCATTGAATAAGAGGATGCCAGAAATTCCGTTCTCGTGATTTGGTACGTACCAGAATTCTTGGCATGATGCGTAAGATGCGACCATGATTTAGTAAATAGTGTTCGTGTTCAACTTGTAATTCAGTCAACTACTTTCTTGTTTCTTTTACAATTGACACTGGCATCAATTGTAATTGTAATTCTATGTACAATATGTACATATTATGATAATATTTTTGATAATATTGCAGAGTAATTTAATTTGGATCTGTGTCTATATGAACCACCATGCATTACGTGAAAGCAAATTGTAATGCAGTCTTCCATTAAGAAGTGTTATTTTAAATTATAATAATTATTTTATAATAATAAATTAATAAATATATTATAATAATTATAATTTTACTAATTACGTGGTCGAAGAATGTCGACTCCAATCTTCGCAAATAATGGTATATATTAATCGAGTATAAATTATATTTTAGGTGTGATTTAATATTCTCGGAAACAAATATTTTGACAGTGTACTTACAGTGTCTTTAGTGGTAATAATTGACTTAAATTTTTTAAATCAAGTCCATCCGTATATATAGAATTTTTATTTTCAAGTTTTGCCAATATTCATCAACATTATTAATTTGTGCACGGTGTCCCTATATAACAAACAGCAACAAATACGTAGCTGTCCCAATTGTCCCAACTCAGCAGTATTACAGGTGAAATATCTTTAAACAAAGCATTTTCCAACCAACCAATTTTAACACTAGGTTTACTAATATTTTTAATTTGTACGATTATTATAAGATTGTAAAAAGATGCTTCCCTGAGGAGAGAGAATTATTTACTAAATTTATTTCCTTGGGTATATATTACTGGAAAAATGGCAAAAAATTTGGATAGACACGTACTTGTTATGTTTATAAATCAATGTGAAATGCAGTAAAGTCGCGATTACTGTCCGCGATCGGGTACGCGATCACTGTACAGTGCCTACCCACTCCACTGTCCTTCTCTCTACGTTCGGCTTTTTCTTTGAACTCTCGGCGCGGTAGACGCAGTCATAAAAAAATAATGTCGGTATGCCATCACTGTCCGCGCAGAACACCGGCTGTTGGACAGTAAACGCGATTTTACTGTAGTTACTTCTAGAGCTCCGTAAACCTACTGTAAAACTTCATTAATATCGACATTTTCGTAATTGCTAAACATTTAGAAAGCAATGTAGATGCATTAAATACCGATATGATACAAGTCATTTTTTACCAAATGAACTGCTAAATCGGCGGCCCGGACCACTGTGCATCGCGTCGCGTCGAGGGATCGCGTTTAAAGGGACTTATTCGTCGCTCGGAGGTTCCGTGTTCTCGGCGGATGCAACAGTGTTATCCGAGGCAGCATGTCGGCCGAAGTTTTCCAAACAGCGTTCCCCGACGAGCTCAGCTTTCTCCTCCGGGTGACAGTCGAGGACGTGCTGGATGTTGCTGTGGCTAGCCGTGAGGCGGGAGAATTTTGTGGTTCCTCCGCGCGCGCGTTGGACCTTCGCCTGGTCCTTCGTTCAGGCGATGTCCTGTGACCCGGTTAGCCTTTCGGAGCTTTCTCTCTCTCTCTCGCGCCGCACAACAGTCGTCGCTCGCCTGTAATTATCCTCTGCCCGGTACTCCATAATTTTCTTTAATCACAGAAGCCCGTTTTCGGCGCCTAATGCGACAAGTCGAAAGGATTCGGCGAACGTGCCGGCCAAACACGCTCTCTCCCTCGCTCTCATCCTCCCATTCTCTGGACAGACGGCTACCGTATCTGTGGGCGTACACCCTGGAATGGGATGGGTTCCGGTTCCAAGGACAAAGTGCACCGGGCATGAAGCGAACCTGGGAGGAGAGAGGGGGCGGCTGCCGGTGCCACCGGAAGAAGAGTGTAACAGAGGGAAACTGGGGAAAGAGGAAAACCAGCGGGCGAGGTCGATGCTAAAAAGTGAGAAGGTACGTGGAACGGGTGGTAGCCGGGGAGATCCAGAACTTCGCGCCGTTCTGCTGCTACTGCTACTACTGCTGCTGGACGGACCGAATTAGAGCGCCAAGACCGATGTGGGTGCGGAACCCTCGGTGTGTGAGTCGGCACGAGTCCGTGGGTGTTTCGTGGATGCGAGAATCATCCGCGTGAATAACTATCCGTGCGCTTGGAACAAGTGGGAGGAGTTCGGCAAGCACCGGGCACGTAAGGTCCTTTTGAAATACAGAAAATTGTACGTGTCTTTTAGATCCTTCCTTCCTTCGCATGAAACTGCATCAAGGATCTTAAGTGTCCCATTAAAATGACCAAGCAATCAGGAGATACATGTTTATGTAATACACATTTTCTTTAAACACCGTCTTCAGATTTTAAACCAGTCCCGTGTAGTGACGAGACAGACTCGTGATCACAATTTCAAACACAAGATCTACTAAATGCTCATATTCTGTGAAATATTTTGTGCAATTAAAAAATGATTCCGACTAAATTGTAGCAGTGCTCGGTGGTCTACGTGTTCGCATGTTCTTAAATCTCAAAAATGCTTTTTACGTAAAAAGGTGAAGGTCGTGTTGAGGTTTTTAAATGGCACCATATGTTTTGGATGAATTCGACAGTGTTTAAATGACCTCAAACTCGAAAATTTTGGGCAAACGTAATTTTAATGAAAAATACACCGTGCATATGTTATTCTTTTATTTGGGTATGAAATAAAATTTTCTTTTTGTGATGTATTCTGTGGTACATCATCTAATCGTTCCAGTCAAATATACAGTGATGCCTCAATACATGAGACAGCTTCGGGACCAAAGTGTCACTTATATGTATTATGTAAGGATACTAATCCTTGATCTCTTGCCGTTAGCGTCAAACACGAAAATGGAGAGCAAGCAAAGGAAACATCAACATCAAACATCAACTGATCCAGTGACAAAACATTGTTGTATTTAATTATTTGTTCGTGAAGCGTTTATCAATGTATCTGTTACATTTTTCTGATTAAAACGACACTAGACACGATACAGTTTGGAGCATATTTACTTGTTTAATTCGTGATACAGTGGAGTCTCGATTATCCGTACTAATCGATGGGACATGAGTGTTTGGAATAACAGTTATCTAGCTGCTGTGTTAGATTAATTTTAAATTCCATTTTCATATTTTATATTTGAACGTTTTCATTACTATCCCCCTGTTATTTATTTGAAGTATTGTTAAAGAGTAAATAATAGCATCTCAAAGATGCGAATGGACCGTGGGTTCTAATATTTGTTCAAGAGGAACTGCTAGGAGAGTTTCGAAGCCTGGCACTAATTGTGACTATGCATGTTGGAAGATGTAACAGGTTCTCTCTTAATAGCAACTATCACGGTAGCGTAATGGACTGGTATGTTAACTGTTGTTCAAATTATGAAGCAAAGCAGTAATACATTACCGTGCAACTCGGTGTGCTCTAATTTCATGTATGAATCAGTGAAATAATCTTCCTACATTCTACAATTCAATTTTTATACAATTAAATCTATACGAGCTAATTATTTCGTCTGGTTACAAAACTTACTGTTCGAGATAATAAATTAATTAATTACCTACATTTTCTACAATCTGTCCTTTTGGAACAGTCTCAAAATTTTTTTTGAGACAACATTTGAGAACCTAAACTTCCACGTGGAAGAAAAGAGGAGCGAACAATTTTTCCATAAAGACAGAATATGCAATCTTCACTAAATATTTGGAAATTGAATATTCTCGACCATAAAAAAACCCCTTTTAAAGTTAAAAATGCTGAATTGAAGTTTTTAATTAAACTTGTTCGAAATTAGACAATGAAAAGTGAAAACGATTTACAATAGAAAATGATGCTTATAATAAGGGTAATGCACGACGAAAGACCCAACCAATGTTTGACGTCTGAGTGTACACGTTGATAGAACAGAAAACTTGAACAAAGGAATTACTTAAAGGGAAGAATTTCCATTCTGGAAAGCGGTACGTTTTCTAATTTGCTTTAAATCTATTCGGCTTTAAAGAAGTTCTTCTCAGGGACTCATGCAATTACAGTTCGGAGAATCTTCTTCGTGGCGGGCTAAATTCATGCTCCATTTAGAAGTTATTTCATTAGACGACCCTATACCATGATTTTGATCACTAATTATGGGTATAACTGTATTTTGCTCATTGATATTGCTACTCATTTTGTTCTGGAAGTTGCTACTTCAAACATTTGTAACCTCTCTTGGTTGGATAAGTTTATAGCATCTATGGAAGAGAGTCAACTTTATCCAACTTTAGTCAACTGTTAGTACAAGTTTGGAAGATGTCATATTTTTCATTTAGAAAATTTTTTAATATATGAGAGTACCCATAAAAATGTGTATGTTTTGATCTTTTGAAAAACTTGTTTTCTCAACCACGTTTCTAAACAATATCACGAAATTTTGTTTACACGAAAAAATTTTATATTATTGCTTAAATAATCATACGATGTTGTAGTATTTATTTTTAACAGATACATATTTTTATTTAACTTGTGGCTCATTATGGAATTTTTCTCATGTATACACAGTCTTTTTATACGAATGCAGGGGGAAATATGACCCAATCATAATCATCCAAGGCATTTTCTCGTCCCAAGGAAAGATGAGTACCATCATTTTTCTAAATATTGACCTCCCTTCGCGAGACATGTTGTGTACCAAGAAAGAAAAGTGCAATTGAACTTTCATAAAATAGCAACATCCCCGGAGAAGTTTCCTTTTCATATCTAATAAAAAGTTTTTATCCAATTTCCCGAAGTTACCACACTTACTCCTTCTCCGCTGAACTTTATCCTGAAAACTCACCAAGCGTGGTCAAAGATGCGTAACTAAAAATTTAAGAGTCATTTAACAGCACGTTGTCCGCTCCTACTGCGTTCGTTCACAACTTTTTCTTCGAATTTGTTCATTGTATCCTTTTAATCCTATTCGATATTTGTACCAAACAACACTTAAATTTCTTGTTCACGTACGATACCATCAAGTTTGATTTGGCCACATTTATTCAGAAATAATTATTTACAGACTACAATAAAATCCTTCTGATATTCAGTTTTCTAAAACTTGAAATATGTGATATGTACAGTGACTCCCACTAATATTCGGACACTCTTAAAAACACATTTTTAATATTGGAATATACGACTTGAAATTTTTTGAGAAGTTAGAACAATTGGTTTGCTACACAACGTGACAAAAATTATTGAAAAAAACTGCAAGTTGTCGGAATTGCAGGGAAAATACTAAAGGTTGTATTTTTCAACTTTTTTATGTGGGCTTATATGGAAAATTTAGAAAACACGTTTCGTAGATCTGTATCAGTTAAACACTGTGGCTCTTATATGTGTATTTGCAGTTTCTTTAAAAAATTTCTATCTTACATCCTGTAGTAAACTAATTGCTATAGCTTCCCAAAAAAGTTCACAAATCGCATAGTTCAATATTAACAAAGTTATCGTTTCTTTGAAAGCGTCCGAATATTAATGGGAGTCACTGTATGTAGACCAGAAAAAGTTAGGTGACAACAATATTTCGATACAGTTTCAAGAATTAAGACAGCGGGAGATTCTCAATAAGAATAATAAAATTGACCACGCATGTCTAATGAATTTTCTTACTTGAAGGACATCACATATTCAAAACAGAAAATTAATCCAGTGAAGATTGCTAATTAATGAATGAACGATAACTCTAGTAAAAATAATGAAACTGATAATGACGCGCAAATCTACGATCGGCATAAAGAAAGATGTAAAAAAAATAACACAAAAATTGTTATAAAAGAACGCAGGGGAGAACGTATAAAATAACAAATTAAAAACAAGGGTATAATTAATGTGAAATAAAGGCTGGGGAGTGATAACAAATGTAAATCTTAAATTGAAATGAACATTGTAATTACACGGTGCGCCGCCCTCAAATATTTGATTCCATTCTAAGATAATACAGTGCACACATAATGGCTGTTAAGCTGACAGATGAATTTTTCGTGAGGACTGCGCGCGGAATGAAAATTTGAAGTAATTAAGAGCGGGATTGCTCCCGTCGCGACTTCAACTGGAACAATTAGTTCTTACTGCTTCTGCGGAGACACCGTATATAGAATTATAATTGGCAAATGCAAATGGTTATATCGAATGGGAGCTTCCCGCTACCCTGACATTAATTCCATTTGCTCGAAACACGAAGTGCATCGATGACATCTGCACACTAGTGTTACGACGGGGCTGCTGTAGCAGCAACAGTTTCTGCAACCGGAACACCACGATTATCCGGGACATCTAACGTCAACCACTTTCTACTGACGTGGTTCCTGCGATAATGGAACGTGTGCGAAAGTTTCGATTTCGGGATCGTGGTTCTCCGAATCGAGAACCGAAAATGATTCCCTGTATCGTGCCGTTTCCAGTCTGCCCATAAGGCGTTTCCATTTAATTTGCTCAAGAGTTTCACTGAGGTATTTAATCAGTAAATTGTGTGTGGTGCAACATCTTCGAATATAAATTAATTATACCTATAAAATAAGCGTAGAAAACTTTGGTCGTGCCGCACAAGCATGATTCGTAAAATTAATGCTTGAGAATTATTGTACTGATTTATAAATTTGCAAAATTCGGAGTGCTCCAGTGCATCCTCTTTAAAAACAAATTGAACATTCTCACAAAAAGAGTGTAGAGGATTGTTACTATTATCGGGGAAACATTATTTGAAAATTAATGTTTATGAAACATTATTGTACAGTTATACAGATTGATTCCATCAGATTCAATGAATAAACAACTAATGCAGTCATTCATAATTTTAAATTATAATTATTCATAAATTTATTAATTATATTATTTTAAAACAAAAAAGTATAAAAGGGTGCAAGGTACTTACACAAACCGTGCTTAAGGGTAGTTCTAATCTTTTGTAAGTGAAAATGAATTTATTACATACACACTTCATCCAAATTTATGAATTTCAATACTAAGTATTAATGAATCGTTTTAAATGTATTTTATTTTGTCAAGCCACACCAATAAAATGATAAATTAGTCCATATTTGATGAAAGTTAATAATCGAGGATATATCAAGGCACGGTAGTGCGTACTATCAAGGACAAATAGGTGTAAGGACAGAAATATTAGCAGACCAAAATTGATGAAACCTTCGAATGAACGCACGTGCGAAGAACGATGCATCATCGCCGTGACGTTGCAGCGCATCGCTGGCCAGAATTCGTAATGATATATGCGTGCGAATGTCAAGTTTACGTCTGCGAAAATGCGATTTGCTGAAATTAACACGCACCGTCAAGCGGCCGACGCGGGAAACGAAAAAAAAAAATACCCACGAAGGGAGGAAAAAATATATTTCGACTCATTCCACGGGATTTCGATGGGAATTTATGCGATTTCGATAAGAGGATAGGGGCAATGAGCATTATGACGGTGAAGTTGCGCGAAGTTGTACAAACAGAACAGTTACGATAACCGAAGAATTATAGAAACTCATTGCGAAAGTGGAAGTTCAGTTAGTGAACTTTGTAGCTGGAGATAAGTGTACTTTCCACTATTTGTTGAAAGTGCTGGCCACCGTTTTGATACTCTGCTGGATAAAATCTATTCCGACGTTTCTTTATTCTACTTCCGTGTAATTTTAAACAGGCAGTACACTAGAATGAACACGCGTTTTTGAATGGAGATGGAAAACTTAACAGGGTCTCTACCGCTTTGATTAAACCGAAAAATTTAATTTATATTTCAAGTATAGCATGGTTACCATTTTAGTTGTTCGGTGTAATTTTATAAATCGTAACAGTATGTATGCTAATTCAAAACTTCACTTTTTCGATTCAAACACACAACATTTTTATCCCTGATGACACTTGAAAGATTTGAATGCGAAATGCTGAATTCACAGACGCATGTTTTTCATGGAAAAATTAATATCCCGTCATTTAATGACTGTTTTATGAATCCATTAAAAAGAGATAAAAGTTCATGCAATTTAAAACAGTGTAAAGATTACTGCATTAAAATTATTAGTGACAAATATAAATTTATATTAAGCTGCTGTTGCAATTAATGCACAAACTTTTTATTTTTCATAAAGATCCGGAGTCTACTTATAATATCACTCGTGTGATGTTCAAAAATCTGACAAAACATCTAGGTATATTTTACCTAACCTACTACAAGAATTAAAATTCTTATATCTTCCGAAATTCGTCTGAAAGGATGAGCTTTTGCCTAACGTTTACACTCGTCGTCCTCGAAATTACTCTTTATTTCAATTTTCCAACGTTCTCGAATTTGGAACATGTGTAAAAGAGTTTATTTAATGGGTCTTAATTGATAACCGTCTGTTCTTTTTGGATTAAGATTCCAAAGTACCTTTGTTTTCTCGTCGTGCAGACGATCGTACCCGCAATTTCGCAAGCTCGAACCCCGGACGCATCTTCCCGGGCACAGATAACTGAGTTTCACATGCGAAAACGAAATTGTAAAGGCTGAAGAGAGTTTAGGGGTCTGTCCACAGATAGATACGTCGTCTCCTTGGAGCGGCGCGTCCAGCCACGGAATACTTTGAGGTTTGATTAAGCCTTGTGTGGCCAGCCTGGATCCACCTAAGTGATGCTAATTAGTTTCTCTTTGCAAAGAGGGAACGAGGGAGAAAAAGGGACTAAGAGAGGTTGGCGTGTCATGCAATTTACGCGGAGCCGCGTGCGTGTTATTCTTACACACCTCCTCTCACGGAATACGCTTAAGGGGAAGATAAATCCATTAGTTTCGGTCGTCTGTTCGAATGCAGCCAGTCTCCACGGAGACTCGGTCGTTTCCTCGGAGCCTTTACTTTTTCATTCGAAACCTAACATGCCACTTGGACAGTGGATGTTTGCTATCTGTTCGATCGTGTGCACTTGACGAGTCCGTTCTCCAGAAAATGAACTAACGTGTTATGTCAAATGATACTTAAAAGTAATCACAGGCCTGATTATACTTATAAAATAATACAGAGTTATCCAAAAGTACGTTTAGGATGTTGAACGAGAATATCTGTCAAACGCCATGTTTGTTTCCTGTCTGAAAAACTTCCTATAGTTTATTTTGGATAACCCTGTATAACACCTTATTTGAAATAATATATTTCAAACAATTCAGAAGTGGCCAGGCCTGTTTTGGACGCGCATCCCCGTCTGCCTAAGCTAAATTTCGAACGGCACTGAATGACCTTGATCTTGTAAACGGAAGCTGTGTGAATTCGTGTCGGTATAGGCTACACGCTTACCTAAATAAAAACAAACAGCGTCACCGTGGAAGATTCGTGATCATCGTAAAAAGTTTTCCCCGAAACAGAGTAACACCGGACGTACACAAGATGTCTTTACGCTATTTGCGTGAGTGTGTGATCAACACATGAATGCTGTTAAAAATTCCATCGCTCACACAGGCGGTGGACGTTTTGGGAAGAAGGTCGAGCCGTCGTGGTTCGATGCTATCATTTCACGCCAGAATTAGCATCGCAAGACGGGGTCAAAGGTCCTAACTACGGTCGACCCCGGCGACAGGTTGAATGCGGGGCTTGAAGGGTACGGCCGTGGAATAAAAGATCCAAGATCCTCCGCGGAAGCAAAACGAATTTGACAATGGCCGAGAGAAGGGCGGCCCGAGGTAAATGCACCGACGCACCAACACAATCGCCGCGCGTAACTGAGAGAAGCGAGATCGAGAAGGAGGAGCGCGGTGGCGGTGGCGTGCGCGACGGTACCCGCGTTTAATGAAAGAAGCGCGTTAATTAACAGTCGCTCCCGATCGCGATATAGGTGGCTGACTATAAAGATAACAGTGTACGTCAGTGCAAGGGCGTGCTTCCTTCGTGGGTAAATGGGCGGCAGCTACGCAGGCTTGTGTTGTTCGAGTAGTCGCGGCGCCATATCCGACGACGAAGTCCTGCGACAGCATCAGGCCTGGGATGTCGGTTGTTGTTGTTATCTCGAGCTGTTTCCTGGTAATTGTCCTCCCTCTTAGCGGTACGAGCCGCGGCGGCTTGTTATCTAGTGAATAATTCAATAAACTACCCCGTGGAGTTTGTAAAGCGAAAATTTCACGGTTTAAGGGTGAAAAACAATGGCCAGCCGGGAAAATCCCGTGGCCCCGTGGTCACCCCGGATGCCTACGGATCTCTCCGCCGTTTGACGCGAGTCTATCTTATCTACCCTTCCCACCACGACCGTCTCCCGTACCCGCGATTTCTTCCTCGCTTCCTTGGCCCCGTTTTCGCGGGATCCCACAGCTTTATCTTCCTGCGCCGCCGCGCCGTTCCCAGGGTCAAGCGTAGCTCGGAATTAAATTTGCACGCGTTCCCCAGAGCTGACAATCTTCTGCGGACCGAGTGCGTTCTACTCCCCGAGCACGGGCTAATTCGGATCGCTCGGGTTTGGTAAAGAGCAAGCAGATTGCGCTGTTTCGGTAACCTTGCTTTCCTTCTGTAATGGCAATTGACTCTAGTCCTATCTCTTGTGTGATCTCGTTTATCGCTGATCTCACGACTGAAGATTTTCCGCGATTGTCAGAGTGTTGGTGGACTGACCAGTAGGGATGTGCGAGAACCCACAATTCTGAGCCGGGTCGGGCCGCATCCCGAAAGACACATAAATATCGTCGGGAACACGACGGGTTTGGGACCCGAAACTTAATTGGAACTCGGGACTCAATCGGGACCTGATACTCGCTTGGTACTCGAAAAATAATTTCTAGAGGTGTGCGAGACAGGGGACGGAACGGAAATTCCGGGACGGGAGTACGGGACGTATTCCGTACAGTATCAGAAATCCAGAGAAAATTCACGGGGAACCCGGACACCCCGGGAATCCCGAAAAAATTCAAAGGAAACCCGAATATTCTCGCACACCTCTGACAATTTCTCAAACTGATCTTTTAATTTGCAAGCATTTTATGTTCATACCGCCATAATAATGCATCAAATTGCAAAAAATGAGCGGTCGAAACTAAAATGCTTTCATATTAATGGCAGAAATTTGTTCGGACGTATTTCATTTTCTATGTGCGAGGTGTTTTCTACAAGTGGGTCATTTATTCCCATATGGTAGTTTCAGAAGTTTCTACTGGGATGGATAACATCGATTGCTATAAGGACGTATAATTTTCTGGATTTTCGTAAACTAATGGTATCTAAAAATACTGTATTATCATAAATTATTTTTTCCAATTTAGCACTTTTGGAGTACTATAAATAAATAATAACTATCTCTTATTTGCTACCTTTTATTTCGTTTATTTTGCCTTTTCATTGACTCTATTTATCACGAAAATGATATATGATTTTATTCCATTCAAAATATCTTAATCATTTTGCTTGTTTTTATTCTGACTCGGATAAAAGAACTCAAAATAATTTGAAATATCCGATGGGGATAAGACCATCAACAAAACCATCGGCAAGAATAACTGCGAATGTCGAATTCAGTGAAATTTGCATTTCATATGTAATTTGAAAACAATACGCGTTATATATATTTTATATTGATATGTTATATTATATTGTATATTTAATAACGTTACACTAACATATTTCGAATATTAGACATTTTACTAGCAATTTCAGTGTCAATTTTACAATTTGTTGTACAATTATAAAATAGATATATTTAATAAACTAACTGAATATTAGCTTTTGATATTGTGTTTTTGGTAACAATTACTGTTAAAGTTTCAAGATCGCAATATTTCTTTAAAGATACTATATTATTATTTTTACCACGTCTTCTCCATTATACAGAATTTATTTCTATCCATTTTGAAACAAAACTTTCGAAAAGCTTTTTAAAATATGCACAGATAACAAAGAACTTCCTCTTTCTCAGTTAAAGTACTAAAGACCTAAAATAATAAGCACAGGACTCGTAATTTCAAGAAAAAGAAAAAAATCGGTTCGACATAAGTTCGGAACTTTATAATACCTATTTTTGCTGGACTTTTTTTAGAATAATGGTTGGATGTTAACGAGATCGATACACCGAAATTTATTTATGCACATTATCCCCTATATCCTGCAATAAGTTTCGGGCAGGAGATGCTCCAAGGATCGCGCCCTCCTTTCCATTTACGTGAAATAATTTATTCATAACGCTTAATACGATGTTGAAAATGCAAATGGAAAAGGTGAATACTGTTTCTAACAACCAGAAGTTTAAATGTACCGTAAGAAATTTCTAACTGAATCAATTTCACTAAGTTTGCTGTAGCTGGCCGAGTCCAGTAGTCTATAACCTGTTAGTGGATACGGACTAAGTAAACGTTATCGGTCAACAGAATCATTCTGGAACCAATGAATACAAAGCGAAGAGAACAGTTACCAGTTAATAAACCTAATTGCTGAGTAGTTCGTCGAAACCAAATAGAATCTTTCCATGTGCAAACTCGCGCGAGGAATAGTTTGTGGACGTAATATAGATACAATTTGCATTAGCCTGTTTACTTTGAAAAGTAATTGTAAATTATTCATAGGGTGTACATGTGCGTTATATTGCACTGATTTATGATCTATCCGATTTCTGTTGATTTCTGATACACTATTTAGTTAGAAAAACAATTACACAAAAAGGCGCAAGATTTATTAGGCAGCGGATTTCTTTCATTTATGATAAAAAAGGTACATGCAATATTATATAGTAAAAACAATAAAGCGAATTTACGAACAGCAATAAATTATTTTCAATTTACTAAATTGATTAATAGACAGCGCGGATTTCATGCATTTATGACAAAAATGATTAGTTGTAATTTAAAATTGTACACACATTAGAAGAATTTAAGAATAGTGTTGTTGTGTTATATTATTTTCAATCCACTAAACATATTAAGAAAGAACAAAATTTCTATTTCACTCTAGTTTGTTGCATTTCAGGTAGAAAATTTTTATTTTGCATACAGGTCCGCTCTCCAATTAGGATTATTAAATTAAGCAAGAAAAGACTTTTTACTTGGCTCTGGTTTTTAAAATTCTGACAACATGTTAATAATATCAATACATCGAAGATATACTGTAGAAATATTCTAAAATTCCTGTAATGTCTTCACAATTTTGTAGTTGAATTTTTATCATGGATGTGCAAAATCCATAGTCTACTGATCAGTAATAAGTAGACTGCGGATTTTCATACAGAATAAAAATTGTTTGCATTGACTACAAAACACGAGAACTGCATAGACATTTATTTGTGTGTGATCTACCTATTTTTATTATAAATGATCTTATTCAGTTTCTTAACTTCGCCCCCTGAAATAGAATATTCCTCTCTCGAAATGATCCCCCCATAGCGCGACATTCTCTAATTTGTGGAGCCTAGCATCGTAATTCGAGAATGTTAATTTTACGAAACAACGACATCGGCGTTCTTTCAAGGAGCAAAGGCGATTTATTATAACAAGTATCGCCTGTCGCAATTACGCAATTACGGATTCCTCGTAATACTTTGCGACCAAAGGAGACACAGATTGGAGATTAGTAAGACAAAATTAATAGGACGCTGGCTGACAGGAGAATACTACGATCCACCTGGGGCCATGGCGGCTGGTCCGTTCCAGGGCTAGGAGTATACTTTGTGTACTATACTTAGCGATGCCATGCGACGCGACGCACGAGTGGGAAAGTGATTTTTAAATAATTCTCGCCGTGTCACTGAAAAATATGAATTATTAAAGGTAACTCCGTGAAGCGTCGCTGTCGAAAATATCGATCGGTCCGCGGGCTCTACCGATATACATATAATCGAGTGTATCCGCAAAAATAATTAATGACAAAACTTTTATAATGTTGCAGCCGCGAGAAACGAGACGAGAGAATCGGGAGGATAGTCGGGCTTGTTTGCTTCTGGGTTAGCAGTCGGTTATTAATCTTTTGACTTATCATTCGCTTTCTGTAGCACGTCACGTGGACATGTAGCACTGGAAGTACAGGAATTCGTCCATGCATGGTGCCTGTCCAGTGAATGAACACAACTCGTATTAATGCTCTCTGCATGTTTAAAATACATCAATTCTGTTGGATTCGTGAAAAAATAATCGCAGTTTTTTTTCTTGAATTTTAGAGTTAGGTACAATTTTGCTTTATTTGTTAATTTGAGCTAAATGTCGAATGACTATGATCAACTTATAGTTCTCTTGCAATCTCTCAATATGTTATAGAGGATCTGCTTCAATAATTCCACAGTTGGAACAACTTAAACATCAACTATTTATAATACCATTTCCTCATACGATTCTTGCATCTCAATGGATCAAATTGAATAAATATCATTATTTAACACCAGTTAACATATTTTTGTCATAAATTCCCTTTTTATAAAATTTTATTAACTAGTAAAAGATATTATAAAGTCATTGCATATGAGTGTTGTCATGAGTGTGAGTCATTGCATACGCGTTTCCTTTATTGTTCAAAACTGTAATTGAAAAATCAATATCGAGTGTAATTTAATTTGATACTATTTCAATGCTACGAGCATTTAACTCCCCCTACATGTACTAAATCTGCTTTATGGCCTCTTTACACGATTACAGATTTAAGTACACCGTATAACAGAACATACTTGCGCTACTTCAAGAATTACTCACTAACTCCTAGACCATTTGTGTGACAGTTCAGTATATGTGTATAATATCGGACTGTGCAAAGTAGATATGACAAATATCCACAGAACATGGAATGCAAATGTCGAACATTAAACTTTTAGGTCAGTAAAATGGCTGGTTTCAAATTTCCTATTTTACAATAATCATTCAAATTATAAAGATGCACTCGCGGGAAATAATTTAATTCCTTACAGCTCATATAATAACAAAGATTGTACAACATCTATAAGGTATAACTATATATCTATAATATCGCTTTTTCAACGCTAGGTAGATATCTTCAGTATCAAATCACCACAAAAGCACGCGTTCTAAAATCGAAAAAAGACCGGAATTAAAAAAGGCTATAAGTGCCATACTTTATAAAAAATGTTTTTTCCACAAAAAAGATTTGGTTACAAATTGTGAGTTGTGATTACAAGATCGGTTACAAAACAATTTGACAAGTTTTACTTCACTTCTTTACTTTTACTTAAAGTTTCATTTCGACACTTACGCCTTCTTTAATTCCAGTCTTCAATTATTCTTCCTGAATAAAATTAGCAATTATCGGTCGCATCGATAGAATGTTACATCGCGGACACTGTTAATTACAGCGCTGGCAATGGAGGGGTAATAAAAACAGCGATTAACGTTGCCTGTCGAGGGGAACGCGTCCCGATGTTATCTGTCCTAACCCTCTTCACTCGTCAGGCTCGCCTACTCGTCGGGCACGTTTGTGGAAGTATCGCTTCATTCACCGGTCAGGTGTTTTATTTCCTTCCGCGGGTCGCGTTTTTTTTTATCGTCCCATAAACCCGACGCCATCTGTAAGTGGACCGTTTATCGCAATCTGACACCTACCGCTACGAGTAGAGCTGTACATAGAGTATGTCCGCATGTAAACGACCCCTATGTACAACGAGCTGCGCGACCACCATAATGCTGTGTAGTATGCCAGCAAGGGAGATAACGCGGCATAACCTGAGTAACACATGCCGAGGGTTCGGCCTGCGATGTACGCGAAGGATCCTAACGTCCAGCAGAGAGCAGGACGCTATGCTGATTAACGGGGAGCCTTTAAGGAGCCAATCTTGTCGCTCGCCATTCTATGGAACACGGAGTATTACGTACTCTGCCAGTCAAACAAATATGGACGCTACCGTTCCCATTCTGTGGCCACAAAAGGACAAGAAAATTGCTGTTTTGGCGTTCATACCTTATTCACCCTTCAACCGTGACTCTTGTCAATTCTGACTTAGATCATACACAGTATGTCTGGAAAATAACGGAACTTCTTTAATTTAAAGGAAACTATTAAGACCCGGCATAGTTTTCCAAAATAACGGAGTATCTGGTGGCCACAATTGACGTCATAAGATAATTCAAAATGATGGATAGCGATATACAAGCGAGGTATACAAGGATATTTAGGCATTATTTCTCAAACATTTGGAAAAATGGTGCAAACTTGTTGCATGAAGAATTGTAACGAACGACGAAACCGTGATACAAATATATCTTTTCTCACCAGTATTTTATACTTCACATCGGATATAAAATTGCTTTGCTCTTTCTCTATTCTTTTCTTCAAATAAAGTAAGTCGTGAGTGAAGTAAGTTTGTTAAAATTTAACTTTTTCCAAATTATAATCGACAAAATGAATTGGCCGTATTTAAAGTAATAAAAGTAAAGTAAAAATGAACGCGCGCGCGAGTAATAAAATAAAATATATATATGAAAGTTACAGTTTCCATTATTATTTATACAGAACGAGATACAGCGACGATTCCCCATTTCCCAGTAACACTTTTCTCTACTTTTCTTTCTAGCACTGTTCACGTGAAATAAATTTAAATATACCTGTTTAACAATATTCCTTTTTTAGCTATTAACATATGCTGTATATATTATCATTTATTATGTACGTAGTAATTGGAATATAAAATTGAATGTTGTGGGTATTTTTCTTATTTTAAAAAATTTCTAACAGTATTCTGCGAGCGTTGCGAAATATTCGAAAGAAATTAAATTTTGAGGGGACACAGTGCATTACCCAGTGAAGCAGAAGCATGTGCACTTGAAACAATTCCTTGCTTGGTAAGAAATAATTTCATACACAGGCATGTGGAGTTTCTGCGACCCATAAAAAAGACGCGAGACACCTCTGCGAGATATTTGTACGTTTTACGCTGTACTCCGCATAAAGGAACTTGCTTCCAGAAATGTCGCGCCCTATGGAATTACAACACTCATTTTGGAAAAATATGAAACCGTCAAACAAGAAATTCATGGTTTGGCAGAGGTGATACCTTTAATCGTACCTATTATTATAACATGGTCAATTTATAATTGTTTACGATTTCCTCGGTTATTAATCAATAAAACTACCTAATTTTTTCTTAGTAAGATCTCGTAAATAAATATTTCCCTCGAAATCTTCCTTCATATGATTCCTATATTCCTATTCTCATTTTCAACAGAAACAAGTCAGGAAACATAAAGTTTGCAATAAAGCTGAACATGGATTTTCAACGTTTCTTTACCTAGCAAGGGAGCTTATTAGAGCTTCCACCAGTTCCTTTAAGAAGTGCTATTTTAAATGATAAGAAAATGGTGCTTTTTTACTATTCAAAATTTTTGGCAACTACTAGCCACATGGTCGAAGAGTAGCAACTCTAATGTTCACGAACAAAAAATAGTGAGACATTTAAAATGGCCCAAATTTAATGGAATACCTTAGTTCCTCTCTCTATGAATTTGCACAGGAACTCAATAAAATCGAAGAAGCAAAGATACTCATAGCGCCTTGAATATTTACTTACTAACGACAAAATGATTCATCTAAGGTTCGGATCAGTGCAATGTGGACTAATCTCTCGGACGACCATTAGTTTCACTCGATTCCCCGTAATAAATGAATATTTCATTGGAAGTTGGAACAGCAAAAAAGAAGAGCGCGATGACAAAGTGTTGTAAATTTGATCGTGCAGCTAAAACTCAGCGTCTTTCCCGCGAGAAAAAGTGAACAGACTCGCGCTGATAAGACGATTCCTCTTCCGCCTGTGTCGGTGAAAGTAATCCTAAGTTATGCGGTATTTCTTCACAGCGAAACATGTTCCAGGAGCGAGCAGCCCTCCGCACATTCAATGCAGCCATGGAATGATAACGCTTGTGGATGAAGTACTAGGCGGTTGAGTTTTAAACGTTAGAATGGTAGAAGAAGCGACAGTAAAACTTATATGGGAAACAAATACGCTGCGAAAATATACCGTCCATAAAAAGTGCCGCGTTGCAAAATGCGTGGAACGTCGCGAGCGAATTTATTATTTATTAATCTTTTTGTTACTACCAACAAATTTCTACTACGATCAATAACATTGTACTCCATAATTTCTAATACCTTTTTTATAAACCTTTTAAAAACTAATAACTTCTTTATGATTCTACCAAACCTAAAAAGATTTTCGCGAAGGATCCTAACGTCCAGCAGAGAGCAGGACGCTCTCTTTGTACACTCATTGTACATATAGTAAGATTCACAATAATTAGATTAAAATTAGAATAATTCAATAATAATATATTAATAGTTCTTTAATTTTACTCAAATTTAGTGAATTTCTTTGCATAAAAACTATAATTTTAACATTTTTGATCTTTAGTAACTCTTTTCATTTTTTCACGGTAAATCAGCATACCTCATGTGTAGTAATTTAATGCTATTAAAGTAATGTAATTTGATTTAAAAGGGAATTTATCTGTTACAAACTAATGAAGTATCATTTTAATGTCTTAGCTGTCTACACGAACGTTATAGACATCTGCGATTTTAATAATCTCCACCTAACTCGAAAATTTATGAAAACTGAAACACACATCCCTAAAAATTATATATTCGTAAATAATAAAATACTTTAAAATGTATATACAAAATACTCTGAAATATTTTATACATTACACACTTTGAAAATCCGGCTACATATAAAATAATTAAATTGTAGATTCGCGAATACGGAACATTTTCCTGGAACTTCCATGCACTTGGTCAACCAGATAACTTGTTGACGACATTGAAAGACCATCCGCAATGGTTCCCGATTTTCCGGGCACTAAATAAATAAACAAAACCACTCGAATGAAGTGTACGAACGTCGATTCAGTAACAACCGGATGGAGCTCATGGTAAACTAAACATGGATGTTCCGGAGGAAAGTCTTGACCCAACGCGAAACCATTAACATTAACATTCACCCCAAAGATCCACTCGCCGATGCGATGGTTCCCAAACGAATCGATCGTTTTGCCATTCATCGGCTCATCGGGAACGTTTCACGGAAGCACAATCAGCTCTCGAAGCGGTTGGTAAGTCATGAAATAAATAGAACTGGGCGAATAAACTGTGGCGAATTGTCGGGAGAAATTAGTGAGATTATAAAAATGGTTTCTACAGAAATCTTCGAATGAAACTCTTTATTGGAGCACATATTACCATAAAAAATTGTCCGAATAGATGCATTCTTGTCGTTATTACAAATCAATGCACATTAGTAGCATTTATTACTCTTTATCTAATTGGAATCTTTCATTATATTCTCTTAAAAATCTCTTTCATATTCACCTTTTTCAAGATCCTATTTAACTGTTTGCAAACCAAATTCCTATTTAACTGTTTGCAAACCAAATTCACACTTTTGGAAATCCCATTAAACTTTTTGTAGATCATCTCTTTTGCAAATCATACTTTTCTACAAAAATGTTTCCTTAACTATTATCGTAATCAAATCAAATTTATTGTTCCTACATTCAAAATTCCATTGCATTTAACAGTGAACATAAAATACTAATTTGACATATACATAGTAGATTCATCAATAATTTGTGGTAATTTCATGTATACATGTTCATATAATCATTACGTTAATCTACAGGGGCAACCGTTACCGCAGAATGATTAATAACATTAATCAAATGTTCTTGATTTGACGGATCCCAAAAACTTCTTTAAAGGGGGTTGTTATATATTATATTCCTTTGATAACTCTAGGCTTGGTACACATATAACAAAAGTTATTCCTGATAACACAAAAATTCGTCGAGGAATTCAAATAATCTGAAAAATATGAACGGCGCGGCGGTACAAACTGAATTCATGGAACTGACAGACCCAATTTGTGCATTAGAGAGTTGAAGGAACATAATTTATACGGAAAAAATTATGTTTCACCCGTGAAAGGGATCGTGGAGGTAAAAATGTGGTACCCAGCCAATTTAACCCTTTGCATTCGGTTGTCTCCCCTAAGGCACCACTAAAAATTGCTGTACCATTATTCAAAATATTGTTTACTTTATTAAATACATGAGTATCTAACCAATCACTAAACATTTAGGTATTGTACTAGGTATTAAACTGGAATGGAAATAATCTAGATCAGAAGAAATGTTTAATTTTCCAGTTCAAATAGCTCCGAGTGCACAGGGTTAAACCCTTGAAACAGGGGAATTCTGCCTGTATGGTCGGACTAGATCGAGACTGGGTAGCGTTTTAGGTTGGGACAATCAGCTGGCGAACGAGGGGGCTCCGGTAAGTCACGAAATAAATAGAGTAGCATATACGCGTCGGATTGTCGTGAGATGAGGGAAGATTCGAGGAGGAGGAGCAAAGGAAGGACAGAGAGACAAGTAAAAATGCTACGGTTGAACGTAGGGGGTGTCGTTCGTAGGGGAGTCTGGGATTTCCATCTGGGAGGAATCGTGCGGGCCGTTATTATTATGAATGAGATTTACACTGGCTGACGATCGAATACTTCAGTAGGTAAACCAATATATCTTCCTTCGCGTGGCGCCGCCGCCGCGCTGGTCCCGTTGCGCATGCAAATACGAAAGATTGTCCAGTACGTGGCAAATATTTGTCTTGACTTCTCATCGAGACGTGCGCCGAGCGCTTCGCGAAAACTGGGCACACACACACACACACACCCCCCAGTAAAAGATCCTCTCATCCTCTATCCGGCAGGGATACACGTCCTTTTCCACCGGTATTCGCGCCAGTTTTAATATCGTCCTGTATTTACACGGCATTACTTTCAGTACACGCGGCGGAAGGAGGAGATGCGCCGAGCGTTTCCCAACGACGATGCGCATTTTACAATCGTACCCCAGGCAGCCTCGGACCCGGTTTACGCCGCAAGCCTCCACGCTACGCTCAGTCATGCTCGCGGAAATTTCACGCGGAAAACAGTATCGCGTCTTCCGCGAAATAATAAACGCGGACTTTGCCCCAAGCTGGTTTTTACGCTCCCCCGTCGTTAGCCGAGTCCTCTACCGCTACCATCAAGCTTGCAAGATTTCTTTGTTATTTGTCTACTATGGGCTAATACTTCGGTATAGATATCCAATAGCGCAGAAGCTACTCGTTCTAGTAAAGAGGAAAGTTTCTCGCGAGCTCGAACAGACCGCGAGAAATGAAACGGAGAGGAATGATCGGCGCCGTTCGACCGAATTATCGAGGACTTCTTTGAGAGTTCCGTCGTCCGACACTGTCGGCACCGTACACTGAAGGAAACGCTATATAGCTTGCAAAAATTACTGTTAGCTGCTAGATTTAATAAAGCTTTCTTAACATTATCATTTTGACAGTGAAGGAAAACGAATATGTCTGGACCGTGCGCGATTCTTAAATTAAGCATTAACAATATAGGTTGTCATCAAGGAGATCACTCTATATTAAAAAATAAGTCGGAAAATGAGTTTGTGTTTGCGTGCGTGGTACAGCGTCTTTCCCTTATGAAGTGTTATAATATTTTGAATTATAACTGTTTTTCCACAATTAACAATTTTACTGATCACGTGTCGAAGAGTGACAACTTTAATCTTCACATATGAAAAATAGCGCGAAAATTACACCTCTTAATGGAAGCCCTTTATATGCAGGAAGTAGAATTGGTCGGTCATGGTCAGACACGTCAGACGCGTTTCACTGCATTTTCAAACACATTCTTCTCGAAAACGTGGCATCAACCGAAAACACAGTTTTCTTCTTTTTCGACTTATTTTTTCATGTAGATTCACCCCCTCGAGGCTTGTTCGATGACACCCTGTATTTTTTGATTACTATTATATTTTGAACTGATGTACCATTTAGTCAGGAAGAAAATACTGCGACTAGCAGATTAAATGTATAACAGAATTAATATGTTAATTGTTTCTTAAGTTCAGATTAATCTGAAATGTTTCTCAGCGGGCTCTTTCGATCCCCTTATAATAAGTAAATCATTTCCCGGCGAAATAGTTTTATTGTGTAATATCGTGTGAATTTATTCGAAGACCTGCAATCTGCTTGTCATCTATTCTCGGAAATTGCAAGCTCCATTAAGAAAGAATGTTCTGACCACCAGAAGTCAAATCTCAAATTCACGACTCGAAAATCGACGGCTTCCGGACATTCGCGAGACTTCGCGTTCGTGGGAACAAGTTCCGAATTTGAGACGGACTGAGAGCTTCAAATCCGATTAATGTTTCAAGCCCGCGAATTTCGCAGCCTCTTTCCATGATTAAGGAAACTTCCCCACACGGATTTTCGGGAAATTTAATATTCCGTTTGCTGTTGTGGAGCACGCGAGACTTTGTCATTCTTGTAGAACGTAAGTGGAGCAGCGACAGAAGAGCGGAAGTGATAGAAATGGAAGTAGCCGGGGAAGAAAATGTCGACGTTTGAGGACGAAGAGAACGGGGGCGAAATGGTGTTTCAGGATGTAGTGAATGAATCAACAAGAAACAGTGCTTTGGATACGTTGAATCGTACGTTTCTATCGCTGGCGAATAAAAGGAAATAAACTGCAAGAAGAAAATGAGCGGACTCGGAAGAAGTACGTATGTTTAAAGAAAAGGTTTTTTAATTTGCCAACGGCAGTGCGCGATGATGAAGGGAGAGCCGGTGAATTTGTAAAATACACGAAGAAACGAGTGTTCGTTATAGCAAGCAATACGGTTGAAAAGATGCAAGCAGAAACGTGCTACGTTTTTCAGGTAACTGCTCGGGTTTATTACTGCTTCTTTCTTTATTCACCATCGAAAAGCACACACAAAACACGTGATTAGCAATGACCATACCGAAAGAAAAATTTCCAACGGGGGGGCATTTCCAACAGTTAATTTACACATCCGTATACTCATTTTCATCGGCTTCATTTTCCTTTTGTTATCGCCGTCACACATCAAGCGAGTTCAACGTGTTCCGGAAAGCCTCTGGCGTGGACTAAGAAAAAATTTCCTCTCGTTTTCCGCAACCTTGTTTACACGCAATAATTTGTCCACGCGAAAAGCCGCAGCTCTGTTTACTTCGTCCATCTTTTTGACTTAATGCCCATCGTTTCGAAAATGAGCCGGGCTTTTTGTTTCGCGGAACAGTCTCGCCGAGGAACTCGCATTTCCGCGCGATTTTATCATCAGAATAAGCGCTGGTCTGATAAACTGAAACTGTTTTTGTATTATCGCAGCTGCTTGTCCCGCTAATACATTGCGCGCACTGTTAACAAATACCGTGGCAGCTGCACGATTCGTGGAAAATAAATATCTAATCGTTATACTGCGGCGTTTTGCGCGTCTAGCGCAGAAACTAATGGACGAGATTTCAAACGGGAGAAAGAAGAAATTAAAAGGAATTTTTCCTCAAACGTCCGTCAAAATATTGAAAAATTTGTTTCGTGATTTAAACTATGTACCATAGTTTGAAAGATTGAAGCTTCCTCTTTCGAATGGCGCCTTAAAAATTGATGTACGAGTTTTTTAGCCGTTTTATCAAGCTTTCAATGAGAGGTGTGTGTCATCAACTTTAAAGTTGTATAAGTTATACCAGGACCGCTACCAGTGTAGCGGTTCTCCCACTATCAACTGTATGATAAATCTATGAAAAAAAATCGTACATCAATTTTTCAGATGTCGTTATAAAAAGGAGGCTTAAATCTTTAAATCTGTGGCAGTTTCATTCACGAGAAAGATTGTTTTATGTTTTTGGAGACATTTGAATTTGCAGCATTTTTAAAAAAGAATTAAAAAGAGTTTCGGTGACATACGCCGCAGTCTATCAGAAATAAGATTAGCTAGAGTGGTTTTTCATTTAGCGGCATATTCGGTTACATCCCCCTAATCAAGCGAGGAGGATTGTAAACGGGTTTATTTGTTAAAGAGCACACGAAAAGCGAACCTGCTAGGCAGCACGCACGATTCTTGAGCGACGAGAAGCGCTTTTTAACTGGCATCAGTTAAAAGTCGCCGTGAAAGGAAAGGGGAAGCGTGAAATTCGCCGTGCTCCCCTCGACGAGAGCTCGATACTATGTGTCACATACTGTACACATTCAGATTTTATTACTCCCGGTTGGTCTCTTTTTTTCAGCTTTTAAAATTAACCGGCCGAGCTCGGGACGAAAATTGAAACAGATATTCCGAGGACCCCGTCACGGTTCGCTCTGCGCGTCAAACGCGCGCACGGCCATAAAATACAATGTCAGACAATGAAATAAATTCGCTACGACTCCTTCAAAATTGACACGATACGTATAAGTTTACGACGGGGCCGCTTCCTCGACGCTCAGAGGCGTCAATCGAACGGAGCTGACGCGCGTCTGCTCGATATAATAAACAGAGAATTTTGTCGGCAGTGTCGCAAACGAATTTTGACACCTTCTGTCGGATTTTAATCGCGCGTCTGCTTTATTATCAACCCTTTCGAATAGAAGATGAAGGACATTGCACGCTGAAAGAGCGTGCACGCTCGTCCTTCTATTATTTCAAGTTCGAACTGTATCGGCCGGATAACAAAAGCTTGTCGATGTTTTTTATCCCTGGAGCGGCGTTCTGTTCGATGACGCGACACCATTGTCAACAGATCTTTTATTGCATTTCCGTGAAATACGCGTCGCACTCGAATTCCGCCCGGTAAAGTGTTTCGCGGTTTCTCTTCCGACACGGTCCCGCGGATTTTCCGCGGAAAATGCAGATCGAGGAAGCGAAATGAGCGAATGAGTAAACTGCCGAGAGATGGGTTACGTTCATCGGAACGAAGATTAAAGACTTCATCCCTGCCTTTTTAATTTATTTACGAAATGTGGGCCATGCTTGTAGTTTTTCGTTTGAATAACCGATGGTGGGATATCACGAGGAATTTTAATTCGTGTCGTTATTATTCATCTTCATAAATTTCTTTATTAGATTTCCTTAAAATCTGTTTTATTTATGTCTATTTATACGTGTGGTAATAAATTATTATAATGTTAAGGATGGCAGTTAGCAAGATGGAAATTTTCATTTAAAATTGCCATGTTAAATATTCCTTTAAGAAATTCTGTGAATCACGAAAAATCTATTAAATAGTAAGTAATGTGTTAATAAATCGTCGTTAAGAAATTATTAACAAAAAACACGAACCAATCAGAGTGCGGTTACAGCAGATTTCCATCAATGCCAACACCACACTCAGCGGGGCCTGTCGTAGCCCCGCTCTGATTCGTCCGTGTTTTTCGTCAATAATTCTTTAACGAAACTGTGGAGAACATTTTCGTAAAGGAAAAAGTTACTATTTGAGACATCTTGTAGAATTTACTTATCCTGGTGCAGTAAATAACTTTCGAATTACATAAATAACCAAACAATTTTGAATAATATTTACTCCATAAATCAAGTACTCTGAGTCAAAGTTGTGCTAATTCAATTACACAATTTAATTACATTGTATTTCAATTATACATATAGTAATTCAACTACGTCGTAACTGAATTACATAATTCAAACCTTTCACATAATTCACAAGATCTGAATTATAAATTACAATATGACTGAATTACAATGTAATTACTTTGTAATTATAATTCCTGGAGTAATTCAATTGTAATTCCGCACAAATCTGCTCCGAGTTAGTTTTTCTAGCGCGTTAGAGAATGCTTGCCTCCCGAATTATATTGGGCTTCATTTCAATTTTCTGTAAACCACTAATATTGCGTTCCCCGACCGCTCCGCTATCTTAGATTGATTTTACGAAGGCAGCATTCATGGCTGGGAAGATTTACCCGGTTCGTTCGATCGCATTACTGGTTCCGCTGAATCTTGTCGAATGTCTGAATGCTCAAGACAGCAAGAAAGGTAAGAGTCACTTTCCGCTTCATTTCTACATCTTGACTCTTTCGCCCGCGCCTTTCAATCATCACGATCTTACCACGTTTCTTTACGTTTAAATTTCAACATGCACTTCTGCGAAAGCATTCGATCCCGTGATACGCGCGAAATCAATCATCGATCTCAAATGGCCGCTCGAGCACTTCCGCACTGCCATAAACACTTGTCACTCGCATGTCCATATACCATATTATTCGCCGATTATAATTTCAATATCGTATATAAAATTTTATACCCGATCCATAAATACAGACCATCTCCGCTTCCATGAATTGATAATCTGGTTCCAACTCGAAACATTTTCTGGCATTTTCAGAGCTAAACTGACAAGTATTCGATAACGACAAAAATATAAAGAGTGTCAAATTACGATTTCCTTAAATATCATACATTTATGTATTACACTGTATATCATAATAGAATGTAATAGACCGCGGATTTTTATGCATTTGTGAAGAAATTGACTAGGTGAAATATAAAACAGTGAAAAATATAAAAAAATCTAAGAATATTGTCATGTTGTTTCCAACGTAAAGACTATTAAGGGGTGAAATGAATTTCGATTTAACTACTGCTTGCTCCAATCGATGCAGAATATTTTTATTTTGCATATATATCCGCAGCCTAGTAATTAAATTAGTACTTAATAGAATACGTAGTTAGATTAACATTCATTTACTCAGTAAATACCTCGATTCATTTAATTTGCGATGCTAAAATCGTGTTTAAAAGTAAATTTTGGAAATGTCTGCTTTCACGGATTGATAGGTTCAATAATCCTATTAACTCACTAATACTCCAAAAATAGATTATTGTTTAGAAGCATATATTTAAAAGAGCACTTAACACACAACTTTTAATCAAAAGAAAAATAACTAATTGCTGGTTGTTACTTTACAATGAGAAGTGTAGATATATTGCATTGCAGGTGACGTCCTTTAAAATGTATTTTTAATATGCTTTTTATGGAAGAAGAATTTTTCGTTACAAGACCCTTTAGTCAAGAGTAATTTTGTTTCGCACAAAGAATGTGCGAGGGGCATGAACTTCACAGAGGCGTTCTTCGACCAATTGGATTTTTCAATATCGACCGTCCCTTGAGACAGGGTATTAATATTTGAGCCTTTTGTTCTCCGTATGCTTAATGGACCAATCAAACCCGCGTGATAGGTGAGATAGTGGTCGCGCATCAGGAAACGCGTGCCGGTGATCGTAGCTACGGGAAATGCGAAAAAAGAGGGTCGAGATGCAATTTACTCTGTCGTTCGTGACAGCCAATCGAACGACATTTGTCACGACGTTGAACAAATGCCGCATAGTCGAAGTAAATCTGAAGATTGATCGAACCCGGCGCAACCGAACTTAATTAGCCACGTATCGACGCGCCCCGATCCCAGAGAAATCTGAAGAACTGTCAATCAACAGGTACTTTCGCATCTCTTATTGATGATGGCCGATTTGTTTGCTCTATCGATTGTCCAAACTGTGCCTGTTGAGTGTGTGCACACCCGAGTTAACCTTCTCTCTCTTCCGGTACACGATACATAACCACTTGACTGCGGATCTTTATGCAGAATAAACATTTTGTGCATCCACTACATGATACGGCAGCTAAACAATTCATTTCTCGCTTACGTTTACTCGAATTAACATGCGGACCTTCTAAAAAAGACGATAACTTTTTTAATATTGTACTATGCGATTTGAACTTTTTTGGGAAACTAGAACAATTAGTTTACTACAGGATGCGAAAAGAAAATTTTCCAAAAATTTCAATTGATCGGAATTGTAGAAAAAATACTAACAGTTGCATTTTACAACTGGTTTTTTTGTGGGCCTGTATTTTGAAAATTTTAAAAATTCGTTTTGTATAGATTTAATGATTGTTTACTCTTTGTTTATTAATCTATTCCTAAATAACGCATGGTGCTTATATATTGATGTTGTTCCTGCAAGTGTTGATATTCAATCTAGTATTTCATGCAATAACAAACTTCGCAACGCACACAATACAAAAGCAATTGCGTTCGTATTATATTAATTTCATTAGGTTGAATTTTATCTTCTTCATTCATTGATAGTATAGATTGTATTTACATTCTTATAAATATAAGTTGTATTTAAGAAACAATACAAAGATATACTGACTGGCAAAAATTAAACATAAAATGCATTTATACAACGACAATAATCGTTGTTAATAAATGTTCGATTTTCATTTTTTATAATTTTCTTCAATGAAAAATATTTTTGACCCTACTTAATTAGTTCATGTCTTAACCCTTCTGGTAAATGTACATACAGTGGCATTCGAAACGACTGCAACAATACCGTAAATTTGGATCACAACTGTGACATTTCGTTTGCCCTACACATTCCGCAAAATTTGCATTTGTTTTAACACGAAAAATTCTACGCGCTCCCTACATGCACCGTCATTTACCACGTGCAGCACGCTTCCGCCCTCGATCGAAGCTTAATTTAAGCGCCAAAAAATATTTTCTGCAAACGCCACACGTGAAAAATTAATCGCCGAATGAAGCCCTTTTGTGCGGGGCATTCCGCCATGACAGTTTTCGGCGAAAGTAGCGCGCATTGCCCGCATCCTCGGAACTAATGAAATTCCGAAAATGGACAAAGGATTTTCCCAAGTGTCAAGTAATGAGCAAATAGCCTAAAATGGTCACGGGTTCTTTGTTAAAATGTGCTGGCCATGTGCACGAGAATTACTTTTCGGACGAAACAACGGTGAAGCGAGCTAGAATAAATTTTCTGCGAACCTAATTATTAGATCTGATGGATTTTTTTGTGGGTCAATTTACTATCTCACTCTAATAATTAGTTTAATCGGTCACACCATTACTCTTGGTTTTAATATCTGTTACTCTTTTGATACAAATATATCCAACTGAACTACATATTTGTTTGTCCGCTTCTGGTTAGGAATTTTGGAACGTTATATATATTTACTTTTTGAAACTTGAAATTCATTATGCTCGATTTAGAACAGCCAATTCGTAGTTCAAAATAAATATTAACGAAAGGATAAGATAACTGATCTTCATTGTTCTTGTCAAATTTTCTTGAAGGATGTAAATTAATAATTCCACGTGAAGCCAATCTCCTTTCAAATTATCGTCAAGATATCTTCGAAATGGATGTAAGGTCCTGACGGGTTAATCAAAGTTAGAACACGAGACAAGGGTCACGTAGGTACATGTCGCTCACGGAACACATGAATAAACCGATTTTACGTCGGAAGAGAATTAAGCATAAAAGAGATAGAACCCCGATTGCACTTTCTTCTTAATGGTATCGCCGGTATAAAAGTCACGATCAACGTAGGTAATCTATTTTAATCGAATAAAAAGTTATATATTTGGGGGAAAAGGTATATTGGGTTAGTCTTCTTAGGTTCAGCTTTATAATTATCATTACTAGACTGTGGATTTGTATGCGAAATAAAAATTCTCTGTCTCTGTTGCAAGAAACAGGAGCTACTTCATCTAATTATTTTAAAAGGTCAATTATAACATATCCCCACTCTTCAATTCTATTAATTTTTACATTGTTTAAAACTATAGCGACTCAATTTGTTTATAAATGCATAAAATCCGCAGTGTAATTGTTACAAATGAAAATAATTTATTTTTGTTGTGACTTTTACGTTCCAGCTAGGATTTAAATGAGGTTTCATGAAATTATGAATCTTATTTAAAGTTAGAGTGCTTCTCTCAATGCATACTAATTCTTTGTGCGTAATCTGTTTTTGAAGACTTTGCAATGTTTACTTTTACTTCTTTCATAAATATTTACACTGGTTTTATTTTCGATATTTTTTTTAGCTACACGTATTTTTTTTAGCTACTGACATCCATGTTCAAAGGGTGAAACTAGCTCTCGAAATTGGGGTGAGAACCCTATTTCTGTTACTATCTCTCGAGAGCTAGAAGGTCTAGATCAATGAATTCTTTCTAATTTGTGTTTTCGATCAAGGAACGATGTCATATAAAAATATTTCAGAAAAAATGATTTGTTTACACAATATTTTAAAAATTCATTTGATTTTGCAGTATTTCTTGTTAATTGTTTATCGATATTTATGCAACTTTATGTGCGTAATCTGTGGATCAAAATTGGGGAGACGAGTTTTTGGAATTTTTATCTTTTTGTACTTAACAATAATGATTAAATGGATAACATTTTCCTACCACATAGGAACGAGTATTTTCAGCCCCTTAAAAGATACGTGTCAAATATTTTTCAACAAACTACATCCTGTATAAATTTCATTAAAATCGGCGTGTTACACTTGGGTAATGTCCCTTGTAAGTAAAAATTAATTATTCAATAGGGTGTGCTCTGTCTTTTTGATCCTGACTGTATTTCAATTTGAGAAGAAGGGTGTCTCAGGTTCACTGACACCGCGGATGAGGAAAATAGTCGGATGTTTGGAAGTGGAGGGGCACTTCCTCGAGGTCACTCGTCAAGTTCATATAAAATCGGGTTCGCTGAAAGAATAGCCCGTCTCTCCGACAATTATCGAAGCCCCTTGAATCACGGCAGTGAATGACGGCTTAATCAAGCTCGGAGAACGAGAAAAGGATGTCTGTACGTGTCGTTGAAGGGAGTATCATGTCCGTGCGAGTAACACGATGAGAGAGTGAGAGAGAGAGAGAGAGAGAGAGAGAGAGAGACGCGAACGTGCATGGAGACACGGCCCTGATGCAATTTGCCGCGTCAACCATGACCGTCACTCCTGTTGTTGACCGTTCAGTCGTTCCCCGTAAAGAGCGAACGTATAAAAAAGCAGCCCGAAAGGAAAAGTGTTAGGCGAACGAAGGCGGCGGAGCGACTTACGTGCGCTTTCACGACCAGCTAAACAAACTCCGGCACGCATTACTTTACGAGCGCGAAAAGACGTGATCCTTTCCGTTGTTAATGCCGACCGGACGTCCCTATCAGCGATTCGTGATCCAACTTCAGCACTTGGTCAGGCTAAGACCAAGAACCTGATGACGGGACATCGTACTTTCTCGTTACACCAAATCGTTTTCGCACGGGTTTCCGACGCGTTTTATTCGCTTTTGTTACATGCAGCGAGTGTACAAAGTATTCGTACACCATACAGAAGCGAATCACTTTTTCAAAATTGCACCCAAGAGCTTGAGTTTTTCTTTTTTGAGACGTTAGAAGGATTAGTTTAATAACTAATGTGTAAATAATTATTTGTTTAAATTGTTATTGGTCACAACTGCGAAGGTAAATGCAGAGGCCACGATTTTTTAATTTTTTGTAAATCTATAAGTATATATTTTGTAAATCTAATTAGTTATATGCACGCACAATGTTTCATTGAAGTTTGTTTTTTGAATTTGTTTTTATGACTTTTTTCTGATAAATACACGCAAATCCTATACTCTAAAGTTCAATTAATGCATAAACTCAAATTTTTTAAAATTGTGACATACGAAGTTTCTCCTTACAAACACAGATATACACTACTGTGGAAAAGAAAGAAGCGCACTCGGCCATATTTAATAGAGAAGCGTAAAAAATCAAAGAAGAATACAGTAAGTTTTGGAAAAGGATTCCGCTATTTAATTGAATAGTTATGAGAATATGTGTTACTGCGGATTATCTAATACTTTAAATGCAATAAATCAATCATTGTACAATACAAATTTCTACATAAAGATATTGTTTGTTATTATATATTATAATTATACTGGGTGCTTCTTTCCTTTGCACGGTAGTGTATATATGAATGATATGAATATTATTAGTGTCAAAATCAATATCTACTTCAATATTATTATAATCTAAGAAAGAAGCAATGGGCTTGTGATAACTAAAATACGAGATAATTCTTTGGATTTAATTCTCTCTAAATATCTAAAAACCAGCAAAAATTACGCGGGGTGCCTAAAGAAGTTCTCACTTCAATAACTCGCTCTTAAATACACAATTAATTGCAATAACAATTGAGGTAGATAAACGGTACGCACCATGTAACGGTCCCAACTGTGCGTTGTATTTCTGCGTCGTGGCAATAACCGACGCGGTTGATAAGGTCAGACGCGTGGCTCGCTGATACCGAAAACTACGTGTGTTCACTTAGACTTTCGCGTATATTATGAAGCCGCGGTCGGACCCTCGCGACCGATTGTCACCGAAGATCGGCGATTGTCCCCGAACTGGGATCGGCGCGGCCGCTTGTCGCCGATGATCGGCGATTGCTCCCGAACTGGGATCGGCCCGGCCGAAGATACACTATATACATACTGTCAATTAAACTATTAAATAAACTCTGTACCTACGCACAATATATATATATAAAAAAAAGTTTAAAGTATTTAAATCAATTCAATCAATACTATTCCCCATTTTAAAAAATGTTGAGGGCCCCCTCCCAAACCAAAAAAATTCCCCAACTACACCTGTCTGTTTCTCGCTCGCTTGGGTCGTGTTTCACCTCACAGCGTGATCAGATTCATTTAATGCTCAGCAATAGTATGCGCGGTGCGCCTAAAAAAGTTTTCACTTCAAAACTTAAGATGTGTATGAAAACCTGTGGGACACCGTCTATAATGATTTTTCTCTATCGGATCAAAGTGCTTTTTCTATCATGTTAGTATTCGTTTCGCAGGAAATTGGGGATCAACGATGTCTCACCGATATTTACACGGAAAAGTGGGCACAAGACTGGAAAGGATATACATGTTCACATTGATGTACAGAGGTGATATTTGTATTAATATTTTTGCTAATAAATGTACTTAAATATGTAGGAACTAATTAATGTAATTATTCGAGTCATGTATTATATTCAGATAAATTATTAAAAATTTTAGCTCATCTCTGTTGCAAAGTTTTAATTCAAATAGTTTCCGCAGGTCAGTTCTCTGAGTAATTAGCCATTATTGTGATTTCCGTCTGTGATTTCGTAGCACAGTAGAAGTAAAGTAAATTTTATTAAATAACTGAACACATTTATCTCATAATATTAACCATCATCATCGTCCTACGTAACCATTTAACAAAATTTCTATTAAGTGGCCTAATAGTAGTAAAAGTAATCATGTTATTAATTACTTATGTTGTCTACTTCTACATTTTCTTAAACCTTACGTTTTGGAATTTAAGATTATTTTTATACAGAGATCGAAAATATAGAATACAGAAAAGAAGAAATCATAAATGATTTTTGATACACCATTAGAATGTATAATTAATGAACAATGAGTATAATTAATGAACAATAAACAACTCGTTTCTAAAATGTTAATTATTCCGCATATTAAAAACGTATTAAAAAGGAAAAATACTATGTAATGTGGGAGACCGTTTTTCCTTTAAAAAGCATCATATATTCTCCAGCTGTTAAATACCATAAGCTTTTTACGCGCGTGATATGTAAATTTTTACCATACGACCAGCCATCTAATCCCTTTCTCTGATACTATGTTTCCAAAATGCTTAACAAACGTATTTAGGAGGGAAATAATCGTAGCTTTCCCAACATTATTGTTTAATACTGTTCCTACACGTAAAATACGAATAAAGCGGCTATATATAATTGAATTATTGACGACTGCAATATGCTCAGTTGGATCAGAACAACCACAAAAGTAAAATTAACATACTCAATATTGCATATTTAATTACATATCAAATTAATTCATTCAATTGCATATTCCAGTAAGAGTCAGCATCGTATAGAATTTACCTTATTACAATAGCCTCTATAGCTACTAAATTAACAATCACTTTGAGATCCACGATAATTTTCAAGTTACGAATATATTGCCACTGTCATATTGAATTTTGTGTTTGTAATTAATTTTATTAATTACAGAAAATGTTTCCGATATAACAGAAATAAAAATCTGAGAGATTTAATTTACCAAGGTTTGGTTGCCCCAAGGTTTCATTTATTTAAGCGAATACTCCGTTGTTATTAAGTTATATAAAGACACGATCCTTCTTTTTCATAGTTGAAGTTAATTCATACTGATGTGTGCGCTGAATTTTTATGTGAAATTACATTGAGTGCCATTTTTTAACGTTTTTCTCCATTGACTTTTGAAACATACATCCAACAATTTCACCGTCCTTGACGTTCAGCGATCTATGCTTTCGAGCACTTATCAAAATTAGTCGAATGGTGGTAGCAACGTTGACGCCAGTATTTAAATGTACCCAATGCAAATTGTGTGTATTTATCATTGGTCGCACTCGGAAAACAATTAATCAACGATGTAAACTGAAATCGATTCCACCGCGATTTCAGGAAACGTAATATGCACTAATTAAAAGATTAATTACCACGCCATTTTCAGTTCATTATTTGAACATGTAAGCCCTAGTTGGCGGATTATCTATCTTTAATTAGTTAAACTAATTGCACATCTACATATGTACTTGTGATCGTTAACTACTGCATCAGATATGTATACACATTGAAATATTATAATTATTTCAAGCTTACGTTACGGTTTTTCCCGTGGAATTAGTTAACATTGATCTGCCATATATTCTACTACTTTGTGTATTCAATACTACTTCCTAGATTTGCAAAAATTGGAATTTGTATAAATATTTAATGTGCTTTACTTTTTTAGTAAGAGAAAAGATATTTCGGGTTTCAATGAATAAATTATGTCTCACAATTTTCTATATTAGGCAGTACTTAGATGTTGATGTATTTTAAATAGTAATCTCCATAATCTCGTAGAATATATTCTCTATGAACAAGAAAAATAATATTTATTCCGGCAACATGAAATCTTAGTTGTTTCTTGATCGTTAAAAATTTTTTCACAAGCAACTGCTTGAAGGTTAGATAAAATTTTTCAATAAAATTGCTTTCCCATGTTCTGCATTTAGCGTAGTCAATAAAATTGCTCGAATTTATTTCCCATCTTTACTTCAGCTGAATCGAATAAACAACAATTGTCCGGATATCTGGGTTAAGAGCCGAGTTAAAATGAAAATAAGGGAGAAGCATTGTCCGAAACATTTACAGTGTAATGAAGAAGTGTTTGAGCATCCTCTTCAGTAAAGGTTAAAAAGATCTCGTTAACTACTCATTTTTCCACCATTATACCTTAGTACTTTCTACGTAGAATGACGAAAAGAATCAATGTAAAAGAAAATTATGCATTACCATTAGAAAATTGTCACCCTCGTTTCTCGAAAAATAATACAATTATTTTACACTAGAAAGAGGAACATCGAAAGCCAATTATTATACCGTACACTTCGCCTGCTGCAAAACAACTTTCGTTTAAAACAGTTCATCATGCGACAGAGAGTTTTCAAATCAAGATGGTACAGTTGCATGACTCGGGCTGCAAATTCGCATGCTTCAATAGAGTGAACTTTGACATCACACATAAATACACAGAGAAAACATATTTCCCTCTGAAAAAGGGGTCGGATTTTGACTCATCAAAGCCTGTATTTATCTGGAGCTTAAAAGGATTGCATCTCAGGCTCCGCGGACGCTCGATAAAAACCGAAAAATCCCGGCTCGGTTCTGCGAAGCTCGAGCGGAATTTTCTTCGAAAAATTTGGTTCACACTCTTCTCAGTTTTTAGTTAATAGGTGTAACGCGAGCGTGCCGGAAGGTACGTCAAATGGCGCTGTCGGCTCGGCATATCTTATTAGAAACAAATATTCATGTCACATACCCGGCGCCGGCTGGTGCCAAGTGTTTGACTGTTACCCCGCGGTGCACGTGCGTGAGAGACCCGGCATATCCTTCGTCTGTGTTTCAGAGAAGTTTAAAATAATATTGAACGAATTTTTCCTTCCGGCGCGGCGCCGTGCACTTCCTCGCGGCCCGACTTCCTTTCCGCGTGTAATCCGCGGTCGCGCAGCCCTTTTTTCACAAATCCGCACATCCACCAACGCGACGGCCGTCGTTAGCCGACGCTCATTCGATTCCCGACAACGTTGAATGTTAAACCACCGACATTTTTCTTGAAATTCGGAATTCACTTTCTCACACGCGGCGAAAATGCCGTTTTAATTGCAATGTCTATCCTGCTGCCTCGATGTTACACTCGTCACGTACTTTCCGGTCCGCGTTATGCGAAATACGCAAATAAAACGCACCACCGCTAAGTTGCCCGCGATATTTTTATGCAAATTCACGCTTTTATAAACAGATTTCCAACGAGCACGCGCGAATCCATTTTTAATACAGTCGAAACTCGCCGAGCCGAATTTCAAAGGAAAAGCGGAAATTTTCGAGGCGGAGAAGCTCCGTCTTATCAAAGTTTTCAGGCAAGCGCGGTTTAACAAACGAAAATTTGATTCGCCAGGACTCTGGGTTAATATTATTCTAATTGTGGAGCGTCGCAGTAAGTTTAGAGTCCATTATTTATTGCGTGGCTGCGCGAATTTTAAATAAAAATATTAGTTCGTAAATTTTGTAGTCTCTTCTTCTCTAAAACGTCTGTAGAGACCAGGTGAATAAAATCGTGATTTTGCGTATAAAATTACGTTAGTTAGTTAGAGTTATTAACGAAAAACGACGGGCCAATCAGAGCGCGACTACAGTGGACTGCACGCTGTCATCGCGCTCTGATTGGTCCGTGTTTTTCGTCAATAACTCTTAAAAAAAATTTCAGGAATCACTCCACTTTCCTTTCAAGGAAGTACAACATTTTTGAGACACCCTTTTATATTGCAATTTTGTTTTATGCTTAATGTACTGACACCATTAAGTTTCTAATCTTTAATTATGTCAGTAAAAGGGTAAAAATAAATTCTAAAGTATGTCAATAGCTTCCGTATAAATTACAATACTAAATAATGAAATTAAAATGTGGTTTGCAATCCGGCTGATTGAAAGCTACATTAATTTTTACAAATTCAGAAGATCGTTTCTTCTGTGGAATGAAAAATATATATCTATGCCCCTCAAAATTAAAGCTGTTTTTCATTAGGATTCAATTCTGCCATTCAAAATGGAAGTCGTATGTGACGAAGTGAAATTTCTACGCTTGTTCTAAAATTCTTGAGAACAGTTTCTGATAAAACAAAATAGGTTAAAACATGAAATTCAACTACCTCTTTCGTATTCCAAATGTGTGGCATAAAGTATTATATTCCTGCCTGAAGCCACGTTCTCCATCCCATTCAGATTGGCTCCGATGGTATTGAAAAATTTCTTTTGCTTTCGCAAATACTTGCTTATCCAACCAGTTCCCAGCAGAAAGACAATAAGTCACTGACAATTTTCGTTTCCCATGAACAGAATCCAGACATCTAACAACAATTTATGATATCTTGCGTTTCACTATATAATAATTAAACAGCGGATTTAGGTGTAATTTAAAACAGTAAAAACATTATAGAAGAATTTAAAAATACTATTGTATTATTCCCACAGTCTGTTACACATTAATATGTGTAACAGAGAGAGAAAATAAATTTTTATTCAACTCCAATTCGTTGTGCAATTCAGGTAGAAAATTTTTATTTTGCATTAAGATCCGCTGTCTAATAATAACCTTGAAAACTGAGGAGGTTTTCACACGAATACCAGCTAACAAAATGTCTTCGTTGACGAAATAAATTTCTCGTCAAATCGACTGCTCATAAACTTTTCGGAATTGAATATTAGGACAAAGACCCGCGGCTTAATTATACCGCTAACGGACACGACGATCGTAAAAAACTAATTGCAAATTAGTTCCAGATGTTTTACACTAAGATTCATCGGTAGTCGATAAACTCCTTCGTTTAAAAGTAGGTCGGAGTTAGAAGGAAGCATTTCCGCGGGATTAATTTCACTTCATCCGAAAGTTTCACTTTTGCAGAGAAGTGTTTGTATCCGTGAAATTTTTTCCACCTCGGCGGAACATCCGCGGAAAATCCGGATTCCCTCCCGAAGAATCGTGCTGCTTTCTTGCTTTGCTTTACGAGCACGTATTTGACATGCGTATCCCATACCGAATTGCCGAACTATATCGGCCTATCAATGCCCCCGTGTTCCAAAGGGAATGCAAAATCGGAGAAATGCACGAAAGTGTCTGATTAATATTAAACTGGAAGTATTACTTACCCGATATCCTTCGCCGTGTCAGTGAAATATTACGATAACGAAATTCCAGAACCGACCAGAGAAATTGTAATATTTTCGAGGAATTGAAAACGATGATATTTACAAATGCTCCATTAAATGATAAGAAAAATGTCGTACCCCCTTGAACAATTGAAATAAATATATTAATTGAACGTAGAAATTTAAAACAATTTAAAATCACGTCACATTTTTTAACAAATAATTTTATTATTTCTACTCACTGCATTGTCCCTTATGCCAATATCCAATTTATAGTCATAAAAGAGTGTAGAAATAATTTTTTCCATTTGTTGACAAGAACCTTAAACACATTTTAAAAACAAATTAAAAGTAACTACCTATGTATCTGAATATTTACAGAACGGTTAAATTTTGTAAATTTTCATTCGAAGAATCCTTTGCTTATTTCGTCAACATTTTTTTTTATATATTTTTACACAAATGTTTCACGTAAAATAAAATAATTATGAGTGCAGGTAACTATGTAATATCATGTAATTTATACTTTAGTGATTGACCAGAAAATAGTATGGATATTTAATCACATTGACTGTAAAAGAGAAAACAGTTTAACTTAAAAATAATTGGTATTTATAATAATGGAGGATGCTTTTAAAAAGCAGCTTTCAGTATTTTAATCAGTTTACTTTACGTAGCTTACGTACCTGAAAGAAATACAAAGTTATTCGCTTCACATAATCATTAAAACGTAAATACGCATGTACTTTAAAATAATCAAAAGATTGTATTTTTCATATCACTATTTGGTCGTTTCCTTTTGGAACGATGCCGGTCTTTTACGTTGCTTTTTTGTGATTGTTTAAGGGTTAAACTTACCTTAATTGCATCAGGAATTCAGCAATCAACAGAAGTTGCCGTAAAGTTTGTTTTTACTTATGCACCTAATCAAGTTTAATAACCAATAAATTTCCAGCAATTGAGGCCAAGGAGCCGCTTTTATACTCGTTACGAATTCGTATTTCAGTATTCATAAAAGCTAGTATAAATGTAGACAAAATTTATGATTTTTTTAGATTGATCTACAAAAGAGATTTTTGCTAACCAATTTAATGCTAAAAGTATATTTAATTCTACGTTCATCGAAGATAAAGAAAGCCCTGTAGTAAATAAAATTCGGCAACAATATCTACAATAGAAAAATGACTATGTTTCGTTGGTGTTCTACCACTGAAACATATATTTCATTCATCCGACATCTACTGACACTTTCTACTGATCCCAGTCCGGATGCATTGAACTGCAAAACGATAAGTGACGGAAAAAAGAGACATGAATTAATGTTTATCGTACAGCTTCATATATCACACGAAGCTCTATCTTTATTTCGTCGTGATACTGACTACAATATGTTCACAGATATTTACAGGATTCCATTTGCACCTTTATACAGTTTTGCATTTTTCAATAATTCTCGTGACACTCGCGTGTTGATTCCACCGATCACGATACTGGCAGTTTTATAAAATGATCGTACATCTAATACATTGCACTGTCGGTGTTGACGTCCAATTGAAAATCGCATACAAAATCGTCGTGTCTTCTGCGTAGGATGATTCGAAAATAATCGTATCAATAACAGGTATTTATTACTCAATGAACAAAAATTAATTGAGGACAAGTAGTAACGCAAACCATAGATCAGACATAGAATAATAAATTGTTTGGCACTTTTAGCTTGATATCAATCATCCTATGCAACAAACGCTTTATCTATAAAATCGATATGACGATTCTCATAATTGTTACGCGCATATTGTTTAAATATAAACATATCGAAGAAAACAAATTAAGTTGTACGTCACAATATGGAATAGCGGTGTAATAATTTATCATAGAAATATCCAAATAATGCGTAAATAATTACATTGTTACTTGATTAATGCAACACATATTGTATTAATATCAACGTTTAGGTGACGAACAAAGCAGATACAAATAATGATGGTTGTTTCTTCGAAATTTGATATTTATCGAGCTTCACAGTTATCGGATCCTAATTATTTGCTTGCAATATGTTGTGTTGGCGGTATCTGCTATGTTCATCGTCTGTGTACTTTAATTAATACATACGGAATTTCATTTTAACATTATTAAGGGTATCGAAGCACGTCCCTGTTAATAAATCAAGTAATTACTATTTTAATATTCTAAATTATTGTAAAGTATCCTTGAAAGAGAAAAACTTATTTCTATATGAAAAAATACAAAAAGTTTTGCATATATCTACATTAACAATTAAAAAGAATGGAGAAAAGTAAATTATTTGACACTTTGACTTCCATGTCAGTCACGTATATGACACAATTTTTCCAAGTCCAAAAATAATTTCAAACAAATTCTTCTTATTTTGAGTGACATTGGTGAACGCTGACGTGACAGTTAATTAACAATCACACGAAAAGTATCCTTCGAATCAAATGTTTATCTGAAATAACAGAAATAATTTGCGCGTAACGTTTTATTCGAAACTGTGGATAATAATCTAATGCGTTGAATCCACAAAAAAGTCTTCTTATTGTTCCAACAAGACGGTTCACGAATTCTAATCGAATAAGTTTAACAAACCCAAATCGAATAAAACGTATCTTCCAGAATTCCAACATCGTGAGAAGACCTTCAGCGATTCTAGGAAAGATTTTCTACGGAGAAATCAAATCAACTGAGGGTACGAAGGATCCTTTTGCACGACGAATAAACATGTAAGGTACCTGCCCGTGGAAGATCACCGTAATTTCTCGTTCCGTGGATCTGCTCGTTCGCTTGCATCGTTACATCCATTAAACACACAAATGTTCATACGAGGAAGCCGTGGGTCGATACAACATGCCGCCTTCTGCATTTATACGTATTTTCCGCTAACAGTTCCGACGGAAATCAACCGAATAGTCTACGTGTATCAAGGGGACTTTACAGGCTACTGTACAACTCCTAGTTACACAAAAATTCGTTCGACGCTTCGAAAAATAAATCCTTCTCGGCCGCGCGCACCCCGCGGCTGCGGTTAGGGGTGGGAGGAAATTAGCCGACAAAACTCCTTTTTCAACGTGTTGGCGGCGACCGCAGTCTAGTGAAACTAACTGTACAATCTTTCCCCGTCTAGTTCGAAACGAACACCACGATCGCTCGTCGAGATACATTTTGGACCAACGGAAATCGCTCAGAAAAGAAGGAAACGGAAACGTTGAAAATCGACTGCGATTATAATGTACAACGACGGTCCTAATCGGAGCCTACTCTGTACAATTGTTTCACATTACGTTTTCTTATCTTTTTTTTTTTTGCTTTTCTATTATTATTTTCGCTTGATTAGAAATCAGTTCTTTCGTATTGTCTGTTGTTACAATCGGAGAAGCGTTTGGAAGCATGAGTGTGTCTGTGTGTGTGTGTGTCGGTGATCGTCGAATTGGCCGTGATGTACACCTGTCAGATAATCCTCAGTAGAATAGCCCAGCGGCGGGTCAGACACCGAGACTCGAAAGGTGATTCGGAGACGTCCGGCTCGTGAAATTCGTATATGTTACAGGCAAATGAGGGGATCTCGGCGTCACGCGGCAGCTTTCGAGACGCGATGGCTGGCGAAAATTTGGCACTCAGCGGGGAATCTTGCTCGAGGATGATGGTCCACCGGAAACCGGTAAATTCCGTTTTGAATCGCTCTTAATACTGCTAAACCAGAGATTTCTGATATTCTAATTTTCCCGAAAACCTAAATCGAGACATCCGCCGGGAGAGTGGTAAATTGAACCACAGATTTCTAATATTTTCCCATCAAACTCTAAATCTAAATCCAGATAATCCGCTGGAAAATTCACTCGGAAGAAATGATAAAAACGTTTGTATAATTTCATTAACTGTGAAAGAAAAAGTTAGGTGCCAGTCATTTTCAGATATCAGTCTCGATCATTTTCACTGAAACAATTGTAGAGCCCACAAGTAGAGAAATAATGAAAATTAGAATTAAAAAATTAGAGGTTCTTAGATAAATTATTAAATATATTGATTAGTTAGTATTTTGGCCGGTGCAAAACTGAGTCAGGAATAAAATACTGTAACTGGAAAATAAAACGTAACAAACTGATTAAAATATGAATCGTTTCTTCAGTCCGAAGCGTTGTAAGATCCTCCTTGATTTGTTTTTCACAATTTTCGTAAGTTTCGTGCTATAAGAACAAGTATTTAATGCAAAATTACATGTTATAATGGGAAAATATATTTTGCAGCAGTCTAAATATCCGGAATCAACGGGTACGTGATTTAGACCACTACCATAATTACCGGCGCAAATAATACACGAAAATATAGAGTTACGAGAGCAAGAATAATAGAACGAGACTAACGAGAGCAAGAAAATTAAAGCAGTATTTTGAAAGGTAACAGTAATTAGTTAGTTTCGGTCTGGGTTAGATTTGGTAGTATCGTGAGTATCCGGCGGGAGCAGTAAATTTAGTTTTGGTATAGACATAACAATGGCGATTTCAATATTAAAATAATAGAATTAATGAGAGTGAAAAATTAACAGTATTGTGAAAAATTACATAAATTGGGTTGGGTCTGGTTTACGAAACGCTTTATGTTAAACAGTCATAATTTACACATTATATTTTATAATGTTAATATTGTACTTTCAATTAATACGTTAAATACTTTCAATGTTTACGCCGTAATTACTGAAATCAAATAATTAGTGAAGAATATGCAACATGATATTAATGTTAACAAAATAATAAGAATACTAATTTGATCTAGTGGCTGTAAGCAATTATGAAGTACTTACAAAGAATGCAGCACCAATGGAGTAAGTTATTTCAGTTTTTATGGAGTTTGTGTAAATAAGTTCAAAGTTTCATGTAACTGATGGAAGAGTACCGTGGTTGTTGAGGTTATTGGCTAAAAATTTAAAGTTTACGAATATTTCTATTCAATCAATTAGAATTCTTATTCAAATAGTTTTGAAATAATAATAATGCTGTTATGCAGTATTTTTTCATTAACTTAATTTTACACAGCAACGAACAGTGTACTTTTAGTAGAAAAAATGTGACACAGTTAAAATTATGATACTGTAGGAGATAATTACAAGGAATTATATGGATTATGATGACATTAACAGAAACAAGAAAACACTGTAACAATAATAAACACAAACTATAAAACCTGTGAAACAGAGCTCCTTTTACAAATAAAATGTAATATTAATAATCATGATAAAATTGCATGCACGATTGAAAAAGTGCACTGATAATTGTCAAGATTGTTGGCTAATACTTTATAATACTCGGAATAATCTAAATAATATTAAAAACCGAAAAGTAAAACGTTCAACTCAATTATTTTTTTTTTTTTTTTTATAAAACTCGGTCAATTCAATTTTTTGATTGAATAAACCGAATCCAATTAACTTTCGTTTTCGGAGTCACAGGTTGTTCGATGTCTCGTTAACGAATCGAATCATTTTGCATGTAACATATACCACATCATCGATTGCATAGAAATCGTAAAGCAACTATTCATACAAATCGTACATAGAGTATATGGTAACGGATGCCCTCACACACGCGACACGAATGTGATTATTTCGTTGCTATCAACCATGCGGAATCACTTGCAAACATGCCCGTTTGTTAGATGAGATTACTGTTCTGATATTGTCTCTTTTCCGCAGAAGATTCTGAAAGTAGAGACGGAGCGTGAATAGTCAGACGTCCCATCCAATCTGATGCTCGATTGGCATTGATATGCTGCGAGTTATGATATAAATCCGATCTCTGCTTAACAACTAAATAAAACTAAATATACGCTATGTTCCTAATTAATCAGATATGTGTATCGGTACACGTACAAACGCGAGGGCGAACTTTCGAAGGTTGTCTTTTCGTAATTAGCTTGTCACCGTGCTTTCGGATCGTTCGTGGCAGGTCAGAATTTCGAAACTATTACACGCCAAACGAAATACCGTTGCACACACTTCCTATTTTGTAACTATGTGTAACAGTTTAATTTGATTTTCAGCTTCATTTTTCTATGAACGGTATCGACTGCATTCCTCGGACCCATTTCGGTAATTGAAATCGAATACTCGACTCTTAATGGACGAAACTATTTTCGCGGGGGAATAGGATGAGTCGATAATTGGAATTTTGAAACATGTGCGAAGTAACCTAAGGCTTTCTGACTAAAATTATCAAGCTGGCCCATTAACTAACATAGCAAGCTTTTGTATGAAATATTTATTTGTAAGAATATGTTTCGTAAGTAATCTTCAACTTCAAAGTATATATTCATTATGAAGTTTTTTTTTTTGTACGTAGATACATTGTAATTTATTAATACAGAGGGTGGCAGAAAGTGGTACATGGAAAAATAAATACAAAAAAGAAATCAAATCTTCTCGTTTGGCGACTCGTTTTCGAGAAGTGAAATTGGTCGGTCATGATCAGACGCGTCAGACGGTTTCTATCTAACAGCACGTGTACTCGCAACATTTGCAAACTCGATTTCTCCGAAAACGAAACTTCGGATGGAAAAATGTTATACCGAAATTTTTATTATTTTGTTATGTAGAATCATCCCCTGCCCAATTGTACTACGATATCCAGCTCACACTGTATATCGCAGGCCGTGTTGTACATTTTTTCCCAATTGCAATAGCTTCGATAATAGCTTTTGATAATAATATATTTTGTGAATGCAATCTTTTAACGCATTTGGTATAAATAAAATATGTTCGTCTATGAAAACATTTTTCCAGCGATCCAAATATTTTATTTTTCTCTTGTTCATATTTTATCTTCGCCCGACACTTTTCTCGAATGTAGCACGCGTTGCAGTAGATGTAAAAAAAACATCGCTTTATGACCTATGAACGAGATGCAACAAATTTTATGGGAGAATGTGCAGACGTTCCATTTTTTATTTGTTTCAAAAGGATTTGTGGATTTAATTCTTTAATTTTAATCTTCATGCGAAATTAACGTTACGGAACGAAAATTTGTTTGCGAAAGAGAGAAGTCAGAAAAAAATGAAATGGCTATTTTATTATTAAGAAATCAAGGATGGTTAATTACCACATTTTCTGAATATTTTATAAATATAGTAATAATACGGATGGAATAAAAAAAAGTATAATGAGAGTGAACATTAAAACGTTATTAATAAATGAAGAGCAGAACATTTCAATAAATGTATGAGTGCCCAAAAGGCAATCTCGATACATGAATATTTAAATAACTTTTCATCCTTCAAAAAAGTGCAGGTTTATTTATGTAAACGTTTTCTCTCACGGGACCAATGCAAATGTTGGCCGCAAGTTAAAATTGACTCGCCCAACTAAGAGGCCGGTTTATAATGTACAACGTCAAAGTGTAACTCAATAATATAAAGAACACCTCTAAATAAATTCTATAGTTTATTAATGCAACAAAAGGATAAAGATCCACAAATTAATCATTGCTGTACAGAAAGAGTCACCAAATTAAGTTTCCCCATTCTACCTTTCCTGTCAGAGAGGGGGTAACTCCTCCCCCTCAATTTAAGTCAATTCTTCTGATCTGGCGACACTACTAATAAATAATTGAGATGAAGATTAAGGATTAAAATTGAACCAATGAAACCAATCTATCACATCATTATTTATGTATCTGCATATGTATCATTATTGCGCGTATGATTTTAGATCTGTTTCAACTTAAGAAACACTTGATATCTTAATTCTGTTATATGTAGTTTAGTGCCCAGAGCTACTATATAGCATTGAACGTATCATTTGTGTAAGATGATCAATGAATTTTCGTGTAAACTCAAAACAGCAATGTTGTTGGTAATAGTAAGGTTGCTTGAGCGACTTGCGACTTGAGCAACCTTGCCCTATTTGTTGTTAATACTGTACAGTATTTCATTTCAATGTGCAAAATGCCATAAGAAAAATCGTGTGACGTGTGAGACACGTCTTCTCGAGTTAATAAATGCATAGATAACGATATCCTGAAAAAATAATTTTATCGATTCGATTCGCTGTGCGTTATGGGAGCTCGTTCGCCGTCGACCGTAGATGGGTGGCTAACAATGAGGAAGGGACCGGGTGCCTCCACGGGGTGTCTCCGAAGTCGAAATTTCTGAGCCGTGGAGGGCATTATTCGTTGGCAAAGCGAAACGCAACTGCCGTCAAAAGTTGTCGGGGATTCTTGCGAGCGGAACGACTCGAAGAAAAGGCCGGGCCGAGGACCCGATGAAGTCCACGGTCGGTGGCTGACGACGATGACTCCCAGCGAACCGTGAAATCCTCTTCACGAGGTGCAGCACGGCCAGGTTCGATGGGCCATATTTCACACGACCATTACGCCACCGCGAGGGTAATAATACCGCACAATTACCGTGGATCTGAAGTTCTCGAAAGAAAGGAAATAAAATCAGCATAAAGCGAGCCACCAAATGGCGCCGGCAGACCTTTAATGAAAGTACCCGCGGCGGATAAGAAGGTAAGACACGGCGAATGCCGGGCTCGAGAGAGGCGGGCCGCGGCGGGGAGGAGAGAGGGGCGGGGGGGGGACTTGGCCCTTAAATTAATTCGCGATGAATTACGTCCGTGCCAGCTGTTCGGGCAGTTGTGTTTATTTATGAAGGAACTAAGATCTTCTTCGCGTAGTCCTTAAAGCCGGATTTCGCTTATATAATTTCTAACGATCGCCGAATTCTTTCTGCCCCGTCCATTACACGCAGATTGCGTTTACGACTAGCTTACCCGGGATTCTACGGATAAACCGTAGAGACAAATATTTGGTCGTTGCATAGGGGCAATGTCAGATTCGTGACAGTAACGTTAAACAGACATCTTTTTGCAAATGTATAACGAAAATTTTGTTGAACGAAGAAGGATGAACAGAATACTATATATAAATTGTCATATATATGTCTCTAGTGAATTTATTAGATACATTTCCTTATAAGTTTCAATTCGTGCATTTTTTTTATCAAGCGGAATCGCACAAATCTTTTATTGTCTTGCTATTGTACTGTATGTTTAAGGTACAAAATTATTTTGAGCTGATTGTGAGTCGGTTAAAATAAGACATTCTTCTGTGAAAATAATTTACTTGACACATTACTTGCTAGACTCCTATTAGTATGACTCACAATGACTGTTCTAGATTCAGATCAGAAATAATTCTGAATAATCTGGTCAGAAATAATTAAATACGTTCCTGAGGGTTTATTATTAGCTCACCTCTGAAATTAAAATTGAAAATCTATCAAATGTGCTAATATATTGATAAACAAGATCAATTTTGTTTTCTTCGAATATTACCAGATACTCAAATAATGATGATAATATATGTTCGTAGTGTCAACGTGGGGCACAAACAGTCAGAAATAAGAAAAATCATTCACCTATGTACAAAAAGCAAAGAGAAACATGTGTAGGAGCACTTCGCTTATAAAGTACTTTTTCAATCATTTATGAAACAATTCATTTCACAGATTGGTGTATCAATCTGCGACTAATCGGTTTAACGATGAAACGTATAATTTCTCTAGAAATTCAATCCACAATTAAAATTCCTGTTTGCCGATTAAAGGCGAACAAAGCGCGCCGGATTCGCATTAATTAAAAACATCAATTCGACAGCGGCTTAATTTACAATTCCTTTCGAGGAGTCTCGAGGAATCGTCACAACGGTTCTATTAATTCTTCGAATATTCCGTGACCGCCATGAACGATCCGAACCGGCAGCCCTGCCATTTTCTCGAGTCATCGTTCGTTACTAGGACTCGCTAATATCGATATTCGGCGTGGAGAAAAATCCCGGAAACTTCTTCTAGAAAGTAAATTCCTTCACTAATAGAAATCGCCCAGAGCAGATCGTCTTGATGGGCTCTCGATGGAAGGAGTGAAATAAAAAGAGGAAATCCATTGATAGCACCAGTCACGTTTAGTTACCCTCGGCCCGAGGAACCGAAACGGGTAGAGAGAGATTCATTTATTTAGCGTTGGATACACATCGACGACTGGACGTTGGCATAAGCGTCTGTCAACGTCGTAATCGAACGCTAAACTTGTCACGGATTAATCCCCAATCCTGCGCTTCTCGGCTAACTGTACAACTGCTTCTCCCTCTTTCCCTCTTTCTCTCCCTCTGCTTTCCTCGAAATCTCTCTTTCCCTTTTCTCTCTGCAGCTGACACAGAGGGATTAAACCGAACTTTCCGCGTCAACAAATAAACGCCCAACGGGGGAACTGAATCACGCTATCAACAGTCAGAAATAGAAAAATATGATTAGTATCTCATTTTCTTCACGCTCGTTCTCCGTGTCGATCGCTTCTATCCAACTAAAATCGTCTAGGAAAAGGGACTCGCTTGTCTACCGAATGCGCTTGCGATGCCTCTTGCACTTTGGATGCGAACCGATGTGCTAGTACTCTTTGATGGCAAGTCATGCGATCGTAGGAATTCGAATTTATACGATGGAATGATTGGTCCGATAAAATTCAATGATTGATGCGTCATTAGACGTTTAGAGATCGTTTTTATACAAAAATTGCCTCTCGTGCACTATCCTCTTCCATAATTTTAATATAGGACACTCGAAAGCGAGTAAAATGAATTTTCAAAAAGTTTAGAGGAAAATTGATAGATTAATAACGACAGGTAGATTGCGAACTTTATGCAATTGTGGAAAAATGAACCACTGAAACACAGAAGCGTGTGTTAAATTGTTAAAAGAAGAAGCAGAATTTTATCTGATCACCACTTCCAACAATCGACTTAGAAAATTGTCACTGAACGTACGATTATAAACCAGTGATTAATTCGATTAGAATGTAACAAGATCTGCTGTCCAGTTAATACAGCGAGGTAAAAGAATGGTTTTCCTGCCGGTTGTGATCAAAGCCGGTCGCAATCGTTTCTGCATAGTTCAGAAAAACCGTGCGGGAGCCGGACCTAGATCGCAGGACCGTCGATCAAAGCTTTGTTCGATCCGTGTCGTGCAAGTGTGTGTCATTGCGCTCGTTAAAATCGTTTGGTCCGATCGAAGGAATCCGCTGGAACACCCGGCGAACCCGAGATGTCTTTTGCTCCACACATAAAAAGCTGCCGACAGTCATTGAAAACGCGATATACCCTATTACGCTTTGCCGCTTACGAGGTCTACTTATACAGATACCTTAGTTACCCTGACGTGTCAATATGCACACACATGTACACGTGCAAGCCCCTGCGTGTGTGTATGATACATAGATACGTGTACAAGCGTATATGTACACCACGCGAATTTTATTGCCACTGAAACTGAGAGAGGAACGCACCAGGCTGCTCGATTCACGTGTACAACGTCATTTCGAATTGTCCGAACGACATTAAACGTTCAAAGCAGTAAATCTTTGCTGGATGATAAAATTATTACAAATAGTTAACGAATTATTTTCCAAATCTTTGATTACTTCGTTGCTACAGACAATTCTTCTTTTTTTTTTTTATATATTAAGGTTTAACGTCGCATCAACATCTAGGTCATTAGCGACGAACTTCTATTGTGTTTTTTAGATTTTGTTGAGGAGGTTGATATCTTTAAGGAATTCAATGGTGTTTGTTATATGCTTTTCGGATGTGAGGGCGGTGTTCTGGTTGATTCTAAATTTGAGTCGCTGGGTGGAGAATTTTTGGCAGTCATACAAGATGTGGTAAACTGTGAGACAATTCATATTCTACATATATTTTGTTAGCAATTTATTAACACGTTCGTTACCATCGTTTACCTTCTTCGTTAGCACATTTTATTAACTGCAACGTACCTCCTTTATATTGAAACAATTTAGCAAAAGATGATTCCTTGAATATTGTGTACCAAGACGTTAAACAACAAAATTTATGGAATAAGTTTGAGTGTGTTCAGGTGAACGGATGTCTTCATTATTCAAAAAATTCTCCGCAGCAACAATAACACAGATTTTCGCGTCCAGATATCACAGATGAGATGGAACGCAATATCTCCGTCGCTCGAATAATTGTAAACGGCATTGTACACTGGTCTGGACCGTGTTTGTTGTCCGTGTATACACGCGTGCGTCCGTTCGTCTGCCTTCATTATCTCAGATCTCTTAGCGACAGTTCCTAGTACTCTCGTCTCGACCAAGAGCCTCCCTACCTCGCGGAGATCGATTCCTCCTGTTTAATTTTCGTTCTCATCGAAAGATTTTCACGCCGAATGATCTTCATTGGGCGTGGGTCAATAAGAGATTGATCCCGCGGGCCACGTATGCCGGTTGAATTTTGAAAGACCGCCTCGCCCGGAGCAAAATGTCGTGGTCGGCGTGTTGCGAAAGTGAAATTCTCCGGGAAAAGTGTTCTCGGGATTTTAGGAAAATATGGCGCGGCTGTCGCTGCGAACTGGACACTGACAATAAGTGCGGTGGACTTTTGAAGATAACCTGAAGTGATACTTACTAGTTCGTCGGATATTTAACAGAGAAGAGCGATGCGATTTTAATAATATTCCTAGAATGTTATTCATGGCGATAAAATGAATTCGATGATAACTGTACAGTGTCTTTTTAGACGAAAGGATATCGAGGTGTCAAACATAATTTTTGTTCGAATATATAACGGAATTCATTCTACAGCAAACAAAAATGAAAAGTGAATTATAAATTTGAAGTGAATTTATAAAATCTAATCTTTAGTCTAGATATTACTCATTGAAACTCATTGTATCTCACAGATCCCAATGAAACGTTGCCCAAAGCATTACCGCAAAAATCAATTCTCCAACCTGGACAAAGTGTGAACGATACGGCAGCGAAAGTGTTAATCGAACGAGATCGCTCTTAAATAATCAGCGGTGAATGGTTTGATAATCAACGAGCCGTGTTCGAGGAATCAATAATGAGCAACCGGCGAATAAAGGATTCTTTGTTTTCGCGAATGTAAATAGACGAGGCGAATGAATAGAAAACGATTCGACGGGATCTAATAATTCCGGTGGAATTCTCCCGAAAGAATTGTCCGGCGTCCGACATTTCGCAGCTTGAAAGCGTTATTTTTTATTAGCTAACAGATAGAATGGGATAGAGGCAATCGTACAGCGCCCGGATCAATGCAAACAGCGAGTTCGCACATGTCGGGAATACATTTGTTAATATTTCATCGTTCTCTTTTTCGCCGGGGCGAAATAAAATTTTCGACGTACGCGGCTCGTGCGTTTCATTTCCACTATTGCACTGACTACGTAATTTATGAGTCGTACGAGCTAATTCGGCCTTCGCTGGCAATCGCACTAACAAAAACGTTAAACGCTGTATAACCGTCATCTGAGGCGCCAGGAGCTTAAACATTTTTTGCTTTCTTCGAGCATCAACATTTTTGCGGAGCTAATGGGACTAGCGTTTGTACTGAAGCTTTTGGTAAAACTGGTTTTCTCAAATTCCGGTATTTCCAAAAGTACCGATCTTAGAATCTTTATGATGCAATACAAACTATAATTATTAATTTTATACATAAAATAGAATATAATAAATACAATTATTATTTTTCAGTTTACTTACTGTGGACTCCGTATAACCTGATCAAACAACAGTGGAGAAAACTGTGTATATGTATTTCATGTGACAGAAAAAATACAATGCACAAACAATGCATAAAACAATGTTACAAAACTGTACATTCTCTGCCATAGAAGATACATGTACAGACAGTTATCCTAAACAGATTTATGGTCGGACTATGCGTTGGTCTTCTGTATATGAGATTAAAAAAATATGACGAAACAGAATACACTGTACACAATAACTAACAAATAAAAGAGGAGTAGAACAACTGCAATTCGTACAATTTTTTTTCGGTCTATCTAATATTTATAGAACTACAAAAATATATTGTATACGAATAAACGAAAAAGAACTGAAATAACTGAAAACCGTCGAATTTATTTAGTCTGTCCACAGTATAACACAATGAAGTAATTAACATTCTCACTAAGTATGAATTATAAATTTTGGTTCCATTTAATATTTTTCAAGAAATATGATTATAAAGAATATAAAATGACTACTGAATTGTCATTGGCCGGTCTGTGTGCTGCCGCACAGCACGATCAAATGGGTTTATCATTTTTTCTGACTTTAATAATTTTTTAATACGTCGGCTCTGCTCTTTAACCCAATCCAAACTCATTCCTGATTGGTAGATTGCCAATTTTATGCATTTATGCCAGCAACAAATTCGACACAAAGCAGTAAAAACATTTGAAAAATCCGAAAATCAGTTTCAACTCATTCAAATTATGGGCAAATGGAATAAATAGGTCTATGTAGCTCCTGTAACATGCAATTAATGTAAACAATTTTTATTTAAAATTCGAAATATAATTCTTCCAAATAATAGAAAATATGTGTGCACAAAATGAACCGAGAAATGCTTTTTAAAAATACCAGAGAATCCTAAAAACGACACTGCACATCGGAATACAAGATGGAATCGAATCAACAGAAAATTAAGACTTAAATCACTCGTCTTTCCTTTGTTAAATATTTTCTTTCGTGTCCCGAGAACCGACTTGGAGGAACGTGTCCCGCATACGCGCCCGCATAGTGCCGAACGTTCATCGTTTTAACCGGGAACCGCCGCGATCCGTTGTCCGTTGTTCTGTTATTAAAGCTACGATTTAAGAATAAGCCACTCAGGGAAGACGATACTTCGTCGGCGCCGAATTAACCGAGAAACAAAGCGTACCATCTGCCGGACCAGCCTTGTATCGATCGAAATTTTAACAGATTTCTCAAACCTCTCAGTCCAACACTCATTCATTGGAATCGTTGGTAGACGACGATCAGCATCGGAACGATGACCAGCAGACTAGACTCCGGCCGATGATCCGAGTTAGAGCCGACGCTGATCGTTGGCCTCTTTTTGCCGATCCTCATAGTCGGCACCGGAGTCGCCACTGATGGGTATCCCAGGTGACCATGGATCGTGTTGTCCACGGACAGAGGTCTGTTCTCCATTTTGTCCATCTCCGCCGAGCCGTAAACGATCTCATCCTCCTCGTCGTAGAACGACGGTCGGACTACCGTTGGCGTTTTCGCCGGCCCCGAAATCTCTGCGAAGTATACAAGCACAATATTCCAATTTAGTAAATGAATCTCCGTTTCGAAGCTTTTATAATCACCAATTTCGCAACGCAATCTTCCGACACGCTCGTCTTTATTTTATAGGGCACTTGTACCAATTACTCTGCCATTTAGCTAGCTCTTGATAATTCATACATTAACAATTTAATTTAATTTAAAAAATAATTAGAGATAATTTGACAATTTGATATCACTGATATCTAAAATCTAACAAGCAGTGAATACGTCTAATAACGTGTGCACTAGTGAGAATTAACTAATGATGGTGATCTGAAATTGTTTTAAAAGATTGTTTCAACATTTCCATTGTAGCACGCTGTTTATGGAAAATAGAAAGCAGATTTAGCATCACTGAATTATTAAAACGCAACGAAGAAAAAACTTTAGTATAGTGGCGCGAACCTTCTGTTTTGCTTTCAGCATACTAAAACTCGCAGAAGAAGTAAATTTCTATTTAATTCCAGTTTTTTTATGAATTAATCTATGGAAATGCGAATTTGCATGTACATTCGCAGGGTACTTACTGGCTATTAGTCTTTAAGAAAACCGACCTTCTTCAGGAATGTTTCTGATACATGTTGAACAAATTTTTAAAAAAATGTTTTAATAATATTTAAAATGATTATGTGACGATCATCTCGGACTTTTACTCTTCACGGTCTTGTATTGCATTTAGTCATTTTTGTTCTAAATCCATAAAATCCACACACAGTCTAGATATAAATAAGATAAAATATAAAAGAATAATATTATGAATATTATATATTGGTACATAAGAAAAGAGAGTCAGGAATTTTTTATGTAAATTTTACGAAGAACACATATTGTGTACACTTTGGAAAAGATTATGGCCCTGGTTCGGGTATGTGTATTCAGGAAAATTCGCGGAATTCCGCAGGGAATTTCAAATGCAGGAAGACTCATTGCATGCAAGTGTACATAGAGTGGTTAAGAATACATAACAACAGTGGTCAGTGTACTAAAATTGATAAGAGTTTGCTGAGTCTCAATGCCCAAAGCAAAATTCAAATAATAGCAATGAAGGAGCTTAGGAAATAAAAATGAAAAATAGTTCTGTCGGTGATTCACCATTATTTGTTGCTTGATAGATTCAGTTTCTTGTTTGAGATAAACTTTTGCACCGCTCACCCGTCTTCTTAGCATTCTAACAATGCGACAGGTTACAAACACCGTCGCGAAAGTTTTATCGTCTTTCCAGGCGAGTGTTCGTCACTGTCCCAGATCATTTATTCACACACACGTTTTCTGTCAATCGAAACAGAAAATCCAGCCATTTTCGATAAAATGACGAAATCAGAAAATCAAAAACTGAAATATTTTGAGAATGTAAAAACTATTTTTAAATTCATGATTAATTTTTTAGAAAGTAGGCAGATTCATAAAAGAACAAATGTTCCCTTGTTTAAAATATTTAGCATTGTTATGTGACATCTGCGACGTAAATAATTCAATTTTGTTAAGATCATTGTTTGTAACTTTATCTTTCAGTGAACTTAAATTTTATTCGATGTATTTATTCTGTACGTCTGACAATTTCGATATAATTCTATATTTCATTAAATTAGTCTGATTGGGTATTTCTTCTTAAATTAGTAAAAAGTTTAGAAAAATGTGCAGAAGATTTAAAAGATAGTCTTGTATAACTAACAGTAGATTACTTTGTATAAATAATCTAAAGTAACTTGTGCACTCCACTATAAATGCACCAGCTTCATAACCTTGTGATTATTGCTCTAAGTAGAAGGAGTCAATGATAGCCAGACTGTTAGCGACGTTAAATTTTATGTTTTATAAACAACGATATTGTTCGACTTGTCCACCATCTTTTTGCTATAAAATCGGTGGTCAGAGAACAATAGCGTAGCTGTTAAAAATGAAGGAAAAATATGAAATAGATTGTCCGCGTGCGGAGCATTGTTATCGAGAAAATGATATTTAATCTCTCGTCGGGCACACATGCTTCGAGTACAGGTGGCTGATGTGTTTGACCATTGATTAATATATCTACAATGTACGCAGTGCGCTATTATCTGTTTCCCACCAATCTTACCGTACCCTAATTATCAATTTACGTCAAGTTAACGTGGTAAACCAGTAATATCGAATTACCCTCTACGATTATAAACACTGCAGCATAAATAAATCGTATACATCATACATATAATCAAAAACAATTTTAAGGATACTCATAAGCACAAAAAATAAAAATACAATTTTTCCAAACAAATATAACGATTTTCCAAAATGGCATGTACTACAGCGACGTGAAAAATTACATAAAATATGTTGAAATTAGTATAAAAACTGTGATTCAAGTTTTGAATCTCAGACTTTAGATTTTCTGCCTGTGTCCATTGCTGGTGACACTGTGCACTGTGACCCACTGCCAACTTCTTTGGGACCATTTCGCTCGTCGCTCGCTACCATAGCAAAGATCAAAGAAGCCGGCGCTCGTTCATTTCTCGGCAGTGACGAGTAACGGCGACGCGTCGCGAAATCATCGTCGACGCTCTCACGATAAACGAGAATATACGAACCAGAAGGGGGTGCGAGAGGGGTGCTCTCGGTATCACGGAACGGCATTGATTCCCAAGACGTAATCGGGTCTGAGCTTGTCGTCGGTGCTCGTGACGATTTACGAAGGAGGAGAAAGCCGCGTGCGAGATCCTTCAGCGGCGAAGTGCTTTGGGTCCCCGGCTGTCTCTCCCCGGAGTGCTCTGACCTGATTGAAAGATCCCAGGGATCGTATGCGAATAGATGAGGATTGACCGAAAGAAGGCGGGACGACTGCTCTGATGTCGTCGCGAAATCCTCGGAGGTTTCCGGTGGCAAAGTGAGGATGCTTGTAAACGCGGGCGGCCCTGTTTGCTCCCGCGAAGGCGGGATCCTTGTTTCTATGATAGGACGATCAGTCTTCGGTAGAGGAGTCCTGAGCCGCCCGTGGGGGTCGGCCCGGGACACCGGAGCAACAATTTCCACGCGGGGCTTCCGCAAAGACTCGTTAACCTGCCGGCTCGTTACGTATCAGCCGTGAAATAACACCGGCCTGAGACGGATTTCCGGCGCTAAGCGCAACAGCTATCAACCGCTATGTTCCGTTCCGTTCCCTTCTGCTACCAACCCGAACCCTGCTCGCTTAGTTCCACGTTTGCCTCGCCTCGCCTTGACTTGACTTGCTCGCCTCGCCTCGTTATCGCGAAGCCTTTCGAATGCTCGTGAATTGTTCACTCTTTCATTACCCAGGACGGTTACAATCGCGTGCCCTCCTCACCCTTAACAACCGACGACGCCTCGATGCTTGCTAAAGGAGAAACGTCTACCGTGCTACTTACACGTCCTGGCCACCCTTTGTTCGCCCACATTCGACAACTATGAATATATAGAGGAGACGGGCGACGAGGTCCTGATTATGTAATCCCGTGAAAACCCGGTAGCTCGTTAGTCGATTAAACTAGTCGGGAGATTTTCGATTTTTATTTGGTGCTTGCTCATCACCGGACAGCATACACCGCGTTAACACTGTACTGTCAAATCAGGATATCGCCGCGCTGTATAGGGTGTATCGTAAGTGACTGAACACGACGGAGACTTTAATTATTAATTTTTTTACAAATAGGAGACAAGCAGAACTTTATTTTTATTCTTACTAGTTTTAATTGATTGAAAATAGTGTGGCAGAGTATATTTTAATTCGTCCCATACATGTACTGTTTTGTACTCCTTCACTTTTGTCATAAATGCGTGAAATGCATAGTAGTGAATTTTCAAAAATATTCGTCCGAGTCGGAACAGTGCACAGGCGCCGTTCCTGAAGAATTAATCACGGTGAATTAAAGATTGCACGCTGTTTCCGGTGTTTTGTAGTTATTGTACCAGTTGCATATGGTAACAGGCTGGGAAATGCGCTGCATTTTGAACGCTCGTACCGTTGTTATTCTTATTGTTGCGTATCATAGCTGTACAGGGTTAGATTGCGGTTATATCGGATGCCATTGTCGATTGCATGCGACACGTACCGCACACTTGTTTCAATATGCTTTTAATGCATCTGACCGTTCTTGCGCAACCAAGTCATTCGGCCACACGCACAGTGTGAGCAATGGACGAATCGTAAAAACCTGAAAATTCTAATAAAACAACGTTGGTTTGAATATTATTTAGAATTTTCATTGACTCTCCTTTAGTGAATGATATTTGAACCTTGTTGCAATTTTTAGCTTATTTGTTTCGTTTGATTTTCGTCAGTCACGCTCAGTATTAGAAATCTTTCAAGCTACAAAATAACTTGTTTGTAATATTACCAATGTTTTCTCATTTTGTATGTGAAATGTTGATGCTGTAATAGTTATTAAAGCAGAAGACTGGATTTGTTCAGAGACTGTATAATTTGTTAATATAACAGGAAGAAATTATTTGCATACGTTCACGCATTTTTCAATCAATATCGAACAACAACGTTCTCTCATCTGTTTCTATCAAACTTCATTCTCGTCACTCTCCCGATACAATAAAATTAACCTCTCATTAATCAGACCATTATTCTCTCGTTTCAACCTCATTTAATCGGTACAGATTTTGAAACAGTAGAAGAGGTATAAAAATCAATTGTTGGGAAGAGATCCATCAATCATCTAAAACATGTAGCAAGATCATCAATATTATGCATTGAAGATTTATCATTTCTTTATAAATAAATGTTGACTCTATTTGAAAAAGGCGCCGTGTATTAATTTTTACATCTAATAACTTCATTATATACGCACACGTGAAAGCATGAGAACTGTACAAGGTGAATAATAAATTATAGAAAATGCGACTGGAAAGCAAAAGGTACGGCCGCAACATGTAAATAAAATATATTGGCGGGGAGTACACACACCGAGTCACTTTAGAAATATTTCAGTGGCATATACTCACCATATAACCGAATACTGCTTTCAACGTCGCCCAGGGAATTTTTAGCCACGCACTTATACGTTCCCAAATCGTTTTTCTGAAGATTTCGAATAGTCAGTACCATCTTGACTTCGAACTGCGATTTGGCCACTGCTTGCACGTCGTATTGCTGGCTAGCTACTATCATTCCTGTAGGAACAGACAATTTTTATTTTTCGATATTAATTTCTACATTTCCCCTGGAGGTGGATTATTTTAAAAAGAAATTTTCATTTAAAATTAAAAACTACAAACATTAATTAATTTCTTATATTTTGTAACACGTTTGCAGGAAGTTTGTGTACACGCAATTGAATTCTTAAAAATAATCATTGTATTGTCATTTTTATAATGTGTATCTACGAAAATAAGGAGAGTTGACAAACCTATGGTCAGACTAGTTTCGTGGACACTGTGAGATCTATCTATTACTATATGTAATGTAATGTATAATATTTGTTTAAAATATGAAATTATGAATGAAACAACTATTGCAACATAATGCAACTATTTTTGGAAAGCATGTGAGGATTAATGAGAACTATTCAGACCTGTTGCCTCATTAAACTCAATTATTTATTATTATAAAAAACGGCAAAATAGTTTTACCATTATAAAATCATAGAAATTCGATATATCTACCGTAGAGAAAAACTGCTACAATCTGTATTCGTGACAAGTAGAAATAGCAAGCAATGGTCAGACAACTGGTCCGATGTACTCGTATGCAAAAAATATTTAAATTCAGTTCTCTCGAAAACGAAACATCACGTGGAAAAAATTCTATCCACCATTCTCCATTTATTTTTCCATGTAAAACCATCTCGTTTTCGGTTGTATCGCGAACTACGCTCTATGATTCGCAAAGTCGTCACGTATGTGCTAAATTGAGTGGAAGTTACTGCGATCTATCAGATATCCCTTTAATCGTGAAACCTGAATTTTCCTCTTGCATGAAGTTTCATTTCTTTTTTGTCTTCTGTTCTGGTTTATTAGTCAGTTAATAGACGCGCGATAATGTAAACTATTTTTCCGATGGAACATATGGTGAATAAGAGTTTACCAGTTTCGTTTTTTAAGTGGTATAAAAGATAGCAGCATAGTTTAGTCACTTTCACACTTCAATTGTAGGACTTCAAAATACTTCAATAACAAATTGTTTCACATATCATTTAACCAATTGCCCTACAATATCGTGTCAGACTCGTGATGCAGACTTTAAACAGAGTCTAATAAATATGTATGTTACGAATTTCCTTTAAACCGAGATAAAATTCTATTTTGTTTTCGTTAATGTATAGTTATCGGAGAACATGTAGGCATACGATAGATATAAATTTTTTAGGAAATTACGAACTACAAAAAAGTTCTAATCATTGAAACCGTAAAATAAATCGTAGGGCAAGGGGTTAACTTTTAAAAAAATATATGTTATACACCACGTACTTTTGCAGAACAATTAATATAAGAGGAAAAGAATATAAAAATGTTCTAACACGTCTTAAGATATACAAAAATTAATAGAAACTTGAGCTTAATTTTGCACGAAGATCTATTTATGAATTATGATAGATACACAAACAGAAAACAGGTTGGATTAATTGTTTTAAAACTGACATAAATTATGATTGCCATGGAACTGTTTTGTATCATAATTTCGACTTGAGAATCATTTCCATTACGCCAAAAATGGAGGCACGCGGTATGTAATGCATAAAGAGTTTGAAATAAAATTTAATATACGCGCGCGTATACGAGATCGTTGAGAATATTGAAAACGAGCCGGAGGATATGGAAAGATGTATAAAAGTATGCGAAAATTCACTTCTTAAACGCGCCACGGGTCTCCTTATTACACTCCGAAACGAGCCGCGTGTGCGTGCGTGTATCTACGCGCGCCTATGTACGTGTATCTACACAAAATACATATATCGTATATACACAGATATATATGTAGGCATACGGTAGAGAAAAAGGGGCGCAGGATTTTCTGTGCGAGGTGAAAATTACATACGAATGCATTGGGACGAAGTACTCTGAAGAAGTTGCGCTAAAGCGAAAGCATGTCTACTCGTACGGGCTACAAACTGCTACGAGAATATATTTGCGAACGGCCGGGAGTAATTCACTCTCGCATTTGTCTACAACTTTTTTGCGAATTCCCGCGAGGAAATATTAAACCTGTTAAAGAAAAGCTGTGTTTGCTCCTGTCGCAAACCTTGACAGCCGTTGCGAAACACTGCCGTGCAGCTTGCTTTAATCGTGTTAGAGACCGAATCCGTTGATGTAATTCTACATCGAAAAAGTCCACTTCGAAATTGAATGTTCTGCTCTGCATATAAATTTCAGCTTCATATCGTTTGATGGTTTCGTAATGAGTAGACTACGGAGCTTTGTGCGATATTAACATTGTACACGGTGAGGCGCAACAGAAAGTTTAACGAGTAATAAGCACCATATTTTATAAATTTTATTTTAAAGCAGCGCAGAATTTTTTGGAAATATCTGCACATTACAAATTAATGGAAGCAGGAAACCCACGAAAAGAGTTGGAGAATTGATAATTAACAAAATGAAACTAGTGGGAAACTATGTACACAAAAGTGAGTTTAATGTTACATTTTTGTGATTAAAATTTTTATATTCAGTCATTATATTAGCTCTAACAATTTCTAGGGCTTCTGCTGTTGTTTCTTACAGTTTGTAACTACTGCGAAGCAATTGTACGAAGTACAAACTAATTTCAGTGTCGCCAGATCAAGACTTGTGTCCCCACTCTACCTTCGCCTACTACGACGCTATCCCCCCACGCTTCTGCCCGGTCACATGACGCGTTTCGTCTCTGTCGGAGATGTGTTCGGTACTGGCAGCGAGAAGATAACTTTTCCCCTCAATTCCCCTCCCCTCATCAGGCGACATTGCTGTATTCCCCTCAATTTCCCCGATCTGACAACGAAAGTGATACGCTCCCTTTTTTCGATATCCAGAGAGTCTGTTATTGGCAATATTTTTTAACGTTGAATTTACGTACACGCACAGCGAATGTTTTTGGAAGTGATATATGGCTTTGTTCAATATTCGAAGAGATTGTTATTGGCAGAAGACAATTCCGATGCGAATAAATCGCCAAAAGTGTTTTAACATATTGGTAGGTATATATATATATATTAAATATGAATAAAATATGGATAAAATATTCATTAATTAAAGAACTGTATTATAACGTTAATCCAGTTTATATTGTTGTAAATGCATCGTGCTCGCTAAGTACACAAGCTGTGTAAAGATAGAAATGATTCCTAGTGGAGGAAGTATACATATTTCGAGTACTGTTAGTAATTTGGAATATCGAAGTACTTCAGAAACTATGTTATCTATTAATTATACAAACATTAATAACTTGTTACATCGAAAATAATAGGAGCGAATGACCTGTTATCTAATATGATTTGGGGACGAATCCTAATTTTAGATTCCTGACTCATTCTGCATAATAAAGAAACGTCAATTTGTAAATGTTTCCTGTGAAATATTCACTGATTGCAATCATCGTTCAAATATGTCGAAACCTAAGAATAAATAATTTAACTCGCTAATTTGAATATCTGTTTGAAAGTGTCATGTGAATTTTGCTGTTATTTGCGTGGTAAACCCCACCGGATATATTATTACTAGACTGCGGATCTTTATGCAAAATAAAAAATATCTGCATTGATTGCAAGACACGGGAGCCAAATATAAATTGCTTTCTTCTTCTAATTATCTTATTAAGGTGAAACTAATACACTGGTGGCCTTCAATCTTTTTAATATGTCCAATGTTTTAAATTGTACGTATCCATTTATGTCAAAAGTGCATAAAATCCGCAGTCTAATTATTACTAACAGTTCTGTGTTGATTAATTTGTTGATTTCACACATTTCTCGCGAAGTAACGAAGAGTTAAATAACTGTTAAATGAATTATAAATTTGTACACATCTCAAACAAATTGATTTCCCAACTGTGCTAGACCTCCATCAGGCAGGCTAAGAACTGCCGTGTTGAAACAGGTGGAACAAAAATGGGACAATTCGAAACAGAATCGATTAGTCGACTGTTAGCGAATGTCGGGGTTGGGTTGTAGGGCGTAAAGCAAAGAAACATGAAAGGTAGAACGCTGTGGCAGGATTTGCTCGGCCCGGAAAGTACATGCAGGAGTCCTGGGCTACAAGCTAGAGATCAAGCGACCAACAGAGATCTCACCGTTATCCTTCTCCCAATAATTAATCGCCTTCGGCGAAGCCTCGACAAAACATTCCAGGGGTACGTCCGTGCTCAGAGGAGCTCCGACCAGTTGATTAGGTACCTGAATTACCGGCGGAACTGTGACACAGAATCACAGATACAGATTGTAGTGGGGCCCACGCTGTAGGCGTTCCTTCCCCTTCGTTCACGGCGAAGGAGTTCGGTAAACGATCGGACACGTGCAATCAGTATTACTCACAATGAACGTTGATAAAAATGCGTTTGCTGACTGCCGGTGGCACGCCGTTGCTGGCGATACAGAGGTACACTCCCATCTCGTTCCGTGAGATCTTCGTCAGGTTCAGCTCCTCGCCTTCGGCCTCGTACGCCGAGGTAACTAAACAGAATGATCACTGTCAAACGCAAGCGCCAGTCAAAATAACAACCAGAATTTTTAATGTATGATTATTGAGATTCTAATGCCCCCATCAGGAATTATTCAACAAATTCATTTCTCTGGGTAGACAGGGTGTTCACGCGGTTACTAGCCAGTGTTATTCTTGCAAATAATAAATAGTAGAAAACAATGAGATAGGAAAAATAATGTTTCTCGCAATAACTTTTTTGTACGTATACACTACACTTGTTTAGAAATGTATATAATTGAATATATTTTCGTTATAGAAATATTCAACATTTTGAATATTTCTAAAAGCAAAATAACGACCAAGAACGTAATTAACAGAGCCGAAATGAACGCTTTAATATGATCTAATAAGATATCATCAGAGTTTGAATATTAACGCAAGATGAATCTGATTATGATATTCTTATCACTGACAGTGAGATATCATTCTTACCCGGCGCGGTTCGTTATCGAGTAATTAAAGAATTACAGAATATCGATTCCGAGAAGTATTTAAATCTTCCTGGATCTACCTGTGAAGGTTATCTCGCGATTATTATAAAAGTTCTTAAATTCATTAAAACAGGAACGTTCTAATCGATGTCAATAAAACTGAATGTGATCATAGACCTTGCTACAGTATCACGTGATCCGTTAAATGTGAAAATTACGGAAAATTTATTCTAAATTTTTTGACTTAAATATTAGCAAACACTTCGTTCGTTTTATATCGATTATGAATTATTTAAAAACAGACTTAAAAAAGGGTGTATAAAAATTATTGATAAGTGAATTTCTAAAATTTTTCCTACAAAAGGAAGAGAGAAATATTTTTACAATGCCATGAATAAGATTTCATTTCATTTTATGAAATTCGTGAAAATGCAAATACTCTTGTGGTCCTCAAGTTATAAATAAGTTTTCCCACTAGAGAACAATTTATCGAGTTTTAAAACTCCAAACGCCAAGTAACAGTTTTAATGCCAGTCATTACTCTTTAGATTATCTTTGTCCAGAGACAAGCTTCATACATTCCAAGGCTCTTTTTAATTACTAAACTTCAGGTCATTGCACTTGAAGATGTCCCCGAGGAAGAATGACAAGAAAAACTTGACAGATAGTACTATTATTTCGTTTCTAATCTTGTTCTTCTCTGAGTGCGCTCTCGCTGCAAACTCCGAAAAAAGTTTTTCTAAAGTTGTAAATTGAAGCTGCTATTTGTACTGTGTGTGACCTGCTAATAGCAGAAACTAATCATCTGAAATTTAATTATGCAACACATCCGAATAATAGGACAATTTAGTCTTGTAATGTGAGAGCTTCTAATTTTGTTTACAATCGCGAATTGATGTCCCTACGGAGCTTCCACCCGCAATGCGATGAAATGGTGATACTCCAGGGAAAATATTATTACTTATGCAGTTGACAAAATTAGGAAAGTTGTTTAGCTCTGTTTCAAGGCACATTATTCGATTACAACCAGGACAATTAACAGAGAATTGAAGTTTTCTAATTGGAATAATAAGGAAAGTTGTCAATTTGCATAAAGTATTTTATAAATGTGTAAATTTGTTTCTGATTAGTGCAAAATTAATGAGAATTCTGTCTGAAAAATTGGTGAAATACTTTGACAGAAATTAATAATTTTTAAACAATGAATACGCGATTCAATGTCACAATTAAAACACAAGTTATATTTGACATCGATATAATAATAATTTTATATGTGATACTGTATTAATGTATTAGAACGCTTTTTTATTATTTGTAAATAATCAACAAATTCAAAAACACCTAATATTTACACAGAGAGAAATTAAATGAACAGTTTTCTGGTCAGAATTCTCGATATAGTTATATCAGGACGGCGAGGAGAAACATTATGTCAATATTAGTTTGGAAGAGAGCAGCGATGGCTAATGTAAGTAAGAGAAATCACACCAATACCAAACGCTTTCCCTCCTTCAACGAAATCAGCAGTCTCTTCGTGCAACTTGCATATAAATTCCGCAGAAAATTGCAGGTTGAAAACGAACTTTCGCCGCACTATTTGCTAACTGTTCCAACAGAAATCGCTAATTAATGAGTTTGTAAATCATAAATCATCGAGTTACGCTTGAATTCTCGGCGGAGTTGCATTACGTCGCAGATTCGAAAGCAACACCGGTAATTAGAGGAGTATAGGTAAAATACATTTTGCGTTTGAAGACTGAATGATAGATTGAAGGATCATCTGGGAACTGGCATCATCTAACTAAATTTTGCAGCGGTACATTGCTTAACAAATTATCTGCTAGTGTTACTTTAATTTATCGAAATGGATAAAAATCTTTTGATTATAAAAATCAGGTCGTTTCGTACAATTATGAAAAAGTTATTTTACTTTAAAGGGTGAACGAATACTTTGTACACTCACTGTATATAATATACACAATTTTTAATATTGTTCAATATAATTTTCACAATAATGGTATTCCTTGAAAAAGTGGTTGGTCCAATTTTGTATAAATTTTTCCTGTTGAGAGAAAGTACTGTTGTCCACCACTGTAGACGAAACAAAATTGGTCTGCTAATTGAATTATGGAATATCGATGGTTTTAAGCACCGATTAAGTATCGATCCCCGGGTCCTTAACTTTTCCCAGTGATAGTCAATAATTATCGGCATTGTAGGCCAACAATAAGCTATCCCTTTCGCCGACAACTACAGACGGGCACACTTAGCACGTGGCGCAAGGGTTTCACCGGCGCATGTATCGACGCCAGCCTCGTCGACAGTGGACTGAAATTTGCCTGCGATTAGTAACACAATGCTGAAGCGAATACTAAGTACGTCGTTTAGCTCGAAACACCGTGGAAAGGCGGGGGCGGCTGTGACTGTCCGTTTCTGCCTATCAAGTGCGCCGCGATTTTATGGTCACCGTAGCCGAGAGCTGTTCGTTCGTTTTCACCGACGCGACACCGTGTTTAACAATTTCGTTTTACGCGTATCATACGTATGGATGTTGCCGAGGGGGTTTATTGCGCGCACCGTTTCAAGAGCGCAATGGAGCTGCATGAATAGCTCCTAATATTGTTGAAGAATGAGCTGTGCAGGCCGACGGTATCTAGTCCTCTTTTTCCCCCGTTCGAGATCACATGTTGAGGAACTACTCGTTTCAGAGAGAAACGCCAAAAAGACAACGACGCACAGTAGCCAGAATTGAAGAATTCAGTGACGTTTCGCCTGAACATCGGCCTTATCCAATACCTATTTAAGAGGCTAGATCAGGATTTTTTATAAGAAGAATTAATAAGTCATGAATTTTTAGTTTTTACAGTAACATTGACATAACTCTCAACTTTAATCTCCAGTTTTTCTAGACCAAAATATTAAAAAGTGACAGAGTTGTTCTATAACAGATGGAACACTATATCAGGATAATGAGATTGAAATAATTCAGAAAATAGCTATCGAACAAATATAAAACATATTACATTGTATACAGGAAACAAATATTGTTTCATATTTTTCAGCGAAGACTTCATTCCGATGTTCCTTGTATTTCGTTAGTGTGTTGTACCAGAATGTGATAAAACTCTTTGACCAGTATTTACTGTGAATACTTTTTATCGATTGCACGGTTTCACTCATTATGTTAACACAACATCAGAGACACAGAGTGTTATATATTTACATGTAACTGTTGGAATATCTCTCTCGTGAAGTTATAAAAACAATGTTTTTAATCTTCGACTTCAATTTATGGCTTCGCGATCCCGTAGTTAACGATCGTGTAGCAACTCGTTGAACTCGTCAAAATATTCAGTCGCGGCACTCGATGGGCAAGGCAAATCAACGATTAAACGATACACGGTCCAAGCAGAAATGCACGATGAAATCGTTTCGCGCTAAGAGAGCGCTTGAACGGCGCAGTGCCGCCGCCGCGCTCGGCACAAAATTTTCAGCAGAACGGGCGGATAATAAAGTGCGAGTTCAAGCGTGCAGGTAAGAGGAAAATTTTTCACGAAAGCACTGGGAACGTGACCCATAAAAACACGGAGTTCTATCGATTCTTCGCACGTTTACGAAGTGTTACTTAACAATTTCTGAAAAGTTACGTTGCCCGCAGGCAGTTCGAAGCGAGTCTGTGCCGTCGCAGGGAACGGGGGCTGAGAAAGAGCTGAGGGTTGAAAGAGGGAGGGAGGGTCGAGGTAAAAATAAGGAAATTAAAATACCGGGTGGACGCAGTCCCAGACTCCAGGATAACATAATTACAGGTGCCGTGACGTATTGTCGCTACAATGTGGCAGATCGACAATATAAATGCATAACAATCTTTTCGATTTCGATGATCGAGAATTAATTCCTTATTTGATCAGAAACGACTTGCCATATAATTTTAGATGAAAAATTTGTTCGCAGTTGCTATATTATTCTGTGTGTAACTTATAAATAATTAAATAATGCTTATTTCAACTTTTAAAAATTTAAACATAAATTTATTGGTGCTTTAGGATTTCTAGTGTTTCAAAGAATGCACGAAGCATTCAGGTTCAAATATAAAGTGTACATAAGTATATGGCCGCCACTGTACATCCGCCATGCATCGCCTATATTAAATCTTACCGTGAGACTTCTGGTTCTGACCGCTTCCTGCAAATGGCTGCCGAATTATAATCTTCTTGCCGTCTTCTCTGCGCCAGGATACGCGGGGCGGTGGCACGCCTCTCGCACGGCACGTTAACCTCACCTGTACGTGTTATGAAACCAGAATTATAAAGAGAATCGACTTCGTTATTGCCGAGCGAGGCGTTATAACGCCGGCTTTCGCCCCGTATAAATATCTTTGGAAAAATTAGAGCCGCGGGGCCGCATCGCGAAGAACGTATTCGCGCGGAAGACCATTCCTAACCGCTCGGGATTATACCCAGGTCATATACGATGGAGTTGTTCCCTGAAAACTGCCTCGATATTATGAGCAATAAACGAATGATTCAGGGGAATCCTCGTGAATCGGAATGGCTCGAATTTTGTTGCAGCCACCTCGCTGGTTTCGTTCCCGACGCGACGGCCTCGCAAACAGCGAGTATACGATTCCGGAGAATTTTTCGCCCAGCCCGCAGATGTATTTTGCAGAATTTTCGCAGAGCGTAATATTAAATTTACCTCGACCGACTACGAGTACGTTTCATTCCGTTTCATTTACTTACAGCAAACAATGGTGATGTCGGTGAGAATACATTTGCGAAGGCAACCGACAAGGGTAAATAAGGGATTTATCAATAAAATAATGTCAAAGTCATTTCGCCAACCTTGTGCTCAAATGGGAAGGAATGGAATTCAGATTTGTCGTGAGGATCAGATATATCGAAGTGTATATTTTCATTAATAAATTAAATAGATTATGTACTTCGTTTTTATTGCGTCCACTATTTTATCGGCTCGAACCAGAACTGTGTACTGTTGATAATATTATTCGTTGTATTCATTTTACTATTAATCTAATTCCAGACGGTTTTCGTAACCCACGCAATGGCTCACGAAAATATTCGCACGCTTACAGTTGCAACTTTTAACGCGTGAATTACGAGGATGTAGATACACTGAACTATTTAAAACAGTGTGATATCTATAGAGAAAGAAACTTCTAAGGTTGTGTCAGTGAAATGAGAACATATTTTACTGTGGTCGACAGTAACTCGCAGTATATTTAATACAAGCACACACAGCATCAGTGGGTGTACAAAATTTAATGAGTAGCACAGAGCACTGAATTACTATGATGTAATTAATTACTAGACTACGGATCATTGTGCAAAATAAAATTTTTCTACCTCCGTTGCAACATGTTCCCTGTTTTAATTCTTTTAATAGGTTGAAAATAAGATATAACAGTATGTTTAAATTCTTCTAATTTAGCAATTAGTTTAGCAATTACCGCAATGCAGAAGTACACGCAAATTTTTATTCTTTTGGGAAAAAGAACATCCACGGAATTGTAATTAAAAGAAGTTTTCTGTTCCATTTCAAATACTTGCAATAAATTTTAGTAACATTATGGAGTTCTATTAAATCGTGTAATTTACTAGTGTTATTACAATTTAAAACAGTTTTTTTATCAACCATAATGTTAACACGTTTTCGATTTATAGAGATATTTGCTTAGTTAAGTGATAAAATATAGGGAGCTTTCCCCTACTACCAAAGTTTGAGTAAAGAATAAATATTTTCGATTGCATTAATTTCACTGATTGGTTGGTACACGCGATTCGTCGTTGGGAAATAAATATCTTCGAATCTATGGATTTTTAATCAAAAGTTCCTGCAACTGTACAGTCACGCGTTGATTAACGCGAAAAATTCAATTGTCAAATGTGTAAAAAGCTTTTCATGACTTTCAACCTGTAACTGCGATTTTGCACCATTTCAAATCGTTTGTAGTTCATGTCGCCGTTAACCGATTTCGATGAAATTGGCAGCACGCACATATATAACTGGAATATGTCCATAAACTATACTTTTATAGAATTTTTATTACAAGCCCAGATAAAAAAGGCTGCACGCTGTATTCACAATTCCGATCAATTGCAATATTTCCAAAACTTTTCATTGCGTAGTAAACCGATACATCCAGCTTCCAAAAAAGTGTCCAATTATAATGGAGTTATTCCGTGTTAAGGTGTTACGTTTTAAGGGGTTGCGTTTGCAAAACAAGGAAAATTCAACTTTTTAAAATATATAAAATTGTTTCTTTAAGAAATAAATTATATAATATTTAAATAGAGTACTTTCTATAAAATTGAGTGAAGTATCTTTATTCAACTTTATTCAGACATTTTATATTTTTGGTCATATATGAGAAGTTTTTCTATAAAAATATAAAATTATATTAAATATAACATCATATATTATATATTAACAGAGAAATACATTGAGATCGATACAGATGGCAATAAAAAAGAAGCGTGTTGCGTAAAATTGTTTAAGATCATATATTATGATAAAAATTGCTAAAAACTTGAATAACCACATGTTTGTCGTATTTATTACGTAATAAAAATAGTAGTGATTTGTAGTGTTTCTAAATTTAACGTTAAAGGGGTGTTCGATGAATGGTGTGAGCCCTTGTGCCTTTTCCCAAAATGGTGAGTGGAGCAACACGATCTAAAGGAAGCCGCAGACTGAAACGGGGTGACAAGTGATGCGGCATACGTGTATCAGTGCGCGCGGAACAACAGAATGTTCATTTATTTGTACACATTAGCCTGTGATTATACGATACCATACGCCCCGCCACTTGCCATAGCACCTCACCGTGCGTCATCTCCAAGGCAGTGTGACAAAGCGTGTTTATAGACAGAGCGTATTGTACGCCGGAGAATCTGCACCCTATAATCGCATCTCTCGGTTCACGTAACGCGGTTCCAGGGAGCACTGGATGCAATTTTGCATTTGTTTCGTAGCCTGGCGAACCCGATACTGTCTTCCCCTAGACAAAGAAGTGACGAGCTGGAGGGAGAGAATGAAGGTCCCTTGATATGATGGCGATAGCAATTCCATTATGCAGAGGTATATTGAACCAAGCACACTTTCTGACATATGTTCACGAATCTTGCAATTTCAGCCCGGAAAGTATTTTTATTTCTGGAGGGTCGATTCTACAATGTGTCCTAGTATTCGCGATATGACATTGTTTCATATTGGACAGAACATGCTATGTCGGAATGTTACAATTCTCTCTCTTCTCTTCTATACACAACTTTGTATTATTAGTCATTTGACATTTTTGTATAGTCTCGTTTAATTCATGATTCCAATACTATCAAATTATGGACGGCTTGTATAAAATTCCCAAACATTCTAAAGAACTGGCTTATTAAGTTCATACATTCATGGTAAAAATGAGTAGTTGCAATTTGAGACAGTAAATAGTTTAATTCAAGGATATAGATATCTTACTTTTTACCAATTAAAATTATTAAAGGAAGAAAGCAATTCCTAAGTGACTGCTGTTACAAGTAGAAGATGCATACAATTTAAATTTTGCATACATTTCTGCAGTCGTCATCAGCAAGCAGCTGTTAAAATTTGTAATTAATTTGTCTATTAACTAGATGTTTTATCCATTTTGCTCAAGTATAAGTACATTCGTGGTGTCATTAAAATTTGAAACAATAATAATAACTACAGAACTATAGTGAAATAGAGGGAACCATGAATTTCCAAAAATCAGATTGTGTAATAAGATACACAATAATGCAAAATAAAATTATAATCGTGTGCATGAATTTTTACATTGGAAAACGCAATGAAAATCTCTAAAAATAAATTTCTAAAAATATCGTGGAAAGTTCAAACGGTGTATTCAGAAACCGGCTTCTCTATAGGATCTCTAAGGAATCTTTTCAAAATGTTGGGATTTACTGTAATCTCTTTCCGAATAAGAAAATGTATATAATGCATAGTACCGCTCAATGGTATTTGAATTCTCGTGTTATACATATACACTTTAGGGGATAAAGGCAAATAATAGAGAAAATGAGAAATAATTGATAATATGTCACAATTAATATATTTAGTGTTAACTCCCAATTTTATTAAAATCCACATTTCTTCTTCGTTAAACAAGTGACTAAATATTTTTGTTTCTCGAACGCGTTTAACATTAATTGTATACAGAAATCTATTAGCATAAACTTATAAACATTTCTTAACAATTACTCCTGTTTGCATTCTTGTTTATTCCTATTTAAGAAATTTTAACATCTTCATCAGAAACCTTTTTCCAATACAATATTAAACAATACAATGTTAATCAGAATATGCGCTGATTAAAATCGGAATAATTTCACTGAAATTTGTTCGTAATCGTGACGGACGCAAATTACTTATGTCACTTATAAAATTGCGCGCAGCTGTTTACTCAAAGTCTGGAGTTTTCGCAACGAGCTTTTACGAAATTAAAATTTATGAAGCCATTCTATGAGACCTTGTGGGCACGATTGTTAATTACTGTTGGACTTTCTTCTAGCTTCTCCAGTAACTTGGGATACGTTTGAAATACCTCCGTACAGTCTGTTGGTTGAAACAGCTTTTGATATTTCAAACATATTTTCAGTAATTCGTAGACGCATTTTAACAGTAAATGCTCTCTGAATTCGCCTTTCCATCCAAACCATTGTATTTCATGTTTCATAAAATCGTTTTGCTGGTCGTTCTCGGCAATATTTTTTTCGTATTACCTCGATAAACAAATTTCTCGTGAAACAAAACGCCCCTGAATGAAACGCATAAGCTGCTTGAATTTGTAATATATGGCGCGTCATTTTGCTTCGTGGTAAATCTGTCCCGCACAAGCAGATTAAATTTTCGTAGCTATCTCTTGAGACTCGGTTAACCTCGACGAAATTTTTAATTCCGTGAGGAGCACCATTTTGAGCTCGTATCTTCGAATTTATTCATTATTTATGCTTTTGAAGTCTGCTATTTTGGGAAAACCGGTTTGAAACCAAATTTTCACCGTAGTGATCGCTACAGTGAATATTTAATTGAAAGATTAGCAATGAAAGGATTTTCCTCGTTTAGATTGGCCTATACACGGATATATTTTGACTATTCTTGTAATTATTAATGAGATTTTGCTAAAAATTGTGAGATCCAAATTGTGCTTCAAAGTGCTATAAATATGCTTTTCCTCAAATCGTATTAATTAAATTAAACACGGAATATGACTTAAATAGTCGATGGACATATGGTAATATGACAATTATTTTAAATTTAACCAATGCTACGAGTAAGTGAACAGAGTTAAATTTTTACATTTTCGAAGACCTGCAAATCTATAATCGATTCGCTCTACATTCTCCGTTTTACATAATTACTGTTCAAATACGGTCTTTCGACGATTATTCAAGTCTGAGTTCCTGTTCCATTCATCGGCCTGTTAATTTATATAATTCATGCACATAAATTTCACATTACTCATATAAAACTGCTAGAGACGTTTTATTAATTTCCACGGGTTGTAAGAGCGCTACAAACTTAAGAATATGCTCTAGTGAAAGTAATTTACGACGCTAGGGCTCTGTAATACAACACTTATGATTTACAACTTGTGTATGCTAAATTAGAGGCTCCAGAATGGGTCCAGATTTATTGTTGTACGAATCTCTCTTTTTTACAGAATTATAACAGTCTAAATATATCACGATTTTCTAAAAATCAGAAATCCAGTGTTTAAATACTTCTTGAAGCCACTACACACAAATCTTTATAGTTAATAAAATTACTTCATAACCTTTTATACTTAGAACAGTATGTAGATATGACATTATGAGAAATTTTGTAATGCCATCTATAAAAGAACTTTTAATGTGACAGTTCTCTTGACAAAGTTAGCCAACTTTATGACATGAAAATAATCGGATAATTACAACGTTGCACCCATGAATCAAACTATGGTGCGACAACTAATATTGCAATTCCGACATTGAGCTATTTTAATAAAAAAAATCCTTGGGGACCCTAGGTAACTAGAAATTCCAGGTTTACCATTCTAAGAGATAATTCACAAACGGACTTGAAAAGAACCTGTCCTGAAAACCCGATTCATCTTCCAGTGTAAGATAACGATCCCTGGAGACTAACAGAACAACAGCCAACGGATATAAAGACGGAGATTACCAGGGTCAACGTCTGCTTCGAAAACCATAAACAAGGTTGTCCTCCGACGGTCCTAGAGGTTGCACAAGCAATTTTTCGCACGCATTCTTCGGCCTCGACCGAGCCCTACAGGACCGTTACAAAAGGAGATATACAATTTCAACTTTTCACGGAGAAACAATTGAAGACGGGACCATCTCAAACTATTCCACAGAAATAAAAGTTAATATTGAATATATTCATATTTACGATCATATCTAATTCGTGCAAGATGCAATGTTTAAAAAGCAATTTATCAGGGAACATGGTTAACTAATTAAAACTAATAACTAGACCGCGAATTTTGTTCAAGTCATAATTTTATCAAGTCACACAATCAACATAATCGTATTGTTCAAATCGTCTTATATTTTCACTTGAAATGACAAACAAAAAATAGCGAATTAGAATAATTTATTTCGCAAAATTATTTTCGATACTGTTATTTGGAAATAAAAATGATATTGATTTATTTGATGTGATAGCAGTTTCACAGAATGTATTATTTCTTTATCTTTTCTATTTCAAATGTGACAATAGAAATAATTCTCGTATTGTTACAATTCAGAAGAGCGATTTTGCAATTGCCTAAAATAATTATAAAATAAAACAACATATTATATTAATTATTAGACGGCGGATCTTTATGCAAGATAAAAATGTTCTACTTGAATTACAAGAAACTGGAGTTAAATAGAAATTTATTTTCTAACAGTATATTTAAATTCTTTTTTAATGTTTTTACTGTTTTCAATTACACTTACTCATTGTTGTCATAAGTGCATAAAGTCCGCTGTCTAATGCGTAATTATAAAATAAAATTTTATTTCGAATAATATTTTGAATAATGTCATTTCAGAAGGTTCTTTTTTTCTGCAATGACGGTCCGTCTTCGACCTCGGTAACGATCCTGTATTTTCCCGAGGCGTTCCACGTGGGCTCGCAGGGTCAACAGTGTTTTCCAATTCTACGAACCATCCGGTCCGTGACATTGAACCAAAGGACGTACACGGAGGAGCGAGAGCCAGTGTCTCGAGAACAGCCGGTCTCGGTACCTCGGCGAACGAAGTTTGTAGTGCGCGGTTTCCGGGTTAAGAGTATTAAAGTGTGTGCAGTGAGAAAATACGTCGGGTAGGCAAGTAGTCGAGAGAGCCGCTGTCAACCAGCTACTGGAGCACTTGGACTGTCCCCTGGCGCCAGGTAAGTGACGAACATACTCTTTACGTATGAATACACTCGTTCCCGGAACGTTTTTCAATTGAGAGTCCTGGAAATACAATGGCACCGCGACACCGAGATCCTCGGACTATGTTTGCCACTTTTATTTCACAGTGACTGCTAATCTGGTCCCATGCACACTAATTAATTTCTTTACAGTCAAAAAGCGCTCCTTAAAGTGTGTTGGGGACAAAGTTTCTTCGTATTTTATAATGCCGTTTTGATCGACCACCTTTTGCCATTTTTGAGGTGAAACCATAATCCCGTCACTGTAGAACTTCTGTGATTTCTGGGCGAAAAACTGCGACGCGTGATTTTCACAGGCCTCTTTTGAAGTCAACTTCAGACCATTAAGAGAATTCTGTAGAGACCGGAACAAATGGTAGTCTGATGGTGCATCAAAACTTCCCAGCCAAGAGCTCTTAATTTTCGAAGTCCGATAGATTTTCTTTATTTATATGGCATACAATGTACGTGCATTTTTATATATAACATATAAATGTACATATATATTTAAGTGAAGTGAAGACAATTCTAAATGAATTAGCTGATACAGTTTCCATCGGTTTTTCCTTACCGATTTCTTCCGACGGGTTCTTATGGAACAGCTTCCAACGCTAAACCTTAAACTCGCTATTGTTTAACGGTAAACTGGACGAAACTTGATCAACGAAATCCGATATTCTTTAACCGAATGAAGGAAACTTTATCTTGTTTTGTCGAGCGACACAATTAAATTGCAAGAGTACCACGATTATTCCAACCTCGCAATCTTTTATTTGCACCGGGGCATTGTTCTTTTAAAATAACGTGCCTTCTGTTTCTGTTGAATCTATATTGCTATATGAATGATAATTATCTGTCGAATTAAATGTGTTTTAGAAAGAGCTCGTGAATTTGTCTTTGGTACTTATGATTTTATAAAATTTTTTTGAAAAATTCATAAATTTTATTTAATAAGTATTTTTTAATACTGATTCTGAAACAGTGCTAATTTAGTCATAGATTCTATTGTGCCTAAAATCTTGTAGAATCAATATGTACTTGTTCTATTTTGTAATTATATCATCTATTTGGAATGAGATCATTGTGAAATTTGCAATGCGAACACATTTTTTAGCATTGCACATTTAAATTGGAACCGTTCGTATATTTTCACGATTCCTTACAAATCAGAATTTCTGATTCCGAGACGATAATAATTACCGGAGCAAGTAAAATTACCGTATCACAGGACACGGATTTTTGAGCAGTAATTAGCTCGGTTTTATCATTTCCGACGGAATACATTGAGCGGGCGGGATTTTCTCCGCGAGAGCTCACTTTGAGACGATCGTTTCCTCTATTCCGTCGTCTGGTGAGGTTCCCGTGAACGACCTTATCAATTTCGAATTAAGGACACAGGTAGGTCGCGGACCGATATCCTAAATCTGGGATGATACAGAAAACGAGTTTAAAAGTTCTAGCCCCGTCTCATTGAAATTCAGATAAAGTACGAAACGTATCATGCGCCGCGTCGGAAAATCCCGTCACGCGACGAGATTTTTATAAACACTCGAGAGGAGCGAACGGTAGAAAAACCGCTCGACTGCGAACGCTCGTCATTAATAACAATATTTATAGCCGAAATGAAAAACTATCGTTCGTTTGTTTCAATGGCTGCCGGTACGGGACCGTTAACCGAAGGCTAATTCACGGGTTCCGATCGGAATTGGAATTTTCATTTTTGATGAACCCTGCGCGCTCGGCTCGCAACCGTGGAGACATTATGACAACGAGAAACCGGGACCAATATTCCTTTTCGAGAATGCGTTCAATTTTCCGAGTGAAATTCGGGATATTTAGACAATCGTCCTATGCAAATCTTTGCTGTCCCGCTTCTTCCACGCGTATTTTTCCTTTCGTTCGTTTCATTGCAGTTCCAATCAAACCGGCTTTCGTATCTTTGATTTTCATATCGTTTACGCTGAATATAAAATACCTTTATATAATATTGTAGTTGCACGCGGCTCGATTCGAACTTTCGGTTGAATTCGTAATGTCTGAAATTGCTAATGTATTCGCATTGTTCGGAGAAAGTTGAAAGTATGCTCATTTATTTTTTCGATATTCAGAGACATATTCATGAATAGGTAAAATACAAAATTGTGAAGACATTTCAATAACATTGCTACATTATTTTTTATCTTTTCACAAAATTCAAAGGCAAAGTTTATTTTTACTTCGTCTCTGTTTCTCACAGCTGACTTAGGAAATGTTTATTTCACACAGAGAATTAGACTGTCCATTTTATGCAATCATAATACAATTAGCACAGAATTAGGCATTAATCAATTAAAATTTTAATCAAGATTGACGTGTACGATTAAAGAAGGTAATCATTGAAAAATCGTTGATTAAAAGAAGAAATCATCGAAACATCTGAGGCTTGTTAAATGACAAAGAAATCCCTAAACAACTCCTGTTTCTTGGAACAAATGCGGACAATTTTTATTCTGTATAAAGATCCACACTCGACTAATGACAAACGCTAGGGGTTTATCTAACCGCTTAAATATTTTAGCCACAGAACGGAACCGGTCGTGTTTGTACGTTTACGCACTTAAAGATAACCCATTCAACTCGCGAGAAATGATAAACAGCGGTCATAAAGCACCGGGGCCGAGCATAGTCTTTTACTTTCTCATTTTCCGCAGACCGTAAATATCTCGACTGATTAAATATCTTTGAACAGTCGTGTGTATAAGTTAACGTCTAGTTCCTTTTTTCCGCGCGCGTCGCATAAATATTCCGTCCTTAAACGTACGGTATATTACGGTGAGTTACGTCGTCATTTCTCCGTGGCTTTTTAATTGTACTCGCGCGAAATTTAGTGGGCGAACTAGTTTTAATTACTGAAATTCACGGGGAACTGAATCCCCGTTGCATAAGCGTGCCCCCCTTCCCGGCTCGGAGGCGACGCGATCCGTCTGACGCGATTGAAGAATATCGCGAAGAAGGGAATCTACACAGAGTCACTTTTCAAAGCACTTCAACGTTCGTTCCTGGGGAAACGTAATATTCCCTGGTACGGGTCGTAGCATCAGCTTTGATAAGAAAACCAGGAAACGAGAAATATTTACACATTACGCTACACATATGTCTCGGAAGCACCGCGATTCCGTGATACGCACACGCGCAACAGGTTATTGAGACGCTTTAACAATATTCACAGAATATTCCTTTCCGTGACGTTTGACTGAAATCTATGAGACTCTCGATCTAAATGTCGCAGCATGTGTAGGACGTTTTATCAAAGAGAATTTAAATCTCGTGATTAAAGGGGAATAGTCCACTCCTCCGCGTGGATGTTGCTGATCGTTGCAAACGTCTTGGATCAATGATAACTAGACTGCGGATTTCATGTATTTGTGACAAACATGACTGGATGAAATACGAAATACCATCATTTCAGAGCAGTTAATGAACACTGTTCCGTCGTTCTTAACGTTTTAAAATTATTTAAAAAGGGGACACATTTTTATCGGATCTCTGTCTTTCAGAATTGATCCAGACAATATTCTGCATAAAGATCTGCTGTCTAATCAGATCTTTCCTATGTTTATCACAAATATTTCAGAATTAAAAAATAAACTGTAGTAAAGCATGTACTATTAAGTCTTTCTTTATTTATATTTAAGAGAACATATTAATTCGATTAATTTTTAATCGTATGTATTATATTGTATTTAGATAGAAAATATGAATACTTTATTGAAGTATTAAAGGATTCAAATTGATACTAATTTACAATAGCCTACAAAGATTCATACTAATCTTGAATTGAACTAATTACTCACCTGTCCACCTTCGCGCGCCATGACATCGCTAGATGTATCCTCGGGAATGAAATCAGGTGGCACAATAATTGACAGCGTACCTGTCTGAAAAAAAATGTTCTTCTTGAAACAATATTTAATAACAACTAAATTACAAAAGTGTTATTTTAATATTCTAATTCATATTCGTGCAATACGAGTACTCGAGTTTGACTTTTTTCATTAATTGCTTCTATCATTTTAATTTAAAATAATTTAAAACGTACTACTCTTATTCATTTCACCTAACTTTAATAAATGTTGTCTCGTGTTATTTTTTTCCCCCATTAATGAGGTCAGATATATATATATATATATATTTATATCGATTTTCGAGAAAATCGAGTTCGAAAATCCGGTGCTTACGCGTGCAGTTGAACCGGCTGGCGCGTCTGATCATGACCAACCAATTCTACTTGCGAATTCAGGTGCACGCGAAACCGCTGAACTTTCATTTCTAAAAATGAAGCGTCAGCCGAAAAATGTTATTCTTTTTTCTTTACTTAGTTTTGAAAGTAGAGTTATCCCCTGTTATACTACTCGCCCTGAGACACCCTCTATATACAAGTACAAAAATTAAATTAAACTATTACACCGATGTCATTAAAACTTCTTAATACTGCTTTGAATTGTAGGTGGCCATTTTTATCATAAATGCAGAAAATCTGTAAATGTCAGAAGAATTGTATGATGTCGTTATAATATTTTTATTTCGCATTAAATTCTGATATCTATTATTTTAGCATAAAGCTATGTCCACGCTGAAGCAAAAACATGTATCTTAAAAACTCACTGTTTCTACCGAATAAAAGAAAAGGAAGGGAACGAGAGACGCGAAAAAAATCGTTGTTCGACGCTGCTTCGGTGTGGACGCAGCTAAAGAATTCATCACCGAAAAGTAGCTCGATGACAAACCAGTGCGTTCCAGTATCGCATAACAAGACCGAGCGTACAATTGCCACGCCACTTACATCCTGCGCGACGTTTCCGTTGTGCCGAAATTCGCGGCGCGCGCTATATATTTTCCGGTTACGCACCGGAACGGGCCAGAATTTAATGTTAATGATACGCTTAACGGCTGCACAATGCATCAAGTAAATTTCCTTTCTTACCGAATCTCTAAATTATATCCGTACACATTACTCTATTCGCGGAGAGCGAGAGAGCGGGACTGAATAACGCGCGGAAGCCCCTAAATCCTGGCTGTATTTCGCTTCCAACTCCCTTAGCCCCCCTTCCTCCCTTAGTGGAAGCAGGAGCAACATATCACGGGGTTGTAAGCGACACGAGGAGAAGCAGGGGGTGTGTCTGGGTGGTCGACGCCGTTGCCAATGAGCGCCGCGGCTTTTCATTAATTAACGACAAGCCGCGCGCTGCGATATAATAAGTAACACGGTCGACGCAGTTGTTGTTCGCGGGCCCGTTCCACTGTTGCCTAACAATCCGCCGCGGAATTTTTCACCTCCGTCGAAGCAATCGCCGTTAACGTGGACCAGAGGGTGCGAGGACGACAAAAAGAGAGAGAGAGAGAGAGAGAGAGAGAGAGAGAGAGAGAGAGAGGGGGAGAGAGAGTGAAAGAGAGAGGAAAGAGACCGAACGAGAGAGAAAAGGGGTGGCTCGGGGGCAGAGTCTGCGTCGAGGGTGGGGATAGTAAAGTACGAAACGTCGGAACGGATTCTCCTTTCTTCTCCCCCGGGGCTACGTTGAATCGCCCGCGAAACTGCTTGTTCATTACGTATTTGCAGCGCGATTTCTCTTCCGACTAAGGGAGATTTGAGTAGTTGACTTTCATCGGCTGCGAGATATTCCCTTAAGAGCTGGCGAATCCTACGGGATTGAAAAAGTGTCTTTCGCTACTTCTTCAGCGTCTGAATTGTGCGTTCGACCTCTTTGTCGGACGACTCGCGAACCCACCGCTCCTCGTGATTGCACCGTAGTTTTATTTGCCGATAAATATTTCGCTACCGATCGTCTTGCTTCTCAAGGATTCCAGGGGTCTCGTTGGACGAAGATGGAGAACGGCGATTGTTTCAGACTATCTTCTCGGCGTCGCACAGTGTACGCTTATGGGAGTCAGCAGAAAGTTAATAACTTCTAACGTAATCCACTTTCTGCCTAAGACCCCTCATACCTTTTTAAACAGAACAAGAAGGTGGTTCGCGATTGACGAAAAGAAGTTAAAGTCATCTTTGTTATTTAACATTTTGCAAATTTTTTTATTGCAATTTAATATCGCATAATTACTAGAGGTGTACGAGAACTTGGAAATGTCGTTTCTGCACGTCATTCAGTAAATCAATGGTTCTAATTGCTAATAAGGAGTCGACTCACTCGGCTCAATTTTTAAAAAAGTTATTTAGTTCTATAAACACAGTACAAATCATTTCGTCCAGCTGGCGAGCCCGTTTTGACCACTCCGCGCCGTGCGTAAATAAAGAAGTTGTTGCGTACAACTTAACATCCGCGCCGACCCTCCAACCAGACCGCTCGCAGTTTCCCAGTGCCCGAAAGAAGTGAACCGTCACCGAGGTAGAACGAGGAATCGTAACGATCAAGTCATCAAGTTGCCGACAGTCGTTAACAACCCGCGTGGTGGGTCCATGCGCGAGCACGCTAACAGTCGAGATCTTGCGAGACATTGCGAGCATCGCTTATCAGCAAACAAGCTGTGACTAGTGTACCGTCGTAATTCCTCAACGAGGGGTTGGGAGAACGAAAACGGCGGTGTGTGTGTGGGTGGTGGTGGTGGTGGTAGTGGGTGGTTGGAGGATGGTTGAAGCCAAGTTCGGTCTGCGTCAGGACTTTTCCAGGTGGTCGTACGTCAAACCACGAAACGTCAGTGGAGTCAGAAGGACCTCGCCTTTACCCCGAACGCGGCTCCCCACCCTTAATATCTTTCCACTCCACTTACGGGTTAAGGGAGCCAGGCAACAGTCGACAGAAGCTGGAACCACCTGCATTGCGCCCTCGGCAGCAGGCGAGGTGTGCACGTAATTACGAGGATGTAATCCACGCTACGACAAAACTTCAATCGTTATAACCGAGTCGTCTCACAAGTCACCGAACTGCTTAAAACAGTCTCAACGAATACGTTCAGCCGAAACAAGGAGCAACGAGACGACGACGACGACGACGAAGCAACGCCCCTCCCGACGATCTTGCTTCCCTAGTCTCTAGGCTTCACTCTCCCATCCTCCGCGTGACAGTTCGGTGACAGGCAGACACGTGCCCGAGCACGTAAACTTGACGGTGTCGCGGCAGTGAATTATGAAACTACGCTTCATTCCATAAATTAATTATTACCTACTTGGGAAAGACTCAATCGAGTCTCCTGATAAATATACGCCTTAATTGCCGGAGACCCGATAGGCTTGTTCCGAAATTATTCTGTTGATCCACGGGGATGCATTGTTTGGAAGCGGTGGATATACAGATAGCAGGTTAGGGGATCGAATCTGCCATTGATTTAAGCTATTGATAAATCATTCGATACATTATTAACCCATTGGCGTATAACGGGTTAGACTCGTGATGCAGATTCCAAACACGATGTACTAAATATTGCTCCTTTCTTTTAGGTCGAAATGGAATTACATTTTTTTGTAATCAATATTTCGCATTAAAATTTAGTATAATTCGAGACAATTCCTACATTACGAAATGTCTTTCTGTTTAATGAATTGTTGAATGTTCAAGTGTAATACAAGTAAATACACTCGATTTAATTATATTTTTATAAAACTTTCACTGTGATACAATTGGGTCATACTTACTCGTTTAATTCACGATACGGTAGAACCTCTATTAATCAGTGGAACACGAGTATTCAAATAATAGAACAGTTGTGTAGCTTTAGTGGTATATTAAAGCTTTGCTGATTTGTACAATGAATCGTGTTCTATATATATGGATTGCTTCAAATTGAACTATTCATGAATTCGGATAATGTAGGATTCAAGTATCACTGGTTCAGAAATCGATTATTTGATTGAAGGATAGGCACATTACACGCCTTTTGTGATGAGGATTGTAACGGGATATTAATGTAATTTATTTGCAATGCAGATTTAGCAGTAAGCTGCTCTGACAGTCGTATTTATAAAAGATTTTATGTGATCCTCCAGGGGATCTTGTCAGGGCAGGGCTAGGTTTCAGTTTAGCACTTTCGTTTGAATATAATAGTATTATCTCATGATCTCTTTTAAAGTGTTAATAGTTTCGTTTGTTTGTAAATATCCTCCGCAAATAACAAATTAAACATTTTAAGAAACTACTTGGTTGATAATGTTTAACATGTATCGCATATTAGACTCCTGCTAAATTTGAACAAATAACGAACTGATTAAATGAGGTTTAAAGGCTGAACGACGTTTTTAGTGGCTGATGGAAATAGAAGGCTTCGTTTTAGTACCATGACCCTATGGAGAATATGTTAAGCATTAATGAACTGCCATTTCTACGTCTAAATGGTGTCAATATTTTTTAATAATAAATTCAATATTATTCTTGAAATTCTTGAAGCAGAAAATTATCTAAATGAACAGTCAAAATTGAAACTATTTTTAACAACTTCTACCATTTATTTATACTCTGCTTTTGTAGGAATTCGCATACAAGAATTTGCAGTTTAATTACGAATAAAAAAGTTGGAGTCGATAGTATTTTAAATAATTTTCCACGCGACTTTTAATCATTTTTTATATAAAAATAGTAAAAACTGCGCTTTCACAGAAAATCCGGAGAATATCCTGTTAAACTTGAATACGATGTGACAACGTCATAAGGATTATTCTGATCGACATGGGTATAATTTTAATCTAGACCTGCCAAGAATTCTTAAGACACCTTTACAAATTTATGAAAGACTATATTCCTGCCACTACTGCTAACAATATTTTAAAGCATGTATTAAGAAAATTGAAAAATGTTTTCTTAACTCTTGTGCACTGTTCAGTTGAATATAGAAAACGATCAAACGTTTAAAATATTTCGAAACGTATCATAAAAAATTAATAGAATAATAAATAAAAATGATAAAAAATCCGTTCTAGAAATATAAACTAATTTTCAAATACAAATTGATTGAAAAGATCTTTTTTAACCACTTCTTTCTTATAGAGAAATGATGAATTAATTTCAATTCGTAGTGGCAAATTAAAGTAATTATGTGACTATAGTACTACAACATTTATTTTTAGGATATTTAAAAATTACACGATGGGTATACTGAATCGGTCGAACTTTCTTTCGCCGTGAAAAAAAGCAGCAAACGCCGTCGTGATGGCGCGGAAACTGGCAGGAAATGCAATTAACGAGAACCAGACTATTCGGAGATTTCTTATTATTCCATCTTCTTCTGTGTACTCTTCCAAACCTTATTATAATTCACTGTCACCATTCTGCCAAAAATATTTTTCTATTTCTATTACATTGCTTTATTGGGGCTGAAACAAAGTATAGTAGTATCAAAGCTTTTTTATATTTAACTAATTGCTGCAGTCATGGCAAGAACCACGTAATGGAACAAAAAAAATTGTATTCGAATTCCAGATCAAATCCCTACAGATTGCCATAATTATTTTATGAACATGCGCCTACATAAATTGAATTGATATCTACATATGTAAAAACATTTTTTATATTCAATAAGCATTTTGCTTATAATCAGCTTCAGTTTCCTACCAAGCTAGAAGGGGTTGCGAGATGACGCGTTACGAAAACTTTGGAAACATAGCGTTTAGTCGAAATTACAAAAAAAAAATAGTAGAAACTACAAGCTTTAATAGACGAAATACGTTCGTTCAGCAACGGGATCGCGAAGAGAAGAGAAGAGGCGAGGCATTATTCCGAAGCAGGAATTAATTGTTCAAAAACCGGCGTATCGAGACAAGGAGCATGTCTCCGCTAATGCAAGGGACGGGGAGGGGGCGGTTGTATTAAAACAGACAATGCCTTCTGTTAACCGTACAATGCGTGCGAGCCCGAAAGGTGGAGCAAGGGCGTAGGAGATTTCCTTTCGTCTCTCCCATAAACATCCCGAACTGCAGTTTGTTAGCCGCGCAGTCGAAACGATAAGTGTGCTCGAAAGGGGCCGCCTCGTTGGGATCGCGCGGAAACGAGCAGAGAAATACAGTTAGCCGAAACGAAACTGCTCATAGAATTCCCCGCAGGAGGGTGGCGTCGAGTTTTACCACTCTGGGATCCAGAGAGCCACGAGGAAACCGAGCGACGAATTTCGCGAGGGGGTGGTGTGGGCCAAGAAGAGGGGCCAAGGGGGTTGTTCCGATGGAACGAAAGGGACAGAAGAACCCGGCATTCAGCCCGGTGGAAGGGTTTCCCACCGATTGACTGATGCATTTTCGCTAGTGTTTCTCGCGTTCATTACTTAGAGACCTTGCGCGGGTCTGTGGAGGTTCAAGTCAGCGTCCTTGCCGTTGGCGGGGACGGGGGTTGGGGGTTTACCGGGGATAGAGCGAGCAAGAAGAGGGTCGAGGGACCCACTAACTTGGCAACCATCGTAACGGCTGCTGCACTATTTAAGATTACCGTTTCTTCCGCGAGGGGAGAGAGAAAACGGAAGAGGGAGATTTCTGGACAGGTACGGGGAAGTCTGTGGGGCTCGGATTCAATCTGAAATGTCGGAAAATTAGATCTCAAAGGAAAGTCTCGGCTCTATCTCGTACCATATCACACTTTGCCGAGACGAACCGAACCAGTACGGCGCGGCGAGTGGAGCGGGTAGGGCTGGGGCGAATACTTTGCAGAGAGTGCCTGTTGGTGCACAGACATGCCTGTTCACTGAGGATGGGAATGGATGGTCGGTGGTTTGGTCGAGAGTCGAGTGAATGAAAGGTGACGTTTGCGCGTTAGAGAAAATAGCTTGTTAAAGACGACCCTTCTCCCTCGAATTCTTCCCGAGGGTGGTAAGGTCTTTGCGGAGGCGGGGCACTTCTACGTGGCACGTGGTGACGTTCGGCCTTGCCTTTAGACTACGTTCGGTCGGAAATGGAAGGAAAAATACAGCGAACGAAACACGGCCACGGTTGTTTGGGAATTTGATTCGGTCTAATGAAGAAACTATCGGAGGTGGAACAGTTCCCGACGACTTTATCGCCGGCCAGATTGCCCAGTAGCCTCTTTGCTGCTAAAAGCACCAGCTAGTTCTGCGCTCGTGAAGACCGTGCGGTTCGCGAATGCGTTGAAATTTTTAGCGTGGGATGGGAATGCCTCGTCTCGCTGCTCGTCAATTTTATGCAAGGTTATCTTCTCTCCGCGCGTCTGAAAGGCAGGAAGGTATGTTAAAATAAAAATTTTATGCCGGCATTCAGATCGACCCGGGCTCCCAACCGCCATGATGCAGTTCAACGTTCTTCGGGAGTAAGCGGTCAGCGCTACGGTCTTTTGGGGAAGACGACTTATTTGGTTCAATATTATTGCGGTGATCAGACGTCCTCTATCCCAGAAGTCACGGTAGTTTATTTCATTGATCTGTCTTTCAGATCTAATTTTTTTTCTAACATAACCATTTTAAATTGAAACACAAAGAAAACAGTTCGTTCATTTTCCGTCACTGGAATATAAATGACGGCAAAGTATTTGATGAAGTTTCGTATATTAAAATGTGATCAGTGGGAAGATTGAAGACTGGCAACAAAATTGTGAATCCAGTCAACATAGATGGGTTGAAACTTTTTAATACTTCGCATATAAATACCTTCAAAAAACATGAAACGTGAAAAAGCCCAATTAAAAATCGAAGCAATGGAAATCTGCATTTGTATCGAATACAATTTTGACATGTATTGTATACAATTTTATGAATTCTTGGAACATACACCTGATTTATTAAAAAAAAAAGTACATTCAAGTGAAAAATGTCAAAACTGAATATTTTTTAATCATGACATTTCTGACTTGTCCTTTATATTTTCGAAGAAAATATGTTCATATTATGGACCAGATGGGAAATTTTGTGTTAAAACACTTTTTGGATCCACTGTACGTTCTGTAGGAAAAAGAAGCTTAAAAATGATCTTTTGAAAAATAATCGGACTAGTTCTTGGGTGATCAGAGATTAATTTATCATTGTTAAAATGTCAAATAGAGCTCGTAGATGCGTAAACTATTGTTGCATCCAGGCAATAAGTGAACCGTTAAATCCCACGAATTGTAGGACTTGTTTGGAAAAGCGTCTTTATGTTTCATGATGACGGCAATAAGCATGCATAATATATGCGGCTCTATACAACAGTAGCAGGTTTCGCCACGAATGAAACAGGGTGAAATCTAAGCATTATTTCCAAGGTGCTCATAAACGAAAGCTGACATACCAGAACTAGAGGAGACGGCTTGTTAAGTTCCCTGGAATGCTGTGCTCCAGCATCTCCAGAGAAATACCTTCGATACTTGCAGAGATTGTTACGTCGAAGGTAACTAATACTCACAAGGGACATCACCAAGCTAGTACGCGCTGATTGTGATGAGACTTCATATACAAGTAGAGCACCGATAAATATTCAACACATATTACCTTTGGTTGCTCGCTTTTACATTTACGTCGCGGAAAGTTACACGCGAAAAATCGATTTCGAATGCAAGCAGAGCAACGGAGACGGAAGAAAATATTCAATTTAAATGATTTTTCTTTTCATAGCGCACAAATGTTTATACATTCATAGGGGAACGGCGTATGAACTGATCGATCCGCTTTTTATCAATATTGTGTAAATTTATATATTCCGCTGGAAAATTAACGTAAAGTACAAATGAAAATGCAACGAAGCATTGAACAAAAATGTTCTAGTTTTTATTTAATGAGAAACGTATCTGGTTATAAAAAATGGTTGAAAGTATAAATTGAAAAAATTACAAAATTCATTTATTCTATTTAATTTATTTAACGTTACGTTCTACTTTAAGATATTGCTAATCAGATTGAAATTTATAATTTGCAATATGTATATACTGCAATTTCGAATTAAATGTCCAATTGATGAAGAATTCATGAGATCATTAATATGAGCTACAGAATTCATCGTGTGGTCCAAAACATCCCCTATTTTAAATTACAAATGCTCAATAGTCTGTACAATAATATTAAAATGCAAATATTTCTTTTAATTAGCCACTCGGCGATTATATTAAAATTCACTGGACCCTTCAAAATTCGAATTTGTTTATAAAAGAATAAGCGTAAATTTTTGTAAAATAAAGTTCCACTTTCGAGAGCCACCCTGAATTATACCTTCAGGAAGCATGGGAATAGTGACATAATTTTCTTTCGAATGTACGTATGTATTAATCTGTTTCGCCTAATTCCTTGGCCCCGCAAATGCCCGAGGCTGGCACGCCTAAGTTACGTAGCAGTCGGCGAATTAAAGTATGCAAACACAGCCAATCGCGATGAAGGAATTTGATATCGTGTGAAAGATCGTGCCAAAGCAACGCGGAGAGTCACCTAATTGGAATTGATGGGTTCCACAAACGACGTGCATCCCGGAACTTTATCGATCTAAATAGTGTCGGCGGTACCGTTTCCAATTAGTTATTTCACCGAGTTTCTCGGCTTACCGCGATTCGTCCTACCAGCTAAACTGTTCGCAGAAAGCTCTGATTCCGACCGCTTAGTTACTGAAAACGCTCGAAACAGCAAGCGACTAAACGTGTCCGATAGCCAGGTGTGCCTAAGTAAATTGCCTTTTTCACCCCCATCTAAACCTAAGTTAAATCACCTTTACCACGTAGACTCGACGATATATCCTGAAAACAACGAAATATTCCTCCTCTGTCTCTCAAAATATCATTTCGAAACGATTACCAGCATCTATCCGACCAGCACTTTTTCTCTGTTCATCTCCGGTCTAATAAATTATGATTTCACCTTTCGTTGATTTTCGTGATTTATTTTAATGCGTTTCGATATGACTCCTTAGTTTTGAATGAATCGAATAAATTCATTTCCTCCATAAAACCAGAGGAATTCGTCATATAAGCTAAATAAAGAGAAAAAGGACTTTCATTGAAAATTTAGAAATTTTTAGTTGAGAATTATCGTTTCTGTACTGCTATAATGTCGACATTCCTCCTCAAAGGGTTAAAAATACTAGAATCATTTCTCTAGAATCAACATTAAATCATAATTTTCCTGAGTTCACATTTAGTTCATCCTGTTTGATATATTTTTGATACTTTAAAAACAGACGATATAAATAACACGGAATCTGTGTTAAACTAAACGTGTCAGAAGCCCCGTGAATAAGAGGATAACCGGTGTTACAAAATAAAACCTACCTGTAGAATGTCCTGACATGAATAGTAATGTACGAAGTGGAAAGTGTTCGTATGAATTATATGTACTGTTAAAAATATTTTTTAATTATCATAATACAGAGTTTTATTTTCCAGATTTAATTGCCTCTCCTACTGCAATATCTGACTAATTGCACAATATTGTTTGTACTGCACGCAGTTGTATTTTAACTAATTTAAATTCCACTATAAAAAAGGTATGTCGTTGCACGTCTGTGTAAAATGATGTATTTATATTATGCAAAATCTGTGGATATTACAGTTAGACCGGGGCTGCATTTTTTACTTATCATTGAATATAATATAACAATACGCAAATTAAGATTTGTCATAAATGCATAAAATTCGCAGGCTAATTGTAATATGTTCTGGAATGAAGTATATGTATAAAACAATATATCTGAAACAGCACGTAATATTTTCCAATCTTCATGAACATTTCAATGTTCCCACACTTTATACGCAAAAAATTCGCTGTTTTAATATTCATGCCACATCAATTTCTCACGGAACTCCCAAGTTCCGAAGTTCACAAAGTCATGGAAGTGTGCGAAACCATTTAGTTCGAAAGAGAGGAGTCAGATGCTCAAAGAAAGCAAACATAACTTTGATGAGGGATCACAGGGAAATAACTCCGGATATAAACTTTCCGATTTCACTTGACGAAATTTTTGTTCAACCGTTTTAATGCATAAAAACTCGCGATAGATCAGTAACTCAGCTCGTTTCCTTTGATAATATCTATTTCCTGTAACTTTAGGTGCGTGTAAAACGAGACGCTTTATTTCTCGTCGATACGTTACAGCAAGAACGGTGTAATAAATGTTCTTGCCTCTGTATTATCAGTGGTTAGCAGATTTTTATACGTTTGTTGGAGCCCTGGTCCTACAATATACGATTCTCTCTCTCTCAGAGAAGTGTTCAGTAAAATTTAATAAAGCTATAACTTTATTTTAAACTCCACAGAATCTCTCTTATTCAAACGAAGTCATTCCTTTTTCCAAGGTATAATACCTACATATAGTGTAGGAAAGAGATTCCCCATGCATATTTCAGTATAATAGGACATATTTCAGTATTTGTTAAAATGATTGAGACCTGTTTTACTATTGATCCTAGAATATCTGTCTCTGTTATTGATAAACTTTTAAAACTTTCATTTCTAGAAACTTTTTCTTATCTGTTATATTTTATAATATTCAAAACTCTTCAGGTCTACTATACCTAAGAGAATACTAATTAACAAAATTTCAAATTGAAGTATCTTTAAGTCAGAAACGAGTCTCCTAAGGACATGCAAATATACAGTGAATGATCAAATTATTAGAGCGAGAGTACGTAATGAATAGACTGAGGATTTTCTGCATTTGTGGTGAAAATGGGGACGTAAAATTTACAATCGTTAAAACATTAAAAAAATTTTAGAATATCAATGTACTTTGAATTTAGCAAAGTTATTAATACTGAACCTATACCAAGCCTTAAAAGTAACTGGTACATGTTCCCTTATAAAAATAACAAGATTGATTTTATTTAGACTTTGTGCGGCTCCTATTGTAATACGTGCTTTACTAAAGAGAGAGAGAGAAAGAGAGAGATATCTATACAACCACTTCTTATGAAATCATTTTTATTATTTGAATAGTTATAAAATAAAAAGTAAATTTATTACTTGACTGTTTTAAAAAGTTGTCAACTCGCACGAACGGTTGTAACAATTAGATCACTCAGTATAACGTGAACGTGCTCTACGATTTGTGAAAACTCGGGTGATCGACTTACTTGCCATTTCATGGGATTCGTGTTAATCTGACACATATAGACGCCTTCGTCCTCCTGTTGCACGCCCTTTATGTGGAGATTCCACATCGTATGATCACTATGGGACACTGAGATCCTCTTGTTATGAGTTATTACGTGCTCGTGGATCGCCTGGATTGCCTTAGTGTCCGCTTTCACCCAGCCGACCTGTCAAGGACATTCCTGTTAGAAAAATTGCACCACGTCCTGATAAATTCGTCGTGAAACTCGCAACAATAACCAGCAGAGCGGTCGAGTACCGTGAAAACAAAGTGGAGATTGTGGTGTTTCTACGAAATAAGAGCTAGGAAATGAGTCTCGGAATCACAATTTCGTGGCAAGGACATTTCCATAACAGCTCTCTAGCATTTTGTATGACTCATATTTATTCGAGCACATTTTCTAAAGCTTCTTTATTATCGACTCAGATTAAGAAGTTGTAAATAGCAACTTTCCATAGAAAATAGAATCTATATAATTCCTGTGGATCTGTAGATGATAAGAAGCACGCAGAAGGACGCATCTGCGTTTATAGAAGTTCGTTATATCAATTACCTCATCGTGTTGTATCACTTTTTCGTCGAATCGTATAATATTACATTGAGAAGAGTTGAGAGCTTTGGTCGCCTGAGTGGAAGTTTAACCAAAGAATGATTTCCCCAGCAATCTAGACGGCGGCAGTAAGTAAAATGTCTTCGATAGGCGGGAGAATTATCCTTACTATTTCGCGAGCGGCTAAGTCGAGGAACCGCGGGGTCGAGTCTTTCTAAGGTTAATCGTTGGTAGATTTTCAAAGCGACAGGTTCAATTTAGCGAGCAATTTAGTGGAAAACCGCGCGCGCAGGCTGAGCCTCTTAGCGAAAGCGTAAGGTCCTTCGGTCAGGCCGAGGGGGCTAATGAGACAGCACAGTACAAGGAGGGAACGAGAACGATCACAGGTCAGAGACGTGTTCATAGATTTCGAGGCCAGGGAGCCACCGCAATTTCCCTATAGACAGGTCGAATACGGAATACAAATAAGCCGGATGCCTAGTCCCCCTCTAGCTTCTAGGGGTGTACAAGGGGGAACGTAGGGGGAACGTAGGGGGAACGTAGGGGGATGAACACGCGGAGGGGAATGGCACGTATAGGCGGAGCGCGTACGCGTCTTCTATCTCCTTGGCCAAAACTTCGCTGCGCGATATTTGCATTTTCCTTCGAATATTCCAAATCTCGTGAAGTCACAGAAGCGGCACCACCGTCGTCGGAGACCCGGAAACGCTTGTATTAATAGGAAAGGGGTTATCGGGTGTGCTCGCCCCGGCTGTTGTAATGGTGTTCGGAATTGTTTTCGCAGAGTGGCTCTTGCATTCGGGAAGGTGTAATTGAAATTTATTCGTACGTGGCCTGTGATCGATTGTAGCCGCGTTCGACTCGATAGAAGCGATCCATTCGATTTTATGGTACGCTGCGCTTTTATTGCTAAATTGTGATAATGAGGGCCAGTCGACACTCTTTCCTCGCGAGGCTCATTGTCATTCCTTAATACGCCCTCCTTAATGCGCTGATTCCGGTCGACTGAGAAACGAGAATCATGGGCCACGGCGCATCTTAAATCATGCGTGTTTGATCCCAGATCTATGAAGCGGTGAAAGAGTATGAAGCTGATCTTTTTATATGTGTCAGAAAATTACTTATTGGCGATAGCATTATGTGATGTTTAAAAACTACAAAATGGGTATGACAATTTTATAAACGTGAACGACAAAAAATTCAATTTTTACCTTAATAAAATGTAGTTGGAAATTCCTATATTAACCAACTCTTGATTGCATATTAGTATGAAAAGAAAAAGTAATTACGACTTGATTAAGAGCTGGACATTTCAAAATTATGCATAACTATATCGTTTAAAAAGTCTGGAAAGCTAAAGGGACAATTGTTAGCGTCATTAAAATTAAGAAGTTATTAAGATGCCAGACTGCTGTAATGCCATCCAATCTGCTGCTTTAACGATGTAATTAAATCAGTTTAGATTGGTATTGTAAGAAACAATGAGCATAATACAAAGTTGAATTTTCTACTGAACGAGGATCATGCAAATCAGAAATAGGCATTGGCAAATATAATGTGTGATTTATAGTTATAAATATTAAAAATTAGAATGTGGATTTTCTTGAATTTATTATTTACGACGAAGTTCTTATTTCATTATTTAGTACCTTTTTCTGTAGAAAGAAAATTTTATATCTGTTCTTTTCCGAGCTCAAAAGGAAAGCAATATCAGGGAGCAACTCGTTTAAGTATTTTTCTTGTACTCATTGAGAAAGTTTTCCACAAGTTTCTAGTTCCAGAACGTCAAATCGTAAACATCGTTATGCAAAAGAAACCTACACTACTTCCAAACTCTAGGATTATACTTCTAATGTGTGCAGGAGTGGAATATGAGTTTATGAAAGTATGAATGCAAACACGTGAATAGATGTGATCCTATATTTCATTTTTGGAATATTTTACGATAGAGATAATGTACATTGATCTTGAAGACATTTACGGTTAATTAGATAGCTCAAAAAATATAAGATGTAAAAAATCGTTGAACTGCATTCACTGCATATGTAGTAGAATTATAATATAGAATATTAATAAAGGGCATTTAATAGCACTTAATTGTAAGATCAAAATATTATTATTTCGTAATTGCTTACCAAAATTCCGATTTCTATAAACTAATTTATGAAAATCGAATTTATATGGAATCTTCTTCCGTCTATATTATCGTATATCCATAACATATATATGGATTATCACGCGTATTCAATTTGGAACACATATTTAATTTCACACAACAAAGACACGAATTCGATACCAAAGTATACGTAATCCCGCTAAATAAACGAATCGTCAAATAATATGGCGTATTAATTTTCTCGTCGAAATGGTGAATTGCAAACATATGTAAGTTCTCGTTAAAACGTTCATTGTTTCCAACGATTTTCACCACATTACCACCAGCAAGACCGACAAAATGTTATTAATTAATTTAGCAATGCTGATCACATAATAAATGTAAAATATACTCTAATGAAACATACTTATCTTAAACCATTCATTTTAACCGATATTAACCTCTCGCCAGATGAAGGTATATGAAATTGATGCACATACAGTTTCTCTGTTCAATAACATGCAAAATTTGTTTTTTATGCCATATTAATTGGCTATTACTATTTATTGAAATAAGAAAATCCACGCTTTAATTTGTTAGTAGAAATTATACACAAATCACAGCTAATATAGTGCAAGATCAGACAATTATTTATCATTAAACATTTTTTCACACGTAACTTAATAATAAAACTGCTTCAAAAAATAATTAAAATACATAAGGGGTAGTCTAGATGGCATATACGACAATTTTGAATATTTCAATAAAATGTATCATCGATCTTTTTTAATATCCCAAATATTGTATGAGTTGCAAATGATTAAAATTTATTTTTCTACGTAAAATCCGATTTTTTCATTTCAGACGTTTCAATTTTTGTCAGCAATGTAGGTAGCAGAATGTAACCAAAATTTGTTAATATTTTTCTAAGAGCTATTTTATATCACTGTAAAAACTCGGAAATTTTTACTCATTAATTATCTTTTAAAAAAATTCTCGAAAACAGCAGATTTTTAGATAGCTAAGGTGGGTTAGATCTGGGTTAGGTTTAAGGCTTTACACAATCTCGTTCTCCGAGGAAAATGTCCTTAATGCTTAAACAAATCCCGGATCACGAAGGGTTAATGATTAAATGGAAATTATAGCTAGCCAGTGGGATACTTGGGGGAAAAGTTTGCAGTCGCGCCACCCTCCGAGCGATGTCATGCTCGAACTTTTCTTTTCGTCGGTGGAGAACGTTAATGCGTCGGACAATGATAACGACATTTCGCAACGATACGACACAGAGCTGTAAATAACATAATTGGCCGGCAGAATGGTTGGAGATTGGTTGGACAGGGGCTATTGAATTACGAAATAATCCGGTTGAGATTGCGAGTCCGCGCTTCATTTGCGTCCGTCGGTCCTCTCCACCTCCGAAGATTCGCCGTCTCGGCGTTAAACTTTAAATGAAAAATTAGCAACAGTCGCTCGTTATCACTTTACTCGCGCGTAATGTCATTAGACGCTCGTAACCGGATTATTTATCTCTTTATAGCCGTGCCAAAGCGATCTTAACGAGAGCAAGCGGGCTTATTACAACACAACTCTTCTCACGTTCTCAGGGATGAAGGGCTGACGGGGGTTCGTTTGCTTTTCAAGGTGAATCTGCGGATCGGCGACCTACTCTTCGATTTCGATGAATTTCGAATATGTTTATCATCGTTARTGTACGATCTTTTTAATCATTTTATCTTTTTATCATTGCTGTAGGATAAGGGCTTCACACGAACGAATATGTTCTTCATTTCTCTTTCATAAAATAGTGAGGAACAATCCTACAGCAATTTTTAAGGAGCCGTTGTAATGTCTTCAGATCTGTGGCAGTTTTATTTACGAGAAAAATTTTTGAAGACGTCGAATCCGGAGGGTAGGTGGCTGCTCTGCAGCTGTACGGCTTTTGGATTTTCATGGTCCCGAGGCTCCTTTTTCTGTCGCCTTTTTTTCTTGGTCACACCGGAGAAATTGAAACACGTGTTACGAGCGCTCAGTTACGGGGCACCGTTGAAAATTCCCCGGAAATTACCGGATAAAACGTTGCGCCCGTTTCGATCCGGGGCAAGTATGAATTCGCTCGAGCGCTCGTTTCCATTTATATGCGAAAACAACGATATCAAATGTTCCTATTATTGAAGATAATAAGCCCTGTCCCGGGCCGAATGGCTAATAACTATGCTTTTTAATAACAGCGAATGAGCCGAGTAAGTTACACTCTCGCCAGCCCTTATAACGTTTCATCAAGGAATTTGCTCTGCCTCCGGCGGAGGTAAGCTGTTAACAGTAGTAAACCAGTCGGAAAAAAGTTTGTACACGCGTACATTCTCTAAACACACGATTTGCTAATATCGTTCTGTTATGATCTTGCTCGTTAATGATGTCAGTCTGCGCGCCTCTTCGCCTGCCTTGCTGTTAGCTACGCAAATATTGATATTTGAATGAACAGTCGCGGACAAATTAATAATGTAATCGCCTTTAAAGTAAATATTGATCGAGACCCTTAAAATAAGGCGTGTTCAATTTGAAATTTGATGGAGTGGCTCCAGTGTGTGTATTTGTTTTTTATTTATCTTTAAATTTTGTATGTAATTTCAGTCTGCAAAGTGCAAAATAACTATTAATCATCATTTCAATATCTTTATATTATTATGAAGATATGTGTATGTTTACTACAGAATTGGTTTCTCAACATAATTAGTTTAACTTTTTGTAACAGCAGTGACATATTGATTAGCGAATTAAAAATGATTTGGTTTTATAATTGTGCAATGAAAATTTGTTATTTAGCCATGATACTTTTCAAGATGTACCGGTGGATTTTCAACGCCAATTTTAAGGGCTGTTTTCACTCAAACACTGGGTATGCTATTCCTGTATGTACAAGTTTAATCAAAATCGATGGATGTCACTTCGGAATGGTCCTTCATCAATCAAAACGCGATATAATACTATTTTTCAACTCTGCTGTTGAACTGTACATTCGAAATAGTGTTTATAAAACAGGTACAGTGTGTGATCAAATTATTAAAGCTATAGTGTGAAAAACATATTTATCTTCCACGTGACAAAAACTGTTGCGCACACAGTGAATATTTCACTAAAAAATGAAAAATATATGCAGCTAGGATTATATTTAAAATTAATTGCTTCAATGAAAACACGTTAGTTTGTGCGAATAGCTCCAATAATTTTATCAGCCACTGTATATTATTAATAATTCTCTATAAATATATAATTTAATATATGAAACCAATTTTACCGAAATGTGTACGAATCAAAACAAAAAATATCACAGAATAACAAGCTGAAAGCAATGCAAACAATTTTGACTGAAAGCTACGCAGAATGCGGCAAGATTAATTAAACATCTCGTTTATTCATTGAAAACTGGGAATAACAAAATACTGTATTCATTCCATTCTTTAAACCTCTTTTTAATTGAAAGCATTGTTTAGGTAGCGAATATCCTTCGCTTAATAGCCGTAGCAGTTGAAGAAGCGACGTAAAACAATCAAACAAAAGGAAGCGTATATCCTGATACACGACAGCTCACGATAAAAGTTTGCTTTTCGCAAGTTGCAACACAGTGTTAAGTTGGCTAGCATAATCCTGAAACATAACTCCCTATTCGTGGTCTGGTCTCGGTTCAATATCGAAAGGATAGCGAATTTGTGTCTGACCTAAGCTAAGTTTTAACTCGGTTCAAAGCAAATAAGCTTTCGCAGATTGGAAGTAACCGGTTACGTCATAATGAAAGAGCACAGAGCTATGGCAGCTCGAAGTTAGGTAACGCGATTTCGCTGTGCCGAAGAAAAATGTGCACATGTGAAAATAATAATTTTCTTGTTCATGAATAAATTATACAGTAGCAATATGAGGTATTGTTTAGTTATATTTTGAAGATTGATGAGCTTGCCCGTAATTTTTGTACCAATCTCCACCAATCAAAGTGGAAACTTGGGATTTTTTGGATTGCTATTCGTCGCAGCCATAACTTCCACCCTGCTTTGCCTACACCGGGGCGCGCACAGTGACGTGTAAGGAAATTGTGTTCATGGCCGCGGATATGAAATCTAATACGACAAGGGGACCGGTTTTATTTTTCTGGCCAAACACGAGGACGAGTCGGGAGAAAGGATATCAAATCAAGAGGAGTGTATGTGAATTTAGCGGAGTACGCTGTTCGAGAAATCACTCTTACCAAGAAAACAGCTCGCTCTTGCCCGAAAATGAAAAACACCTCTTTATCGTCGACATTGAAAATTCTCCGATTTTATATTTATCTCTCTCTCTCTATTTCACATTGCTTTGATTAATCTCGGACTATTCCAATACAACTGCAGTGTTACTTCTGGATTTATTGAAAATGAAGATACAACATTTTTGCAGGAAACACACGTGTAATGAACTAGCAATGTTGATAATTGAAAATTAATTTTTATAACGAAGGGACCATTTCCAATTTCCATTTGCAAATCAATGAAACACTGTTACTGAAACTGATATTCATATACTTTTGTATTGTGTGTAATTTTTTATATAATTCTTATCTCGATACTGTTCTGTAGAGGCAATTTTTAATTATTAAAATTTCGAATATTCGTATTCGTCCATATTCGAACATTCATTAATGTGTAGATAATTTCATAGTAATCATCGACAATTATATAATTCTATGAATTAGGTGTGTCTATAATACCAAAAACAGATGTTTTCGAAAATGTGTTGTTGTACACAGACTCCAATATTCTTGAAAGGAGTATTAATCTATTATTATAACTTTCAAAAGTTCTTGTGTATGAGATACTTATCACAGTCTTTGTATTCGAAATTCGTCGATAATGAAGTGGAAATTAATTTCGAATCAATCACAGCAAAAAGACGATTAATAATTGCCCGTCGATAAAGTGTTAATATCGCGAGAAGAAGGCAATATATTCCGCATCGGGATGGAGCGTATCAGCAAAAGATGGAAGAGCTATTTGTCGCGTACTAAGAACTAGCTCTTCTTGTCACGAAATTAAATGTGCCTCGCTTCTGTCAATCCCCTTCTCTCGAATCACTTTTGTTTTCCCTTGTAATTTGAAACGTGACCGTAGACCACCACAAATTGTAATAGCTCCACCACATTTTTTCGCATTGTGAATCGCAACACGTTTTTCGCGTTGTTATACTCAGCTTGACGTTTCGTACAATTGCTCGGGAATAATGCAATATCAGACAGGAACGGTAGAAGCAACGAGTAATGATCTTCTCGTGATACACGGAGCGGCTTTTTTGCGTAAAATGTAGCATAATATCGGTACCGCATATGACGGTATAATGGTGTTTTCACACACAAAATTTGTAATCGCGAGTTTCTTTTAAATTCGTTCGTTGCGAAGCAAAATATGACTGCAAAGAGCCTGAATGTACCAATGAATATACCACCATGTGATATTTCATTAATTCAGCATGCATTCATTTCTTGGGAAGCTCAGTATATTAAAGTTTGTTGAATGTTGCGTGTTTTATACAAGATGTATGTGTAGTAATTCAAACATTTAAAGTTCAACAAAGAGACACTAAAAATACTGAATAATAATACCAAATAATAAATAACAATACTAAAGATTATATTACATATATACTAATAATTATACTATATATCATAAATAGATATAATTATATTATACATACATTAAAAACATATTTAGCTAATAATTCTAAAACCAACCCTGAAAAGGTTCAGTATTTTCTCCACAATACCGACCAATTTTTTAAACATTTCTTTTTCATATTATGTAGAACACTAATTATTATAATTCCTTTAAAAAAATCAGGTCGTTTGGTACAATTATAAAAAAGTTATTCAATTGTAAGGGGCGTACGAATACTTTTTCCACTCACTGCGTATAGGAATTTCACCAAAAAATTCTGCATTATGAACATAAAAAAATAATCACTATACCGTTGTACAATCTCTTATCAATTTTGACAGAAACGTCCATGTTGACAGAGCTGTGGCGCAGTGTACTTGTACAGTATACAAACGAGAAAAAAACTGTCGAACGAGCAAGAGCGTTGCCAGAGAAATGTCCATGCCTCCTGTATCCTTCCCGGGAAGAATTTGGTACGTCAGCGGTCGATGAATTTTCATAGGGGAAACTTACCCTGTAACCCCCCAAATGTTTGACCAGACACGTAAAAGTTGCGTCCCTTCCGAGCGGCACCGTTAGATTCGTGATAGGGCCAGCGAATTCGGGTGGGAAAGCACCGCCTGAAACAGATACCCATGCACGTGAAAAACTCCTCCGATTTGCATATCTTGCTCGCAGCAATTTCGCGACATGACATTCATTTACTAAACGGGACGCACTTGATACCAGGGATGCCTGTGCACAGCGCACGCGAGGGGAGAGGGAGAAAGGGCTTTGTCATTTTTGGGATAACGACGATCTGTTGCCGACCAGACAGTTGAAAAACCGATTATGCGGACTCCGCTATTTACGGACATTTTATCGTACTACCATAAACGTCCATTATCGGTATGGCAATAAGCGAAATGATATTCCTCATTTTAAAAAATCGAAACAACTTCGGAACCATGGAAACTGACAGCTGAATGTGTCCCTGATACGCTGAAGTTATTTCATTCGCTGCTGGATATGATTTAATTAAATTCTAGAATAATAAAACATTCTATAATAATAATGATAAAAATTCTATAAAATTCAATCAATCCAGCCGATGAAATATGAACTGAAATGTTAATTGTAAAAAATGTGATTATTCTGAGATGTAATCACACAAACTTTGATTAAACGCAAGATTATTACCAGACTGCAGATCTTTATGCTAAATAAAAATATTCTGTACCAATTGCAAAAAGCGGGAGTGAAGTAGATTTCTTCTCTTAATCATTTCGATGGTTTGATAATATTATTTATAACAGTGTTTTGAAATCACTAAGTATCAAGCGAAAATGTCGCAATATCTTAAAAGTTGGCGATGTCAAATTCTTTTCATTAGGACTACTTCATTAATGGCTACTTTCGTTTGGCTGCAAGTGCGCCACTTTGGTTAGCAGGTATATGAAATGCTTTACATTTTAAGTACTCGTGGATAGACCATTTAAAGTTGAAAGTTTCTTCTGGTAATACTGCAACCACACGTAGTTTTCTAGTGATCGGAGATACTTTAGAGCTTTGTCGTAGGCCACATTGGACTGATTTAATGAAACCGGGATTGAAAATAAAAATGAAGCTGCAGGTGAACGTCGTTCGATGCAATATCGACGATGCAGGACCTTCAGCCGTCTTTTCGCTGTGTACTTCGGAAAGGGAAAAAGCAATTACGGCTGCAACGTTTCTGTTTCTTCTGTGTACTTCTTTCCCCAGGTGAAATGCGTGTTCTAATTATTTTTTAAATAATTGAAGCTGTAATGAATACGCAAGGTCTTTAAATGGACTACCTGTTTATTTCCAAGTGGACATACTTGCACTATTCTACTTCAGATTTACTTATATTTTAAAGCCATACTTCAGGACAATAATGTATTACAATAATAAATGCAATAATGTCTATATTAAAACTATGAAATATGTATGTATGACAGAGAGAAGAGTATAAATTCATCTTTCATATTTGGATGACACAATTCTCTTTGTTAACCTTTAAAAATTCATTTCTTACTAAATTTCATTAGAATTCATAAGATCTAGGAAAATTAAAGAAGTAATTACTTTGATAAATTTTAGCTCTACAGTTTCGGTTTTATGAACTAAATAAATTTGATTTTATCATATGTTTTTGGATGTGGTAGTGTAAGCAAGAATGGATAGTTACAGTGTTTCAAAATTTGAAAAATTCTCAAACAGTGTGAGAATATCTACAGTTTAATAAAATAACATGCCGGAAAATCCGAGGCCCGATAGCATCCGGTAATTACCAGTTAACGAACGCCGAGCCGTGACGCTGTGTCCGTAAATAGTAGTTCAATGATTCGTTGTTTCGCGAGCCCTATTAATTGAATTAAAATGACAGGGCTCGTGCGGGGTGTTTCCTGTCGGAGGCTGTGTTTTCAATTTCTTTGTAACCGGAGAGCTCCGTTACACACGATACGCAAAATAGACACGGGAAATATAATACTTGAAGATCGATACTTCGCTGCCGTTGTTCACCACTAGAATAACATTCGAGCGAGCGTATTATATTTCGTTGTTCGTGCCACTGCCAAATTATTCTGATACTTGTCACGATCTAGTGCCTACTACTCTATTTCTTTTTTTATCCTTCGTTTGTTTGTTCGTTTTTTTTTTTTTTTTTGGATTTAATACAAAGACTGGCAGACGTTTCAAATATTTTTCATGCAGAAACGATGACGCTGCGCCACCCCTCCTAGCCCGCGCGCGGCGCGCATTTATTCGTGCGGATACATTAGCCTTACCTTCCACTCTGGAATGCACTGAATAATTTTTGTGATCGCGACTCTGTTGTTCACATCGACCGTCTCGGCTTAAAATATGTATAAGTTTTTTCCCCGGCAAATCCGTCGGAAGGAGGGAGCCACAATGGAAAATGTCGAAGTCATGGTGACCGTACCCCCGCCCACACAATACCGTGTGGTTTCCACAATGTGGCACGATTTCGATGGAGAACGTACGATGGCAGCTCGAATTATCAGGGGATTTGAAATAAATGTAGATGCAATCAGTCACAAAACTATAAAACATTTAAGTAAATTAATAAAAAGTGTACATTAGTAAGAACTATTTTTCTTCCTTTATTTCTCTAATTTTATTGCTTAAGTCGTATCGTATAACACTTAATCTTGCTAATAAATCAATAAATTTTTGTGGAGGTATTCTGGTTTCGAACTTTCAAAAAATCTACATTTCAACATTTTATTCGAGTAAGTAAGTGTTATTAAATGCGTGTTAAAAATTCCTACTCTGTCCTACTTTATTGCATGCTTCCCTATTCTCAAAAGAGAACGAAATTTTCTCTTTTGAAACTATGGTGAACGTATGTTGAAATGAGAAAGAACGTTTACAAAATCTGTTGTAATCGCGAAAAAAGAAAGGGTATGATAATCCGTCGTTTTTAAGCTGCTCTCGGCGATCCCCATGGAAACTTTAAAACTTTGAAAATATAAACTTTTCTACACTATACATTTATTAGTTCACTAGAAAAAGAAACTTTTTTCGCCTGGCTAGTATTTTTTAGATTTCAAGATTTCCCATCAACCCGTATAAAATCGAAAGCACCGAATGCATTTTTTAGGAAAAAATCGTTAGTCGTCGAAAGAGTGACCAAATATTTTTGGACGGCAGTGTATTAACATCGCATCAACTGTATTTTAGGTGCTTTCAGATGACTTAGGACTTAGGATAAGTCGTATAAGTGCGCTGCCGTCCATAATTTCTAGGACAGTTATGAGAGCTGATGTGAACCTGAAATATTGTTAGAAAATTATTGAAGCTTCATAATTCTTATGTGGAATGATAGTTTCGAYTAAAATGAATTTAATTAACGTTATGTAACAAACATTATCGAGTAAGCACAATGAAACGATATAACAGAATTTTAATGYATTATCTATTATAATCAATTTTGTAACTAGACTGCAGATGTTGYATTTATGGCTGTGTGAATTGGTAAAACACAAAGAAATGTATGTAGAAATGTAAGCCTACTCGTTTTTGTCATAAGTGTACAACATCTGTAGTCTAGTCATAAAATTAAGACCCGCATTTTATAATATAATCGACACATTAAAATTCTATCACAGTGACTGTAAAGATCGATTTAAGTTCAGCGCTATTCAGAAAAGTGTACAAGTTTTTCATTCAGGAATGAGTTTCATCATTCACCCTTCGCATCCAGCCCTTGGTACATGTCCATAAGAAAAACTTCATCTCGTCACAACGGATGCTTCGTAACATACTTGCTTCAACTATACATCGAACTTCACGTTTCGTTCTCGAGGCACAGCGCGCAAAGGTAATTTAATACGAAATAATAAACGAGACGCGTCCGTACAATGTCTGTAATATCAAACGCCTTCCCTTTCATACAAATTAAATAGTGCTCCATTACTTCTAACCGTTCTTCATTATAATCTGCACGGATGAAATTTCACGTTCCTCTCGATTTTATATATTGTCACCTCTTTATAAGCCGCAACGTGTTGGTGTACAGAACTTTCTATAGATTAATGGATGGGACTTTGAATTAAAATTGTCTACGTCTTTGTTTCTCAATTTTTTATACTGGAATTGTGCATATCAACTCTTCAATCTCATCTGTATACAGTTAGGAGCAAAACTGATCACTCACGCGTTAAATCAGAATAACTTTCTTATGAATGGACCAAACGACTTCAATTTCTCTGTTAGGCTAGAAGAATTAGTTTAGTAGTCGATTTTTACGACTTTTTTAGCTGGGCCAATAACGAAAATTTAAAACATGCGTTTGGTCAACTTGTATAAATTATATACGCTCCGGAAATTTCATTGAAATTGGTTAATTGGTTTACGAGTTATAAACGATCAAATGTGGTAAAAATTGCAATTTTCAAGATTTTCGGCCTTTTTACCACTTTTGATCGTTTATAACTTCGTATACGAGGAAGCTGTCGAGACTTATGGTCTTGACATGCTTCAAGGTCATCAAAATCGAATTTCATTATGATCGTAACTATGTCGTGTTTGGTGTCATTCTAATCAGAAAAACAAGATGAAAGCGATGGTAAAAGTTTCATTGACGAAAAACCAAAAAGAAGGAATTCTGATTTTCGAATGCAAAAGGCAGGCACGAGTACTTCGATGTTTGCCGAACGCCCGAACCTGGATCCCTCTTTCTTTTTCAATCGCTATATCCTCCTCTACGTTCGGCATACTACACAGAATATAGCATCTCTACTGAAACTGTCGCTCGGTAGACTCGACGCGCAACGATACGACAGTTACGGGGATACTACTGTACCAACGACTCGTATTATAACCCAATTGATACCACGAGTTTGCATTTTCGCATGCTATCCCCATTATTTCCTTTCAATTCGTTGTTCACTAATTGTCAGTGGATTTAATCGTTTTTTTCTCGCGAAATGAAGTTCTCTGTCGCTGTCGCGGCGCAGACGATTAATTGTATCGAATTCATTGATCAATCACGTCGTTTCGCAAGCGACGTGCATCAACAATAATCTAATACGAGTCGGAAACGGTTGCGAGAGTCCCTGTCCATCGGAATCCCGATAATACGCAGTAGTAGTATAACAGGTTCCCCCCAAAAAAAGCGTTCATCGACGATTTTCCGCGAACGGAGCGTAACAATCGCCGATGCAGGAGATACACGAAGTCACTTCACTTGAAAAATTTTTTCTGTCTGCAGCCCGACCGACAGGTATACCTGATCTGCGTAATGAAACGTTTTCGCGTTTTCACGAGTGGTCTCCGCCATTTAGTAGCAGCGACGCCAGATATGGTTTTTAGTCCGACAATGAGCTTCTTGTTAACGGAATGGAGCAGATCAAAGGTTAGAGTACATCGCAAATAATGGAACGCGTGTTCTGCACGTCAAAGGAAATATCAATTCGGTTGATACCAATGGGACCCTGCACGAAACTATTTGCGTTGATGTTTTCTTTTTTGTTTATCCACTGGGACGGAAACTTTTCGTTCGATGTTGGATTGCAAATGAACGCTCATTTTGGCGCACCGGTTGTACGATTATACGATGACAGCGGAGAGCCGTCAGCAAACATGCAGCGGCGGACACGTGCAATTGTGCAGTAATGCCTCGATATATGTGGAAACTTCGGGACCAAGCACTCACCACTTGAAATTGATTTGTGATTTTAAATATTATGAACATGCTATTTTTAGAAATGTGTAGGAATTTTCAATTTTTCAAAGACTATTAAATAATCATACAATTTGTTCGTATAGGTCAGCAAGATGATTGACAAATGAAAAATAAATTTACTTATCTTGGTCAGTTACGGTGATTATTTCTTTTTATTGGAGAAACATCACTGATAGAATAAAATTATGCAATTTTATCATGGCACCAGCGTAGGTACCGTGCTTAATAAAAGGCAATATTTTCAAATATTTTGTAGTTTCGTAAAACTCGCTAATTAGCTCAGGGGCTTTTTTAAATTTCATAATTTTTATAATATATAATATTATTTTTAACGTCTAAATGAAACGTATTTCTGCGTCAGCTGTATCGCGCGCAAAATAATGAAATAATATTGATAGTCAAAATTAAATCCTGGAAGAACGTCAAGCAACGGCTTAATAATATCATTTGCGATCATTATTTAATCAATTATTCTCCTGCTTCATTAATATTCGAATGATAAATATTTTCAAACACCGTAACCAATAGCTCTATTTGGTATACTGCTGTTAGTATTTAGTAACAATAGCTATACGTCTATCTCGCAGTTATGATGGGGCGTCCGCCTCTCTCGTCATCTCTGTCAGACTTCCTTCTGTGTCGGAACTGCGGTTACTAACGTTTGACCTGTTTAATACTTCACTTCGATGCGTCTTTTGTACCACTTCGAGGGTTTTGGTTCCGGATAAGCCGAGTTTAAAGCAATGTTTCATGACAACGTGTTGCTCGATCGTTAAATGCGTTCAACAAAATGAACGACTATGTTGGATTATCAGAAATACAATTTTTTGCGTTCATCGAAACCTTTGTTCAACTAAACCATCGTGGACATGACAATGCCAATTCAAAATATGAAGATAATTGACCACTTTTTATTCAACAAAATATTTTATCCTATGAAAAAACAGAATGTATCACAAATGAAATAATTGTATTTCGTATTGAATTTATTAATTGACATACTTAGTGCATCATCTTAAACAAGATTGCACATTCTCCTCATACTTGTCTGCACTCTAAATGAGTTAAATATTGTTATTGCTTAGTATACGTTTAATACAAGACCGAATGTGTAGAGCAGAGAAGTTTTCGTTGCATTGAAATTATCAGGCATCAAAATTTATAAAATTTCAAAAGGATAACTTCTTCAAGCTTCCTCGGCGCTTCGCAAGCCTGTATTCTTAAATTCTTTAACACGTTTTAAGAGCAAAATAACGACCATCTCTTGTAAATGACTTTGAGAAATGACGAGTTGGGAGTTAATTTATTTACCGCCGTCTAGCTGTAACTACCCAAGTTAATTATAAAATATGTCGGTGCATAGTTTATCATATTTGCATAGCACATTTATACTACGGGATTATTAATGAGAAAACATTTACCGTTCAAAAGCTGAAACAATTTCTAAGGAAAGTAGACATCCTGTTACAGATTCTTAGAGCTTGTTTGTGCCACGGATTTTCGGATTACTTTATTTCTTCTTTTTCTCTTCGTGTCGCGATAGTATTGATCACCGTTTCCATGTACGAAGAATCGCTCTTCTGCACATTATTTACATATTTACGCTTTCGAAAAAATTACTGCATTTAATGTCGGTCGCTATAACGCAGTTGTCTTAGAAAAATGACTACATTAATTATACCTAGACAAAATCATTGAAAGATGCAAACATCTTTGAATTTTGGGCTTGCGATTTACTTAAATCAGTAGCTAAAAAAGATACGTGTCAAATATTTTTCAACAAACTATATCCTGTATAAATTTATTATAGTAATTTTTACATAAACTAATCCTTGTAACATGTCAAAAAAATTCAAGTCCTTTCGTCCAATTTTAAGGAAGTTATTCGTAGTTGTGTCGGAATATTTTTCTTGAAATTGTTGGATTATATTCAAATGAATTAAAGAATATTTGTCTAATCGGTTCCGTGTCTGTTCGAGCCTCCTTAGAGTTCCCATAAAAATCACTAGAAAGTCTGAATAAACACATCCTTGTCATTCCCATAGATTAGCATTAGTATAACAGAACTGGACAGACAACGTAGTGCTACTTTGACTGCAACAGTTTCCTTTCAGCGTCGACAGACAGTGTCTTGGACAAACAGCGTGCATGTCAAAGTCCACCGGCTATCATTCCCACGGCAATTACCGGGGAAGGAGGACAGTCCTCGAGCTGCCGGCGACGACGACGACGAGGCTAATGCTGTATAGAAAAGATATCGATGCATTTCAGCCACGCGAAATCGCCCCCGCAAAAAAAACAGCCGCCACGCCGCGGGACAAAGACCGGCTTCAATTAGAAGCGTCCCCGGACTCTCGCTCGCGGGAGACGATATCTCGCAAAGGAATTAAATCGAAATAATTAGCTCGGGCGCAGTTTCCTCGAGACTTTTAAATCCCTTTTCCGCGCGACGTCGCCGTGCCGCGGAAGAAGGAAGGGAATATCAAGCGGCGCGGAGCGAAACTCAAAAGAGCCGAACTAAGATGCAGTAATGAAATAAGAGGCGACACTTTTTACTCGAACCTCCGGGTAGCGGGCGCCGGACGAAACGGAGAGGATGGTGGCAGTGTTGGCCAAATGTTATTCGGAAGAATTAACAAAAGACCAACGCCAATTCGTTCAAGTTGCATCCATGAGGAATTATATTGAACAAATTTATTTCTTAGACTACATATTATTAAAAAAGTTACGAAAAATTTGGGTGAATACATTTTAATGTATCGACATTACAACAATTTAAATGTAATATATAATAGTATATTTCATACATCCCAATGGGTTCGACAAATATCCTGTATTTAGCACTGATTAACGTATTTTTCAATAAAAATATTGTTCGTGACTATTCTATCGACTGTTTGAAGACGCGTTTCAAAGAAAGTTCATCGAAATGTAATGTGGTAAAATAAATTGCCTCAGTAGCTCAGATGTAAGGGCGATTAAAAAATGGCGAATGATAAATACCGGGTAGAGGTATTCCCAAATGGATCACGAATAATGGGAATAGCGCATAACTCGAATGATAAACGATCGAATAACGAACAATTTATTCCTTATTCTTATACAGCTGAAATTTTATTCGAATAATGCCGAACTCGGCGGGGGTGACAGGGGTGCGGAAACTGGGAGAGTAGAGGGGCGAGACACGGATGGAGGAATCCGAGGGAAAGATAAGCCCGGGAGTCAAGCCGTGGGGATCTTAAAAGAGACAATCTTGACCTATTTGTCTCATAACAACGGTAATAGGATCGGAAAGTATTATAAGTAGAAGTGACAATCGCCGTGGGACAAGCAGTCTGCCGAGTGGCCGAGAGCAAAGTAAATTGATGGCGGGCCAGCATTACGTGGAAATAAAGGCGGGGAATAAACGTCCACTCGCCACCGAGCCGGGAAAAATGAAATTTCTGTATCGAGTCGTCGCGGGCCGAAGAGGAGATATCTCGCATTGTAATTTAAGGTCGTAATAATTCTCGATCCGCTCCCCCCGGCGCGCGGAGGACGTTTCTTTTTCTTATCGTGCGCCGCGGTTTCAACCGGCTGAGACAATCCGGTGGCGCTTTTCTCATTTCTTGTCGTCGGCGACGTTGCTCGAGCGTTACACGCGGAATTTAATGAAAGCTGGCGAAGTTGTCGAATGCGTACCGAGACACACCGAAATTGTCCCTCACGGGTCAATCCATATTCTGTGTGCAACGTATAATGATAACTGAAATACTCATTTGGATTATATCCATAACTGAAGAAGTCCAGAAACTTGACCCTTCAGAGTGAATAGAACTCCCCAATGTTTAGATAGAAAATCTTTCACCTGCATCTTCATTAAATAAATATACACACTCCTTCTTGTATTTTCCTATGAAATTTCAATAAAATCGGGAACTTACACTTGAATGATGTTTACGCTGCAAAATGTTATGCATTTATAGCATACTGAACTCTCGACTAACGCAGTGGAATTTCAACAACCCGTGGAATTTCTCGATCTTCCAATATGATATATGATCTTCCAATATGGCCTTGATAACTGAATTCATTGTAAATAATATTTTATTCGTGATATTTATCTGAATACAAATTATTTAGAAACAAGTTCCTAATTTGCACTGACTGGGGTGAAAGTTGCTCTTGAGTCGCTACTGAATTTAAAATTGAAGTAGTAGATACTCAACAAATTTGTCTTTGAAATTTCAGAACAAAGATGCAGGATGATGAAAATTAAAACGTTTAACTAACATTAACTCCCCACTAGAAAGTAGTTTGATAATAGAATCTGCATTCTATGTAATCCATAATCCTGCACGTCAATGCTCGAGATTTTCGCATAATTCGAAGAATAGTTTGCTCTCCACGTCGAAATTGTTTAAATTCAAGGCCAGTGTTAGTGCGAGATCGAATGTGAAAGAATGAAGTTTCTACGGTAAATTTCAAATACCAGAAGCGTTCGTGCACCTTGGCCGACTACTTTATCGATTTTGTATTTCTATCGAATACCGATACTGTGAAACGTCAGAACGCCGAGGCATTAAAACAAACTCTTTTATTTTCTAATATTGCCGGCCGATTGGAGCCTTTCTTAAATTATTCCCAACATATTCGACACACAGGCGTAAAATGTTTATAGAATAGCAAAATTTAACCTGTAAAAGCTAGTGCATTTTACAATGTGGATACTGAATCATACGAACACAAAGATTTACTTTTCATTCATTGTTCATGAGAAAATTATTCTGAAATTGAAGCTTGCTTCTACTGTTTCCATTTTAATATTTATCGTTGTAGATCGATAAGTGAAACGTCGAGAAGACAAGCCCATTGTTCTACATTTCTGTTTAATATTTCTGGTTTATTATCTTTTCAATAGACACCTTCTATCAACAAAAGATAGCTAATAGCAATAAACATTAAATATTAACGTTTGGCCACAACTCTATTGTTCTTTAATATAAAAGATTTCCTTTGCAAATATTTATTAGGCATTTTGCACTTGAAAATAATTGTTACATTGATTTCTAATTGTTTCATTAGAAATATGACTGCAAAGGGATTAGACTATGCAAATTTTTCGTAATCGCTGTAATCATTCAGTACGCGACGTATAACAGAATTCGTAGTAGTATCAAAGGAGAACACTCTAAAACAATTTAAATATAGAAGAAAATTGCACAATTAAGATATTCATGTATGTAATCTGTGTGTGACTCAACAAATTAATATTAACTATGACTAGGATTTCCGATACACAGCGAACGTATCCAGTTCCAAAAGGCACGCCCAACCTCCGGAAATGGGACCAGTAAATATTTAATGGCCGTGATGCAGTTGGTCTTTCATTTAGATACCTAGAGGCTTGAACATTGCCCATAAATCGCTCCCATCCGTCAGGTTCCACGATATATCGCGCAACAGGCAGCGATCTTTCCGGCATCAGAACTTTTCAGGAACAGCTTATTATCGAACTTTCCGGGGCAGCTTATTGCCTATATTAAATATCGTAAAATTCTTAACTTCAACGGAATGTTCGCGTCAGCGTCGAATTAGTATCCCGGACGTAACCGTACGCTTCCTCTTCCGTAATAAGGAATTTTATTAATCGTGACGTAGGAAGCTTTACTTTCGCGTTATTTACTCAGCTGTGTGCCGGCTGCCCAGTATTCTTCCAACAGATATGATCCCCGAAACAGGTTTTCCCGTTCGACGAACAAAAATTTCCCTATTTCTTGGCTAGCTACTGTCATCCGATCGGGGCCTGGACGTCGGCGTTGAATTTCGCGATGGATTTCACGATTTTCTGATACGACTTGCTGCTGTCTTTGCCAAGATAAGGTAGAGTGTACTTCAACAAACCGCTTCGTCATTTCTATTACCAAAAATTCCAACACATCTCAAGATCTATGTAAGTTTTTGATTATTTCCTAATATGTATTTGCAGTAACATAATCGATCTGCTTAAAAGTACCGTCCGTTTTTTAAATTAAAGCTACCACACCTCAGAGCATTCCGACAGTTCCAATGAGTCCCAAAGCAGGTTAAATAAATGATTTCAAATTTATTTAAATAAATCCTTAGGGTAGCGTGCACAGGCCGCAAATTCGAGTACTTCGTTCGCTGTAATTTGAGCTCTTCAGGGACGAAGTGCGACTGTTGGTTTCTTTTTGTATCACCAATGTTATATTACAGATATTACCATAATTTGCTCGAGTCGTAAACTGCTTGATATTTCTCATGGCTATCCTGGAATTCTGTTAAGTTGACATTAATAATTTAAAGTGTATCGTTCCTAATAAGTACACTGCGGATCTTTATGTATAAAAATTGTTGGAACATTTTTATAATTGAATATGTCAATATATGATTTCTCCTCTATTCAAATGATTAAGGGAAAAAATAACATGTAATTTTGTTTCTACTTTTTGCAATCGATGCAGACAATTTGTATTTTGCATGAAGATCCGCAGTCTACCAATAAGTAACAAATTTTGAAGCATTCTTCAAAGCATAGAAGGATTAGAAAATGGTATTGAACTGTTGGAAATGTACAGGAGTCTGTCGTCTCTTCCCCACGTTCTAAAAGCCGTTTCTTAAATTCGCAATCACGGCGAGAACCGTTCCGCTGATCGTTTTCTTTGTTCCCGTTTGTTTTTCGAACCTCTTCTCTCACTTTCCTGGACCGGAAAATACGAAGCACGGTAAAAATTCGCCTTTTTTATTGTCTACAATTGAAAGTGCATCGTGGCGCCATGAGCGTAAACAATATTAAAGGCATACGTTATGAAAGGAAACGTAAATCTGTGATACGCAATATCGGGGATGATAAGGTGGAACATTTTGCACGGACCGATGTGCTGGGCTGGAGTGGTCTGATTTTATAGAACAGCAGCCGTTTTCACTTCGCTTCGTACAATTCTTGCTGTTTCCTCGGATCAAGGTACCTATTAACTCTTCCCGTAGATAGTATCGTCAGATTTTGGTAAACCTACCATTGACAGTATTTGAATTTTCATTCTATAACTTTCATCGATATTTATAATATCTCCCAAAGTAATAGTTTTTCGACAGAAATATAGGTGAATACATATTCCATTAAAAATTAATAAGAATGACTCTTTCATGTGTCCTTAACGCGTACACTTACAAATAAAACAGTAGCACTAAAAGTTTTGTATGAAACAGTTTTTAAATAACGAATAGTTCTGGAGATGATCGCATTCATTGATTAAAATGGGACTCCCTGTATGAACAGAAATATGGAATGTATAATATTCAAGAAAAAGACATTTCTGTTCTGCTTCTGTTCCCTGAAATTTTTATTCAGCAAAAGATCCGCAGTCAGGTCATACCAAATCCCAATGTATCACTGCAACATTAATTATACGCTCACACCGGTAACGAGATAAATGGAGTGAAGCGATCGTTTTTGTTCGAATAAAATACGGCCATAAAACCGAGTATCTTCGTGCATTTGCGAACCGCAAAACAAATAAAAAATATCGCAGGGAAAAAATGAGCAAAACCCTATGTACGACATTATAAGATAACGAGACCGGAAAATAAATGGAATCGCGTATGGTTAAAAATTATACCGGTGCTTCGGTTATCAAGATTCCGAAATGTAAGTAATTAATTTTAGAACAGTCAGATATAATGGTAAAGTATCGCCGGAGCTGGCGTGAAATTATTTCCATAGAATTAAATTAAATGGGATTTCATTTCGGCCGGTGTACAGCTGTCCGAAATTAGTTTGAGAGCATTTTGTAGCTGCCACAGTGCCATGCCGCCACGTTCGGTACATGGGGAACTCGTGCGCGTCACTAGCTTTTAATTTTTTAACTTCTTGAAATGAACGGCCGCGCCGCCCGAAGAACTCCTATTGTCGCTCGTAAAAAACCGAAGTGACAGGAACGACGTACTGAAAACTTGCGGTGTAATTTGCGGGTCTACTGAAAATTCATCAAATGAAAGAAGTTCGCTTTTACGAACCCGGCAAGTTTTTATTATGGGAAACTCTTCAGTATCAGTCTTAATACTTCTTTTCTCGAAGTAATATACACACGCGTGCTTTTTTTATGACGAACCGCGGAAGTATACTCTCCGCCGGCGAAATTTAGAATAAAATATTTCCCGGATGTCGACCTCTAACCCTCCTACAGCGGAGCCTGGGTCTATTTTGACCCAGGGTATCAAAAGCGTCATTCAATTACTCGGTTTATGGTTAATTAATTGAATATATAGCTGCTGCCTTTACGGCCTTTAGAAATGTGTTTTAAAAAATTTATAAATAAAGCAGTCCGTGGAGACACGTAAACATCATCAATGATATAATTATAAAAGTTACCCGTTGTCCTCGGGTTAAGCAACTCTTAAAACAAACGATTTTCATAAAATTTGTCCATCCATTTAGCTGATGCTATTTATCTAGCCCCATAACGTTTTTAAATAGTCGGAAACTTTCCAGCAAAGATGTACTTTTGCTTGAAGTGACACTTGACCCGAATACTCTGTACGTACAATGCTTGATAAAAGTAGCATGTAAATTCCTACAAGCCCTATTGTGACAAAAAATTGAACGTTTAATCCCCATTCCATCGGAACTAATCGATAACATAATCACTTAGACGACAAATGTAAAGTCTAGGGAAGTAACATTTGGAAATTCTTGTTGAAGAGAAAAATTGTATGAAGTGCCAATCATAAAATATTAAAATATTAAAATTAAAACTTTCTCATGGAATCGTTTTCATGTGTGGTTACAATAATTGTATTAAAAAAATGATGATAAGTCAAAATGACTTCTACTCAGTTAGCTGCTCATTCTCATAATCCACATAACACGTGGTTATACCACCATTCATTTTGCCAAGCTCTACAACTTCATTACGAACACGTGTTAAATTTGTGTTTAATTAAATTCTCTACTTCCTGTTCACAATCTTAATAGAACACAAATGTAACTAACAAATTCTTCGAGTTGAATGCTTGCAGAAAACGGTGCGAACACTTCAACTTCTCCAATTTATGCACGCGTTAAAATACCCCAGGTATCATTTGCGAATACTCCGGTGTTTAAACAAATGCGAATTTTCACCATCCCCAAGCTAAATATTACTAAGAATATTATACATCTTGGATCAATAAATTGGGAATACGCATAAAAAGCGATGAAACAGTAATTTCGCGTGAGCTCGACCCAAAAAGGAAGAATTTATATTTTAACTCGCGGAAGAAAAACATTTTATGTAGTAGAATCCAATATGTTCTTAGTTCCGACATTTTCCACTTTTCTGCAACTTGCAGTTCTCCCATCGACCTTTTTGTCAGCTGTCTCACCCAACTTCATACTCCATTTTATACTTCTATTTTCGACTTTCTGTGCTCTTACTCCTTCCTTCCCTTTATCGACTCTTTTTTGTCTCGAATTCAAAGTTTCCCTTTTTTGACCTATCTCATTCCTTCTCGCGCCAAGTTTATCTCGGTCCTCTTTCTTCGAGCTTCGATTATTTGTCATATGAAGCAGTTCATTTCGAAATCGGCCGAGACCACTCTAAACCACTCCGAGATATTTGAGAATTTTAGTTTTTTTAGAAAAACATTATTCATGTATCTATTAAAATAAGATCACCAAAAATTCAAGGAACATATAATTTTACACAAACTTGATTGAGATTGAAAGTTCGTAGTGTTTTTAATTAGTAGCATTTTGTTCTATTACATTTTGCTATTTTTGTTACTCAATAAACCTATGAACACATATATCTTAATTTAATCATAATAAAATCTTGATTTAATAAAATCATTTAAGAGTTTCAGCATTCTATCTTAATAAATACATAAACTTTTTTAAAAAACGATTTCATTCGTTATAGTCTTTTTATTCGCAGTACAGTCTGCAAAATTCATCTAAATATTTTTTAAAAAATGATAACGAATTTTGGTATCACACTTCTCATGCATTTCCTTCGCATTTTCTCGAAGTTCTCCTCCGCTATTCCAAGAGATCCCTTTCGTCACCTGCCTTTACCTAATTACTGCCAGAGCATTCCGTAGGTCTGTCTCGCCGCCCTTGTTTTTGCTCGCTTTTCTCGTCCACGTATTTACATCTCTTTCATCCCCTTTAAACAGATGCCTTTGTCTCTTCTCTCCTTCTCGCATTCCCGGTGATGCCCGACGCATGCCAGGCGGAAAGCACACCTTCGTACCACCCTATTCTATTAATTTGCATTTTTTCCCTCCTTCTCTCAGTTCCTCCCCACGTGCACCAACCTCCAGCACCACCACCCTTATTTACATTTCTACTCGGTTTCTCCTTCTGCCCCGCGACTTTCAAACTTCCGCTTTACTTATCGCAAGATGCCGAGGCATCAACCGAGATCGGCAGAAACAGACATCGGTTCGATTTCAAATCAACAGCTACACTACCGTCCATAAGTTTTTGACCACTTGGCGGAATCGAAACTAAGAGTTTATATCAACATTATAACTCAAATTACTTTGAAGTAGAATGAATATGTATGTGAGTGACATAGAAGCATTATAATGCATTACGTGTTAAGGATTTTACCAGTAAATAGATGAAAGTTATTAAATATTTCGTTCATCAATATATCCACCCCGCTGGGCAATTTTCAAAATTTTCAATTTAAGTGCGCCACGTCATCCTTTTATCCGATCGATCACAAACTCTGCACAAATATTTTTTCTCACCTAAATGAACAATACTTGATAGTCGCGTGCATTGTATCTCGATAAAAATTTTTCTCCAAGTATAGCTTAGATCCACCCTAATGTACATATTGGACAGGGATAAACTTTGAGTTAATGTTTTTTGCGCTTTCGATAAATATTATCAACGATATTCCAAATGCCGTAAGTTTTCCAATATTTTTTTATTTTCTTAAAAATTCTCGAGAAATATAGTCTTATTTCTCGTTTCTCGAGAAATGAAAAATGTTGAGAAATCAGGAACACTAGGTACAAGTGCGCGACAGCGTGAATGAACTGCGTTGTAGAAAGGGAAGGTAGAGTGGGGGGACAAGTCTTAATCTGGCCAGAATTGATTTTTACTGGTACCAATAGATTTTCGTCAATATCTCGGAAACTAAGCGGCTCGCCGTTAATGTGCAAAGGGAAAAGTTGTTCAAAATATCGATTTCTACAAAATATCCAAAAATCATCGAATTCGCAGGGTAGGTTTGTAATTCTGCAGTTTCGCCCAACGCTCGAACAATCGGCTGCACGCTAAGTGCATTCGGCTGCATAAACGCAAATATCGGTGCAGACCGTGCAGATCGGCGCGGACCATGCGAAATGCCACGAGCGGCTGGAGGAGACCGATGGACGAGGGGAGGGGGGCAGGAGGAGGGAGAAAAATAGTTTTTCGCGGTTCGCGAACTTTTAACGCGGCTGTTTTATGAACAGATGGAAATGAACTCGCCGGTATCGATCTTCATTATTTTAGTGGCTCTATTTGCGGCGCCGCGTCGTTTCGAACCCGCCTCGGCCCTTTTCCAAAGAATTACTACATTTGCATTTCGCACTCCCTTTTTTTCTTCATTAACTTCTGTAATCCATTCATTAATTATAATGCCGGATTCGCATATACGCAACACGTGATTGCAGCCACGTTTAATATGCTGATTTTTCTTGCGGAAATATATATGGTGGAATATTCCGCTGAACCCCGCGGAATATGCAAAATATGGCTTCTGTTAGTATGTTTTTCATAAACTTTTTCTGTCTGTTCATCGAAATATGGTCTGGAACGGTTATTACATTTTATATATGTAGTATATTGATTTCTTCTTTATAAATCTATGTTTTTAGACAAAATAAAAGCATCTCTTTAAAAGTACTTCTCCAGATTGATATTCTTTGATTGAATTTTGAATTGTCTGTTTAATAAAAATGTCTTCCATTTACTGATTAGTGGGAAAACTTCCAAATTGATGAAATATGACATTTCGTTTATACACTAACTTAATAAAATCGTTTTTACGTAAGCATCTTCTTATATACGACTTGGGTGGTATTTATTATCAACTCAACTCGACAACTCTACTAATGCGTCAGGTAATTGATAAATATGTCGATATCTTACAAAGAAGCCACGCATAAAGGGGTTCATCCAAATGAAATCGTGAATGGGCAATTTTGTTCTGGAAGTTTCGGCAAGATTTTGCAAGCGAGTCAAAATGATAAGGGTTCGACCTTAAATTGCTTGGTCGTGAATTCTGCATGACGACAACGCTGCCATACATTCAGCCATCTCAGTATTAGAGTTTTTAAATTCCAAATCGATCGGAGCACTCACCGCATCCGCTTGATTTTCTATTTTATTTCTCCACGTAAAAGCAGTCGTGAAAGGAGCGCAATTTTAGTCAATTTATGAAGATTCGGAAAGTGAATAGCGAAAATGTCAGTACAGCCCCGAGGGGGCTAATCTTACGACGACAATAATAACTATCTAATTTACAAAGTGAATTCTTGAAATAATTTTCGATACGGTCGTGCTTTGAGAATATTTGATACACTGATCGACAGCATACATAAATTTATTAAAACAAACGCAGACATTTCATCGGATTCTAATATGGAATAATGCGAATCAATTTTAATTGAGCTCCGGCCACTGTTGATGAATTTTGAATGAAAATGATATTTCGCATTAGCCGCCTAAAATCAAATATTCATTAACCCATGAAATCTTTAACAGGAGAATTTACGGCCAGGGGCAACAAAGTGAAATAATATATACAAAATCATTCAAATATTCGCCTGTGATTTAAAAAGCGAAAATCAATATTTATGGCGTCTGCAAATTTATCAGATAAAAGAGAATGTATGTATATGTATATATTGATAAAAATCACTAAATGTCTTCCTCTTAGTTCCTCTTAATGTTTCTTCTTATTAATGCTAGGAAACTTCCCTTCGTGGAAATATGAAATCTGCAGACAGTTTAGAAAGTAATATTTGTACTTCAAGTACCCATAAATGTGTGTGCAAAATACTAATGCAAAAATTAGATTACTCCTAAAAATATTCTATAAATTGGTTAAAAAATGGCATTTAAAACCCATCATTAAGCATCAGATACAGCTGATAATTATCGACCTATTTCTCTGCCTACGGCATCAATTTTTCCGGAAACGTCAAAACGAAACGTCGACCGACAGTCAAAGAGGACCGTAAGTGGCAGCGAGAATTGATTTAGCTTAATTTATTCTCGAGTTTGGCTGGTCTGAATAGGTTCTCCTTTCGCTCCGTCGTTCGTTAAGCAGCCGATAAGCAGAACTTCTCAATTGGCCGGAAGCCTCCTTTCAGCGCCTCGCACGTACCTTCAGGACCTTATTTATCCCTTTCATTGTCGATATTCGATATAACGAAAATACCCGACCCTTCGCACTTACTCGTTCCGCGCGCGCTCTTCACAGTCTTCCTTTGGTACGACGAAATTATCATTTCTGGTAGATGTCATTCTGCTTGAGTCGATTTATCAATGCGCCTTTATGCAAGCCCGAGCCTCTTTCATTCTTCCGAGGATCCTCCGGTTGAAACCTCGGCATTAAATGTTACTGTGAATACGCTAACTACGAGCCATGAGTCGTTAATTTTCGCCGAAGAATCTGTTTCAGAGATAAAATTGAATACGACTCTGGAAAAGAGCGCGAGAGAGTCGTTTATTTCCGGCGAACCTCTACTATTTATATAAATAAATAATATGCATAAGGCAAGCCGAGGGCTCTAATATTTGTGAGGAGAGTTCTCCTAGTACTAGACACATTTTTTTTTAATATATCAACTATTTTGTTTCTCATAATTTTTCGACAAAACTTTTATCAACATATTCGTGACATGTTTCTGATTGAAACGACTCCAAACACGACCCAGTTTCAATCATATTTACTTGTTTAATGCACGATACAGATATGGCCGTAAAATACTCATAATTAAAAGCAAAAGAGCTTTGCCATTAGCATTTTTTAGTGTTGAACTAGTGTTAGTATCGAACATTGCTGTATTCTTGTATGTTAATAATTGAAAGGCTATCCAGTAAAAAGGTTAAGAACTATTATTAGCCTCAGTTTTATCCTAATGACTCCGTGGGCACATTTAATGAAGATATTAGAAGTCATTGCGGATTATGGATTTTCCAGTCGGTCAGCATTTATTCGGTTGTTTACACGGTTCGATCGATTTATTATTCATCTATTCATTACCTTCCGCTAATGATTATTTAATATTCACCATGATAATAATTCATGTACCACCTGGTTCTGTTCTGGCATCGAAGGCGACCCATTAATGCCGTCGTTCCTCAAAGTTAAGGTATTTTTAAATACGAATAATTATTTGCTGCAGTGCATTTAGTTAATCCTTTCAATATCGGCCGTCATCACTCGGCAATTTAATGCAACGAACCGGCTCCTTTATAGTGGCCCCCGCTTTATCTCGTCTATTTTAAAATACAACAATAAGTAATTCATACTTTAATCCGCGTTTATGCTTTGAGCGTTCCGCGTTTTATTGTGTCCATAAATCGGCCGTCTCACTTAAAAGGATCGAGTAGAAAATCAATTTTCTTCAATGGAGGCTGATTGAGCAACAAACCTCCATTATTCAGTTTTATGACACAATTATATGAAACCGTGTTGGGAAATGTTCACTTTTCGGCTTAAGAATGAATCAAGCGTTACAATACCATTGACTCGTTCACAGTCATTGTGTTACATTATCCAATATATCCAGTATCAAGTGCATTATTCGAGAACGAGGATTCGTGGAATTAACACGGTGTTTGGTTAAGCATGAGTGAACATCCATTTAACAGATTTGCGGAACGTATCAACTGCACAAAACGGACGCTAAATAGAAATTGCTTTTGTTCCTTTAATAGTTTTAGGAAGTTGAAAATAATATAGCGAAATTAATCAATTATGATATAGATAAATTCTTTTCATTTTTTCACTGTTTTAAATTTTACCGATCCATTTTTGTCATAAATTCTTGAAATCTATCTTGAGTCTATTATTTCACAAATATAATAATAATTTAATTGTGAATTTTATTTTAGCTCGTAGAAAACGCTTACGGTTTTTTAATGAACACCTACTTTTTACTCTCGGCTGCTCTTCTAATCACTCCATTGTTCGGATAATCGAGCGATGTTCAGTAATACGACGGTACAAAGTGAAGTTGAGTTTCTCGGCAGCACTTAACAAGATAAGTTTCTTTACAATAATAACAAAGATTGTAAGATACGCTGCTTAAGTTGAAAGAACAAGGAACTTCTCGGAACTTCAGCTGCGTTTCAAACACGGAACTTCGGAAGTCGATTATTGGCACTCGGCTCTTCCTAGGGGTCCTTTATATCCGATCAGGACTTTCCTCCCTTCTGATTCTAGGTAAGTGTTAATTATAAGAACGCTCATGAGAGAGCACTGTTCCATTAGTGGATCAAACTAACATTGCGGAAGTGTCATTTTTGATACAGTTGCAACCGCAGTATATTATCAACTAATTTCAATTATATTTATACATACAGTTCGTATACTATCTGTATTATAATATATTCAATTCATTTTAAATTGTTTTAAAATGTTTTTTAAATTTTCACAATATAGGCCCGCATAAAAATTTGTACACAACTTTTAGTATTTTCTCTGTAATTCTAACCAATTGCAATTTTTTCAAAATATTTTTTACACGTCATATAGTAAACTAATTGTTCGAACTTCTAAAAAAAATCCAAATCGTATGGCATTAAAAATGGTCCTTTAAAAAGTGTGACAATATTAAGGTAAAGTGCCCAAATATGGTATGGTCGCCTTTTATGGCACTACCTTATATCTTGTAAAGGAGGAATCGCACTCTAGTGAGAAACTCCTCGAATCATAGTTTACCATGTTTACTCAAGAGTGTGCAGTGCAATTGCACCATTCTTTATTTCTAGGTGTCGTATTAGGGACTCAAGCTGTACCATATTAAGAACCACTTTCGCTGGAACCTGCATAAGACACACCACAAAGAAAAAATACTTTTCCCAAGCTGTATTAATTTTTAAACAAATTTGACCCTAGAATCTTATAGGGAGGAAATGCATTTACAACTGTTAATTTTTTGGACGAAAAAGATCATACTGAAATAATCAAAAAGTGGTTCGTATTTGGGCACTTTACCCTATTTTGGTCCAATGTATGTTTTTTTTTTGACATTTCTCGAGCAATCAACAAAAACGTATTTTTAATTTAATCAAGCAATCCTCAAGCAACGAATCTCTAGATCGCAGGTACGAGATTCGCTGTCCTTTTTCCCGGAATCCTACGATTTCATGGTTCATCTGTGGAAGAGCATCTATCTCAGACCACAGTAAGCGACGACGCTCGACAAAGACGGACAACGAGCGCTACTTGAATACTGCGCAGAAACAGAGGTCTCATCCCAAAATGACTGATAGAAAGGGACAACAATCCTGATGAGGTCTCCAAAAGACAGAGACGGAGTGAGCATCTCGAAGAGCAGACTTCGCGAAAATCTGTTGTGGGAGAAGTGCTGACTGCGCGAAGACGAAGACGAAGACCATGCGAACTACGAATTCGTGGACGAATTTCATGGTGGGAGTACCTAGGCCCCTAAGGTGCGTTTGGAGACTTGGAGAAAGGGGAGGGACCATCGTGCTCTCCGCAGAGAAAGCATGACTGGGCTTCCAGTGCTTCTTGTAAGTTCATTCTATTTATATGTATTTTTGGAACAACTCTTTTTGTTGTGGTGACTGACGATCCAACATCGATAAACAAGCACAAATTAATGTGATGAAGAACTTCTCAAAATACTGAAACAATTTTCTTAGTTTAGTCGCAACTTGAGGAATTAGATGCACAGCGCTGATGTCATTAATACTTCCACACTCATCCTCAAGGCATTAACACAGTTCTTTTAACGAAATAGAATCTATTGTGGCAAGTATTCTGTTCATTGATCCCAACGAAGTATGGTTTGTTTAATAATATTCATTTCAACAAAAAATAGTGTTCATAGTCACGCATAAATCAAAATCGCAAAGCCACAGAAATGGTTAGTTAATGAAGAGGACAGTCTGTGAACTAACAATTTATGGAATGTTTTTAATTAAAGCTCAATGTTCGTAAGATTCCCTCGGCAAGTTTCTGGCCGCATCTTGCCGAGCTAATCAATACAAATTGGTGTTCGATACAAGGACACACCGTCATTCTTTGTGCACCGCGTTCAACGTTATCTCTGTTCTTCTTCTTCCTTCCGCTGAGACGTTGTAAGGGGGTGGATGCATCCCCGTGGAACTACCCCAAATAACCGCGATCGCGAAACGGTAGTTCCATGTTTACAATAAAGCCCCGATGCTTGTTTCGAACGAGTTCGGGCGTCGCGAACTATTCGATGTAATCGCGACTTTCGAGGCGGTTATGCATCCTCCAGGAGACCTTAAACATGGCTGCTCCCGCGCACTTGTAAATTGCGTGGAAACGCAACGCTCCAGAAATTGTCAAAGAATAATTCGTGTTTACGCTCGTGTACGTAAATAGCACAGTTCGAGTATCTTTGGAATTTGCATAGGTTACAACGTGTAAATCACTTTGAAAAGCAGTTTGAAATTCATGTTCAGAAAGGTCTCGTTTGAGGAACATTACGTTTGTAGATACTTCAGGTGCAGATTGGTGATACTGCGAATTTTTGTGCAGAATAAAAATTGCCTGAATCGATTGCAAGGAGCAGGAGTGAAAAAGAAAGAGTGACCCAGAAATGAGGGTTTTTTTTAAATTTATTATAGCTTGATTTTTTGTATCAAATTATAGTTTATGTCAAGACATAAATCTAAAATCTAAATACTGAGAATTTACATTTCGCATAAAAATCTATTAAGACTTGTCTCCTCACTCTAACGCCCCCTCTACGACGCTATTGGCCAATCCCCTGATCAAATTCCCTGATCTGGCGCCTTTGAGCCACTGTATAAGGAGACGCCTCCTATGAAATAATTCTCTGAATTAACGTTCGGAAATTTCTAGGAGAAAGCAACAGTTGAATGATCAATCTAACAAACATCGCTGCCGCGTGATGGCCCGTTCGCGAACAGTTATTTCGTCGGGGCTGTTTATCGTTGAAAGTTTCGCCGGAACGTTCCTTGAAGTATCGACAATAATTGATTTCATACAAAGCCAAGCGAAGTCTCATTCAGTGTACGAAGGCGCACCGTTGGCCCGTGTGGAGGTTATTGCGTTTGCTCCAATTAACCGTTTACCTTTCACGGAAGAATTAGCAGATAATGAAGCAGAAGAAAAGTTGAAGCAAAGTCGCAAATTCATTCGGGAGTGTACTTAATTCAAGGAGGGCACGATACGCGCTCGTATTACACGCTTTCTGAAGAAGTCTACTCGCCGGAAGTTGATGTAATAAAGCGGCCAACTAAGAGGCAATTGTGTTTCGTTCACTGTGTCTGTCAACAAATCGAGAAAAGAACGAAATTCAAACGAAGCGGAACTCTTTCAGTAGTATTCTTCGCATAGCGAACTTCAAGGGCTGGGGTGGAACCAGCAAATAGTTGTCAATTTAAATTACAAACGTTCCATTAAACACAATGCTGTCAGAAACACGGGTCGCTCTTTCGAATAATGTAGTTTATAAATGCTTGGCCATTATTTGACCTCCATTGTTCTTGCGTCTTTAAATTGTTATTATCAAGTTATAGTTTTTGAATGTTGTGTTTGCTGTTGGTATCGTGACTACCTAAAATATCTGAAAGCAGCTGGTTTGTTAGTTTATTTGAGAAACATTAAAGAATCATTAAAAATAATAATAACATAGTTTGGACATATTTTGAATAATTTTTACGACGAGCTATTCTCTTCAGATATGAAAAACTACCTTTAAGTATTTTTTGAAATTTTTGCAATGTTTAGTTTTTTCCAATTTCAAATTATTATCCATACATTTTGTGGAACACCCTGTAGATGTCGGAAATTAATGATGCAGAATTTATCTGCAAAATTAATGGAGAGTCTAATATTCGTATTGAAAAATTGTCCTCAACCAGGAACAGTGAAAATCACAGCGAAACAAGATAATTTAATTTAATGTAGTATATTCATTTACGGGGAAAATGCTTTACTACCATAAATTATGTTAGCATGAGAACAATATGGTGGAAACCAGCTATCCAAAGCAGATATGTAGTATAATAGGATAAAATATCAGTTAAAAGGCTAGCTGAAATGATGCAAATAATTTCGAATTCAAAGTGACGTTTGAAATAGTAGCATGACGAAATTTTCAGTGACTCTTACTTAAATGCATTTAGTTGCTAATAATTTCCACAATTTCCTCGTAATGGCAACGCGGTTTGAAAGCCCTCTCAGAATGACGAAGAGAGAACCGAAGCTCACGTTGACCTCTTGAGATCTCACTAATTGAAGATCTTCTACTACATGGAAACCCTCATTGAGTAAAACTATAACATTTTAAGATATTGTACCTCATTCAGTTCGTCTGTGCAAAACAATACAATATCATAAATAAGAAATAATACTCCCTATGTCTGTCCTCAGAGAAAAATCATCGATTAGAAAAATTTTGCCATAGTCAGAGATTTTGCATCATATAAGTCACACAATTAGCATATTGATACAACTCAGTATATAAATAATATCAGTTTGATAATGAAGAACTTAAGAAAACAATTTTCAGTTTTGACTCATGGTTCTTATTGTATCCTTGTGACGAGTAGAACATAATATGTACAATAAGAAAAATCGATGACCTCTTGACCGCGAAATTCGAGGTCAATAAATCGCTAGAAATCCAAATTGTACAAATATTCTACTTTTGTGATTTTCATTACAGTAAAAACTTGAACGTGTCAATCTGAACAGCTTGTCCACTTTTCAATCTGTCGCGAGATATGTAACCATTCTCGGATGACTCAGAAGCAGACAGGACGCTGTAGATCGACCTGATTGGTCGCATAAATTTTCGGCGAACACGGTCCCTTTCTGGGTCGATGATATTTTCAGAGACTTGACGATTCATCCGGTTTGCTCCGGGAAAAGGGGGACACGGCACGGCGCGGCGCGGCGTAGCTAGCTGGCACTCGGCAAAAAGTAATATTTCACCGAAAAGGGGAAGAGTCGTAAGGCCAATATCATCGTGTATCGTCGGTGACAGCGTGCGTTTCGAAAGCGGATTAGTTCCGGTATTGTATTTACAGGTGGTCGTGAAGTGAACGGCTTAGTTGCGAAATTGGTCGCGCGACCCGCGATGCATCATAACCCCACCGCATTCGTCGGGTTCAGTCGCTTTTAAAATTCTCCCGGCAAGAACTTTTCACGTTAACTGACACTTTCGAAACCGGGTTGCTGAATAGTCGCGCAGATAGACGGTTTTGCTGGTCATCCGGATTTGTCGTTTCACCTCCAACCGCGGAAAATGGAAGAACCGAGTTTAAAGCAAACACACTTAACCAACCCAAATCCGCAAAGCCAGCAAACACGATTTACAAATTGTATCGCCATTTTTCTACGGTTATTCTATTACCGGGTATTGTAAATCATTTCGTTCTGATCTTTATTTACCAGTCTGTGTGTCTTCAAAGTTATTATAATTACTAGACTGCGGATGTTTATACAAATGCATATTTTTATCGACAATAGATAAAAAACTGGAACTTAAACAGAAATTTGTTTTGTCATTAGAGGATTTTAAAAATATAATTTTTATTTTTCATATTGCATATGTTTTGCATAAGTGCATATTTCTTGCAGAAGTGCATATTTCTTGCATAAATTTTGCATAAATATTCGACTATTTAATGCTACGCCAGAATAAATAAAATAGACGTGCCTAAAAGATTGAGCAGCTGCGATCCACAACGCGTTCTAATTTCGAGTTGGTAAGTTCTGTATTGACATACAATGAGAGACAAAACAAGGATGGTATGGTGTGTAAACAGACGGAGATGGAGACGATTGCATATATATTTTGCATATTTCGACGTATTATAACTGAATAAAAATCCGCAGTCTAAGAATTAATGTCTGCTAACACATTATCTACTATCATTGCTACTACAATGGTATCCAACAAAATTTGTATACTTTAATTTTTGCCACTTCCTTGCCATTTTCTTATGATAAAAATGAAGTAGAAACTTCTATTTGTTAATGTACATGTTTCTGTGTACATAATTTACTAATTCACAAATATTATAAACACATAGTTACATAATTTATTATAAACAACAGTTAGACAAAAACACCAGCCTCGATTTTTTTTATTCTCCTTTTATATTTAAATTCAACTTTATTCATAATTCATAATTTAAAAAGGTATATTAAATTACAACTAGCCATAGTTAAATTAAAGATTTTAGAGGAGAACGTATAAAGGTTAATAGTATTTTGATAAACATTTTAAAAATATATATAACACACACTATACCGTAAGTAACATAATTAAATTATGCTCCAAGTGATTTAATTAATTTTCTTGTTACATTTAAAAAAATGTATACGTTATTCTGATGAAAAAAGTTTTAAAAAAAATCGTTGTTAGTGGAGATTAAATTTCTCATTACCATTGAGTTATAATTATACCTTTTTAATTAAAAATACGATTGCTTTGATAAACGTGTCCCCAATAAATATATCATGCTGCTTTAGTAAATATTAAAACGTGTGTACAGCGATATATATGCATGTAACATTCATCATGTGACGTCTCCGTGATCATATTATAATTAAAAGTCCACATTATGCATATTTATTACATTTAAAATTCATAAAAACGTACCGAAAATGTCGTTTGGATAAATTAGGAGAGCTATTAACACCGCTAGAAGCGTTTTTTGTCGATCCACCATTTTGTGACAGTCGCCGATCCACCTGGAACAGCGTAAAAGAATCCAATTAAATATACGCGAAAGGTAACAAAGGAATCATATTTAATTAATTACTTCTCTCTTTATGACGAAGTGAAATTCTTAACCATGCAAATTAAAATTCGTCATCGTTATTGTGCTCTGATTAAAAACCTATATGATCATTGACCACGTACGCAAAAAGATTATGTTCCATCATATTCGAACCTTTCGAAAATATCGAGCGAATCAAAATTAATTAATTACCGTACGTGGACGTGTTTGTAAATTATACTTTCGAACGTAACTGTTCGAAAAATTCGTAAATACATCGGTCTGCTATCAATGAAATAACGAATACAAAATTCATAAATAAATTGCGTTAAATGTCAAATGCTAGACATCTGATCAGAGTCTGATTAAATTGCGAAATATTGGCGGAAAATCCGAAACCTGCTCAAATTTAATTTCAATTCGTGCTCGGAGAGCCACTGTGAAAAGAGTCTGGCTAGAAGTGAAAAATTTTATGGTAATAGTAATGTGATTCGATCCGAATGAATGGGGCTGGTAACCCGAAAGTAACTTTAAACCGAGCCGATAGAGAAGCCGCAACCAGCTGAAAGGATTACTCCAAAAGGATGTGGCATTGGGTTATTATTCTTCATTAGTTACTTAGGGGAATAGCGAAACTGGGGTCTTTAACGGCTGATCGATGAGATATTGATTATACCTTTGATTTAGGAGCCTTCAATCATCCGAATATCAAGAAGTTCGAGCAAATACACTATCCGTCAGATCGGTGACACCTCTTCTTCCATTTACGGCCTCTAATCAAAGTCTCAAAACAATTAACCATGTAGTTTTATATCCGGCATTACATACACAAACTTTGATTCGAACAAAATAAACTTTTCACTTAACCCTACATTATGAATATTACTTATTATACGTTACAGAAATGCTACATACTTATTAAATACTGTGGGTCCGGAAATGAGAAGAAGCACCGTTCCATGATTAACACTATTATATACATTTTAAACAATACAACAATGTAGAGATGCGATAATAACACTGTGGCTGGACCAGGCTGGACGCATCTTCGTGTGTCATGCAGTGTTGAGAAATTGGCCAAGATTTCTCGCGCATGCGCGTCCAAAAGAGTAACGTATCTACATTATGATGATGCGGGTAGTGCAGCCCTGGAGCAGTTATATTGACAGGAAAGTACCGATATTTTACGGGGTGTACAAGGTACCCTATTTTGTCGAGAATTTTACTTTACTAAGGCTAAAATCGCCGCACATGCGCGTGAAATCTTACACAATATCTCACTACTGCACTGGTGTCATGCGCAACACCTTATAGGTTAAGTTCGATCGACAATATCGTTCGACAATATCGTTCGACAATATCGTTCGACAATCGTGCGGACACACCATGCGAATCAGATACGAAAGGAATTTCTTTAATAGAAATATGTCAAATTAATATTTTTAGAATCGACAATAAATCTGCGAATCGGCTCTAAACGCGTGAATCGACCTGAAACCATATATAATATATACTTATGGACCCGGCTTCAGCTAACATGCCTTGTTCCAATATTACATCATCCATCAGATGACGGTTGTAGGCGTAAGCAAAGTGCTATAGTCTGTGGAGAAGTCGCAGTAAATACCACAGTACCACAAAGCTAAAGTGGTAGAGGGGAAAAGGGAATTGTCATTGTCATCTCATGGTGTATAAATATTTATGGTAACCATTTTATTGCTTGTTCATTTTTATTTTACTCTTATTATTTTAAATAGTACTAATTCATTTTGTCGATTATAATTTGAAAAAAGTGAAATTTTATTGTAGATGTTGATAATATGAAATCTGTATTTCTTTCCTCACAATTTACTGTATTTAAAGAAAAGAACATTAGTGTAACGATTGTATAAGCGATATTACGTATAAAATACGTACTTGTGAAAAGATATATTTGCACCATTTTTCCAAATATATACGAAATAATGCATGTAAATACTCGTATACCTCGCTTTTATATCGCTATTCACATTACTGTACAATAATTTCAGAATCGACCCTAAATATGCAACGTGGAAGTCGATCCCAAAAGTGTGAATCGACCCTAACCGTGTGAATCGACCCTAAGCTTGCGGATCGGCCCTAATTGTACGAATCGGCAGTTGCGTCGAACTTCGGACGCCGTGCTTCATGACAGGTCGCCTCCGCCATGATGTTCAACTTTTCTAAGTGAGCTTCTGGAAAACGCACTGCAGTTGTGTTCTTCTTGTAAAGTCAGCCAGTGCAGATGAACGCGTTCATTCTGTCCGCTTACCAGGTGTGTGAAAATAAATCTTTATATAAAACTAGTGGAATCCATTGTGATTCTACGACACGTGGAAACATTGAATCACCGTGTTTCATACGTGAGGGCATACAAAAATTCATATCCACAATTTTCTAAGATTACAGTATGTTCTATCTTACAAAATTCATGTTGGAATGAGAACGTACTGTATTCAACGTACGTTTTACTTCGGGTATAGATATCTGTCAAAGAACAGTTTTAACTCGAATTAGAAACGGACCGTGTCAAGTTAAATTTTCAATTCGACTCATCATTTTTAGGTGAGTACATGAAAGGATCAATAGCTGGTTTTAATTTATTTTAAGCAACCTGTACGTGATTCTACCACTGAAATAATTGATAACGATCGATTCAATCCCTATTGGTAAGAGTGTGTTCAAGTTAGACAGGCATTAATATGCAATGTTAAGATTAAGGTTAAATTCATAATATACGAATTCATTTCATAAAATAATCATTGTCCTACTATCATACAAGATCTGTTGTATTATTACCAGCTGAATTAAGTAATTAGTGCAACCATGTCATAATGTGTTATGACGTGTAATTATATTTTTATTTCGAGAAAATTTATGCGTTCGAGGCCACCTGTAATTAGTATTTAAACATATTTAGATGTTTCTATGTGACCAGAAAATATACCGTTATATTTGGAAGAGGCCGTAGAATCTATAAAGTCTATACAGACAATTTATACAGTAAAATGCTGTATAAATACTGTACCGAAGTTCTTGCAACTATCGAGATAAACTATATCTAATCTTCGCTTCTGTTACTGTCGTATGTCACGTGGTTTCCGTAACTAGGCAAGCACTGCGTGTTTACGAAATGCAACTGACTAGATTCGCAAGTATCAAACGTACAACTACCGAGGTTCTACTGTACATAGAGTAGAGCGGTATCGACCGCGATTACATGGTTTTTCCGAGCGAGAGGCATGAGCGTTTCGCTCGTTGCAGCATGACTTCAGTCGGCTCCATCATTTCCCGCGACTCGTTACGTCTTCTCGGGCGTAATGGTCCTTCTTAGCTCAGTGGAATGATTTCCACACGCCATGTTACAGCGTCGGCCGCGCGTTGCTTTAAACAAAGGAGGCTTGTTTTAAGCAAACGAAGCCGCGGCATGGGACCGCCAACCGAACTCCTCTTGAAAGGGAAGGCTTGGAAGCGTCGTTGAAACATGAATCCTCTCCCAGGCTCTTCTAACAATTACGTAAACGATGAATAATAAAAAAATGGAGGAGAGGAGTGGAAGAGGAGAAAAGATGGTAAGAAAGGGAAAAGAGAAGGACATCGTTTAAAAAGTTTAAATGAAACCGAACCTGGAGAAGATAAGAGGGCTGAAGTACACCGTTGTCCTAAGAAACTCGCCCAGATGCAAGTTTAGATATAAAAAGCCAGGCGCGAGTGTGTCCCAGGGAAAGGATTTGATTCTTGGTAATCGGCTGGGGAGTGAACGCTTAAACGCTGGCAATCTGAGTGTTTGCCAAGAAACTGCAAATCGCGAGAAAACTTTCAGAAATACTTGGAAATCAGTTTTCAGCTGCGCGAGCGATGCTCCCTTCGTTATCACCGTCCCGTAAGATCCAGGACGTAATTGCAGCTGCTTTTGAAGTACGCGAATTCCAATCCGTGGCGATACCGAAAATATTAACGACGTATCTCATGGGATTCGCATATTTCTAATAATCGATACAGAATTGGGGTAACTAAAGAAAAATCTATCTTTCGTTTTGAAAAGAATTATTCTGTACGCACTTATCCAGGGTGTTTCCGAGATTATGGTACAAAACGGATAGATGGTGAGTCTACATGCGGAAACAAGTCGAAAAGAAGGAATAATTGTCGTCAAATCAGGGGAATTGACTCGAATTGAAGGGAAAAAGTTACTATCTCTCTGCCAGTACCGGATTAGTCACGTGACACATGCACGACAGAACGAAATGCGTCACGTGACTAGGCGTGGCGGAAGCGTAGAGAAATAGTGTCCTAGAAGGCGAAAGTAGAGTGGGGAGACATGTCTTAATCTGGCGACTCCAGTACTACTTATATGTACATAAATGGTACTACTTATTGGAAAGTGTTCAGTATTTATTTAAAATTATTGTATAATTACGTTCCTGTTAAAGATTTGTATTTGTCCATTTAGTGACTTCTATTCAATCCAACAGTTGCACTCTAAAACCCCTTTTCTTTAACTTTCCTTTTTGGAACGTAAAATGTGAGAACCTCGTTCTACAATTTATATTGAAATAAAAGAACGTTGTCCAGTAATTTATTGAGCTTAAATTCCTATTGTCAGAACATTCAATTCTATCAAATTCCCAGTACCTCGCAGACGTAGAAAGGGTATGACGAGAATCGGATTTCTTATACATTTTCCAGGAGAGTTATAAAGTTGCGACGCTGCGATGTAAAAAAAAGAATCTTTCGTTGTATGACGCGACACGTGGAGATTTTGTTTCAACAAAAACAGGAAACGTCCCAAAAAGGTGCAGAGAATTCTGACGCAAGAAAGTGTAAATTAACAGGAGTTACAACAGATGTGTTTTAAAAACTACGTATCGTAGAAAACGTTTTACAAAATATTATTAGAAGGAGTTCTGACGTAAATTATTTCATACTTTTTAGTGCGTTTCGAAGTCGGTTTAATTTTTTTTAGAGTTAATAATAAACAATGATTATAAAAATATACGGAGTCAAAATAAAATAGTTAGAATTGATGGAGAATTAATGCGAAATATTTTCAGAATTTTATAAATTGATTTTTGTGTAATAGTACCAAAAATTAATCAACCGCGATGCAATTTAATTCTTGGAATCAGTTTTTCGATTCTCATCGTCTTATTCAATTCGACTTGGAACGTTTACTGAACACAGTGATCATACAAGGAATGGTAACATTGGGTTTGGATTTCAGCTAACAAGAAGCCAACACGCTACTGTCTGCTGAACAGCCAGTTCTCTGCAAACAATGCCCCGGATGCAATTACGTATATACGCGCCGATTATTGTGCAATGAATCGATCATCCCCCTGAGAATTCGGCTGATATAAAAGGTCATTGTGGATGGATTCGCAGAATGCATGATAATTTCGATGAAACTACTTTTCCGAAAATTGGATTACAATCACTATAAACGTTCCAATAGATTCTCTCTTATACTACAATAATTCTATAATATTAATTACTCTGAAACAATATAAAAATGCATCAATGCTTAAATTTCACTTCGCCATCAACAATAATACACTGTCTGATTCAGGGTAATACCACATTGTTTAAATAATGGTAAAATCATATCGAATTATGAAACGCGATAATTATTTTGAACCGAATTTTCTAAAATTGCAACTGATTGGAAGTTTTTCTTTTTTACTTCTTTCACAGTGTAAATAACATTTCATTTTCCGTGTAGGTTCATAATGTATGTACATATGACTTTAGGTCCATAGAAATATTGCATTATTTTTTAAATAATTACACGATGCTCTTGCACACATTGCATGCAGTTGCATTGCAACATTTTCTGCATATGCTGTCTTTCATAATTTTAGCAGATCGAAAATATTAAATATCTCGACTCTCTTCACTTCTTTCAATTATATTGCACTTTTAATTAATGCATGAAATCCACGTGTATTAATGAATTAAAAAGCGCAGAACCTGTAGAATGTTAAGACTCTCGTATAATTGAAGTATTATGTTCCAGACTATTTGAAAAAAGTTTTTAAAAATCGAGTTGGATATATTTGTTGAAGTCTCGAATTTAAATGATCATACAAATTAAATTCGAACAATTTATGAACGGGCGTATGCGCATCATACGTATCGCATTGCCTTGAACGCTTTAAACCTTCCAGTATATTGCAAGTGCAATGTAAATATTCACTAAAGCCACGACAGCGGGACCCCGTACACGCATGATACAGTTTTATCTGTTGATATTTATGGCAAAAATATTGAAATGTCCCCCCAGCTGAAAAAGTAACTCGTATGGTTGTTCATCGCGGTTTTAAAACGTGACAAGATTAACGCACATCACTCGGACACAGATTACAACATCACATGTGTTCTGACGAATCTGACATTGCCGGCAATTACCAAATTAATGCACGGCAACGTGAATTGTTGAAATCGTAAATTTTATCGTCGTAACTTGCCCTTTGCGAAATTAGCGACACAGATATTTAACAATCAATGAGCAATGGCCCACACCGGGCCATGGTAGAGCTTAAATTGAGAACTGGAGAGCACGGTGTACATTTTTACTTTTCATATATTCAGTTGTTGAAGCTTCTATATTTATTTCGATTACAAACTGGACGAATAATGATAGGTTTACATTTATTTTTAATTACAATATTGATTTTGAATATCTATAATATACGAGCAATATTAGCGTTGTACCAACCCAATATTTATTGACTTTGTTTATTTGTACTTTTTTAAAAATTATATTATTGCTTTTTAATACATATTCATTATTGATTTTATGTATTCTTATTTATTTTTAATTCAAACTATACGACTAATATTTGCTTTAAAACGATTCGTTATTAGTTGACCTCAATAAATTATTTTATTGATGTAAATATGTTCCGCATGCTTTACATTTTCCATGTACATATTGCTTTACAGAGATGATGCTACATTTTAAAAATAATATCTCGTAATTTTTGATATTTTGCTAAATAAAACACAGAAAATATGTTAAGGATTAATGTAAAAATTAATCAATGTCTCGGAATCTCATTGTCAGTGAAATCTCTTTACGAGATTGAACTACATATTAATCCGAAGACACTGTATTTTCAGTATTTAAAATAAGTACGAATTGAGAAGTATTATTTAATGCCTAGAAATCGATAAAACCCACTTCAGTGGTTACTGACAGAATATTTTCTATTTCAAGCAAAATCTTATATCTAGAATAAGAACCACATTAAGTAATCGTTCTATAAAATATATATTCTCTGAAATCATATTTCTTCATCGGAAATGTTCAATGAGGGATCTCGAGGGATCCAGAGTCTCGATTACCAAGAAATGTAATATGATACGGAATTAGATATATCGGTGAGAGGTGAGACAATACTAGTCCAATTATTTTTATACTAAGTCCAAATTTCTAATTATTTTTTTATAATATGTTTACGGACATATTTGTATCATTATTTTGATTAAAACAAAGCCAAACACGATTTAATTTCGATCATATTTACTTGTTTAATTCACAATATTGTGGAACCTCGATAGAATCGAATAGAAATAGTTCAATTTAAAGCAATCTATATACAACGGGATTTATTGTACAAATCTATCTATACATATAAGAATTTGTTCATGTCAATTTGCTTTTCGATTAGCCAAGTTTGAAGAACAATCTGATAAACTCAATACTACTTGAATGTACGCAGTGCGTTCGCTTTGATGTCCCAGAGTATACTGAATCATAGCACGCACATAATGTAAACAATGTTAGAATACACGGAATCCTCAAGTAAAACAATATAAAAGAACTACGGAATAACATTGTCATGTTAGGAAATAAAAGTGCATTAAATTACTATACAGGGTGTCCAATTTGAAGTTTCGCACGCAATTATTTCTCAAACTATAACTCGTTGTAAAAAACGATTTCTCTAGGTGAATGTGCTTCCGAAATTTCAAGGTTGTTTACGTAATCGTATAGCCTATCCCGAGACGAGTTCACTGACTTATAACGCTCTCGTCTTTCAAGGTCATTCAGTGCCGTTCAAAATGTAATTAAGCTAGCACGTCCTATGGTGACACCTATATTTCTTATAACGAGCTATAGTTTGTTAAATAATTGCGTCCGGAACTTCAAATGGGACACCCTGTGTTTAACTTTGTGTAAAGCGACTGAATCTATCGCAGAGCTTTAAAATTCTACGGACAAATGAAACAGAATGCGTAATGAACGTCTTCGAATGTATGTAAGTATTTCCACGTTCGTCGGCAATTTCCTACGCGTTAGCACGCGGAACGCGCGGGTAATTCGTTTGATAGGGTGATGCCGACGATTAATGTTCGAAGTGACAGAATGATATATAATATCGCGACGTACCGGTCACGAGTTACGGGAGGCCCGACTAAAGTCAGTAGTCGAAGTCAGTGATTAGTCAGAGGCAGACCCGGCGTCAAGTTTGCTCTGCCACTGGTGAACTTCCTTAATCATTACGGACCTGCCTAATCGATACAAGAGCATTGTTGTTCGCGTTGTGGAGGATAACGACGTACTATCCAGCAATGCGAAATGAAAAATTGATCACGGGAGCGAATGGCAGTCTCGCAAGAATTTCAATATGCAATTCGTGGATTCTGACGAATTTGGTGATGTTTGGGGCTGACGCGATGGTGGAATGGGAGGAGGAGAGGGGGAAGGTAGTTTAAAGTGATATTTGCTCGATGAAACGTGACGTAGATTTTTAAAATCGGACTAATGGAAATATCTGTGCACGATTCGAGAGTGCGACTCGATTTAATATTTTATTCTTGTCGCTTTGTAATTAAAACCGTAAATCTGCAATTGCCGATCTGTTTGGACCACGGCGTGTGACATACATATTATGGACGTCTTTCGATTACAATATGTGCGTTGTTCACATTTTAAACATCTTCTAATTATGTAGTACTTTATCAAATACACAACAATTGTGGTTCTTTCTTCATATCCTCTCTCTGAAAATATATCCATTTTTCTCTGCATAATTTCAAATTTCTTATTACTCGCAGAGTTTATTGCAATTTAAATTATTTGTTTAAAGCATCAAATTTTAAACAAAATAGAAGACCACGAATAAGATGATTGGTTACGAGTATCATGTATTCAATAAAGTATCGATATGCAATATTGGTGAATTACAATAAAATACTTGATTATGCAAGAGTCCCTAAAACTTCAACTACCAATTAGCGGCAGCTATGGAACCATTTCACTCCGTATCTTCAATTTGTTATTCGATGCAGAAACCCCTCTCAATTACAGTGATCGCTATCAGTACCCTTTTTACAGTAGAATAAATTTTTTCAAATGGAATCAATCGGCTTGAGCTTTTTTAAGGAGGTGGGAGGATTAGCTTTTTAGATGACGCGTAAAACAAATTCTTAACAAATTGCATCCTCTTAGAATCGTCGGGAAACTGGAAAAGTAGAATAACTATTAAACAAAACATTAACATCAACGTATCGATGCGACCATACTAATTCGACACTGAAACTTTTACCAACATATTTGTCACATTTCTCTTATTGAAATGACACTATGATCCTGTTTACTTTTTTAATTCACGATACAGTAGAACCTCGATTATACGAACTATTCCGTGGAACATAAATGTTCGGATAATAGAACAGCTTCTTAGCTACAGTCCTAGATCAAATCTTTAGTGATTTGTATGATAAATCGTTCTGTATACAGGGTGGGTCTTCACATATTACCACTTCGATTTACATGACGTTAATAATGAAAGTCATTAACTTTTCTGAAATGAAAATATGCACTACTTTCATTGCACTACTTAATGCATCTGGGTATTTCTTAAAAGAAAGTGTTAATCTACTTTTGTGAAAAAATCATTTATTATAGAGATATGAGAGGGGTTCAATGCGACGATCATTTAAACAACTCTTTCTAGCTCCTTAAACAATCTGAATTCGTACACAGTAATTCTATTGCGAAGAGCATCCAAATATTATTTTCGACCATGGTACATCGTCAATTTTTGCATCCTCATAGCATTCGTATTGCATCTCCGGCATAATCCGCATCATTTGCAAGCGGCGCCGTCGAAATAGTTTCACTGAAAACAATAATTCGGAATCGCTTAGAGCCGCGATAATACGGATGATCCACGGTAGTTAAGAAGTTACAGCGGCGCTGGTGGGTTCGTATGCAGAAGGCATCATTGTGTGCTCAAGATGTCCAAATATTTGTCAAAGCAGCCGCGTCGGTCTGCTCTTAATTCCCCTGCCCCCCCCGTACGCCCCCGCGCGCGACATTTTCCCGTATCTCTTAAAACGGAAACACAGTTCGCGCAAGAAACTAATTTACATTTGAAATTTCATTTGTGTTGAATGCAGAATGAGCCTTCCGCCAGAAGCTGACCTCCTTAAACGCATTCTACTGATCCGTTAATTTAAGGAAATTTTCAAATAAAGTTCGCCCGTTCATCAAACCGCGCAAACAGTCACGCGTCCGGAAAGGAAATTCATGCCCGGAAAATTTCGCGCCGCAACCGAAATCTGACGCGGTTAATACTCCTTTCGTTCCTCTTCTTCTTTTTTCCCTCTTTTTTTTCCTGCTTCTTCCTCGGGGCCGGTCGTCCAACGGCGAACCGACATAGCGTCGCATAACTCGACACGCAAAACAGAGTGATTTACGAACAGGAATTTTGCGTTCGGCGCCGTGTCGTTAAAGTGGAATTTATATTCCGTTCCGATGGACGTTCGGTGGTCAAGTAGCCAAAGTAGAAATCGGCGCGTGCGATATCCGTGTATAATATTAATTATATATTATTTCACGATGCATATTGAAATTTACTTGAAATTCGCCGGCGTCGTCCAGTTTGCAAGTGTACAATATCGGAAATTTTCATTTCGCGGTGGCGCTACACGTTCGCGCTCGTTAATCTTCTTTATCGCGGGTAATTTCATACGCTGAGCACAAGTTTTTCAACAATCTGTTTTCTCGAAATCCGGACCGGCAACGCCTGCGACGCAAACACTCTCTTAAAAACACTTTAACATTTTTATCTTGCTTACGGGCCTGCCTATGGCCGGGAACTATGACGATAAATCTAGAACGAGGTATTAATGAATCTCAGAATTTAATAAGCAACCTGTAATAATAAATAATTCAATATTATCTATAGTAAAATATTCTGGATATTATGTCACTCAGACATTAGCTGTAAATATATCGTCGGATGTTTTAAATAATTCAGGTACAGAACTCGATATTAAATCTGAATATAACTAGATTGGAAGGGTTATTTTCTAAAATAAGATCCGAAAATAATATAGTAATTATGTTTATAAATTTTGTCCTGTATTACCTTCCCTTCATAATAATTCGAACCCGCAAACACAATTTTCTACAGTGTCCCGATACTGTTTGCTGATTGGATCACATCAGCGTTGAGAGACGAAGAAGCCACTCGATATTTGTATACTTTATCACGGCTACGTTCCGATAAAATATGTAGGTGTGGAATGAAAAATTCATTCGATAATTTACATGGGATTCCATTAATTCTTGATCAGAGCGACGGATGAAGGAGGTCAGTAGAAAATACATTTACTCTCAAGCTTGACCAGGTTCCCGAAATAAACTATTTTATTGGACGCTCAATGAAGTCCCTGTCGGCGCGTCGCGTATCATAAAGCGTGATTCTACATGTAGCTATAAATCCGAAAAAAGGAATAAAATTTTTTCGTTTGACGCCTCGTTTTCGAGACAATCGAGTTTGAAGATCTGTCGGGTTCGCGTGCTATTGTATACAGTGAGCCACGAAAGTATTCGAAAGCCCTTTAAAATAGAACAACTTTTTTGTAAATTTACAAGGTTACATGCGAAAATAAAAAATGCATTTTTTAAAACTTTCTTATTTGAGCCTTAAATTTATTTTTTATTTGGTGTGTATGTTAATCGATTTCGATGAAATTTTCAGCATGTTATGTATAGTTACTATAGATCTACAAAACATATATATTTTAAATTTTCTTTAAGGGCCCAAATAAAAAAGTTTTAAAAAATGCCTTTTTTATTTCTGCATGTAACATTGTAAATTATAATTTTTGGAAAATCTTTTTTGCATATCATACTCGTAAAAATTCAAGTCGTTTGGTACAATTATAAAAAATTTATTCTATTTTTAAGGGCATTCGAATACTTTCGTGGCTCACTGTATGCAGGAAGTAGAATTGGTTGGCCATTCGATTATATTCTTTATTGTTCTTTCTTATTTTCTCATAAACAATCACCTCGTGCCCGCTTGTACATGTTATTCGGTCGCATCATGTAATTGCACGGTTTATTAATTGGCCTGATGCATATACCATTATTTTAAACAATCCTCGACTCGGTGAATTTGCCTTTTTCGACCGATCATTGTTTTCGGTAGAGCGACGTGATCCAGGTGCCAACGTATCATAATGTGGCCACGGGCTTTTGAATGGTATAATAATACGTCAAAAAATGAATGAAATGCCGAGAAGAAAGAAGGAAAGCTTTCTGTCAATTCCCCGGGAGCGACGTTAATTGGTATCGGGTGGTCTTCACATCTCTGTGAAACTTATACCGCATTACCGCGATAGAGAATGAAAAATGAGGGGATGTAAACGGACATTAATTTTTCGTTCAATTAAAATACTAAGGTGGATATAGTTTACACGATGAACATTCGGAAAACGCATCATAACTAGACTGCGGATTTTTGTGCAAAATAGAAATTGTCCTCCTCGATTGCAACAAACTGGAACAAATAGAAATTGATTTCCTTTCTTCGTAGACTTAATAGGTTGAAATTAACGTGTAACAATAGTTTAAAATAATTCCGAAGTTCTCTCTTACCGTTTCCTGTTTTTGTTTACTCGTTTTGTCTGTACAGAATATCAATATTTTTAATAATATAAAAAAAACATTAATACATAATAAACGCGTCAGGAAAATTTGGCAAAATAACAAATTTTGTTTAAAAACGCGTCTGGAAATACAAATTTTTCATGCGAGAATTATTCGAATGAAACGGAATCGGGTCGAATTAAAAAATTCGTGTAGCGTTCCAAAAATAAAATAAGACGATTCTCCTCGCGTTAATTGCTATGAAAAGCATTTTTTGTACCGGAGTGAAGAGTGCTCGGCGAATTGCTTAAATATGCGACGCCGTGTAACGCTTAACGGAGTAACCCAATTACTTGACAAAAAGTTTAGTGACCCATGTGTAATGAGATTAATCGCGAACCGGCCATACCTCCAGTGAACAAACAAGTCGACTTCGTTCGGAATTGACCCGCAGGACAAAAAGCGGTTAATTAATTACTTTTAGCACCGTCCCGCGCGAGACCGAAAGTTCGTTTCTACGGCTTTGCGGTTTATTTACCGGTGCTGCTACTCATTGTTGCACGCGCGCAAAATGATCACACGCTTTTCTTATTGTCCATCGATTTCTCTCACCATCCGGAAGCTAGATTGCGATTACACGTTTAACGTCCGCCCTTGTCTCGTTTCCATTAATCAAAAAGAACCTAATTTAATTCGAGTCGCTATCAACGTTAATATTTCAACATGAGGAATTATTTAAAACTGATTTCTTTGGGTACATATTATTTAAAATTAGCTAAAAATTTGTCTGTACACATTCTTGTTATTTCACTTTACTGTACAATTTAACATCATTAACGTTTCAAAGCATTAACAATAAATCATGTTTTCAGTAATTATTGACATCCACCGTATTGTATTGAAAACATTGAAACAGTGGTGTTCTGCTCACTAAAATTAGGCTTTCGTTTATTCATTAATCACCGCTCAATGGATAGGTCAAAAGGGTGAAGGCATCAATAATGATAGAATGAATTGTGTGGTTGCTGAAAAAATGATAATTAACCGCCAATTAACGGCAGCGATAGCAGTTAATGATCGTGTACATTAATAATGAAAGACGCTATAAAAATTTCATTAAACGATTGATTCCACATATTGTCTCATGCGACAAGATAGTACAGCAATGCTCCCCTAACAAACAAATTTTTACCCACACAATGTTATTTGACACAGGTATTTAATCCCTAACACCTCGCTTTGCTATTTAATTCTAAGCCCGCATACGTATTGATGGAAAGTAAATCATTCGTATCGTTTCAAAATCAATGTCCAATGGTTAGGTTGCTATTACATGTGTCAGTTTATATTGCAAAGTTAAAACTAACAAAGTTCGTCGTACGAAACCTGCGACGTCTCCAAGGCATTTCATTTGAGCGCAACGGGCTAAAGTCGCTTAAAATTCGGCCAGTAAGAATGCCAGCATAAAGTTCCGCAATTTGTCAGGCTCGTGCGAGCACACACGTCCATTTAAAGGGGCGTGAGTGTGCACGGTTGATCTCGTTCGGAGTCGCTGGAAGAAAGGCAGGAAGGGGTTTGCGGCTTCCAAAATAGAGGTTCGTTACATTCGGACGCGGTTGTCTTTGCACAAGTCGGCGACTTGAGACGTCGGATACCTTTTCTCATTAAAAGAGGAAAACTCTCGTGCAAAAGTTCTGGAGTATCAATGTACGCGTCGTTCTGTACCCTCTATCCGACCCGTCTCCTGGCCAGACCCTCTGCCAGAGACCCTGTTCCCCGTCCACATTCTTCTTCTTTTCTCCGTCTATGACGTTAAGCGGCGCGGTGAAAGCGCTCGCAAACAAATTACGATTACGGATCTCCTGTCGACTGTCATCCCTCGACGTCTGAATTGTCGTGGCGAATACGATGAGGGGATGGGATTAAAAGAAAAAAAAAACTGGAAAAGAAAGGAACAAGGAGAGAGGAGCAGGGATTGGCCCGTTAAGAACGCGAAGGAAGCGTTGGAGGGGTTTGGAGGACGCAGGGAACAATCTGGCCAAGTTTGAAAATGTTTTAAGAGAAAGAGGGAGGGAGGGGGGAGAGAGAGAGAGAGTGGTGCCGTTTACGTGGCCGCGAGAGGATTAATGCCGACCGTTCCGGTAAAATAAATTCGCGACAGTCGCGTATTTGTTTCGCCGGATTTTGATTCGGCCCGGTCGCGTTTCGCGCGTTTCAAATGACGCCGGCGTGGCGTCCGTGGTCTCTGGATCGAACCGCGCGCCTCGACGCCGACATTCTTTTTCGGTGGCTTAATTAGAATTATCACCGACAGAAGTCCGCCCGAATTGTTCTTCTACTTTCATTGGACGTTTCTTGCCCGAGCCCAGACGCGCGCGCAAGGATTCTTTATGCGCCACGATGTTTTGCTCCAGCCGCCACCCTTATTTAACGACGCGGCCGGGATCTGTTTTGCACACGGCCGAATGAAACTGTACCCACACCGAGCCACTTTTCGTTTTCTCCGTTTTTACGGATTCCGAATTTAAACAGTGGGCGGGCACACGGTCCGACCAACTCCGCGAGCAGTTTGCGATCGTTTTATGGAAGTCTCGTCGGGAATCCGCAGGATTAAATAATTCATACCTTTGGAAACCGTGTGGCGAGCACCCAGTTAGCACTTTAGCTGCCACCTCAGTTGTATGATCAGTCGAAAATGTCATACACACTTTCAAATGCTGTAGCTTTTTTAAAAGTAGACTGGGTTAAAAGTAGTTTTTGGGTTCGCATTATTTTCTTAGAAGTGAAGATGTCCTTCAGAGGTATTCAAATGGAATGTTATATATGTTTTTTATGTGATATGGAAGCGTATGTCAAGGTAAATTTATTCATACACGGCACAATGAAATGGAAGAAACATCATGAACATTTCACAAGACGCGAGTCTAGTAAATCGTAAATCAATGGATTGAATAAAGGAGAGGACGTTTCAATTTGGTTCGTTCGTTTCCATGGTATTATCCGCAAAAATAAATACTACGTTCAGAGAACGGGGGAAACAGTGTATATAATCGTGTAGACGGTTCAATGAAAAAACTGCAGCAAAATATGCTGCATTATTTTATAATCCTTAGACAGTAAAACACCCGAAAGAAAATATTCGCCGGACAATAGCCGGTGAAGTATTGGACATGTCAGTAATATTGAACGAAGTAAAAAGAGCTGATGTTTGCCTCGAGATAATGGGAATCAGCCAACATTGTATTATCCGTGAGAAATATCTCAATACTGTGGGAACAATGTATGATAATATTCACGGAAATTATTATTAATTTATGAATTATTAATGACAGAACTTAGTCAATTATTTGTCACGTACATGTATGTGTACAACAATTTCTTCTATTCACTTCTTAAATATAATTCATCGCAACTTAGTTAGAAACCTATATACTCCTCACTTATGAAACAATCTTAACTGGAACGAACCGAATGTAATATTAGCTGACTAATTTAGGCGATTCAATTAACTCTGCATATATACACATTCGTTATTAATGTCGCAGTCCTATGTAATTTAATTTTAATTCAAGAATTAATTATTTTAAATCATGATCAAAGGATGTCAATAACAATACATATCAAATTAACGTATCGCGTCTATAGATTGTTTCCAAAATAATAACTTCACAAATAAATCCCGAGTTAATTGTCGTTTATGAAGTATATAAATTTCCTCTTGGACACGAATAATGGTCGAATTCTAAAACAACTGAATTTCGTAAATCAGCCAGCTTAAATGCAATTTTGCTACTCTATGTACAATATTCCATTCATAAATACAGAAACGCATTAAGTGTAGTACGATTAACGGAGGAACCAATTTCTACCGTTTCCATGTTTTCGCAAGTATTGTGTGCATTCGGTGCTTATTGTTCCATGCAGTGAGATCTTCATTTTATGTACATTTCGCGTATATTTATTTTATTTATATTTACCAGCGGTAAATCATTCACGTACCGAAAAATGGCTTAAAATATTTCATTGGAAATGAGTCGAGCATTCTTTACACAACTATTGCTTCCCGGAAAATTTAAAGCCGAATTATTTGTGCAGAAAACAGCAAAAATATTGCGTGTATATAATGCTTAAAATTAATTTTTAAAAATCACCTTGACATCAAAAAATTATTAGATTTTTTTATGAACAATCAACATTCTCCAAATGAATTATGAAAAACAAGAATCAAACAAATACAATTTCCACTTTTAATAATTTCAGTAAATTTAAAATAATATATTAATACGATTCAATCCTTCTCTCTACTATCTTTACAGTTTTGTATTTGACCAATCCACTTTTATTATTGATTTACCAATCATATGAGATGCGCCCCATTTGGTAGTTAGCATTTCAGAGAATACCTTGGTAGTGTAAAGATTAATGATCTGTGACGTCCTTCTGTCAACTTTTAACCAACAAAGTGCTGAAATCGTGTCAGTTCCATTACCACAGAGCCGCTATACGGTAATAGTGGCAATTACAGTGCGAAGCAGAAGCCTGACAGCGTCAAACGTAAAAGAATACGATACGAGAGTTATAATAGCATAGTTTCGTTTAACTAACTTCTCCGTTGTGTATTTTCCGACGGGCACGTGGTCAAGGTTTTCCCCGTCGAGGACCGAAAAAGAACGGATGGAAATTCAATGGCAGACACGATGCTCGAGGCCGGCTCCCGGCTTCTCTTTGCTATTGTCAGCGAGTCTCCTCGTTGCCGGTCCGTTTCGATCTCGCCACGTTAAGTCCACGATAAAAAGAATAACGGCTATCATCCACGATATTACGAACGGATAGTGCCTTAGTCGAGGATGTTCATAACGCTGATAAAAGCGGATCCCCGCGACCCATCTGTGTTTTCTCATTCGCGAAACAAGCCTGTGCCCGTGTGCGAATGCACCACCGATATACTTTTCCTTCTCCTTTCAAAACGAAAGTGTTTGGCGAAACGGCGCGGCGTCTTACGCTCGTGCTGTCTGCTTTATTTCGGTGCTGAAAACCGTCCGCTTTCAGAAACCAGTGAAAAGGTAATAAAATGAATCGCTAGTTTGCTTTTCGAAATGTATTTCACTTCTATTTGCTGCCACGAAATTATCAATGATAAATATACTTGCAAGAAATGTATATACGTTTTCCGCATAAGTCGAACAATCGCGTTAGTCGAACAGTGCTGGAGCACCACTGATGAAAAGTTATTAATACGATCTACTTTGTGCGAGGTGTATAAAAAAAGTCATCCATTCTACGGCTGAATCTACTAAAATGATTTGAATTCTGATAAAAAAATTTACGAAAATTGTTGTTAAAGGTTTTTTTATAGTAGTATGGTGATAGGATACGATCCGCGTACAAATTAAATTTGTAAAGTATATTTACGTGACATCCTAATACGTGATTATCTTTACTGTAACTTTCGCATTTACAGCAACTCTGTTTCAGTTTGGACAATCTGTTCCAGTTGGTTGTTCTTTCAGTTTCCATTACACACTGGTTGCACCTAGGAAGAGGTCTTTGATCGAGTTCTTTATTCTCTACTTTATCTCTCTTGCCATTTTTCTTTGTAATACTTCTTGCGGTGTACTCTCTATATCGGTTTTACTATTGTCTTCAAAATTCGCGTGGTTGTGTTGTAGTTGGTTATTTCTTATCAAGCGAACAAATCTTGATCTTCAATCTGATTGGACTTACGAGAAAAATTATTTAAAATTTTTTACTTAAACATCAATACATTAAAATACTACTTAACATCGCACGATAATACGTATGTATACAGGGTGTCTCAGCTGAAGGAGTCCACCTAAATATCTCCTTTATTTTTAATGGCAGAAAAAATATGGCATAATTCAAATGGTATCGACGGAGGAATATCATAGAAGAACAATTTTTTTTGTCTGGTTATTTTTTCATAGTTTTTTCAAGGTCATCGTTATCTTTTCTATCGGGAAAATTTATTTTTTTTATTCCATCTTATAGCGGCTGAAAAAATACATTTAAATATGCTTAAGTCATTAACAAGATGGAATAAAAAAAAATAAGTTTTCCCGATAAAAAATAACGATGACCTGGTGCCATTAAAAATAAAGGAGATATTTCGGTGACCTCCTCCAACTGAGACACCCTGTATATTGCTCTTTAAAGAACACATAATTTCATACACAAAAGAAATCGTTGAACATCTCTTACTTTTCAACCATGCATAGAAACAATGCAATTTCTCAAGCGTCCAGGACAGCAAATGATTATCTGCGAATTTTTTCCAGGGGTTTTATTCGTTCGGTCGCGGGTTCGACGAAACTTTACGGGGTCCTATGGTAAAAAGCCCGGCAAAAACTAAACGCCCAGTCACGTAATTGAAGCTGCATCAGTAAACAACTCCATTCCGCCATTAAATCTTGGCAGTGGCCAAAAAAAGGATCGCAGGAGAGCGGAGCGATCGTGCGCGTCCAGTTTTTCGAAACGGCTGCGGTCGTACGGTAGTTTCCTCGTAAAAATAAGTCGTCGAGGAGAAAGTCGTCGCGAGAGGTCTTTGGACTCGTTGTCTTTGACGTTTTTGACTAATGACCGTCGGCCGGGCACGTCGTCCGACGGCTATTCCGCGGCGGCTAATGATCGATTGATTAATGTAACAGGAAATTAGAGAAACCTTCACGAGTTCCCGTGGAAGTCGAAATTTCACGAGCGAAAACGCGAGAGCGCGGATGCTTAAAAAGTTTCCAAACTGAATTTTTTCTAGAAATTAGATTATATAACATGAGCCGGTCGTACAGTGTATCTCCGTAACTGTCGCGTGGCTGCTATTAGACGCAGAATCGCTAGATCAGGTGAATCGATTCGAATTGAGGGGAAAAAGTGACATTGTGACACATGCACGTAGAAGGGGGACGTAGAGTGGGGAGACAAATCTTAATCTGGCATCCTAATTTGGTCCTCATTTCTGTTCCATGAAATAATGAAAAAAAATCGTACAACAATTTTTAAAGTATCGCTGCAAAGAGAAGGCTCCAATCTTCAAATCTGTGAAAGATTTGTACACTGAAACATTTTTTTTAATGTTTTCACAGAGATTTCAGTTTGTAGCATTTTAGAGGAAATATGGGTCTTCAGTTTCTCACTTTCCCCAAAGCTTTCAATGCACTGCATGAACGTTGTACCGCGTGTGTAAACAATAAAAATTCCTTAAGGAATTTCGTCCCTCCTCCATCTAGCTGGAATTAATCATGAAATTGCCACGTCACGAAATGGGTTGAAATCAAGTCTCTTCGTAAGCCAATGCTTGATTGAGATAGTCTGAGCAGGACACATTAAAAAATTGAATTACGTCGATTAATCGACAGAATTCGATTTTTAATTTCACCCGTCTGGATCTGTTTGAATATACCGCGTGAATGTGTCTTGTCACTCACAATCAGTCTATCTCAATCAAGCAGTGGCTTACGAAAAGACGTGTATTTTAACCCATTTCATGACGTGGCAATTTTATGATTAATTCCATCTAGATGGAGCAGGGATGTATGTAGAGAACTAAATAATAAAAATCTCTTGACCAACAGAATTCAATTTTCCATTAAACCAGTCTGGTGTATTTTTTAAACACTTCAGTATACTATATCAATGAGGGCTTGCAGAAAGACTTGATTTTACCATGTTTTGTCACACGACAATTTTCGGATTATTTCCATCTATTATTTTATCAAAACGAACCGCGCTGCCTGTCTCTCCCATTGGGAAATAAAAGGCACAGTGGGGGCTCGGGAAAACAAACACGGGCTCATAATAGAGCGGAGGCTGCCGCTTCAGGAGGAAGTCATGTTCGATCCTGAAAACTTTCCGGAACTTTTCCCGTCCCTCATGCTACCGGATTTTCCCCTTTGTCTCCCCGGTATGGCCAAAAAGTCGGTGGCGAGCCGGTCCCGACACCTTGCGCCCTGTGTATTTTTACGATTTTCCCCCAGAGTTTTCGGAAAACTTGTGGCCACGTGTTGGTGTGTCCCACCGCCACACCGCCAACAACCGGAAATTTAGAATTTAGATGCCGGCTCTTTCGGGTGGGGGGGGGCTCTGGCCCCGTGCTGCTGGATATACGCGCGGTTCGATGCTCGTTCCCTGAACGGTAAGAATAATGAGGAAAGTAGTTCTTTATCTTTTTTTTTTCCTATCTCTTTCTCCATTCTGCCGGTCGTTGTCCCAAGGCTGGAGATAATTTGGGAAACTCGCGACGCGCTTAGGGCGGTGCCCATGCGGAACCAGGGTTTTGCGAAAGGATTTGATTTACGTTGCTAAATAACATGCCGCTCCTGACAAGCAGCCACCGGGATAATGAACTTCAGTCTGAACAATGACACGGTTCGTTACTGAGAAAAAAGGTCAGTTGCTCCGGAACTAAGATTTCACCCTTCCGGGACGATGTCTATGCCGAATATTCCAAAATTTAGCACATGAAATTGTCAGGAATGATGACTGAATATCCACTGTTGGTTTTTGGGAAGCTAGGTAACTTTGTAATAAAGAAAAAGGCAGGATATCTTTTGAACGATATTTATATACATGCTATCTCTGCCAAAGCTAGGCTTCGACTGACTTGGTCCGGTAACTCGTCGGTACATTTTATACTAAAAACGTGAACTATCTACGATTTCAAAACTAAAGACATCGCGAAGTTTAATGTAACAGGACCCGCAGATACGGTTCCTGGAGTGTGTGTATAAGTATATTGAAAACAACTAAAACACAAAATTCCACGCGGCATCATATGAAACCTAATTTGATTGTATTTAAAACACAAACGTCGATTAATCAGACAAATACCAACCACAATAGCGCAAAAACTGAAACGCTGAAACGAACACAAGGGAACAAAACAAAATCGGTTCAATAAAAGGGGCGGTTTTACTACGGCAACCGCAGTAAATTTATTACACGGTATTGTAAACGAACCTGCGGTATTGAAAAAAAAACGCGGGCAAACATGTAATTTTTATTCAACCGGTAAACTAACAAAAATCTCTCGGTAACATACGGGACCATTTAGTGGAGTGAAATAAAATTCGCGTACGTGTACGTCACGTGAAAGGAGGTTCGTGATTAATAGATACTTTATGATCTAAGGTTTGGAAAGAGGGTTGTCTAATGTATAAACAATGAACCCGCAGCTGTTATGCTCTGTGATTAGATGAGTTATCTCTTATGCCAGAACCCTATTATTAACCCCTTGACATCCAGTGTTCATTATGCCATTGTACATGTAAAATATTGTTTAACATTAACGGCTAATATTACCAGCAACATGTCTACCCTAAGAACATATCTGTTTCGATCTTATCCGAAAATTTATTGTTAACTGACAACTAACTTAATTAATAGCTAAGTTAATTTAACGACGAACTTTTTCACTGTTCTAGGCTTTCAAAAATTCTGGAGTACGTATCGAAGTCCCCATTTTAATGGGGAGAAAATAAATATTGGAAACGAAATTCAAGGTCGCCACGGAGGGTTAAGCTTGCACGAACGGTAGGTAAGTAAATAAATGCTCTGCTCACATGGAATTTTACTTAATCTTTACATGTCAAGGGATTCGCGATTCGTTTAACTGTATTGATTCGTATTGTAAGAATAAAGTAATCTTGTGATGGGAATTTATGTCGCTGGCCTGTAGGAAGTTATCGAACGACGCGTGTGCGGAAGAACATTTCTCGGAGCTCGTCCTACTCCGACAATTACTTGGCGAAAGTGCTGGTACAGATTGCACACGTGAAATTCCCCGTCCCCGCAGTTTATTTAAAATTTTCAGGCCCTTGAGAACGTATCCCGTGCAACTCCGGCAATTCCGCCGCCGCTCCCCATGGTGTAAGTCCACGGGAAACACACGCGACAAACTCGAATATACGTATGAAAGCCCCGCGCGCCCGGCTACGTTTGATCATCAACGACTCGAACTCAGAGAAAGATTGCGGAAACATTGTTCCGCAAACCGCAAAGGACCACCAAGTAATCCATGTTTATCTTCGAAATGCTTTTTCAACGCTTTTTCAACGCTTTTTCCACCGTATCGGGCGATTCTACCGGGTGGTTTTCAGACAAATCCTAGAACCACTTCTCACGTACATATACAGGGTGGTCCACTCAAATTTAACCATATAAATATCTGCTTCAGTTGCGTTGATATAAAAAAATATGCTGTATGTAATTTACTAGAAATTAACTTTCTATTTAATTCTAGTTTTGGAAGTCAAGGACGGATAATGTTGCCTATAGTACTGCTACACATACATTTGCAACAATTCTAATGGAAATAAGAATTCAGTGTAGCTAGATTTCCATTTAGAAATTTATTGTTTCAAAGTTTTGTCGATTTATGCAGCTGTTGTAATAGTTCGTTCATTCAGTGCATACTGAAAAACATATCTGTGAGGGAGAAGGTCGAAAAATGATATTGTTATAAAAATATTCTTCTGTAAAAATATTCATAGAACGTGTAACATTCGTTAACTTTTTAATTATTCACTTCGAAATGAACCAGCAAATTTTAAATTTCTTGGATCGAAGCACCCCCTATAAGGGTAGTTGTACCCATTCCAGCAAACCCCTAAACCCGTTCCGTTCATAATTAATAATGTTTAATTAGCAGACATGAATTTCGCCCGGCTTTATGCGATTCCAGCTCGGGCGGGTCGTCGCAAATACGCGAAAGCTCGGAAACGTATTGTTTTTCTTGGGGGGGGGGGCACGTGGCGCGGGGCAAAGGAAAATTTTTAACTGGCTGTCAGGGTAAAGTGTGCAGCTACGTAGGAGAGAAATTTAAGATTCCGCGCGGGACAAGCAAGCGCGCATAGACCCTCCCGGCTGTCATCGTAATGGGGAAGTTGGCGCGACAAGAGGTGTTTATCTCCGAGCCAGCAGGATCCCTAAAATTCCGGAAATCCCGTATACACGAGGTACGCGAGTGCACGCTGGGAGTCTGCTGACTTTTCGAAATTGTAGACGCGGTACCTGCTCGTCGGCGTAAAATAAATCAGAGTACAGGGTGAGAGATGTACCAGGCGATATATATCTCGGTACGTCAGGTATATTCCCCTCCTTAAGTTCTCGTTGGCCTTCGTTCGTACGTACGACGCCGACGCCGGAGCCGAAGCCGACTACGGGCCACGTCTATAGATTTGGCTCACGTCGAAGTCAGAGCACAGGCTCTCGCCTCCTGTTCATAAATCTTCTTGGGGATTCCTTTCCTTAGAGCACCGATGCGCGCGTTCAATCTGACGCGGCCGTGTTTTTGATACAATAAGTGCGGAACAAGGCCAATCCTAATTGATTTCGCGACGGCGTGCAGCGCCGCTACGCTTCATCGACGCTCCTCCGACGATTTTCTCCGAAATCTCTTTTAACTTGCGGAGCAAGGCTAATTTATGATACATAGCGCCGGTTCTCCGTGTACACGTAAACAGAGCTGGGTATATTTTATTCGAAATAATGTGTTTCACACAATTATCTTCGATACGGTTATTTGAATATGATATTGATTTATATTTGATATAATTTAAAGTTTGACAAAGGAAATAATCCTCTAAATATATATAATATACAACAAGGATGTCTGTTATATGTATAATCAAACATAATTTCGAGGAACCATTTTATAATTATCTTAAATAATTATGAAATAAAATAACATGTTATCTCAAATTCTCAAATGATAGTTCAAATAATGTTATTTCAGCAATTTGTTTTCAGAAAAGCTAACTATTGAGTAAGGGCTGAAATAATATACCTTTACCTTAACCGATCAAATAATTGCAATTATGAGAAAAACCTTGTTTACTTAAATCTTCTTCAAACTTTTTTGCTTCTAATGATCATTCTATGAAACTTTTACCAACATGTTCGTGATACTTTTCTGAAGAAAATAATACCAAACAAGACGCAAGCTTCATAAAGAAATAATTAAAAATAAAACTGTTTTGTGATTGGATTAGTACTGTGATATTACTGTAGCGGTACTTAATGTTGCACACATTTGACATATGTTAGAATTGTTACATATTGACGAATATGGACATAAGCTCATGAGCTTATTTTTGATAACTCGTAAATCGATAGCAATTCTTATTTTTAATTGTTAGGATGTTAATTTGCAATGGAACTCTAGGTTCGAGCATGTCATTGTGTGGCAGAAGAAGATTAAAAATTTAGTTTTAAAAAGCAAGATTACATCTAAATAATTTACATGTGAGAACAAATGTACCAGCAGTCCTTGCAAAAGTTAACCAGGGGCACACTCTCTCGTCAGCGTTAAAAGAGTTAAACAAGTGGGAAACATTTTTTAGCAGAAAAAACAGTCTTTCCACGAGTGGTCTGTGTCGCGCTTGAATATTTAGCTACATCTGCTGAATTCTGGGAGTATTCACTGCAACGCCTAACGCAACGCCTAACGCAACGCCTACAATTTCTACAAAATTATTTCTTATGTGTATTTCATATTCTTTGAAAGATGCATACCACAAACTCACTGCACTATAAATATATGAACAGGAAGTATTAATGAAATAAAGTAAGAGAATGATTTATCAATATTGTTGTAATATCTATGTAACAAGTTTCATCAGTACCGACTACATAAATATATTTCCAAGCCGAGCGCATTATTAGTCATGCATTGTATCGAGATTTTAATCTAACTATCGTATTCCTCAGCGTGCGCAGCACACTTACACAATCAATTCGAATATTGACGCGAAAATAATTGAATTACCAAGAACTTGTACGTGCGTAGCAAGCCCCGAGTAATTTAGAAGTGTCGATGGTACGTGAGATTCGTTTATAGAGATTCATAGACGGAGTCCATTCGTGCGTCCCGCTCTCTTCTAGAATTTTCAAAAGAATTTTGGTTAGAACAATCGATACGCTAAAATTCTAGTTCACATGGCAATTCATGCCATAAAGGAATGCTTTACAATAGACATGGAGTGTTGGTATTCTTTAGTTTGTATAAAAGTATTGTTGTCCTAAACAAATCGAAATTCACAAAATTTGTGATAAGCACAGTTCGGTTCTTTAATCCTTATTTTAGTGTAATTCGTCAAAATAAATGATATTAATTTATGATTTTAATCGCAGTAAAGAGTATTCAGTGTATCGACACTATGATCACAAATATTGTGTAATAATATTTTCATATGTAGAGATTTAATATTTTAAAAACGCAGACAATTTTTTAATCTAAAAAAAATTCTAACTCTTAATACAAGTTAATAAACGAAATTTTAAAGCAATGAGATGCATTATTTTTACTAATATTATTAAAGAAAGAACGAACTTTTTATTTGATGTCTGGTACCTACAATTTATACAGACCATTTTCATTTTGCATAATTTTTAGTTAAAAAGCAAACACATTAAATTCGATGAATGAAGCAAACATCCGAAAATTGCCAAAACAAAAATTTCTTCTTAATTTCATCTTAATATTGCAGTTTCTGGTTTTTTTTATGTGTGAAAAGTCTCGCCACAGAAACTAAAATTTCACGCGATGCATTTGTTTGAAATTCGTCTGTCTATGGACTGTTATCTATGAAAGCAGAAAGTTCAATGGTAATCGACTTTGTGTAACCGAAAGAGACGATAAATTAACACCGATTTAATCCCGCTGACTGTAGTACAGTCGAAAACGGGGCCGCGGAGTGTCGGCGAACGTTGGCGGAAAACATATCGAGGAGGTCCAATTTCCCGTGGCGATATTTAATCCCCGTTAATTAAGCCAATTTTTTCCTGTTTGAAATTTTATCAGGGGAAACGGGGTCTGGCAGGACGAATCACAGTCGCAATCCTTCTTAAGCTCTTTCGCGATTTCTCTTTTTCCACGTTCGCCTGTATATTCCCCTTAATGTCGAAGTTGGTCCAAGTCAGGGTACGTCCACATTACCCTGTAAATATTTGAAGAAGAATTCCTCTCCAGCATTCTGGTTACCCGCCACCCCTATTTCCGCTCTTGACAGGCATGCGCGATGGAGGTGCGAAGGTTAAACTGTGTTCACCGGCCGCCGTGCGGTGTATACGGGGTGTCCCAAAACTCCTTCAAGTTCCTGAGAACATTTGAAGCGTCATTTTCCTTTGCAAAAATGTTATCCGCGGCTTTGTTTACGAGTTATTAACGAAAAACACGGACCAATCAGAGCGCGACCTAGACGCGAGTCGGCACAGTCGGCCAATAGACAGTTGGCGCGCCGCGCTGCGCCAGGCCGACTGTGCCGACTCGCGTCTAGGTCGCGCTCTGATTGGTGAGGTTGATCTGTGTTTTTCGCTAATAACTCCTAAACAAAGCCGCTGCGGCTATTTTTGCAAAGGAAAATGTCGCTTCAAATAACCTAAGGAACCTCCCATTTCCGGGAGTTGAAGGAGTTTTGGGTCACCCTGTATACAGTATGCTCAAAAAGCCAAGACCGGCGTAACCAAAAAATTAAATTCTATCGATCAAGAAATTTTTATTGTTCAGTCTTCTACACACAGCCATTAATATTCTAGATCGGAAAAAAGTTTAATTTTCCATTTAAAATAGCTCCGAGTGCAAAGGGTTAATATTTCTGAAATAACGAAATGCAGTTATACTGGAAAATGACGTGAAATTTTGCACTGATAATTTCCTCGCAATTTAGCGGGGTGAGATCAAAAGAAAAATCGAAAAATAACACCCCAATACGCAAGCAATATTCCGTTAAATTATTTGGAGAGCATCTCGGCGAACGAACTTTCGACGGAGAGAATTTGACAGTCACGGGAATTCTCCGCCCGGTGAGAGCTTTTTCTTCGGCTCCTCGGACTCGAAGGCTCTTTGTAACACGCACACCCGAAAACTTTGTGCTGACAGTCACGTCACCGCTCGCCGCCGCTTTCGCTGCTCGTAAAAATGGAAAAGAGGATCCTGTCGACGAGTGTCGTCCTTTTTTCCCCTCTATCCTTGTGTTATTCTGAATCCCGGCGGATAAAGTCTTTCGGAAAAACGGTTTATTCCGATTCGACGTTTATTTAAAAATCTGACGGAAGATTCGACCCTCGTCCGGCCCTCGTTTCTACGGCTTAATCTGTCCCTTGATGTTGGATTGAAGGGAACGTCAGAAATCAATATTGTAGAAACATAAATAATTAACACGTTTGCAGTCCCATGTCGTATGCATAGGTCACGAAGATTTCGAATGGAAACTAAGTACATCACATTTGAAGATAATAAGTTCTGGAAATGAAATTAATTTTGACAAGTCGGACTCGCGCGTGATGAAGAAGATTTGAAATAGAACCTACTAAATATGTACGTTATTAGTAGACTGCGGATTTTATACATTTATAACAAAAATGGTGAATGAAATACGGAGAATTTAAGACAAAATTACATTTTAAAAGTTGTTTCGGAAATCATAGTACAAGCGAATCATGTCGAAAATAAGGAAGAACATTTGTTTATTCGACGCCTCGGTTTCGGGAGAAACCACTGTGAAGATCGGGTTCGTGTGCTTTAGTATGTGCAGCAAGTAGAACAGGTCGGTCTTGATCAGACGCGTCAGCCAATTCCTATTTAATAGCACGCGTATTTGCTGAATTCCCAAACTCATTTCACTCGAACCGAAGCGTCAAACGAAAAAACGTTATTTCTTTTTCCCGACCTGTTTCTGCGTGAAAAACATTCTAGGTGTTTGTTGAATCAGCTGTTCGGAACTGATGGGTCTTCATGCAGATTCTCATGTTCACAGTTAATTTCGTGTAAACGAAAATAGAGCGAATCTCTGTAAAATTCTCCTTGCGGTAGAAATATAACGAAAATATTATTTGTACTTATTTTTACACGGTTCCTTATATTTTACAAACCCGCATATAAACCCTGCATGCGTAAAGATCCGTTACCTACTAATTAAAGGTAAATGAAGCCTTCAAAGAACTAAATCAGAGTGGAACGTTAATTAATCTTCTCTGTTACAGTAATTGCAAAATGAAATCGACAAAATAATAAATTTGTCCTCTAGTCTGGCATTAACATATAATTAAATCGTCGATATAAGATGATTTATCAACGTACGTTTCCACGTTTTCCCAACATGTGTTTGCTACTGTTCACTGACACGTTAAATGATTCCTTCAAAGGACGAAATCAAAATCGAAGCTTAATGAATTTTCGCCGATGCAAAATGTAGTCGATGAAATAATAAATTTATCTTTCATTTCATGGGGTATCATGTGAGAATATTGTTGATATAGGACGATTCATCAACGAACGCTTTATATGTTTTCCCAGCATGCGTTTCACCGTGGTTCCAAAAACCGAGTTAGCTTTTTAGTGGTGTTTTTTTAAGTGCGCCGCGCGTAACGTTACAAGAAAATGTAACTGCGTTTTCAGTTGCCGAGTTATTTATGGAGTACTTATTCCCTGTTTCCGTATTTCGGAATAACGCCAATTGTTCCGTCGCGGAAGCCTCCATTAGTGTTTGGAACATGTAAAAGTTTACGTTTATATACGGTACACGGTGTGGCGAACGATAAAGAATTCCTCCAGGATTTATGAGAAGGGCTATATAAAACCTGAAAGTTATGTCTCTAGACTTCGGCGTAAAGCGAATGTTCAGAAACAGTGTGGCCGCGAAGAAATTTTCGAGAGTGACCTGTCCTGATAAATCACTTTAGGTACTTTCTAACGTTGGATACTTGCCGCCGTATTGATTGTGGGTGAAACAAGACAAACCGTTATTCCCCGGCCTCATTAATAAATTCGTTCGTACATTTGTTATTTTCGAGCCACTGTATATATAAGAATAATAAAAACACGTGCACAGCACGATGTTTTCAGCCGCTGCATTTAAAACAAAATTCATCTGTGTCTGTGTACTACAGAGTTTAAAAATTTAATAAATTTTAAATTGCACGCTATATTACTTATTCCATGATTTCTGTTCTAAACGGATGGTAGAAATACAAAAACGAGTGTTCTGCCATTTTATTATTTAGTGATTTATTTCGACATTACTTTTGATTTAATGAGAATATTACAAATTTTAAATACGTTAGGTAAAAGATTGGAGATCGAGATAAAGTTGCAATTAGTTGATTCTGAGGTCTACGAATGAATTTGTACATTTATGTTTATTCGTATTTGTAAAAATGGATTGTTAGCGAGGTTTAATATTTAACAGGCGTATCGAAGACATATGCTTGAACGTCACCGGAAACCGTCGTTCATCCGATGGAGCAAGAATTGTCGACGGAAGACGTCGTAAAAAAGATCAGTGATAGCTTGCCAATGTGTCTCACGAAACGACCATAAATGTGAACATAAGTGGTTCAACCTTCGCTCAGTCCTCGTTACCACTGCTTTGCGAATCTAGCGGCGGGACATTACTCCTCGTACCATTGGCAGAGAAGCCATTTTCTCACATCTTTTCCCTTGATTCGCGAGAATTTACGACCCTTAGAAAATGGTGTACCTGTCCGGTGTCAAAGTTTCATCGAGACCATGTAATTACTTATCGGGACAGATAATACGTTTAAATCTACTGGTTTCCTTCTCGAGATTTTTATTACAATTTATTTACACTGTTGCAAAATTAGATCCGGCTGTACATTTGTTTGTATGCTATTGTAAAGTATTTATAGGAACGTTCGTGCTTTTCGATTTCTAATACAAATTGCAAGTTAAAAAGTGCAAAAAATGTATTGAAACAATATAAAAAATAAAATAGAAAACATAAATAAATTTCATTGAATTTAGTTTTCTCGTGCTATCACTTTTTCAAATAGAGTTCTGCACCATGTTGGATGTGGCATAATATTAATAATGATTGTGTAATTTCTTTTTTCTAAAATAATTTTACAGTTCAAGAAGCAAATTAAAATTTTTTGATTTGCACATATACATTTTTCTTATAACAATTACAGTTTTAAAAGCGTATTATTAAAAACGTGTCGAAGGAACTTTAATGTTACAATTTTAAAAAGTGTGATTATTCACAGAAAAGTAATGGGAACATGTAAAATAATGTTGTAACATATACAAGTTTATATACAAATTCCAATTCACCGGATAATCAAGTTTTTGAGCCAATTTATTGGTACACCGTTATTTCCGCTTCTACATTAATAATGGCACACCACTGGCTGCGTAACACTGATCCCTGTATCTTGTAACAATCAATTTACATCACATTAGTATGAGAAACAAATGATATCGTACCATGAACAATGTTAATAAGCATTGACCGTAAGTGGAGATAACCACCAATGGAGTGACATGGGGCTCCAATGTACGATAAGTGACACAGTGCTCCACTGTGCTCGAATGTAAATACCACGAACTACCATAATTCGCCATGAAATAATCCTTACGAAAATGATTTACTCTATCCACACATCATGCTGCGTGAAAAATATTATATGCATAATCTGTGAATTATAGAAAACATAAAATACGTAAAGTAATAAAATTATTAATCTCGTTGATAGATATATTGATTGTATTTGTAGCGAACGTTTAAACAGCAATTCAGTGATCGCGGAAGCTAACGGAACTGTTTCCACAATATTTTATAACTATATAAATAAAATAATTCGGAATCTTCCGAAATTAAATGTTCCGCTAGCAATACCTGAAATGCTGCGAGAAAACTGTACACTGCCAGTGGAAAATCGCAGAAATAATTTCGCGTATCCGTGCGTCCTAATTTACTGGGCGCAGCGTTACGCACGAATAACAGAAATACCGCAAATTATATTTCGAATGTCAGGAATATCAACGATATAACGATAGTGAGCGCTATTGTGAATGGTCGAGTGCCTCTTGGCGTCGTTTCATAGTCGAAATTAACAAATAATATCGAGGACCTCGCAAAACCGTAACTAGATTACTCCGTTTTTAGGATAAAAAAGGACGATTTATCGCTTTCGATAAGTTTCATTTACAGGCTTGTTTTATGACCGCGGTTAATTGCGATCCCGTGATTACGCCATTATCGTTGCGATCGGGATGAAAATGTGTCGGAATTACAGCGGAAAAATAGAAGGAAACGGACGTCGATCTTCCGGTTGCGATACGAAACGGGAAAAAATGGAAGCAACGCTGTAACATTTTCACAGAACATTTATGATCGATAACGTTGAATATGTAGGTGGTGGTCAGGTAAAAAGAAAGATCTTTGCCTTCAACTGCAATCTTTCACCTTGATCACGTTCCACACGTTTCATGTTATTTACGCGATAAAAATAAAATTCATTCGGTTACGCTCGATCAGAAGTATCCATTTGGTGGTTATTTTGGTGAATATCATTTTTTACGAATTTATGCAAGGTCGGGGAAATTTAATTAACTGATGCTGAGAGTGAATAAGTAAAATGTTAAAACGGAATCTACTTGCAATACCAAAGGAATATCAATAAAGTATATTAATGAGAACGTACTTGAAGGAAGCAATTAAATCTATTCAATAATGAATTAAAATATTTTTTAATAGCAGCTAAAATATGGAAGAAAGACACATTTCATGCAGATATTTTCAAGGATCAGATTTAAAGATGTTTATGAATTATTTCGGTAAAGTCATTTCCGGCTGCAAAATCAGAGGTTAGATCAGTAATAGATACGCCTTCCTCGTTTCCAACAATCGTTTCCAAGCATGACTAGAGAGAGAGGGAGAGGGAGGGAGAGAGAGAGAGAGAGAGAGAGAGAGAGAGAGAGAGAGAGAGAGAGAGCGAGGTAGAGTTCCATTCCAAGAAATTCATATCCCAAACACATAGTATCACGAAACTCTAATCCAGCTTACGCAAACAACGTGTGTGCGACGCAGAGCAGTTGTGTTATGCTTGCGAGTGTGCTCTGATAACCGGAGGCGCATCTTATTATTAAGTACACGTCATCTGAAACTAATCGAACGATCTTCCCTGTGTTACGTATATGTACTTACTAATCGTTTCAATATTGCAGAAATCAAGGAATCGTGACTAGAAATTAGATGAAAATGTATTTATCCCTTAATCGTCTCAAAAAATCTAAAATAATCCAACAATATTCCTAAATTTTGATAAAATTAAAGAATTATCTTCCATCTTCAATATTCCATCTTCCATAAAATTAAGAGTGTACCCAATTAATTTCCACACCCACTAATTACAAAGAAAGGGGGAATCCATTAAGCATTAAAAATCCTGTTTCGATCTCGACCATGTATCAAAAGTTCCAGCTAGAAATGATCAGCAGAACAGCCGTAAAGGACAGAGCCGAGCTTCGACATGGAAAACTTTTGCAAAGAAAAGTTTTCGTATCCCTTTGACGGTGTGTCTCGGGGAACTAGGAAAGAAGCTTTGTGTTCTAATTAAAATTTGGCGTTTCGTTCATTAATCGTGAACGTCATCGTGCTCGCCGACTATAGATATGGTTCGAATTAGCATCGAACAACCGTGTCGTCGGTCAAACACGAACACGTCGGTGACATACATGAATCCTGGCGAGTAGTCAGGTTGGATTGCAACACCGGATAAGAATGAGAACAATGATCTCTCCCCTCGTGGTAGGTGGTAATTTACGTTTTTACCGGGCCGAGGGTTAAGTTGGTGGCACAAGACAGTCTAAGCAGCGGCGGACGAGCAAGAAAATTAGCAACGTTTGCTTCGCGTAAGAGTTATGAGGGCTTTGTAGCCAAACTACTCATGAACATTAAGGGTCATTACAATGTCCATAAATCTCGGCCACAGTCCGGCGCAATATTTATGTTATCAATTCCAACGAAACGAGTGTACTCCATGACGTTGTATTTCACTGTCCTCCTTGTAGATTCTGGGACATTCCGCATCGGGTAGGCCCATTTGTTAACGAGCTAAGAAGGAATATTAACGCGTTGACTGTCGCGTCGCAAAAATCTTCCACAAAATCAAATTATCCACGATCAAATTTATCACACTGATTACTCCTCCAACCCTTCTATATGCTTCAAATCCTAATCCAATTTAATTTACTCGAATAGGTATACACAGCAACGAAAATTTGTTAGGCTTGATCAAAAAATGGTGTCATGTATTTTACAAATTCGACATTTTTGAATGGTTTAAAAATCTTCTTATTGTTAACCGAGAGCTTTATTTTAATTTCAATGTCTTTATGAAGCTTTCTTAATATGCTTGTTGACAAATAAAATACACATTTAATTAGATACCCTATGTATAGCTGATGCACAATTTAATTACATTTTGGTAAAAATTAAAATTTGATCGTGGTCTCGACATTTGAACTTGAAGTGTATCAATTAAATTAATGTAAATTATTATTTGAAACGAAGAATTACATCAATCACAATAACCAATAGACAGCAATTGATTGAATTGTAAGAAATTATATCAAAACGTATTCAATTATAGATGCAGTTATTCATTATGGAATTGTAAAATAACTAGAATCATTCTCACATGTCATTAACAGCAGAATAGTGTGTTTGATAATTAGATAAATATCATTACAAATGCATTTTTAACTCCATTTTTGATCAAACATTAAATGTGTGTAAATAATGAAATCGAATAGTTTCGAATTTTTACGACTTCTGGTTAAAGGTGAAGTTTAAATTATAATTCTAATAACGTATACCTTGTGGGAGAGTAGATATTATTGTAAAACACTGAACAATTTAAAAAGAACAATACCCTGGATAATCACCGAGGTTTTTCTTTAAAATTTCTTCCATTTGCCATTTCAAACGAGACTCGACACACTTTAAGTAGTTTAACTCGTAATTGCTCAGACGGTTTACGATAGAGTCAATGTCTTTCTTTAGATGGTAACGTTTTGACATTATTTCAACACGAAAAGTTCAATAGATTTAGTAAAAGAAATAATGCAACCATATTTTTTATTAATAATAAATATATGAGTAGAGTATCACTTATTTGAAAACATTCATGAAGTGTGCTAGAGATCCTAGTCGATTAATAAAGGGTTATAGAAGGATTTGGAGTTTTATATTATAATACAATTTTAAATAACAAATTAATGTGTAGGATTTTAGACAATTAGAAAACTGGTTGTACAACCAGGTTTTTAATAATTTTTATAGAGGGAAAAGCAACTTGCAGAATCTTTTTCATTTCAGATAGTGGTTTTTATACGAAAGGAAACCGAGTGGAAAGTTGCTCAGTTTCTGTCGATACATAGAAGATTAAGAAATACTTCTAAACTTACTCAGCTGAATTTCCGCTCGGGATAATTACAACAACTCTTGCCAACGTTTCCAGCATAAGATTCTTGATGATAATTTTCTGGATATTGTAAAATGAACTAAAAGAATTACAACGATATTTTCTTATGAACCTTTCATCTGAATAAGAGAAAATATTGTTTTCGATCAATAGAGTATATTAAGAATACTGTAAACATTTCTTCTTTTATTTTCATTGTTAAAATCCACTTTATCATCGAAAATACCCTTGCCTTAGCTGTGTCACTTTAATCTTCGTAACCTAATTCGTCTCCGTCCAGCGTTAACCTAAATTAATTTGCAGGAAGTATTTTTCACTTCCTGGAAATCGTTTCCAAAAGATTAATGTAATTTTTATGCACTCTGTACGAAATTTACGAAGTTTCGGACATTTTTAGAGAATGGATGAAATATTGAGATGGATTTACGGTGTCGAGGAGATATTCTTTTGTTTAATAATATATGGCTTTTACTATAAAACATTGTTCTACAAAATCATGTAACAAAATGAGGGAAAATTCCAAAAAGATAGTAGACTTTTACATTTTAAAAAGATAAACTTTCTGCTGTCTCATTATTAAAATAAATTAAACATCTACACAAATACGCTCATTTAAAAAAAAAGGATGTATCATTAATATCAATCTGATTCAAAAATCGTGCTGTTTCAACCTTCAAAATGTACTGTAAAGATACAATGATCAATTAAAGTATATTCAATATTTATTAAAATTGCAAAAAACAGGAGCCAAGTAATAAATTCTTTCTTTAACAATTTTAATACGTTGGCATACATCAATGTTTCTAAATTCCCTTAATTTGTTCACTAGCTTAAATTGCATCTACCAACTTTTGTTATAAATGCATAAACTCCGCAACCTATTTATTATTATCGAAATGGTGTACATGGTGTACTAAAGTCACAAATAGTTATTCTAAGTAGAGTCAATTCTAATGTTCTTGATAGTGCACTTAGGGTTAATTCGCGAACGTCTAGAGTAAAGTACAACAATATTTTGATTTTTAATCCACAGAATAGTCGACAGAAAAAAAATGTGACATGTGGAACGTGCAAAATCGCTCTCGCAGGTTCGCAGTCGAATGAAAGGAGCGCGCACGCAACATTAAAATTAATTCACAAAGCAAAATACGTCGTGAAGTTCGCCTTTGTAAAGATGTAGCGAGCACACTTTCCCGCGCACAGCACGAATTTATAAATAATTTATAGAACCGCGCCGGCAACAAACGCGTGTATAATGAACTCGTATAAAGGTTCAAACCTTAAGAAATCCGCAAACAATTGCGTACTCGTCTCTTGGCGAAACACTAACGATATTTCTCGCTGAACAAAGAAAAGTAATCCATATTTTCGCTCGGGACGCTTTCATTACTTCCGTCGTCGTCTGCGCGCATTTTCTCATTTTCCGATTACCAACTGGAGAAATTTCATTTACCTCCATTTACATCGTATTCTGTGTCGAGGCTTTAATTGCGTTCGAATGAACTCTCTAAGCAGCCCAATTATAATTCAACGTTGAGCTAATCGAGTCGCAGCGCGAGTGCGCGGGGGGGGGGGTAGACGAAACGCGCAGAAACGAGCAGAAATACGCGCAGAAGCGCGCGACCGACCGTGCGAAATAGCTGCGGCCACTGCGGGAATAAATCACCGGCGAGATCGGGACGCATCCGATTAAACGATTCTCGTTTATCAAACATTCTTTTTTCCTCGAACGGAGGAAGACAAGAGAGGGACAACGGAGAGCCGCGGGAGAGAGACAGAGCGAAACAGGGGAGGAGGAACAGAGCAACAAGAGCCGAGGCAGCCGGGTACCCCACTGCAGCTCCGGAAAGCACGATCTCTTTCCCGGTAAATGAACATCGAGAGATACCGATTCGCTATCTGCAATCGTCATTCATTTCCTCGTGAAACGAGCTCCGAGGCCGCATTAACGTTTTTATTTTCATGATAAACAGAAATTACAATTCCCCACCGGGAACTCCTGCAACCACCCCCCGCAGACCGCCACCCACCCGGCTCGTTTCAACCCTCTGCCCACCGATAAACACCGAGCCAGAAACGAGTCAGGATTCCTTGATACTAGCCGCATTCCTGGCCTTTAATGCAGTAGAAAAATGTTTCCCATACCCCACGAAGTAGATGAACCCCCCGCGCCGCGAAACTAGAACCACCACGCGGCTCCGTATCTCACGGAAATGTATGTGGCGCGAGTATGATGGCGACAACGCGGCTGTAATGAATAAATCCGAAAATTCTGCTGCTTGCGGCGTCTGCTTCTACCTCGAGCGGATGCACACCCTCGCTTGAAAAGATAGCACGCTTATGTTATTAAGTTGTTCAAATTCTATGAACGATGCACAAACAGGGATTGGGAATTTTTTAAGAGTTCTGTTTGAAATATGGAACGCAGAACCTTGCTAACACGCGTCCTCGTGTTGTGGAATTAATCGAATCTTTGTACAGAGGTGCCTCGATATTTGTGAAAACTTTAGAACCGAAATTTAGATCGTGTATAGACGTGACAAGACCACGACTCTTTTTTATTTTTCAAAATGACGATTCTGTGATCTTGATTTGATTGACGTAAAGATGTTGTTGTGCACACTTACTGGATATACTTTTATTCGGACGAGCCTAAAAATAATCGTACAATATCTCTATGAATGCTTGTTATTTTTAAAAGGCAATACAAATTGTTTTCGGGTGGTGGATAATTATCTCGCAGGGTGGTTTTGGAAAATGACGTATAGGAACACTCGATCGTATTCATCTTTTCAGTACCCCTTTTTCTTTTAGTATCTTCATACGTGTGCAGACTCTCTGTCTACGCTTTCTCACACGAGTCGGCGATTTAATCCGCGCAGCGTTAAATCGCGAGACTGCAATTGGTAAAATAGCGGTAGGCAGGAATAACGAGTTCAAAGAAATCGGGTTCCGCAGCGATGAATACCGACGCCCATTCGGTGGCCATTCGGCGATACACGGTGGACTGTTCCAGAAATTCCTTTGAAACGCGTGGGGACGGTTGCCTTTTTGCTCGGAACTTGAAAGGGACGTTTTTCTCCTCTACCCCATCATCTGCCGCCCCTGTCCTCGGCGAACCGCCTGGTACCAGCTAATTTTCAGAGGAGTACAATTAACTCTTTTGCATCAGATTTCGTCTTGCTCGAGCATTTACAGGATTGAAAGGGAACCTTCGGATATCTGGGACTTTTCCAGGGTGCCATTGTCTCGAAAGCATTGGTGCGTGGGCGATGCGTTCGCTGAGATATGATCCGTGATTTTCGGGGACAATCGGGGGATTTCGAAGGGTTTCGTTGTGGTAATATGTCCGCTAAGCCCCGCAATCATTTGTTGGTTGGAATATCTTTTTATTGCCCCTCAACTGTACCATTTTTGCAAAGGTTCGTTGTCAAGTTTCGTGGTAATCCCCACGGTTTTAAATAAATTCTAGGGTATCACAACGAGAGAACAAATGAATGTGAAAATTACGAATTCTTTATAGTACAATTGTTGAAATTGTAAACATGTTTTTGAGGTCACTTATTGGACACACTTATTTTTTTCATTAATCAACAACACTTGTACTCGAAGAAAATGCAAAACAAAATTGTTTTTTTGGAAGTTCAGAACCAGAATTCTCCTTTGAGTACGCATTTCAAACACTTTTCTGCTTAATCAATAATTAGCTCCCGGTCGGATGGAGCGCAAACAATACTGGAAAAGAAATTAATATCATTTCACGGTCGAAATATTGTTTGCCATATCGATTAATGATTAATAAATTCCCTCGTTGCGCGTTTTACGGAGGCATTCTGATTTTCAATTTTGCATCGGTTTTTATGAATTTTTCAAAAGAACTGTTCAACCTTTTTAATTGGGATTTTGTATACATATTTAATGGTTTATGTTGGATCTTTTTGAAGTAAAGATAATCAAAATTATATAACATGTGTTTTGAAAATCAACTGAAACAAAAAACTGAAGTTTAATCATTGTGAATATAGTTATGGGGTCCGAACCGAGAGAAATTAAAAGCCTTGATTATTTACAAAATTGCGGAATTTCGCAGCCGCGAATTACCGTTTTTTTTTTTTTTTTGTTTTCTGCCTTTAGCAGAATGAAAAATTAGGAAAAATCCGACGGTTTTGCGAATTCAAGCAAATCTGTTGTACACATATTCTACATAAAAAAAAAAATGAAATACCAGAGGGGCTCCTTAATCCTCGGTCAATTACAGTTGAAACAATTAACGCACGGAAGAGAAATACTTTGCTCCGGCCGGTTCTCTTTATGCAATAAAATATTATTTCCATATCATTAAAACTTGACAACGATATTCAAGCTGTGCCGCTGGTGCCCCGCTACTTCCTGACCCGGTCCGAAACATTTATGCAAATGACCTTCGGGATAGCGAAAGAAAAAGGAGGAAACCAACCAGTTCCTCTGGTAGGAAAGGGCTGCTGCAGTAACACAAAGCAACACGTAGACACACGGATTATCGATGTTTGCCCCTAGAGCGGAAAAACCGTAAACCGCAACGCAATCTAACTTGGTCCGAAACAGCATCGCTATACACGTGTACCGATGGAGAAAAAGAAATTAACTGCTCATTACCGGTGAACCGAAAATAAGTACGGGAAAAGTTTTTGTGGATTGTATCGCGGTCGCGTGCGCATTTCGAGAGCTCACAACGATTTCTGAAATCTCGCCATTCAGAACCTGTTATCTCTTTCCCAACTCGGTAATCGTGGAGTCAATAAGATTATTTTTATAACATTCGCGAGAAGGTGTCTCTTTTCTGCTCTTATACAGTGGATCTTTTATACAAAATTTAATTAAGCATTAAAAAAATGCTGTAGAAGATGAGAATTAATGATCCATTTTTGGCTCTTGGATTTATAAATTGAAACCTAGAAACATTTTTAAAAAATTTTTGCGTATGAATCTGCCTCAAATTTGAGGATCAGAGCTTAAAACTTGATGTACGATTTTTTTCACTGTTTCATGGATTAAAAATGAGGATCAAATTCTTTATTGTGCTTTGTATTTAAAGATTTTACACACGATCTCTTTTACTTCACTTCGCACACGACATAATGCATAATGAACCGCAGTCTACGTAATAATAATACGAAAGTTTCAGAGTTTCAAAATAATTTTACATCAGTGGGACATTAAGTGGGTAGAATTAATTAAGACTTATCATGTTTAGTCATTATCAGCAGTTTAATCTTAGGAATCCTTATCCTCCAGCTGACGCGCTGAATATTAACAGGGGGAATTGAAGGATCTTGAGAATCCTATTCTCGTTGTGATCATCTCCACTGCCAAAATACTTTTTTAAGGAAGAATCACAAGAATATTGTGATTTTTATTCGTTAATTACAGTAAGTTAAATAATCAAAGAAATTGTGCTAATATTATTCGTTTTCGATTCATGAATGGGACAAGATATATTTTTTAAAAAATCGAGAAAAATGAGAATGTAGAAGCAGGTTAATTTATAATTAGATAGTTGATCTTTTCTATGGTACCAAGTAGAAGTACAATGGTCTTCCCGCTTTTTTAAAAATGATTTCTGTTAATTGCAATATATGAGATAGTTGCATAGACATTTATTTCTTTCTATTATATCAATGAGTTGCAAGCAACACATTTTTCAATTCTTGGAATTTACTTCAGAAATTGTTTTTAGCTGTTCATGATGGTCCCTAGTAGGCAGAAGTTTCCATTTCAAATATTCTGTTTCGCGATTCGAGAATGACACGGCTCCGGCGCCGGTGTAGGTGGTGAAGAAATCAACAGCGTACGGGCCGAAATCGAAGGATAAATATTTATAACATCATGTAAAATGCAATCGATGGGTAGAGCGCGAGAGGTCCATCGAGACGGAAAATTTGATAACAGACCGGGTACCTTAACGCGCTTTCAGCAGTTCTCGCCCGGCCCGCGGAAAAAGCCGACCCTCAGAAGAAGTGGATCAGGCTTGATGTATGTTCCGACATGTCGAAAAAACGTGCGGACTGCATTGGAAATTCGCGAGAAGCCCGGAGCCGCCTCGGCTGGAACGGAACGAAACAGCATCGAGATTTATAAGGTCGATTTTGTACACCGGCGAACAACGGGTCTAACGACTCGCGAAAGACGCAGGAACGCGCCGAGCTAATTCCTGGCTGCGTGTGTTTCGCGCATCTTGGATGCTAGTTCAACAACTACTCCGCCCCCCCCCCCCCCGAGGAACACCGAAGAGGTCGGAAACGGAGATACGTAACACCCACGACAGTTTTAACAGTTAATGGAATTAACGGTTAGAGAGAAGCCAGTTCAGCGCCTGATTTATCCTCTTCGGGGGGGCTTGCAGATTTTTCCTTTACCCGGAAACCCCTGTTGACTGCAGCCAGACTCGGCATTCCGGAATTGCTCTTTAATTGCCGGTAATTCGAATACAGTAACGCTTCGATGTATGGAGAAACTTTGGGACTGGCATGATAGCACTGTTACAGGCTTCCACTTAAACTGTTTACAGATACTATTCCTTGATCCCTTATTGCTAGAACATCCAGCGAATGAACTTCTAAATTATAATATATTGTACAAAACGAATTTATCAGCATTGAGAACGCAACCTTAAAATATAAATGATAGATTTCAACAATACAAATTATTGCCAAAAATAAAATCGTATTTGCAAAACATTTGTAGGTGTATGATAGACTGCATAAACTTTAATTTAAAAAGGGTATGATAAACATTGCTTTTTTATCAATACAATTGGACAGATCACCCTACATAAAACATCCACACAGTTGTACCGGTAGAACAATATTAATTTAGCGATAAAGCTTTGTTGTCAGTTATTTTTTTATGGAACTCTTACTGGTGTATTCGTCACATTTATCCGATTGAAATGATACCAAATACCCTACACGTTTTTTATTACATTTATCTCGTTATTTCGCGATATAGTAGAGCCTCGATTATCCGAAATAATCGGTGGAACGTGCGTGTTCGAATAATATAACTAGCTGCAGTGTTTGATTAAATTATATAAATTATACAGTGGGAATTATATAAATTCCTACTGTTTCTATTCGGATAATGGAGAATTCAGATATCGGTTCGTATAATCGAGTGTTTTTAATCGGAAGAATGGCACAAATATGTGGATACAAGTTATATAAAGTGTTCACAATCAATAAAATGTATTGTTTTGTACAAAATTCTCCTGTGAAAATTGGAAAACTAAATACATCTTTGCAATGAACAATTGAAACAGCATTAAAATAGAAAATACCATGTGCAATCAAAGGTTATAATAATTTCGAAAAGACGCAAATAATCGTCAAGAAAATCAGTTACTGGTCATATTTTGATTAGTCACGAAATTTTCTGTTTCATCTCGTGCATTTGCGTATATGTACATAAATTAATTATCCTATTATAAAAATGTGTCTTTAATGCTGTATTGTGCCTTGCACTTGATAAGATTAATTAGTCTCTCATAGACCGTAGACACCTAAAATTTAATGAATGTTGACATGCGTGAAGCATTAAGCGTTCCAATTTATGTGAACTATACTAATTTGAATTACAAATCTATTCGGAACACGGAAATTATTATTAACGATTACATGTCAGCAGTGCTGTCGATACACCCGAAATTTTACGCATAGTCAATCGATATTCCATACTTCTAGAATAGTTTAGAGCCATATTTTTCATGAATTAACAAAACCTCTAGGACTATCCTGATACAAAGTACTCGGACTACACAAAGATTCAATTTTTAATCAGATCGAGTTAATTCTATCTTATTAAGCACGCAAGTAATTTAAATAATTCGATGACTTTCTGTGCCAAATATCGATCGCAAAATTATCTGATATAATTTTTCCATTGAATTTTTCTATCGAATTCATTTAGGCAGATTCCAATGGCAGAGCGAGCATTTCCCGTGAAATTAATGATTTTCGTAAACGTTAAATGAAATTTCATTGTGCCACGTATTAACCGTTATTCCGTAAATGAAATCGTAAACCAAGCAGAATAATCCATTCTATTATACATTAACATTATTACACATCATACTCTATACCTAAGAATTACGCGTTAAATAGTACATTGTCCGTTATTAATGTGTTTACCGCGACCCATTGTTAATGCATTATCGAAATATTAGTAATGATCAAGCTGCAAGCCAAGGCTGCGTAATTTATTAACATTCGCGGGGCCCGACGAAATTTCATAACTTTCTCCCCGGGCATAAAAGTGGGGAATAAAAGCGTCGGGGCCGCGTGACATTCTAAATTTTTCGCTGCGAAATATGCGCGAAAACCGGCGCGGCGTCAGGTGAACTGTGAAAGAAAGCGGGTTTCGAAGGCCCGCACATTCAAAGTTAACCATAAATTACGGAAGATCCGGATGCCATCATTATTTAGAGCCAGCAAACACATGCATCGTCCCGTGAATTATATTTCAAAGCCGTCGAAGCATAAATACGCCGCCGGAGGACTGCAAAATTTTACCGTTTTGTTATGTCTGGCGTATATTTCCTTGGCAGCAGCGGCTCGCGGCGCCGCGAACCATACAGAGAAACGAAGAACATTTTCCAAGGAAATATAAACGCGTCGAAACAAGCCACGTGTAACGCCTGTGTAAATCAATTCCCACGTTATTTTCCGCGGCGCAGCGGTCCTTCGCGATTAGAGGTCTCGGCACTAATTGCTCTATTATCGTAAATTACAAGGCCGATCGGGAGAGCCCGCTAGAAAGACGTAGCTTACCAGACAGAATTTTAATTTCGCCAAGGCGCTGCCCCAGACACGATACTTCTCCGCCTGTTTGCTAGCGATGGGCATGATCCTTCTCAATTAGTATCGATTCCTAATAATCATTGTGTTTAGCGTACGTATGAGTATACGAGTATCAAAGTGTGTCGATTCCTAAATGATACAGTGGGCGTACAAAATATTCGTACACCTTTTAAAAACTAATAACTTTTTTATGATTGTTCCAAACGACCATTTTGCATATATCATTTCGTAAACCAATGCTTCTAATTGATTATAAGAAATCAGGTCGTTTGGTACAATTATAAAAAAGTTATTAGTTTTTAAAAAGTGTACTAATACTTTTTACACTCACTGTACCTTCTCGAGAAATTGACGATATTTAATTTGTTGTCATTTCATAAATAACAATCGTACAACAATAAACTTGGACTCACTTTAATATATTTGTACATGATTTCAACAATGAACCCATTGTTGAAACCTCCGTAGAAACATTAAACAATTTTTAAATCCTTTATAACACTTTAAAAATGTTTGTACGAATTTTTCCAGTTTTATGGAACGAAAATAGGTACTTTTGGTGGTGTAGAACCTCTTGATATACCTTCATTGAAACCTTAACATCACGACTAAAAAAAATTGTACATAATATTTTTGTGTTCTTGTAAAAGAGAGATTTCGATCTTAAAATCCACGGAGATTCATTCTCGAAAAAAAGTTTTCAATGTTTTTGTAGACAGTTTAATTGATAGCATTTTCGAGAGAGCATTATCACACAGTTTGTGTATCAACGATTTTTCTAGAAATTCAGTGTTCAAATCGGAATTTCGTTGGGAAAGTATATTTGCCTGGAAATGAGAATCCACTAATCTATTGGAAATCCAATATTTTCAAAACTGACAAAAAAATATTTTCGTCCGATGGCCATGTCTGTTCCTTCGGAAAGAGCGTTTTCTAAAAATGGATATCGGCTAAAGGATAATACATAGAATATTAAACATAAATAAATTAGTTCTTTCAATTTCATTAGCTCTGGTTCAAAATGGATTTAATACAATCCAAAGTACTTTTCGTAATTTATATGAAATACTTACGAAGTACTAAAACATTTTATCGTGTTTGAGTATTCATGTCAATTCATTTTGACAGTATATTGATTCTGACAAGCATCAATATCAGCTACCGATATCAAGTAGTTTAATTTTCGATTAATTCAATACGCCTCAATTCTTTTGAATACGCCTTGAAGCATGATTAGCAAATTACTTGAAAAACATGAGAATGGATTGAATCACTCCCATCACTACTATTTGCTTAAACACTGTGTGTGGATTCGAGAAACTTCTCTCTTAGTATTGGTTTGTTAGTAGAACCGCGGAACTTTGTATATTTAGAGAGGGAGTTTAAAAGTTCACGGGGAAATTATAAAATACAAGATCGTACGAATTCTAATAGAGTCTCGTTTTATTCTAAATTTTCCCGAAGCATTAACGGAGGGAGTACGGTTTTATTTAATTTTAATTCCTTCGTGTTCGTGTCTGTACAGATGCAAGTTTCCGTAAACTTTTCTAGTTAATAAATTGACCGGATATTCTGTTATTTCATTGTCGAGATTGCAACATTATTTAAATTCCACATTTCTTTGCTTTGTGCTCGATAAAAATGTCTGGACGATAGAGAAGAACAAATATATTTTTACATGTATGCGTGGTATTGATTTTTCTGTAAAATTTAATTTACTGTCGAACGTTTGCATATTAATAAACGATTTTCAATCGGGATAATATTCAACATTACGTAAACGAATTGCAATGTGTTGCTGTTTTATTAACCTTTCTACGCTCGCCAGGAACAATTGCAAGTTGTATTTTATAAATTTATAATACAACTTCCTGATTTATTGATATTCCTTCCTGATATTTAAACTTATTACATTCTTAAAATTCAATGAATCATTATTTTAACAAATGTAACAGTGTGTGTTAGACGTTCTCAGAGTACGAGTACGTGAAAATAGAATTATTTACATAAAGAATACGTGATTTCTTGTATTTCTCTTCCGATAAAAATTAGATTTCAGACAATCTGAAAAATAATACGTGAATTGTTTGCAAACCAAAACATTAACAGACACGACATAACCTAACCCAGACCTTCATACTAGCAATTAATTCAATAAGAAAAATCGAACATATTGACAAATGAACATATGAAGACAAATATATCTACAAAAAATGAAAATATTGAAAAATGACACAGTGCCTGTCAATAAGAAAACCACTCTCTGTAGAAATAGAAAAATCATCAGAAGCACACGCCGAAGCTATTTGCGCTATCATATAACGGCGGGTTGGCGTTCTACTTAAAAAACGAGGAAAGAAGTGAAAAACGGAAAAACAAGTCTAGGAAAAAAGACTGAAATCCGAATGAAGTTATTGTTCAGTCGGATACATTTTGCACGAATGAGCGTGTTATAGAGGCCCGGGCTGGCGCGCGTGCCTCGGTGTGTACAATGTGTCTCAATTAAAAAAGATAACGAAGACACCCGGGCAGAAGTACCAATCCAATTATTCCCGGCAGCATTCCGCCATTTATTTCGGTGCCTAAGGACGGCACGCGCGCGCTGTTTTCCTCGCGTCTCGATGCACACTTCGAAAAAACCGGTCAACAATTTTCCGGCCCTGTTCCTCTTTTTTTTTTTTTTTTTTTTTTTTTTTTTTTTTTTTTGCCAACGAGCAAAAGAGGACCCCGCCGTTGTCTGCCGCAGCGCGGAAAACCACTCGAGTCCGGCGGAAAAATTTGAAGAATGCCGGAAACTTCCGTTTTCGAAAGCGCCGCGCGCCGCACTTCGTTACACAAGCGAGCGCTCGACCCTCTTGCCTCGAAGCGTTCCCGTTTAATTAAATTAATTTCGCCTGAACGAGGTCCGCGATGTCATCGAGGCACCGGCTGGTTTATCTTTACGGATTAACAGCGTGATTTCTGGATGATTCGGTGTCGATGCTTCTCGCCGACCGGAAGGGACACGGTTTGTTCGAAGAACGAGGAAACGGACGACCGGACTCTGCCGCGGAAAACTACGTGGAATGTCCTCCTGTGGGAAATTAGTTTCGCCGTTCACCAAGTTATGAGCATGCTACACCTACCCTCTTTCACTTCCAACAGAATTCTTCTCTTTTTCCCCCCCGATTTTTCGTTGACATTCCGCGCTAATTTCAGTGTCGGCGCTTCGGAACGTGACGCGGTTAAAAGAGTTTTAACACCAGAACTACCGAGTAGGATAATTGTTCCAGCAGTCGGCCACCTTAAGCATTCTCATTATTAACACGTTCTCTGCCACGCCAGCACTTCGGTGCGCCACAGTTCCAAGAAATCTAATCAATTTTTTATCCGAACCCGCAACTGATAAGTTCAGATTTATTATACTGCTATTTCAGCTGACACTTCGTAGGTCTTATCGAAATTTTGAGTTACTCTGTCACCGTATTAACGTTGGACGTTAGTACAAAAATTGTGTCCGAGATGTATGACATCAAAATCGTCATAAAAGTGCTCAGTTTCTAGCGATTAACGTGGCCATCGGTTACCAACGCTGTGGAATTATTTGAAAATGATTGTCATAATTAATGTCACTGTATTTCAATTTATTAATGTGCAAATCAACTAGATTATAGTGTGCAGTGAGAGCTTCATTATCAAGTTGCTAACAATTATAATTAATAACGTTGATCTATGAATGAAATGGGTGAAACGCATAAAATTTGCGTGGCTTTCAACGGAAAGACTAACGAGTCTATAATGTGTGTACCACCAGAAATATGTTTAAAAAATTAATAAATAAAGTAATCCGTCGTCCGAGGGTTGATACACTATTTTCTAGATTGTTTATATGTAGTTATAGGTACATTGGAACTGGAGAATAGGCTGGCCATTGTGTTCGTTCAAATGTATAGTAATTTATATTTAACTTTGACGTAGTCATAATCATATAATAATTTTCATTATGTGCTTCAACGATGGCGTTCGTTCGAAAATTTCTGGTGGAAATATCTTCAGAATTTCAGTAATTACGAAAGAAAAACTCGGAAACATTGTGACTGGTCTGGCGCAGTGCTAGTGTTAAGTACTCTAAAATTAAATTGCGCTCGCGAAGTGGTTCTCTATCAGTTTATAGTAATAATATTAATGAAATTAGTCGGTAAGAGTCTGCCGATGAGTTTCATTTAAAATACGAGGTTCATTAAGCAGGAATTGTAGTTTAAATCACGAATGAATAATGGGATTCAAATTTATTGATTAAATATGAGTCTCCACTGAGGAATACCTTTTCGCGAATTTTTGTATGCTCCATTACACTTGAGCAATACTGCCGGGCGAATTTAAAGATCGAAAGTGCGAGGCAGATTCTATTATATTGAATAAAAGTGTAAGTAACATTGATCTTTATACTTATCAGAATTCCCACACACACAGCGTCGTCTATAAAACGTAGATTAGAAGTATTTGTCGACTCTATATTAATGAAATAGTCAATATGTTTTACCCTTTTAGAAATCTTGGGTTATCTTTAATATCTTCCTTCCACTTATATTAGTTACACTAGGTTCATGGAATACTAAAAATGATTATTCTGCGTTACTTCATAAAAACAACAAGAATGTTCAGATTTTTAGTAATTATTATTATAACATTTCGTCGAGAAATAAATCTGTTGAATGAATCCTCGCGGATGTATCTTGACGATCTCAATAATCGTAAATTAAAAAATGTGGAATCCGTCAAAATGACGGGCGTCAAATTGTACACCATTTCTAATGAAGCAACGTTAACACTTAATAAATAAAATAAAAAGACTCGCTATTCGACTGCGAGCAGTTAAAATGCAGTATAAAATGACGCTCCACTCATTCCGAAGTGACAATTACAGAAAACGATCTTCGTAACGCGACAAAATAATATTCATTCTTGGAAAATGTCTGTAAGATATTTTCATCCTGTACTTCGCACAACGAAACAAAAATATTCATTCCTACTTCAATCATTTATTTACGGAAAGACGAATATATCATTCCGCCTGCGCTTTATTACAAATGAAAACAAATTCTGCATTAAATGTAAAAACAATTGTTTTCAACAAACAATTTTTTTCAGATACGTTCCATCGGGGATGGTATTTTTATTGGAATTATCAAGAAACGTTACATTTTTAATCATACTTTGATGAACAAAATTGCACTTGCCGTTACAAAAATTGCATTTTATCATAACTGCATCAAATGGACATTCGCGTTATTGGATACGTGTGTATTTTCAGATCGGAAATGCTATTAATATTTTAAAGCGATATAGAGAAGACGGACTTATCGTAAATATTTCTGCAAGAATTAACAACCTCTATTATTATTAATATGTGTCTTCCGAATTGGAGAATTGTTTCTACACTGGTGAAGATAGTACTTTTCAACGTCTCGAGAGATGATTTACAACGAACATTTTCAACATTTTAGCTACAAATAAACTCCCGTATAAAAGTAACTACCCCACGAAATGTTAGCTATTGAATTGTTACGAAAGAACTATTTTCTTACGTGATAAAATACACCGAAAAGACTCCTCGACTACAGACTACGACGAGACACAGTTAAGATTTAAGGTACCTAACCCTGGATAATTAAACTTTTCTAAAAATGACCATCTGAATATTTGAACCCTGTGGTACCAGAGGGTATGCTAAATGTTTTAACTAATAGATTCAACACTAAATATAACTTTTGCACTTATCCTTTTCCCTTAAAAGGCAAGCTATTTTCATCGTTGGATAAAAAGCGTTCGACTATATTTGAACCGTGTAAAATGCAAAAATGGTGCAAGTCAAAACAGTTAACCATTAGATAACCAGGAATCAAATAACAGTTCTAGAAAACATACTAAAATTACGTTTACAGGTACTGACTCACACCACTTTCGCATGGTTCATTTGTATTTTTAATTCGTGTCGTCGTTCCCACGACACTCCGGTAATCTACAGTTAAACGATCCCACCGCAAAAGCTTGACTGGGTCCGAACGCAGCGATCAACAGCCCAGCTTATCCAAACCGATCGTAGGTGATCCTTCACTTGAATCGCACAAAGCTCGAAGACACAAGGCGTCTGAGAGCAACTTCCAACTCGCTGGCAAATGGGTTCGACTATTCCGGCACGTAAACCGTAATTTTCGCGGCGAGACCTCTATCGATAGGTGTTAATTTACTCACGGCGTGGCGGAAGCTCTCGAGGTTTTCACACTTTCGGCCGAGTCTTCCATTAACACGGCCACAATCGACTTATCGTCGGTAGCGGCGGAATAGAAGTTCTCCGACGAGTTTCGCCGGAACTTAGATAAATTCCGTGGGGTCCATCGGCTCTTTCGTCGGAACGCATCGATTCACAGAAAACTTGGACGTTCCGACGAAGCGACGACACCGTTGTTCGAGTTTACCAGGTTACAATATGATCGCCTTCGGCCTGGCGAAAAGATTCAAAGATCCCCGGCCGGAAGCGTAGTCGGCGGCGGTCGGGCCGCGTGTTTCGACAAAGGATTTATGGGGCAAACCTGCGACGTAATTCCCGAAGAAGTTGCTCATATCTCAGGGGCTGGTTACGACGAAGGCCGACGAAGCGGTGCTCCGTGGTGCCGGGAACCGAGTGGACATCCCGCCGACACGGGTACTCTTCCGGTTGCGGGGGTTACGGATGTCGGACGTCTCGCGTGGACGCACGTGATCCACGGTGAACGGGCCGGGATGTCGGACGCGCACGCACGGACTGAGGGATGCCGGTAAACTGATCGGGATCCTGACGGCCCTCCTTCGTCGAGGAGGCCTCTCTTCCGTTCAGGATGAGGCGCGCAAGCCCGTCCGAGCGCAGGAGCGACGGCGGCACGCAACAGGCAGAGGGGGAGGGCCACAACTGTGGCTTGGAGAGAATGGGACTAACGGAGGATGCAGGAACCGGAGGAGACAGAGGGTCGAGGTGGAGGAAACCGAGGGACGAAGAGAACGCGCCGAGACTCCGAGAAAACTACACCGGCAGACCGGGGTGACGGGTTGACCGACGCGCGGGGCGAGACGGAAGGAAGGGGCGAAAAACTTGCGGAAAGTATGAGAAAGGATGACGAGGATAATGAGATAGAGAAATGTGGGGACGGTGGCGGCGATCATCGGTGATCCAGCTGACGGTTGGAGATCATTGGTGCAATACAACGATACCACTGGGTAGGCGCAGTGCTCTTAGGCTCTTATGCCTCGTATCACTGTTTTTAACCGGCTTCGAAAAAGGAGGAGGTTACTCAATTTCGATTTGTATGTGCCTCTTTTTAATTATTTTATGTATGTTCACCGATTACACCGAGATGGATGGACGAAACCTTCTGCATTTTATAGGGTACTTTTTCATTCTTTTTGCGGTTTTTATTGCAAATTAGCAATAACATCCTACGGTGTTCTACAAATTCTGCTCGTTCCACTAAAAAGTGTGATATAAAAAAATTTTATAAGAAAAAATTAAACCGACTTCCGAAAAACGCACTAAAATGTATCAAATAATTTCCATTTAATTTATGCGAATACACACATGGAATTTAAATACAATACAATCTTTTCGGAGGCGGCGCAAAATTGAAATTACGAAAATTCTTAAATTCTTCTACATGCTTTCACATATTAATGTATCTTCTCTTCCCACCTACTGATTTCCAAGTCCACAATATTCCAATGAAATCATAATCAGCAACATCTGTCATTTGGAAAATTTTCAATTTTGCGCCGCCTCCGAAAGGATTGTATTGTATTTAAGTTCGTGTGTGTTCACATAAATGAAATGGATATTATTTCACGCTTTTTAGCGCATTTTTTCGAAATCGGATTAATTTCTTTTTAATAAAATTTTTTTATCTTGCGGCTTAGAAGGGTTTTGCTGCTGGAGGCTTCTCGTGTAACAACAGTGGAAACAAGTGGTTTTTAAGAATTTTTTTAGTATAAATATCGAGTATAGTCTTGCAGTACAAGTGCTCTTTTTTCAGTTAAATTCTTCTTATTATTTATTGTATACTACAGACTTCTTAACAAAACATTTTTATTTTGCATAATGATCTACTGATAATAGTCCGATTCCTAGACTGAATAAACAAAGATTATTACATGGATATAAACTTTGTTATTACCGATCTATTTCCGCTGATTATACGTAAAATATCGAATATCGTAATGCGAGTAAAAATAATATAATGCAACGAGAATGTTAAAATAAAAGAGTACACCGGTAGACTGGGATGACGAGTTGACCGGCGCGGCGTGTTCGGAGAGGGGTTGAAGAGGATGAAGAGGGGAGGGGTTAAAAAAGTTGCGGAAAGTATGAGAAAGGATGACGAGGATAATGAGATAGAGGAGGAATGTGGGGAACGGTGACGACGATCATCGGGGACCCGGGTGGGAGCAAAGTTAGACCTGGAGAAAAAAATGTTAGGAAGAGTGATCGGGTAACTGAAACCGTCTGAAAGGATGGAGGGAAAATGAAACGACCACGAGGAAGGACGCACAGAAAAAGTGGAAGATATAATGAGGTTGGTGAAAGGGGAGTAGTCGCGAGACTGTGGTGATGATGAAGATGATTCTAGGAGCAAGTTTTCGGGGAGGCGGTTGTAGAAGTGACCGGTCGGAAGGGTTGAAATTACGAGGACAGTTCACAGGGTACCAAGTTACTATACACCATGACAATACATACTGTAGAACACGTAAAATCGTACACGTCTACGTTATACGACAGCATTTCGTCTTCTTGCATTTTCTATCAAAAACGAGTTCCTGAAACATTGAATTTGAGAATGTCAATACATTGTCTTCAACATATTAAGACTGTTAAAGAAGAGAAGAATGCTTTATATGGTGACTGTTTGACTTGCAATTGATACTTACAATTCTTGTTTTGCGTGGAGGTCCACAGTCTAGCTATGAGTTATAACTCGATTTAATTAACATTGAACCTATGAAGTATTTACACTAAATATTTACGTTTTCTTCTTCGTTTTCGAGAAAATCGAAAAGACACCGGTTGTCTGACCATGGCCGACTGATTCTACTTCTTCTGAATGCTACTCCCGAATAAAATAGCCAAGAAATAATTATTCTGAAAGAAAAATGATAACATGAATATACTTTCTCGATTATTTCTTAATTATATTTATTTTCACTTATATTTGTAATAATCAAAATCACATTAATTTTTTAAAATAACAAACATTGAGTACCTTGAGAAAATTCTGTCGCTTACTAATTATTTTTGGTACATGTTAAACATGTCGGAGCTTTATAAACGTTTACCGAAAATGCAATATTGAATGAGTCTTATCAAAATTCTACGGCACTCAACGTATTAACTTTGGAAACAGTGGTGGGATAAATGGATAACTGCAAACTTCGAGAGGGATACAACAAAGTGGATAATGAGTTACGTGAAGAGAGGAGGTGAAGAAGCATCGAAAGAAGTTGGTTAACGGTGTGGGCGTACGAATGGGCAGGGAAACAGGAAATCAGTTTTGTAAGGAGAAGTAAACGTAAGTAAATCAAGTAGATGGACACACACAGCCATCCAATGGAATTTAGTATAAGCAGAAATGCCTAGTATCTGTGAGACTGAAGATAAATATAATAATGTAATAGAATAGAAATTTGTGAAATGCTTGGTAAATTTGATAACGATGATATAGGAAAAATGAGAGTAGAATTTATGGTGAAAGAAGATACAGGAAGGAAGGTAGAATACGAAGGAAATAATAATATAGATGAACAACCAGGATAAATACAATTTTGTGATATCCATGAGAATATTCACCGAAGAGAGAGAAGAAAGTAAAGTGAAATTTACAACCACAGGAAAATGTTGGAGATGGAAAAATTATATAAACTACAAAATTTGGCGTGTAATCAAAGAAATGTTTAAAACGAACACATTAAATAGAAATACGTATATTAATTAGAGTATATTAATAGAGAGAGAAATAGATATTGAAGCTAAAAAATTAGCTACGCATTTAATGACAGAAGACGATTATTCGCCTAAAGACTGTATGACTCCAGCTCGTGTAATATATGTTTGACAGATTGCATAGGTGCCTTGGGAAATTCGAAGTTGAGAGCCGCGTCTTTAACACTAGAATTACCGAGCACTAAAAGTGAGTTGTTCTTAATGTCTTGTAAAAATTACGAGAGTAAATGTACTAAGAATATTCTCAATATTTTATATTCCAATACAAATTTAATTGAAATTTTAATTTGCTATTTTGCACCAAATACACGCTCATCAATAAAGTCACAATTATTTGATGGACAACGGATCTTTACGCAAAATAAAAATGTTGTGTCCGAATTGCAACAAACTGGAGTAAAATAAAAATTTATTTTCTTTCTTAATATGTGTAACAGGTTGAAAATAACGATTTTATATTGTTGTAATTAGTTTACTGTTGGAAATTGAATTTACTCATTTTTATCATAAAAGCATAACGAAATGAGTATAAATATCAACACAAAGAGGGTATCATAAATGTTTCTTTCTTGGTCAATACAAATTATGTTCATTCATTGAACAGAACTGCTTGGTGACGCTTTTATTAAAGCATTTGTAAAAAGGTAGCAAAACGGGCCAAAGGGAAGAAGAAAGTTTGAACAAAGCGTCGCTCGGAAGACGAGAGAACAAATAACTGAAGGTACGGGACACGAGAAATAAAGTAACCGTAAAAAAATGTGTGAACTCCGAGATAAAGGAGGAAGGATAAATAGGAAGTGGCGAGAAGCAAAGGAAAAAAGGGGGAGGATGTGTTGGAGTCAGAAGGAAGACTCGGGGTTTGATTAAATCGCAAAGATACCGGAATACCGTCGGCGGTGGTCCTTCAAAGGATAAAAAGCTTCGATAATTTACAGCTGCTCGCGAGCTCACAGTAGAGGAAGACAATCCTTCCCGTAGACGACATCGATTGCGAGACCAGCTCCGGGGCGCATTACCGTTATTAGATTCACGAAATCTTAATACGCGAAGATGTTGGTTAAAGCTTAATTGGAGGACGCCGAGGGGTCGGTGGTTCGTCGTCAATCAGCGTGGAACGCCGCACCGGCGAAAATTGTACCCGTAGAGTCGAGTTCCCGAACGTCCCGACGGGTTTGGATTGCGAAATTGCATCGGAGGAATCGGGTATCGTGCAAACAAAATTTTCGTAATTTCAAAACCGGCGAGAATATTTTGAAAGTCGTGTGCAACGCGAGAGCGACGCCCGAGCCGACACTTCGCGGAAATTGAAATTTCCCTCCTTCCCCCTTCTCGACACTGGCAAATGAAAGAACAAAATTAAAGTGGACCACCGTGTTCATCTCATCGGTTCTCTCGTTCAATATTAAACACGACGAGATGTATCCAGCAAATAAGCGAAAGTTTTAATTACACTCACAATGATACTTTAACGCCGCGGCACCGTGAGGATTGTTGGCTCGAACCGACGCGACGACGACGGGTTACCTACCGGCGAGGACTGCTCCGTTTGATTTGAAACGTTTGTCTCGTCGATGATTAATTTTGGTAGTAATCCCGTGATAGTTTCCACCGTTGTCTGCCTGTTTACAGACGAAACTTAATTATTAGACTAATGGGAGATTAATAACGGGCTTTCGTGGTAAAATTATTACACTGTTATCACTGGACTGCGGGTTTCGTAGGTTTAGAACGAAAGTGAGTAGGTGGAACAGTCGAAGAACAATCGTTTTTAAAGGGTGTTCACTTCATTTGATTACAGTAGTTATTCTGCATGTGCTATAGACAGGAGTAACGTGCTAAAATTATTTATAGAAGAGAGTCGAGAAACGAGTCTTTTTAATAAACGAAAGACGTACGCTTAGTAAGGAAAAAACATTTTTTAGCTAATAAGGGAAGGAATAAAATAAGAATAATTTTTCGTTATTCTTAGATAATGAAGCCGAGTTGATCGTATTTTTCGAAAAGTCTGAGTCGACGTCTCAGAGACAGTTCTCGACGAAGTCCACGGGAAGTTTCCGGCCATCTCGATGTATTTCCATCGCGAAAGTCTGATTATCCAGAAAGTTGTAATCGTGTTAGGTCGCCAACGGCTGTGTCACTGTTGGCTGAAAATTAATAGACGCCCAGCCTCGTCAAGAATACACCGTGCTTCCGCTGCTCTTGATGATAGATTTCATAACGGAGTAACGTCTCAGGCGGACGTCGCCTACGAAAGGTCGGCGTAATTCGATGGCGCCTGTGAAAATCAACCAGAAGAATCAGAATCTTGAAACTATGTACTTCTATTCTTTTGTCCGATGTTTCGTCGATTGGTGAACAAACCAAAGTAGAAAGTCGTATTCGAAAAGCTTATGCTCTCTTACGTAAAACAACAATACGCACATTTCTCTCAACTTGCAATTATTTATGACTCTCTCTCTCTCGCGCGCGCGTGCATACTGCAAACCTTTATATAATAATTTATAAAAATTATTAGATCCAAAGTGTAACGAAATTAAATACTTTTCATCGCGGAAGATATTTCTAAAAATTTCACAGTTCTCCATTTTCTTGAAATTTCTTTACGAAAACAGACAGTGCATAAAAGTTTACAGATTTTTTAGTGAATTGAATTTTACTTCGGGTCTTAACAGCACTATCAATCGTCATTTACTTTTTGTGAAAGCTTTGTCTTTCTATTGTTGTACCAGAACAACAGGCTATCACACCTTCTATCTTGCGGCCATTTTAGCTTTTTACTCGAGGGTCAGTAGACCGGCCACTCCTATTGAATTTCACGAGCATTCGAAACAATGAAAATGGCATAAGTAATAGCAAACGACACAATAAAACAACATTCGTTCACTCGAACGGCTGCGTTACTTTACTCTCTCTCTCTCTAGATATAGAAGTTTTAAATTAGTGATTTTGTCCCCAGCCTGCACTTTATTATTCCGCTGGGACTATTCCACCCGATGGACACAGATTTTCGAAACATAAAGCATACCGGTTGTTCATTGCGCATTATCCTGAAAAATAAGCAGCTTTGCGTAAACACGTACATAAATAAAACTGTGCAACGTAGGACATAATCTATTGTACAATGGGACTGACTAAACATATGACGATATATATCCTTGTTAAATCATTTGCTCGAATGCACAAATACAAATCGAATTGATAATAAAAAGAATATTAAATATGATTCGATATGCCTATAATATTCATAAAGAGTATTTCAGATATTAAAAATTGTCTTTTATTTCATTTTACCACGTTTTTATTAGCTCGCTTTCTTGTCTGTTTGTTTGAATTTAATTAATTTAATTTCGCACAGATCAGTGCACAATTATCGATTTCGCAAAAATGAGTAAAATTTCTTTATCGTTCATAGTTTGCTAGAGAAAAAGAAAACGAGATATTTTATATTTTCACAAAAGGTATAAATTGAAATATTTGAATAGAGGTAGATTTATAAAGCAGGACAAGTTTATGGATATAGAAAATTGCTGGCCTTTGGAAACTTCATAGAACCATTCGATGACAGTCGAATGATTACCGTGAAAGTTTAAAGAGCTCTCTGTAAAAAGATACGCAGTTCTCGAAAGTGACAAGAACTTTCTTGATGGATAACGCCAAGCAGCAACTTGCATGCCATTAAATAGGTTAGGCGCCGTTGGAACCTAATTAACTCGTTTCGATACTGTCGGTGGTTTCGTGTTTCGCGACTGTTACAATGGATGCAGTAACTTCAATCTGAAACATTTTCCGTACGAATCAGGTAACATAATTAAAAGTTAAGTCGCCGTAGTTTTCGGTGAGTTATTTCACTGACACATTAATTGTTTCAGATATCCTAGATTTGACAGGGCGAGATTAAAAAACATCTTTTGCCTATCGGAAAACCTAACAATGGTCATTGGCTTGTGGATCTTTATGCAAAATAGACGTTTATTTCTTTTCTCAATAATTTTAACCAATTACGAATAATATAATCGAATTCTTGAAAAATCGGTTTATATTTTTGCTACTTCGTGTTTCACCTACTTTTGTAAAAGCTTAATAATATTTTTCTGAAAAACATTCCTAAAAGACATTATTAAACTGTATTTTTCAAAAATATAAAATAGCTTTATTTTGTATATAATGTGAAGTAATCATTTTTATATAGCTTCTTATTTGAGGTAATTACTATAAAATAACATAAAGTGACCACAATTTAAGAATCTGAATTTTTATAATGTAATCACAGTTACTCTTGATTACATTACAGCAGATATTATGCAAGACAAAACGTTTATTAGAAAGTATTTAAAATTGGAAATAAGAAATTAACTAAAAATTATTGCACATGATAGCCCAATGATCATATAATAATCTAGGTAAAAATTATGCTCACGTGCGAATAAATAAACGCTCGGTTGTTTTAAAATAACATCCGACCAAACAAGATAATACATTATTTAAATTTTCATTTCCCAAAAATTTATTATTTAAATAACACGTTCAAGCCTAGCCAAATAAAACTGAATCCATTAAAAAACAAAAACGCGAAAAAAGAGAATTAAAGGTCATTCATTTGAACAATCGAATTTTTCTTTCTCTCACAGATGTAGTTAAACCTATAATTAACTGCAACTGTTATCCATTGTAATTCGCATATACCTTTTTTTCATTTTAATGTCATCCTAGTATTTCTGGAGATTTCAAATTTTTTAATTAAAGGTTTGCACATCATCTAGTAAACTAATCTAGGTCAGCAAAAAAGCAAAACTCGTTTAGTCCAGAGCTGGGGAAAAAGAAGTATTGTAAATAATAAATAGTAAATAATCCTATTTATTTTAAAGTACGTGTACAATTTTGAAAATAAAATATTTGATTTGATGCAGTAATTGTTTTGAAAAAAAAAAATAATTTATTTGAAGCAGTAATTTTTTTGAAAATAGTATTTTATTTGAAGAATATTGAAAATATTTGTATTTTCTCTTTATTTTCAATTTCAATTTTAAATATTATTGCCGAAAATAATGGTCCAAAGTTTTATTTCGTGTTGCAGATTGTTAAAATAGTTCAGATTGTTAAACTAGAAATATTTTGTTTTCGAAATTGTATATCTTATTTAGTATCTGAAATATTTGTTTCGCCACAAGTAATGCCCACCTCTGGTTTAGTCCATTTATAAAAAAGTTATTCCGATATAACACTAAACCTAACGAGCCTTAAAAGTAACTGGTACCTACATGTTCCCTTCTAAAAATGACAAGATTGATTTTATTTAGACTTTGTGCGGCTCCTATTGTAATACGTGTGCTACTAAAATATCTATAAAATCAGTTTATTATTTTTCTAATTAATAAAAAACCTGGAACCGGTCATTTTGACCGGTGTTCGTAGGTTTAGTGTTAAAATGCGTGCCGTCGATTATGAGGCTAACTGTAAATAGTAGAGGCAGTCGCGTTGAAGGGGTTAAGAAAGCACTTCGCCGGATTCGCAACGATCGCACAACGAGGCTGCGTCGTTGTTCATTCTCGAGAAGGAGAGAGAGGGACACGTGGTGAAAACGCGAGGTAGGCGAACACGTGGTAGACTGTAACAATTACCGGCGGAGAATGTGTGCAGACGGTTGCAACGTGTTAAACGACACCACCCCCGTAAAGTTTCTTTGATGTCGCGGCCGCGTATTAGCCGTACGCGCGTTTGGGGGTTGCGCAAGAACGCGGCCGCTCGAAATTCGTAATGCTCGTGGAAGTTCGGCGCGGCGTAATCGGGCGGAGTCCGGATCCAGGGGGGAAGTAGTTTCAGCGATTTTTGTCGGTGAACGCCGCCCCGGAAGTTTCAGGACGCTTGGAATTGATGACGGGGAATTGCTCCGCGGCCGAGAGGAAAACTGACCTCGAAAGCTCTTTCGGAATTTTCTCGGCTGTCTTCAAACATGCGAAAACGGTCGCTGTATTTATTCTTCCCGCAAGGGTAGCATATAGGGGTTGCTACATGCAGTTGCTCGCAAAAGCTCTGATTATTCTAACCATAAAAACAAAATCAAATACATTATCGTTTTCACAAAAATGATTAAAGTTTCTTTATCGTTCATAGTTTGCTAGAAGAAGTGAAAATGAGATATTTTATATTTTCTTTATTTTTATTATATATAACATAATTATGTGTATATTGAGAAAATTACTAATGGCCATAAAGAAAATCGTACAGCAATATTTTAGAAAAAAAACCTTTTTTCATTGATTTTTTTATACATAACTAATAAATTTAACATTTTTCTTGATTTTTATAAACTTGTGATTTAAATATCTGTAATGGTACAATATGGCCTAAAAGTCTCACTAAATCATTTTAAAGTGGAACAAAATCTTTTAAAAATTCAAATTTATTCTTTTATAATGTTGTTTTTAAGTTTTATTACTAGAAATGCAGAAAATTGTCCCTTTCGTTTGCTACTTGTCTATTGCAACATGAAGCATTCCAGAAGAAATGTACAAATAAGAGAAATGAAATGTAACAACAACAAAAACTTATTGTATTGGTACGAAAATACTGGGAAGGAATAACGAGGATATTGTGCCATGACAGGTGAAAATGACCGTGCAAAAACGTAACGAGATTTTTAAAAAATTTAAGGTCTCCCTTAAAACTTCATAACTATAGTAATTATTGTGCGTGACGAAATGTCCGTGTCGGCCGCTCGCAACAAATTAAGCGGGACTCCAATTTTCTTTGATGTTGCACGCACAAAACCGCGACGAGACTTTAGTGATAATTATACAACATTAGAAACGATTGTACATTTCCTAATGATGACCGTCATCACGCGTGGAAAACTCTGCAACACGGCAATGTACTCCACATGAGGGGTTTGTCCAAATTATAACTAATTTTACTTTCTTATTAAATGTTAATGATCTGTAAATTAAATTAGCAGCTGCTCGAAATATTTATAAAGTCTGCCATTGTAACCATGTTATATGAACAAAGTTCTCTAATGAAATTACATGCATATAATATTTGATTTGATAATATCTGATTGTGATAACAATATGGAAAACAGTATAGAATATAATAATAATTTACATGTGCATTTCAAAATAAATTAAGATCATTGAATCTGTCTAAAATAAATAATATATAAGAATCTTCCACAAATTTTCTTACGTATAATGCTTGAAAAACTGAATTTAGTATGAAGTAAATAGTAAATAATAAACTCAAATGATAATTAAACTAATGATTACTGAAGAGAACGATAATGCTTCCACGGTGTAAATCGGTATTAAAGCGAGGGAAGATAATCGTTATTGCTTGATATTAACAGCAAATATTACCAACAACATGTCCCTTATAATCCCACTAACATTCGTTTTGAATTTCTGAGCCAAAAATTGTTGAGCCGAACAGAAATGACAAGTTACGTAATAACCGGTATCTTGGATCGCATCGAATTTCATTTGATTCGTCTGTCAAGGCGTTAATTACCGACTGCAATTTGTCGCTGATAGTTCCAAGAACCGAGCATCGTCAAGCTCGCGAAGTTTGTTCGACGTTGCATGTGTCACATGATGTAAATACAGTTGCTTGTACACGCTATGCTCTCGCGTGCAACAGAGTCCGTGCTGGTAGCGTGGTGACCCCTGTGGAGGCGCACGCAGCGCAACTAAAACAGAATATTTTAAGGAGTCGCGAGGAGGACCGTTTGGCGATCTTGTTACACGGGATTAGAAGTGTTTTCTGGCCGGAAAACGAGCGACAATTAAAACGGGAAATCGTGGTCGCCGGCCTGCGGATTACTAATCGTAAAGAAATTAAATTTAAATAAGCTACCGCCGCCGGTTTACAAAGCGAGCCAATGCCGCCTCCCGAACAGGATCTTTAACTGAGAAATACTAATTGGACGCAGTTTCTAGTCGGTACTTTTCCTGGCCATTAGGAATTTACGTGGCAATCCTGGTGGGGTCTTGCAGGTCGTTAACAATTTTTGCAATTAACGTTGAAAATTCTGGAGCATCGTCCCACCGGTTTTATTAAGAAAGACTTTCCACAGTTATCGGAAACAGCAGTTCGAACTGCTTCCTGATGGTTTGCTTTTCCTTACTAGCGGAAATCAGATTTGAATAGCCGCTGATCTTTAAATTTAATTCGATAGCAACAATCTTCGTAGATATCAAAATTCGTAGCTGACTTGCATGATAAATCGATATTTTTAACTCTTTTCATACAGATAGTAAAAATACTTTTATTATTTATTATTTATTTAAAAATAAAAAGATCTTTGCGATTGTGATAATGACAGTACAAGAGAAATAGTTTTCTTCTTCTATAACGTAAATAATGATCCATTTATTTGAAATAATCTTGAGCAATTCATAGCTTTAAGGATTAGATAACACTATTAGAGCTATTGTGTACTCTTGCCACATCAATGTGGGGGACCCTTAAACTTCTAATTCTAAGAATTGAGATAAGGCCACTCAGAGACTGTTAAAAAAACAATTTTATCTTCTTCTTTCCTTCGTAGGTAGATCAATAATCATTTTCTTTTCATATATCTCAGGTGTATTTTTAGTGCATTTTAATATCGTTAACATCTACTAGAATGCCCTTTTCATAATAACTGTGTCGTTAGTTCAAAATTGACACTGATAGTCCCCAAACAAGCTATTCTAGATAATAGGTTAATATTTTAGGAACAGTATAATTTAAGATTTGACATTTTAGAATTAATAAATAATCTTCTGCAGAAGGTTTCAGCAAATATAACCTCTAGGGAACCTATTATTAAGTACATCATAGTAGTACGCAATGAAACAAAATGGTCTTAGTCACAAGAGTTAAAAATGGTCGGTCCCATTGCTACAATTAGGAAACTTGAGGATAACGAAAGCGTGTACTTTCATGTACTCTCTACATGCGCAGACTTACTTCTGTCCAAAACACTTGTTATACAAGTGTAAGGCTCGCACAATATAGCAGGGTATTATTTTTGTAAAGACAAGCAAATAGTGTATGTTATCTTAGTGTGAACATTATCAGTATAATTTTAATTCTGTTTTTGCCTTGTGATGAATAATCGTGGAAAGATGGTTTAATAACCAACTAAAGACAAATACAAATTCATTGGAATATTTCCATTATTTGGAGGTTAAATTGAATGTTGTTTTAGAAACGTGATTCAACATCAAATTCTCTCACTTTCAAAAACTGTCATTGTTGAAAAATCGTCACGTTCCCATAGTTTTAAAATACAACTGGTTACAATTAACTTTTATTTATTGCGTTCATTAACAAGGGCGCTGTTCCTGAAAAGAAATTATACGATGCTATTATATTAATGATTCCTGCATTACTCAAAGTAGACGCAGCCAGCCATGGCCAGACACAATATTTCAGCAATGCGATCGAAATCTTATACGACAAAATTCGTTACAATATTGTTAATATATCCGCTACTAGATTATGAATTTTGTGCATTTGCAATGAAAATGATAAGATGAAATTTAATATAATCGAATTTAAAAAATAAAAGGACAAATTACTTTTACGTTACTTTCTAAATTCCTTGTCTTGCGATTTCTTTCACTAATGTTCCTACATTTAATTTAAAGGCATAAATATTTAGTTGACTCTGTTCGAAACCGCCGCCACGAGTCTGTCTCTTATAATGCAAGGGGTTAAAGAGCCTGTGAACATTAATGGAGTCACTGTATCTTCAAATATCTTTTCGGTTTCCTGTATTATTTATCAGGCGCCGTCTACAAGTCAGGGTTTTTTACGTTTCACTTCCAGAGCAGTCGATCTATGCATAACATTTTACGTTTGCTATGAATCTCGTAAATAATCAGGCTCAGGTTTTATTTGCAGCTTAAGCGTTCGTTGGACAGATCACCGTATGATCACACAATAAATTCCACAGCTAATTCCTTCAAAGGCTCCGGAGGAGAATTTAGTTGTTGAAGATTCCGAGGATCCTAATCTTCCAATACCACGAGTCAATGATTCTCGAAGAACTGTCTGGATACCGAGGCTCCGGGGCGAAGCACGGTAAGAGGAAGTCAAAAGTGTCCAAGAGAGGGTGGTAGACGAGGGTGTACAAAGTCTGGGGATCGGCGGGGCGAACAGCGCGCGTGGGGGGTAGAGGTCCAAAACTTAAAATTCGGCGAAATAATATTTCGATGATATGCCGAACCGCGTCACAGCTGCGGCGCACGAGCAAAGGTCCCTCGGCCCGCGTCATACAAGATTGTTAAAGCTGAGATCGGAGGGAGAGATTGTGGGTGGTGGTTGCCTGTGGAAGGGCGGGATTCGACGGGAGGCTAGTAGTGAAACAGCTGGCACATACTGGCGACAGCCCGCCCGTCACTAACTCAACCTGGATACACACGCGCCATGTGCGCTAGATACAAACTTCATTGATGTTGGGTGAAAAGAACGACTGAGACTTCCGTCATTCCGCCCCACCCACGCTCCTCGGACGCGTCTTCGCGGGCTGGGTTAACGCTCTTGTTATAACAAGAACACCGCGGTCACCGGCTCTTCCTCTTATCAGTGCACCGGCGATCTTTATGCGCTTGTGGCATGTGCGAAAGTACACCAGGCGTATCCAGAAAGTTCCGATTGGCTACCAACGAAAGGCAGTAAATTTCCGAAGCATTTGAATGGGTCTGGAACGAAGGGACTATGTCAGGTTTGTTAAGTTTGATAGGAGCGCAATTAGCAACTTATTTTGCTTTAACATTTAATAAAACAGACTGGGAAAAACTAGTCTTTCAGTTTTCAGTCTTCTGCCAATGGAGAAGAAGGGCCTATTTCCTTTTCAGCTGGTTTTTATTATTGCAATACACGTTTGAGTTCAAAAGTGAACTCCTATGAAATTTAAAGAACTTGATATGGGCCTTTTTTTATTGCATTGATGAAAACAAGAAAATCTCTATCGCCTCTTGAGCGAGAGGGTGTCATATTCTATCCTTTGCCAGTGAAAGATATCGCTGCACAATCAGTTTATGGTCTGCCGGACAACTTCATGGGAACCATAAGCTTTTGGCCCACTCGAGAACAGTCTCCAGCCGAACTATCATCCGTATGGAAACCCGTGAGACCCGTGATATGATGCGTCAAGCACCAGCACGGGTGAAATGCGAATAGTCGGACCCCGGGTAGTGTTACATCGGGCCCAGTGAAGAGATGGGTCAGCTAGGCCTTGGGCGATGGGATTTTAGTGGGTATGGGTTAGGAATTAAGTCCCGTTTCTCCTCAACTTTCACCGTAGGGGAGGCCGAATCCCGAACGGTATTTCCCCACCGCCCTAAAACAAAAAAAGAAAGAAGTACTTCATCCGTAATACGTTGAAAACCGCCCCGAGCCATCGTCTTATATCGGAAGAGAATTGTATAGACTACTTCTCTATGTTTTGCCGCGCAATGAGTTGTGGTCAGTGCCGCAAACAAGCATGGATCGTAAATCCTTATTACGACCAGCATTGCGCGTGAGGGTGCCTCTATTTTATCACAGGTAAGGGTAGTTGTTAATGTAAGTAGGGGACAAATAGTGCACGTCAAGTTAGGTTAGCAAAATGTATTCTAAACTTACACAATAAAGTAAAGATCGTATGATGAAAATAGACAATCAAAATTGTGAACGTAATTGTTAAAAGGATCATTTGAGGCCTTCATAAAAAATGAAGAATAGTGTTGCATGTACAGGGTGGTAAATAAAAAATATTGTTAGTAATTGTTGGAAACGAATTTCATATATAATTTTAATTTTGAGAGACAAAGGTCACTTCAAGATTGTTATATTAATTGGACAAATTTTCATTGGTTAAATGAAACGTAATTGTGTAATGAATGTTATATTTATTTACTTCGGTATGTATCTTCGTTCATTTTCACTAATAATATTTAGTTATTTATTTTCTTCAATACAAATTTATTTAAGGAATACTTATTGCCTATTAAGGTTATTCAATTTTCGAAATTTTTAGACGACATTTTCGAGGAAACCTGACCTAAGAATTCTGTCCATCATGCGGTCTATTCTTTTAATTATAATCGTGCAACAAGTTGCACAGAAACCGTGAATCACTATAAAGCACAATTTTTGTTTTTCTTCACAAGCAAGTAATTAACAACAAAGCGATCTAACGACGTAAAATGCAGAAGAGAGGGTCGATGGTATTTCAGTAATTTTATATCGAAAATCTTGTCAGAACGGCGAGACAAGTCCTTGCGAAAAATTATGAAATAAGTTCATTAGAATATCCTGTCATTACGATGAAATTGCATAAAGCGATCTTCATGTAACATTAGTAGGGATTATCGTTAACAGTATCAGGTCTGGCGTTATGAAAAGAATGTCTCAGATATTCAATTTTCCATTGAAAATCTAGTTAACGTCGCGTCACCGTCAAATAAATCAGGCTACCTTAAAGGCGCAGTGTTTGCACAGGCGATCGGAGGTTTAGAATAAATTATGCATTAATATAATCGGTCAACTAATCGGTTTTTATTTTATTATTGAAAATGTAAAAATGAACTTACGGAAAATAACCGAATAAATTATAATGAAAATCGCAGAAAATCTAAATCGATTCAATGTTGTAATTTTTGTAAGTTTACTATTAATTAATGTGTTCTGATCTCCTAAATAGTCCTATAAAAAGAAGGACACGCCATTTTATTAGTAATTAATCAAAAATATCGTTATATCGTTTATTACGTATTAATCTTCGTAAAAATAATTCCATTACATTAATTAACACAAGATTCAGGTATTTATTGAGATCGTGTCATGAATCATTATCAAATTCACCATTTTTCGAATGAAACTGAAACAGTATTGAACTAAAGGTACTGTTTGCACAGAGCTAGTGCTGAATGACACAAAAACGGCTTGTTCTAACAGGTAAAACGATGACAGAGCCCAACGACACGGGATCGCAACTCGCCCAAGCGATTGTGCCAGCTGAAGGAACGCATAATTATGATTTCTGGTCTTACATTGCTGGTGTAATATAAAACTTTCCTTTCACGGGGTGAGTTTTTTGCTTGGAAGTTCACTTCTATTACAGTACAAGCCGGGCGCCACGAGGAAAAACAAAGTTTCCCTTTCTACGTTTACTATAAACTAGAGGAGGAAATTACACAGCACGTGGCGCGCGCGAGTGAAAAACCTACACTTTATTGTTCCTCCAAGGAAGAGTCAAATAAATTAATTTACCCCCGGTAAACATTAATTGCAACTGCTTTTCGTTCCGTAAACTCGCGGGAATTGAATTGGACACTTGAAGGTAAAACCCTTGCGGAATTATTTCAAGATATATTTCACTGCGAGCCATAATTAAATAAAACACAATTAATATTTTCGATATCGCTTTTTGGCTCCTGGGATCACCTTTTTCCAACACGGTGTGTCGAACAGCTTCTGTTTTACGACCAATAAAAATAAAAGTTTACGTAACGTCGGGCACGGTGTACCCATGCTGAAATACAATGTGGAAGAGAGAGAGTGTTCAAAAATATAAAGCGATTACTAGATTTTATAAAATTCTAAACTATATTAAACGTTACTTCAAATGTGTTTGGTTCTATGAGCTTTGACCTTAAATAGTTTAAAGTTTATCTGTTACACACCAGAAGAATTTATAAATCTGCAATACATGTTAAAATGTGTTATACATTTACAGCACAGTAGTGCTTCTTTCAAAGGACAGATAAAGAAAATGTCTTGCAGGATATTTCTGCTATCTTTACAACGTTATACCCAGATGTTTATCAAATCAATTAAAAAATCACTTTTAAAAATCAAATATTTTAAGTCTCTAAAAAAAATTTAATATATATTTTGTTGTTGCTGAAAATGCATTATATTTTATTACAAACTGAAGATATTCGTAGAAATATTTTTGTGTAAATGTTACTCTAAATTTACACAATTTCTATTTCTTCAAAATTCATCAATTCACTCGATACAATAGTATAGAAAAGAAAACTCGCTTAAATATTATATATCATTTTTTACATAAATGTGTATACTAAAAATACTGCACAATTTTTAATAACTGAAGCACGAAACCGATCCGTTGAATATATTCACTGTTTGTTTAATAATTCTACGTACCCGCTGCTTCCCCTACTTTTTTATCGACGATTTCATCAATTTAACGTAAGCCACGCGCCAAGTCAATAACTCTCCGAGTCACAGCGTTCCCATTTTTCTTACTGGAAATTATGAGAGACCATGAACCATGGAAGGAATTGAATATAAGCAGAAAGCTGGTGGGACCTGGGTAATATTAATAACTACTCGGTCGATCGATTGCTCACGCACCGACTAAATCAATTCGACATTTTGTGACATACGAACAGAGAACAATGTGGTAATAACCGGCCTTTCGAAGAATATAAAAAACCATTGTCCATTTTCTACTGAAGGTAGAAATCTAAAAAATTGAAGTAATGCCACGAAAATGGCACCACCTCATTGAAAGCATTTAAGAAAAAGGTTATAAATAATGATTTTTATAAAAACCTGAATTGTTTTGTAAGTAACCAATATTTTTATTTTTTCACATTTTTCAAAATATACTCCATAATAAAGCATGTAACTCGTGTAACTTTTATTATTTTTACTTAAAAAAAATAACTTATGTACTCCAAAGTTCCATCTTAATGCAACAATTCCAACAGATCTTCTGATAAAAATTGCTAAGAACTGATTAAAAATGGCCTCGAAAACCAGAATACCCCTTAACCCCTTGCCTTTCGATTTATTTTACGGTTTCAGTGATTAGAACTTTCTATGCAGTTCGTAATTAACTAAAAAAGGAGAAAACTTGTATCTATTGTATGCCTACATATTCTCCAATAACTATACATTATCGGAACCTAAATAGAATTTCATCATACAGTGGGTGTACAAAGTATTCATACATCTTTTAAAACTAATTTTAAAACTAATAACTTTTTTATAATTGTATAATGATGAAATTTTCAGCATGTGTATATGTAACTAACATAGATCTACAAAACATATATTTTTAATTTTCTTTAAGGGCCCTGTTCCGTCGCGTAGGAACCATAATAACGGTTTTCGTTCGAATAATATTTATGGTGCATTAGTGACATTTGTAAACTATTAGCATTTGGCCGATCAGTCAAGGCATCTGCGTAGTGTCGTTTTTTATATACTTTCGACAATGAAAGAATCATAAATCTCGTCCCTTCGAGTGACCGCCAGCGGTCGTAAAGTACGATGTCGAATTACCGGGATCCGTCGTCGCCCGAGTTTTAGATATCGCCCCACTCCTCCCTCCCAGGGCCTCAGTCAGAGCTACAGGAAGGAGGTCCAAATCGTCAAAAGTATTCTGATTGGAAAATGCAACCTTCTGCAAGGACCAATCAGTGCATTTTTTGTTCCTAACCGAAAACCAAGCAGACATCGCGTTAAGACTGCGTTCGTCAGTTGAGTTTTACTCTCGAACGCCGCGCCATTACACGCTTTAGTCGTCGGGTCAATCGTTCGTAATCTTTGCAAACGTGCATTACGATATTTCGTTGTCCAGCGATCGGAACACCCGACAAACGGGATCGCAGCAGTCAAGATCCTTCGCGAACGGAATCGCAACATTTATCAGATCCGCGAGCGTCGCATTTCAGTATATCGATCAAACCATATATACGGATTATTGTTTATTCAAATCTGCGCGCGTATAAGGCAGGACCTGCTAGATCAGTCTTACTGATGAGTCCACGAAATACTTCTTTTGACATTTTTATATTCATGCGAACCTCGAAATCATCCTTTGCGTCTTTGTACAATTCGATCATTTGAACTACTTGTCCAAAATTAATTTGGCGGGTAACGGATCCGAAAACATTCGCGAACCGACAGTGTCGCGACGAAACAGGTAGAATTATAAGAAAGTTATTCTATTTTAGAGGGCGTACGAATACTTCTTACACTCACTGTATATATTTATTAGTCTCTGTTCAGAATCTTCATCACGAGTCTGACACGACATTGTAGGTCAAGGGGTTAATTAAATTTTAAAAAAATGGCATTGATTTTATAGAATTCTTGAGGTTGATGGACTGGCTCTCAAAATGTGAATGGATTCATCCTGTCCGATAAATGAATATTGTACAGTCCGTGAGAGCTGGCCGAAGATCTTGAAGGAAGTCAAAGGTTCGGTGAATGGTATACTGTACTCGGATCGCTTCATGCGTAATTTCAAGGATTCGTTTTATTACCGGCAGGGTACATTGTACGCGCGCGCGCGCGAGCAGATAGTCGGCTTGTCGTTCTCGAGTAGCGACACCGTCGTTTCATAGGTTTACGACAATTTTCAGTACACCCACTTAAACGGGGAAGCAAATGGCCATAATAAGCTTCTTCCGACTCCGCGCGGCTCGGACTCTGCGGTTTGCATAAGAGCTTCTGCCTCTGTCACGGTGAGTTAAAGGACACCCATGAACTTCGAGGATTTCACGTAATGTGTAAGAAGGGTTGCCCTGTTTAATTAACAAACCATTGTCGTCTAGACGACCCTCCGAGCAGAAAACTCCGGACGGACAATAGAGGGATTCGATCGAATAAATGCTAATACGTCTTTCTCTTCTCTTTCACAGAATTGAATTCGCGATCTTACTTCGTGGACACTTCTTAGGCAAGGGACAGCTCTTTCGATTCCACGGTGGAACACGCTGTTTTCATCGAAATTTTATTACGGTGCTGGATTGTGCCCGGACTAATTAATAGTTCAATAAGGAGAAGATTCGAAGTGTGAAGACACAATAAATTGATAAGGTAAGATGACATTCTGTCTGTGCAAAATTTTTAAAACGACGTCTGAAAATTAATTTTAAGGTAATGAATATGTAGATTTGTTCTTATCACATTTATTTATTTATATAGCATTTATTACATTTATTCTTAACACATTTTTTATTTTCTCCTCTATTCTTATTACATAAAATGAAGTCACATTTGTTTTTATTTCATGAATAAATGATTTTTAAAACAAAGTGCTCTCTATACTGGCACAGATAAATTTATCGTATGCAGTTTTTAAAATTAACTATTTTTAAGCACGAGTATTTTATATGAATTTAATCGAAAAGGAATGGTCACTGAATGAGGTTGTAATGATACAGTAAAAGAATTACGAGACAAAAGGTGCCGACCTAATAAATAATTCTCTACCGGTGATCGTTTCAACCAAGTACATACACTATTCTCTGGAAGAGTATAAATACGTAGGAAATTGAATGCAGGAAGTGGACTTTAGATTCGATAGCACCTAAGTATAAATATCTCGTCTCTCTGACATATTTTCCGATAGGATCTAGTTATAAATATAATAATGCAGCTCCTATAATATACAAGCAGAGCTCTGTCCTGCGTACAGTACGATTGGAATTAATTATATCAAATCGTACGAATCCGTCTGGACACTTGAATCGACAGGTGTTTCAAGAAAATGTGAAAGACGTTCGTCATAGTCTGTAATAAGTCGTGATTCGTAAATCATAAATGCAGCTTGACAGTTTGCAGATTAATACGCTGGAATACACGAGGGATGTTTATGTTTATACGCGTGACGTCTCCGCGACGGAAATCTAAATCTGTGTATCAGAGAAGCACGATGGAACCGCTGGCAGTGTTACGATCTCAATCTCGGTGAGATCTTCGCATTTTATGGGAAGGAGGTTGCGTCTGTATCCGTGCAGATGGATATTGAACCTAGTCGTGCATACGAAAGTGCAAGAGACCCGACGCAATTACGCTATTTATCGTTTTGCCATGGCAGTCGCTCAATTACTTATTCCGAGTTCACTCGACCTTGCGAGATCACAATGATTAAGATACCCAACTTTCTTGCGGACGGGTAAGTCTTAGAACATGTTCCTTCTGGGTGCAAAGGAACAAAATTAATTAGTTTTAGTCGGCTACAAAATAGAAAAAAATTCGAAAGAGATATTTGTTCGTGAAAGAATTAAGGTCGCCTTCATTCTTTTCAATGGCACTACATATTTTTTAGTGCATAATGTAAGGCAGGTTGGTGACATTTTTTTCTAGAAATCAATGTTAGAGATAATTTTTCACCCATTAATTAAACACCTAGTTGAAAATGGTCCACATTTGGATCGAAACGTTAGAACAATTTCAATTGGAAAATTGCTTGTGAGTAATACTTGATCGAACCTGTGGCGCCGAAATCATTAACTTGTTTGTTTGAGATAATGTCATTATTAAAATGTTTTGGAGGCTGCGAATACGAGTTTTCTAACATTTTTGCTACTTTCACGCCAACACAAGGGCGAGAATAAATATATCAGATTATTAATTTGTATTTTCCAAAATTTTGTCGCGTTTACTGCAACGGCTGGGATGGGTACGTTAATTGTCGGTAGAGCTAATGGTGATGTCGTTAGAAGGTACAATTCCAGTGCGTATATTGGCAAACGTTTTCTTAATCCACCATCATTGTAATTAGAGACTGCTTTATAATACTATTGTTCATTACTGAATAACCCGTGGAATATTTAGTCTCTCTTAATTGTAAATGTGTTTGTGCCATGAGTGCAAAGCAATTAATTAGTAATTTCATAGAGCATACGTTTCTATTTAATTCGTACCGTGCACGAAGGGAAAATTTTTTGAGCGCATTACAAATGCAACAGTAAAATAATTGCTCGGTTAAACTTGTATATATAGATTATGCTACTGTGGCTCGCTGCGGTCGCGGCATTAAATAATATAGGATATACAAATTACGTTTAAAATTTAGCAAGGAAAACTACGCTCACGAGAAATCAACTACTGCCTCCGTGAAAGTACTGACAATATTTTTTTATTTTTTACTGTGAACGTATCTTCAAAAAGAAATTCGTTTTATTTTTATCTTGAAATAATGTCGTCCCAATGCACACTCTTGGCTCAGTTTTATTCCACGGTGACACATAAACTTACATATATATACAGGGTGGTCCATTTATCTTGAGACAGTCAATTATTACGGAAACCAGCAGGAATATGAAAAAATATTTTATATAAAATATTCTTCATATGAAGGGGCACATTTAATGGCGGTATGCACATTTTTCCATAATGGCCCTTTAATGGTCAGATAAATGGCAACTTCATTTTTTTCAAATGGAAATCCATATTTTTTATTTTATATTCTTATTCTACATCGAAAAGTAATAATATTTGACAAACGAAAAAATGTTATTTCCTTTTCTCAACTTATTTTTACATGTAGAATCATCCCCTCCCGGTTGTACCACCCGTCTGGCAACACAGAGAAATTAAAAAATTATACATTAAATATCTTCGTAAAAAATGAGCATTGGCAAAAAAGCTCGGACACGTGTCCGCTTATTTTACCTCTAGAATCACCAGAAAAAGTTTTATTAAAATCGGCCACCTCACAGATGCGACCTCTCCTTGTGAGTATTCTCTTTGTCTCGACAGGACACGCATGAATTTATGAAATTCGCCGATAGTAATCGATCCGTTCGTACCACCGCAATATATCTGACGTATGTACGTAAAGACGAGCGATTATGGCGACTTATCGCCCGGGGGCATAATACCGAAGTGTAGGACCGCGCCTATTGTTTCCACCCTCTTCACCCGAAATGTTGGACCATTGTTTAGATTTTTCGCGAAGATCGAGACGATCGCAATATGGGGGGACGCTTGACGTGGTTTGAATGCACGAAGAAAAGCATTCTTGGCCCTTTCGCCTCTTTTTCTGTATGCCTCCCCGCAAGAAGCGAATGTCGGGGCTGAACAATGTCCTGAAATGCACGCTTCCCGGTCCCTTTATTTTTATTCGTAAACCAGTTAGCGCGGCCCTCCGAAAATTAGAGCGCCGCTTTCGTTTCGACAAATTCCGTATAATTTCCTTATTCAACACGAATTTATTTTTCAACGACTTCTACATTCCAAATTTGCTGACAGCGTGCCGCGTTCTGTGCAATTACTTTGTGACGCGAACTTCGAAGACAGGGGGACTTAAAACGAAGAGTACAACATTAAACTAAACTAAATTTTTAAAACTAAAATTCCTCTATTCTCTCAAACCATCATTAATTTTGTCCGGAAAAATTTTGCATACAGCAGATAAAGAACTGAGGACGCATTTGTTCTGGAAAATGCTACAGGTTCAAACGCCTGTGAAAACAATTTAAAAAATCTTTTCGTGAATGAATCTACCATCGTTTTGAAGGACGAAGCTTCCCATTTACAACGAGGACTCCAAAGTTGTACGATTTTTACAATCGTATGAGGTGCATCGTGGAGACTTTGTCTACGACCAAACTTGTGCCTCGTTTATGTCTCATAAAACCGGCAAAAAAAATCATACATTCAATTTTGAGATCTCTCTGAAACCGGGAAGCTTCAATCTTCAAATCTGTGGTGGAGTTATTCACGAAAAAAATGTTTTCATGTTTTTACAGACATTTGAACTTGTAGCACTTTCAGAGTCATTGAAGAATGAAAGAATTTTCTCTACTTGGTTCCTAATTCTTGCAATTAATGTAAACAATTTTTATTTTACATTGTTTATTCTAGTATTTCATAATCCACCACTTTTGACATAACTGCATAATATCCAGTCTATTAATAATTTTCAAGAAAATTTCGTCAGCAATTGCAGTCGTAATGTAATCCCAACAAACCAAACTTCTTTGTTTCATTGCTCTTCAAGCTCTCTACGTTTATCCGTCAAGTTTCCTAACAAATTTAAACAGTTTTCACTGAAACACTTGGAGAACAATATTTCTGTGTAACCCGAAAGGAGATCGTTTCTACAATTAACTTCATTTTGCCAGTTAAATTATTAAGAAATCCTCAAATATTTACCTACGATGTTCGAAAGCCTATTAAGCGGAGAGTTAATCGCATTGACGTTAATCCGAAGCAACGGTTCCGGTGTTCGGGCGACGGGGCTGGATATAAATCCCGAAGCGCGGCGATCGATCACCTGCTGCGAATCACGTTGTAAGAAGTTGTCGGGCCGCATAGAAATCGCGGCACGGGCATAATAATTACGCGTAACCCGTTGCGCAGGGGGATCCGGGCCGCCATCGACGCCCACGCAATGGGCCCTGTTACGCTTAGCCATAGATTACGGCAGACAATTACCGCGCGACTATCAGCGAGTAATTATTCCGACGTTAGCAGAAATTTCCACGTGCATTCCTGCCACCGCGCCCGCGGGTTTCGGTGTGCACGCGCCTGCACACACCGTCGAAAGAGAGTTAGAACAAGAGAGAGCGAGAGAGAGAGAGAGTGAGAGAGAGAGAAGACAAACGTTGCTGCACGGTTCGGAAAAGAAACGGCTAGCTAGTCGGAAACGAAAGTGGAACAGAGAGAAAGAGGGTGTAGGGGGTAGGAGCATACAGGGGTGGAGAGACACGTACAGATGAAACGAGAATTTTTGTAGAACGGATACTAGGTTCCATTAGAGCGGATACTTTTAATACTACCATTGAAATTTGTTTGCCAATGACAATGCGGACTGTGCAGCCGAAGAGGAAGGCAGGCATAGGCTCTGCCGGATCGCGCGGCGGTGAAGAGGCGAGAGGATGTGTAGGTGGAGGCTTGGTCCGCGGTTGAAAACGCTTGCTGTCGGCACGAGGGACGGAAAGGGAGAATCAGCCTCGAAATAGCGTACCCCGGAACGAGGAAAAGTGAGAGAGAGAGGCAGGTTCGGGGTGGAACGGGGCTTGGGGACACACGGTGGGATGGGGACACGGAGGGGTGGCGAGAGATGCGCCACGGCACAATGGGGGAAAATTAATCGCTGAAATCTGGGTACAATGTAAAAGAGTCGCGAGGTTGGGGGTTGACTGGGGGTTTATGAAAAAAGCTACGACTCTCCGGTGAAGCCATAAGTCAGCGATTTCCTCTGGTACATTGAGCCGACGGCCGTGCAACCGCGCGGACGAGCGGAGCGAGCACCGAACTATCTTGTGAGTTCTTATGGGCCGCCACGCCAAACTGTAAGACATACGCGACGCGTATGTCATTTCGAACCTACCGTTATCTTCGAACCTTTCACAGGACATCACGATTCGGACCGCCGAAAATTTTTCGGTGGAACCACCGTCACCTGGCAAACACCTTATCTGGCCGGTCGAGAGGAACAACGGATTGCCGGGCCGGCCGACGGAACCATTCCGCCAGTAACCCTCGGAAAGGTTTGCTGTACAAATATCATTCCTTAATCAATATTTGTTGTTAACCCTTCGGGGATGTCTGTGCGCCGTGATAGCCCTAAGGAGTACAGTGATGTCCGGATACATGGCTACCAGTTATCCTAATCTATTGAGGTATCCCGTGCGAAGGGGAGCTATGCCATGAAATATTAAAAAATGAGATTTTTGTTAATTCTGATTCATGACAATAATGAATAGGATCAATTCGACACAGTAGACCACTGGTTCTTAACCGGCGTACCGCGAAATATATTTATTTCTACGCGGGATGTTTTTGTTCGTTTTTTTGATCATTAATTCCGGTGATCCGAAAATCTTTCATGTAATCACAAGTGTTCCCTGACTTCGAAAAGGTTAAGAACCACTAAAACATTTTCCCGGAGGCACTGTCTTCATTTAACAAGTTTTTATAAAAAAAAATTGTAGTTTTACCAGATTTATATTGGAAGACTACTTTTCATAAAAGCCTTAATATTCCATAAAAGCCTTAATATTCCATAAAACCGGAGTCGCCAGGTTAAGACTTGTGTCTCCACTCTACCTTCCCCTTCCGCGGCGGCCGGGTCACGTGACGCGTTTCGTCTCTGTCGTGCATGTGTCGCAATATCACGTGACTAATCCGGTGCTGGCAGAGAGAGAGCAACTTGCTCCCCTCAATTCGTTCTCCCTCCCCTCATCTCGTAGCTCTGCATAAAACTACTGTTGTGAAATAGCTCGCTCTTGTACGGAGCCCCTCAATTGTCGGAAGCTTTCGCTTGAGGACCGCTTTGATACGAGCCGACATACTCTGGGCTTGACATATTCTCCCCCTCTCTCTCTCTCTCTCTCTCTCTCTCTGTCTCGCACGGCCTAGTTCTCATTCTTACCGATACTGTTCGAACAAATTCGCAAAGTTTATCCGAATATATTAGGTTGTCCCAAAAGTTTCTTTCGGCATGTGTTCCTTTAATGTTGCTAAATAAATAGAAACAATGTAACAATTTTAATGTTAATGTTTTAGCACTTCCTAACATGAATGTGCATGAATCGAAAACCAACTTTTGGGACAACCTAATACTTATTTAGCAATATTAAAGGAACACATTCCGAAAGTAACTTTTGGAACAATCTAATATTTCAAAATATGAGATACACGAGTATTTTTTGACATTTTATTGTCAACATATAATTAACTGGTGCTTAAAGAATTATCCACTAGCGATCATTACACTTTTGAAATTTCATTACTGGTCCATGGCTAAGAATAGTGAATAAAGTGTGAGAAGAATAATTTCAAAGTGAAACACAGTTGTTGTGATGAGTTTAGAAATACAGATGACTTCGCAAGAGATCTGTTTGGCAAACATTGGTTGTATAGGTTAAAAGCTTACTTACTCGCGAGATTGTTAAATATTCACTTGACTGTGATAAACCGTAAGCTAACTTAAGGAGTCCTCTCGGATTCATTACTTCTACTTTGCCGCGCTTCACAGAAACGAAAGTTCGTTATTATTGGGGCCGTGTGAAGCACCTGGAGAGTTTGTAAGTTTGCCATGTTAAGTAAGTGCATCGAACAATAAAACTTTTTGCTCACCTTTATTCCGTTTGCTTCCGATATCTACACCGGTGCCTTATCGTCTTCAGGTTTCTACGGCGTCCCTTTCAGGAAAAATCATTCTTGGATTTTTTAAAAATTTTATTCCTGACCTCCCGATATTAATCCCTGATTATTCAAATTAGATTACCGTAGATATTTTGTTCCCGACTTCTAATTTCTAAATTTTTTGGAGAAGGCATAACTACATACTTCTTTTGATAAAAGAGAACAACATTTCAAAGATTCAATGACATTTATTTACAAAACTGCATAGTAGAACTGCATAGTAGCAATTATAATATTATTGAATTCAACACATTCATTATTGACTCTGTATTATTGGATTTAATTCAGTAAGCAAAGTAACAAAAAATAATTCAGTTAACAATTAACAAAGATCACATTAGCAATCGATCAATTGTATAATTTATGAATACTTTAATGAGTCAATGAAGTATTTGTAATTACGTATTTATACTTGTGACCGAACTTATTTATTTATTTATTGCATTACTATTTACCATTACTTAATTCTTATAATACTATGTACTATTACTTAATTCTTATAATACTATTTACTATTACTTATTTATTGTAACACTATTTAATCAATTTTCGTGTGCACATTTCAAATATAATTTCTCACCTTTTACGATAACAAAGTCGTGGAAAAGATTCTGTGAGCCTTAACAGGATTGAAGGATGCACAAATGGCATTATTAACATTCATTAAAATCCTAAACCAGATCCTTGTAATTTTTAATCGGCTCTCGATTCGATCCGATTTCTCGGCATACCCATATACCTCTAAATCTGATAATTAAGAATACACTGCTCTCGAAACGACAGTATAATCCGGCTTATACTTTCTTCCATCATCTCGACTCGGCTTTGTTATCTACGATTCCGGCTGTTCACTGTTCTCAATTCTACCTGACGTTCATTACATTTGATTAAATAATTCGCCATACTTTTAATTAAAATCTGTTTGCTTGCTGGATAATCAACTACAATACGAATTGAACGAACGAATGGGATTTTTTGTCGAACGTAACGGAATAAAGCTATTTGAATGGTGTCTGTTACGTACGGGAACTTTTCTACTCGTTTCCAATCGTTATATAGACGTTAAGTGGAATCGTTACTAAAATGTAGTGAAAAGTGTTAGTGTAATAACACAGCTCCACTTCAGAATAATTTAAGTAAATCAGCAAAGAGCAATTAAAAATCAAGTACTTTCCCATTAATAATTTTTTTATAATAAACTTTTACTCTTTATTCTGTCACGAAATGCACTCAAATTATTGAAGCTCTAATGATTAAATTATTACTTGTAGCAGACCCCTATTTACACCAAGTGAAAGATCACATGATTACGATGAAATAGTATAACAAAAATAGAATAGATAATAACGAAAATATCTAAAAAAAAAAATAGAACTGTCTCCTTGTTGATGCCCTTAGTTTTAGATAAATTCAATGCAATCAAACGGTTCTAATTCCGAATGCAAAGAGAATAGAATGTTTCTTAAACATAAAAATGTCAGAACAACGCAAAACCGTGGCTGTAATGTCAATAGCAAACGCGCACGTGTATTTGTCAAATGCTAATGCAAAATCGCAGTCTATTTACCAAAAAGATTTCCATTCGACGCGCAACAAATTCCTGCCAATTCCGTTGCACATAAATCAACGGGGATTAAAATTAAAATTGAAACAAGAGAAATACTTGCACGTCCTGTTGAATTGTTATTTCATACAACGTTTCTATGCGCAGTGTCGCGCAGGAAAAGCATTCATATCTTTTTCCAGTCGAGCTTATGCATTGTTCACTGTGGAGTTGCGCATTTTCCGGCGCGCGACAAAAACCGCACAGTGGGCTCCTAAAGGAACCCTAAAATCTTTTGACAATGCCTTCCCATTAATTGCGATGAAAAAACAGTTCATGGCGCATTATTATGTTTTTTCAAATGGGGAAAAGCGAAGAAATGAACAGTAAAATGTGACTGTAATTAAATATGACAAAGGAAACAAGGCTTTTCGTTAAAATATCGCCAATGACACCATCGTTATTTTAGAATACATAATATTTTATTCATTGCACTTGATGTGATACATTCCTATAGATTAGGAAATGTTTTGCACTTTGTGTTTCTATTATAAATGTTCTTATTACTTTGGAGAAACTGATTATTATTGTTTGCAAAAACTTGAGTGCATTCTTCGGGTAGGGGAACTTCTCTATACGAATTTTTAAATTATATATAATATTCAGTACTTTATCTTCAGTTCACTTTATTTAAAAATAGTTTAATATTTTGCTACCAGGTCAAGGAATCAATGTTGTTATAGTGAATACTCTAATTTATACTGAGAATGTACTGTGTAATTATTCACAGCAAAAAAGCGTGAATAATACCCTTACTGATGTGTGATTGAAAAATATTTCGTTAATTAAAATACCATAAAACCAAAATTAAATTTCTATTACTTTCGCAGTAATTACCGGTTTTGTACGCGAGAAAATCTGATCAGTTTCTCCCAGGGCTTCATTAGCTATTTCATTGTATTTTATGCCATAATTGTGATACTTTGAATGTACGATCGAACAGTTCGCGGAAAATAAATTACTCCGAAATAACAAGTTCACGAATATCGATGAGCAATAATATTGTAAAATACGGTAGTTTTTAATAAAATCCAGAGAATACGTCATCGTTAGAAGGGTTGGGAATGGTGGCGTTGATTTTATTTATTTTTCTGTTTTTATCAAGATACCGACAATTATTCGGCCAGATTAACACACGATCTAATTAGTCGAGCTCAATTAAAATAGTTGTTCCGTCGAAATCGTTCGTAAATTGTCCGTCGAGTAGAAATACCCGATTCGCCATTTTATTTGCGAGGCGTAACACCGGCATTCGGTCGATATATAGGATGCACGTGACAATTATTAAAACAGGGTCAACGTCACTTAACGTCGTCGTCATTTATCGCCGTTTAACAGAATTAATGATCACACCTGTACGCGAGCGGCGTGATGCGTTCATTAATACGGGTGGATTTCACTGCGGACGTGGTGTTTTTCGCGATACCGAAAAGAGCGTCGAAATATTTCCCGGTCGCGATCCAGTTTCCAGCCATTACCAATGGTCAAGAACCGCCAAATATTTCGAAACTTGCGGATACAATTTTTACCATGATTTTTTCTGCATCATTCGAGTGGGTTTTTACGCAAAATAAACATTTTATGCATTAGTTTCAAACTACTAGGACCAAATAATTTATGTTCCTCATATACTCTTCAATACCTTTCCATAAAAGAGATAATAGGATAATAATTCACGTGGTTTTGTTCTACACTTTAAATCAACAAATTATATTTCATTTATAACGACACATTTTGATAAGAAATTTTAATAAAACCACTCAACATAGACTAAAAAAGATCCATCATTTTACAGGATGTTTTTGATGGATTTTATACATTTATGATAAAAACGATAAGTGGAATTTGAAAAAATATAAACTTTAGAATAAATTGACAGTATGAATTTTCTGCTTGGTACCTAACTCTTGTAATGAATATAAATAATTTTTATTATGCATAGCAATCCGCAGTTTAATAATAATACATCGAGACTCTCAAATTCTCTGAATTTTTCTACTGTTTGATATTCCACCGTCGTTTGTCATGAATGCGTAATATCCAGTCTAGTAATCATCTTGAAGAAAATTTCATCAACAATTCCATAATGTAATCCCAACGAACAGAACTGCTTTGTTTCATTGCTCTTCAAGCTCTTTGCATTTAAGCCGTCAACTTTCATAACAAATCTAAACCGTTTTGAAACACAAAAGAATCGTTTCTACAATAAACTTCATTCTGTCAGTTAAATTTTAAACTTTCTGAAGCACAAACATTTAAAAAACTCACCATTCCTACAGTTCGAAAAGCACACTTTATCAATTGAAACACCATTTTTCATTTCATTTTTAATAATTCTGCATTTATTGTAAACACATTTAATTATGGCTTATGTATATCAATAGTATGCAGATATTTACTCGTGCTCGTATTTCATTGATATACACCCTCGAGCCGATATTTCAGCAGAATTTTCACAATAAACAAACAGGTTGTCTACCATTTAATTTTGCAGGAGTTGTTTATGAAATTCTTTAAAATCTTTTCGTTTAACTAGCATTTTTTACGTAAGCAACATTTAGTCAAAAGAACATTTTTTAATAAAATTTAGGAAATTTAATTTAATACTTTTAATAATAATATTAATTATTTATTACATCTAACACACAAAAATGACTATTACATTATTTACAACTTATTGAAATTATTGAAAGAAGGAACGAATTTTGGTGTGATTCCCTTTCCTTGTTATTGATACAGACACGTTTTATTTTGCATGAAGACCCGCAGTCTAGTAATAAATAATTACTGGGTTTGTCAAGTTCCGGCAGCAAAAAAAACTGTACGAGCTGAAGCACTCCGATAATACATAATCTTCGACTGTGCGGGAAATCTTTTTCCGCGAGAATTTTCCAACGAGTCAATTGCAAAGTTGAAATCCCGAGCAGTCATTCTCGGATTAACGTTAAATCCTCGAGTCATCTTCAGAATTATAATTACCCGGGACAGCGTTCCCGCCGTCCATCCCCTGCCACCCCTCCCCGAACATCAGATTACTCCGTTTTTCTCTGACCCGGCCTAATTTCGCATTCACCGGAGGCAGTGCACCGTGTTGCACTTGATATGCATTCACATTCGGCCACTTACACTGTTTTTCCGCGGGCCGCAATATACATCAATGCGTAGTCGCTGCTGGTAGTACACGGGAGTTTTTAGCGGCCCCTGCGCTAACGTCACTTCATATATCAATTCGCAAAAACGTGAAAGCTTGTTCCCGAGGCGCACGCCGCGCCGCGCTCCGGTCGAAAACCGGCGCAAAACAAACGTTTCAAAGCGAGATCGTCATTTCGACGCGTTCCCTTAATTTGCGTTTCAATTATTACACGGACAATTATTGCGTGCGCTCGCGTTTTCCTAGATTCATTAATAACGTGCGAAATTGGAGTACGCAATAAACAAAGGACTTCGTCGATCTGCGAAAAATATGAAATTACTGCAGTCACTTTTAATTAATTCTTTCTGTACTTCTCGCAATACACCTCATCAACGGTATTTTTTTAGTTCCATTTCACATTCGTGTCCCTGTCACAATCAAAATCCAATGATTTTTTGCCATGGATGATTTAGTACCTTTATGTAGTCAATAACGGGTAGCCGCGACTAGTGTAAAAAATATACCGTTTAATTTTTGTCTGTAACATTATTTAGCATCGTCAACAATTTCGGAGATATTCGACTGGGTATTTAGCTATATTTTCAGTATAATTAATTAATGAAATTGTTTGAAATTAGTGCCAATCAAGGATCTGTTCTTTGAGGTCAAAGTTGGGAAAAAATTTAATCAACGATCGACGACTAAATTTCTACTTCAATCGTCAATCGCAATTAAGAATTAATCTTCTAGTTTAGTCGTTAATTGCGGTTAACGATTCAATTTCTACTTTTAGACAGAATTGTCTAATGATTAACTGCTGAAATTTCTAAATGAAATACGGAATCAAAACTATATATGAATACTGACAAAAATGTAAACTGAGTCTAGGTATATTGTCATTTTTCGTGTCTTTTTTCGATGATTTCTTCTTTTACTCAACGATTGACGATTAACTTCATCAATCGATTGAATCAATCGTCGATTTTTCGATGATTTCTTTTTTTAATCGTACACATTAATCAGTCATGATTAAAATTTTAATCGGTTAATGCCGAACTCTGTTTAAGGTACATTTTAATTAAAATCCTTATTCCGAACAAAATTGAAATAAAACTCAATGAAAGTAACAAAAGACACAAAGAGAGTTGAACGGTAACAGCAGTTAAATTATTATTAATTCTGTTGAACCGTCAATTCCAGGAGTTGTAGGATGTGCGAACGTCAAGAGGTCAGTTATTAACTATCAGAAATAAACTTGCCCCCTCCGCTCCGAAGAAAATAGTTAAAGTAAGTCGGTGGAAAAGAAGATTTTCCTCTTGGTTGGCTTATAATGAGAAAAGTAATTCCAATTTAAATAATATCCCGAAGTGCCGGGAAAAATAATATCCGCGATCGTGCTGGAACTCGCCGAAAGAGGAAACTAATTCCAAAAGATAGCTCGATCGAATGATCTCGCTCTCGAAACGTCGAAGGCAATCGATTAAAAGTATCCGCGGTCAATCCTTAATACCCGGCTCACCCTTTCGGGAGGTGCGAGTGTTTGAAAATGATTAACCATAAGAACTTCTGATCCGTTCGTTATCGAACCTGGCGCAAAGTTCGTATCGAAACAAAGTTTTAAATGTTCACTGAATTGGTGACTAGCTGCAAGGATAATTTCTTGTTGCGATAGAGGAAATGAAAACGAAACGTAATTATATTATTAAATAAACATATAATTGTTTTGATTCGTTTTCTTAATTTTTTACAACATATTTTTTCTGTCTTACTAACAATTCAAGAACTTACTTTTTCATCTTTCAATTTATCTTGTTAAACCTTTATCCACTTAATGCTGAGTTCGTTTAGACTTCTCTGTTAATACATACATTAAAAAACGTAAGAAGAACATTTTTTAGATATTTCTGTATTTAATAAAAATGACTTTACTACTTGATGATAATAATGGAGAAAAAGTTGTAACTAAAAGTATATGGGATTATCTTTCTTTATTTTAAATCTACAAAAGAGAAATTGTTAGCGGAAACCTAAATCGGGCAAATACCACAAGTAACCAAGCTTTAAAGCAACTGCATCGAGATATTGAGGTTCACAAGTTGGCTGTATTCAGGTTAAAAAGTTGTACAAGCACGTGCCTCGTGAACTCAAGGACCTCAACAGTCGCTTTTTCCGCTATTTTATAGGGAGAGTACGAAAAATGTTTCCAGGCTTTACATAATTGCAATTGTATTGAATTTCTTCAAAAGGAAACTACTTCCGGAAGTTCATGATTGCAATCAGTAATTCAAATAAACAAACAGAATAATCGAGAGTGAAGTTCATTATAAATATCATCTACGACATTTCGAATCTTCATGCAGAATGAAAAATTTCTAAGCTTACAAATGATGTATTTACATAATCTGCATATTACTGCAATTACTGCTTTCACTGTCCGAAGAGTAATACAATTCCAATTATAAAATTAAAAGTAGAATTAAATGAAAATCTAATTCCTCGTAATGAAAAGTAAAACTTGTATATTTCAAATTTCGAAGAGACATCAAGGGTGCGGGATACGCCTTCTCATTTCTCGATAATGCAAAGATTTTTCAGTAGTCAAAACCGCTAGAAAGATCAATCTAGGCCGCACTCGCCATCAAAAGTCCTATTTTACGTTTACGAGGCGTAATTTGCATTATTCGGCAGCATGTAGTTGTCGCAGTTTTATGAAAATAGTTACATGCGCAGCTTTATGCATTCGAATAATGCAAATTACGCCTCGTAAACGTAAAAATAGGACTTTTGAGAGTGACTGCAGCCTGCAATGATCTTTTATTTAGCGCTTTCGACTACCGAAAACCCTCATCGTTGCATTATCTAGAAATAAGAAGACGCATCCCGCACCCTTGTAATCCTGGAAACGAGAGTCTATCTCCTAAACGTGCCAGTGAAACTTTTCGGTTTCCCAAAAATATTTAGCAAACAGAAATCCAATGTCTCCCAATGGAAGTAGACTCTGTAATATAATAATGGTCGCAAGGTAAAAATATTACACCTAGAATCGCGAAGCGCACCTTACAACGGCAGCGAAACTTCTCGGCTTCGAGTTACCAAAAGTATTTACTGAAAAGGAATAAAAAGAAACAAGATCATTGCAGTTCCTTTCATACGGAAATTCAAGCGTCCCGGTTGCATCGGTCGCACATGCGGCAAGATAGAGCAAATAATGCATAAAAAGTATTTCTTTCTCCGAGCATGTGGATGTCGCAAACCGGAACAGGAAGAGGAAGAGAAAACTTCGACAGATCTCGCCATTATCTCCTTGTCGCAAAACAGCGTTTCGCGCATTTTAATGTCTAGACGGTGCTGGTTATAACAAACCAACGATGTATTATCAGCCCGGAATTGCCCGGAGTACTTGCACGGTTGTTTCCAGCAAAATTTATCTGGATTCTGCTGTCAGCCCGACTTCTGATTAACTTTTGTCACACAATCGTAACTAGACCGTCGTTAAACTTGCTCGAACAGTTCTGCATGTGTACAGTCCACAATTTTTCCGACCTACTTTTTAATGGACATGTTTATAATGTTTTGCTCTCCTTTCGTGGGTTATGCAACCCTTCATTAACAAGGTAGCCAATTTTCTTCTGAATATGTTCATTATTTTAAGATTGTCTGCAGATCAAATGAACGACTCTTTGATAAAACATTGTTAGACTGCGAATCTTTATGCAAATTGAATTTTTGTAAGCATCAGAAATGAACTACGTTTCTTCTTTTAAGAGTTCTAATAATATTCTCAAATTCTTGTAGTGAACGCAGTGTTTGACCTATTCCTTTTTGTTATTAATGCATAAAATCCGCGGTTTAATGATCATTATGAGAAGAGCGCTGGGTATGGCAGAAATAACCGAGCAATTTTAATTAGCTGTCACCTTTGCTATAAACTGTTTTCTCGCTTGCCTTTCATCAAACAAGAAGCTTAACAAAATATTCTAGAGGGTTGTTGGAGCGAATGATTAAAGTGTGTACTTCTGATTTCATATGAACTGAAGTATCTCTAAAAAAATCAGATAACTTTTATACTCCATTTTCTGGATATTAAAACGAGAGGAAAAACTTGTTCATTAACTAAAATCTATCTTATGATCAAAATATTATTCATTCTTATTAGTGTGAACATTTATCTACATTTTACAAATCTGCACATAACACGAATGCATCAGGGTGCACATTTACACGAATTTCTATTTTCACGCATAATTTTGTGTAAAATCTTCATGATAAAAATATTAATTGAACTGAAGTATTTCTAATAAAATTTTTGTACTCCATTTTCTGGATATTAAAGTAAGAGGAAAAATTTGTTCATTACCTAAAAGCTACCTTGTGATATTAAAATATTATTCATTCTTATTAATATTTCCCTACATTTTACAAATCTGCACATGACATAAATGCATCAGGGTGCACGTTCCCACGAATTTCTATTTCCATGCATAATTTTGTGTAAAATCTTCATGATAAAAATATTAATTTTCGTCGATACACACACCTTACATTTTACGTTGCAAATAACGCGAACGAATCAGGCCACACAGCCAACTGATTGTACCGTGAGGCGTTCTGAATGCTTCCGCGGCAGTCAAGATCCTAATATAAAACATATTCGAGTTTCATTAGGACGAGACGGTATACACGTGCGAGCTCGTTGTTGCGCGAATACATGTAGGTAGGAACAAGATATCGCGGTGGATCTACACCATGCTTTTCCAAGCCGGTTTTCAGGGTCTGGATGGCGTCAACGAGCAAACTTCAAATATATCGTCGACCGTTAAAAGCGGATGAAATTGTCTCACGCGGCCGCACGCGATTAGGTCCGCCTCCTTACGATGGCAAATGTTATCTATTTAATTTCCTTTCCCGAGGCTTCTAACGTCGGCATCCCCTATCCTCCCACTCCTTTTACCAACCAGACGAGTCTGATTCTCTTCCCTTTCGATGGAACGAGGGTGAACATTCTCCCTCGCGTTCCCCGTCATTCTTTATTTTTACTCCGCAGATCTAGACATTCTTTCGGACTATTGCCGTAATGGAAGATGCTCCGGAATGTAGTGTCTCGGAAATTTGGTCGAATTCAATCGATCACTAGACTGCGGACGTTTATGTAATTTTTAATTTTTCTAGGCAGAAAGAAAGCAGAAACGTATATGCATAATTTTATTTCCAGTGGCAGTAGACTTTATAGGTCTGAAATAAATCAAAATCGTATTAACCCTTTGCACTCGAATGGTGACTCTGAGGCGCCAGTAAAAATACATAAAATAAAAATGACCTAGGTTTAAGAAATGTCTTGATTTTGGAATTAATAAAATTGCTTCGAGTCCAAAGGGTTAAATTCGGTGGAATTTTATATTCTAGCGTTGTTTGAAAAATTTCAGATACCGTAAACGCATAAAGATCCGCAGTCTATCGATCACCGTTGTAACATCGACAATAAATATTGCTCCAAAATCATGTAAAAGTTAATTTTGTCGCTGTCTTGAGAGTAGACGAATTTGAAAATCAATTTTTACCAAATATAATTTATTCAGTGAACCAAAGCCGGATATAACTTGGATCAAAAGTTAGTAGACCATTCAATGTCAAATTCGCAGACATATATACTGTAATTAATGAAGATTTTTAAGTAAAACATCCTGGTTGTAGAAAATCAAAACCGTCAGAAAAAAGAAGAATTTACTAAATTATCTTCCTAGCATATTGGTATTTTTCCATTATGTCAACTTGAGAAAATAGAGAATATGTCGATCCGACATATTTGTCAATCAACAATGAAGGGTTGGGTGTCTACCACATTTTTACAAACTGTACTATGATGAAGTAAATTATTTCTCGTAACAAAGTTTAAAAAATTAGCATCGTGTAATAACGTGCACGAGCAATGTAATTGAAACTGATGGAACAGATGGTTATGACGACTGAACTGTGTACGTAATCTACTTAGAGAATTTTGTCTGTTAATAAAGACTGCATGATGGTGTTGATATTACCAACCATTACCCGGAAACCATTCGAACCGCCTGAAAAATGATCGCGCCACGAAGAAAATGAAATTAACGAGAGGATATTAAATATCCGCATAGATCGAACGAAGCCGCAGGAATCAGACTTCGGGAAGCAATCCAGGTTAAAGTAGCTTGTCCCCGCTGTTACACAGACAGGCTGATGGATAAATGGGAAGGGTGGTTCCGTAAACAGACAGTTTTTATCAGATCTACGTTTCTTCGAAGCCTCAAGACCATTCGAATACAAAATGAATTCACTGTTTATTTATTCCATAAGTCGAATTTCAATTAGCGATCGCCCTCGGAAGATATTTTCCTAATGCAATTATACTTTAATTTAAAGAAACTTTACGGCATAACACACAATTACATTCAATTCGTCCACGTTAAATTTTTCTTTATTTTCTTATCTACTACAAATATACCGTTTGAATTTTCCGCGATACAACGTTGTTCGTTTGAATTCACGTAGGGAAATAAATTATGGCAGGAAAATGAGGTCTTGCATTAATAATTCCTGTTTACACGGGCTGACGTTTTTTTGCTCAAGTGTCTCCAATTTGTTTTTGACTTGTTTACGTTACTGAATTAATGATTGGGAGGGCGATTAGCTTGTCTGAATATGATGCTGTGATTAATTGTTCGAGGATCGTTTTTAATATTCGGATCTGCTGAGAACAGAATGGTTTGTATAATGTCCCATACATTATCAGGAAATTTCAAGACGTCATTTGTAAGAAGGTTGATGCAAAGAAACAACTGTTTTTAGATCCACGTAGTCTGCGAGTAACAAATGTTAAGAAGAAATGAACAAAACGCGAATAATTTAACGCAATTACATTATTTATTTCCGTTTCTTCATCGAAGTGGACTCGATAAAATAATTAATTTTTTTTTTAATGATTCAACAATTTTATAAATAAATTAATGTGTAACTTGATAGTGTTTAATATTCCATCAAAACGTTTAAACGTTGATTGAATTTTAACTTAAAAACGATACGAACTTTCCCAACTGAATGCAATGGAAAGAAATCACATTTTGCGGCGTTTAATGTTAAATTTACGAGAAAAGGGAACCTATTCTGCACTCTCCACCAAGAAAATGTTTCGTCTCTCTTTCTGTCTCTCGAAACAACCGGTATAGCATATTACTCGGGCTTTGACTTAAAGTAGTGATTTCGTTCTGGTGTCTACACCATCCCTGTTCCCCGTCTCACAGTAACAGTTCTCTCGGCAGGGAGCAGCCGTGACAGTTAGGGCAAAGAAACGCATTTTGAAGAAGCACGTACTGATCGTAAAGCTTATACGAGGATTGCACGGGCAAGCGTGCGATATGGCGTCTCCGCGACATCAAAAAACCTCAGAGTGATGCTGTTCCACTGTCAAACACCTTCAACCTGATACGTCTGGAATCAAAGAATCTTTTCGGTAGACAAAATTTATTAAGGTAAAACTAATACACTGGTCGCCTTAAATCTTTTTAATACCTCCGCTCTTTGAAATTGTATGTACCAATTTTGGTGATAAATGCATCAAATCCGCAGTCTAATTATTGTATACAACTTTTTCCACGAAGTTCAAACTTTTAAGTTTAAATTTCAAATAGCAATTTTTACCAAGGTTCTTGCAAATGTTTAATCTGGTGACTTGTAGATGGGAATGTATGTTCTAAATGCATAATGGCCAAGGCCCAATTATAAATTTACGTTCACCTTTCTTCCTAAAGCTCATTTCATGCAATTAAAAGCGATTGTTCATCCAACGATAGCGCTTCCACTGACTAGAGTCCGTAAAAATACGACCCCGAGCACTCCTCTCACTAAATTACGAGAATTGAAGTCGCAAGATTTATGGCGGAGCGGCAAGAAATCTCGAGTAAGAGAGGAAAAAAGGGAGAGTTAATAAACAGAATTATTTATCACACGTGTGTCAAGGCATCCGTACGAATCTCTTAGGACACGCGTCCTTTTTGCATCGTGTCGAGCCTCCTGCTTCCGTCTGCTTGGTTCGCAGGGTTCTGAAGAACAGCCGACGAAGAGGGGAGAAACACGAGCGAAGGCCGAGAATGCTCCGGGAAATTTGTCAAAGTAACGCAACCCCTTCGAATTTGTCGAATCTTTTACCCGCCTGGGTCATTGTACATGCTAAAGCACCGACCTGTTACTTTGACACTTTTCTAAGAGCGTCGTTCGTATAAAGGAGAACACTATTAAAACGTCGGAAGACTTTCGGAAGTCAAACGTGCAGTAATTAAAACGGCGATAATTTTCAAGTTACAGTGGATTCGGTTTCGGAACTTTGCTCGTATTAACACATTTACTGCCATGTCAGTCATATGTCGATGATACTATACTTGATTTAGGAGTCAATTTTTATTGTAATAAGTTAGAGAAAATAAAATTTTATTAGGATTTAATTGTTCGGAGGGTTAAATATAGAAAATATAGAAAACTCCAATTACTTAAATCTAATTACTTACTAAACTGTAAAAAATTTATTATATAAACATTATTTGTAAAGCCCAAATTTTGTTAGAAATGTGTTCTATCTAAAAGGGTTAAAAGAGTAATCACTGGACAGTGAGTGTTCACGCAGAATAATAAATATTTTACCTGAATTTCGACAAAAAACTAGGAGCTAAATAATAATTTTCCATCTTAATAATTTTAATAAGTTGGAAATAAAATGTAACAGTATTTTTAGACTCTCCTGATAAAATCTACAGTCTAGTAATTATTGTGCCAATTCGGTAACTAAATTAATTTGTTTCCATGAGATTTTCGTGGAATAGCTCGGCGTATTAATTATTGCTAACAGGATAGGAAAGACGTGGTAAATATGAGAACTGTGTGAATCCATGACTTGATTTTCTGTTCAGTTTTCACTCGGAAAGGTACCCGACTTTACTTACACGCATGCTTACGGGTATCAGATATGCAAGGGCCATGATCTAGATGCGGAGAAAGGAGTTATGGGGAGGAAACGTCAGAATGGAGCAAAGATATCTCCCTTACCGAGCGTTTCTAGAATTATTCTATTTCTGCCACATTGAGACGCCTAAAGTTTTCATGCATTCAAACCGGGAATTTTGTATTTATAATGAGAGATTGGGACACATTAACGATCTCAATAACCAGCTTAAGAGCATGAAAATATATAAGGAAACTGACAGACCGGTTTGAAAAATTAGGAAATGTATTTTAAGTTGCACAATTTAATTCTCTTTCTTTTTAATGAACCAGAATTACTATTACAGTATAACAGAGTTGGGCATTACATCAATTATAATTTTAAACAAGATTGATTGATGTGTACGGTTAAAAAAGGTAATCATTGAAAAATCGACGATTGATTCAATGATGAAGTTCATCAAAATCGTTGACCAAAAGAAGAAATCATGGAAATATCGGAGACTGATTTAATCGATTGTTGAAGCTAATCGCCACACGGTCTATGGATAAATTGTAATAAGGAGGGAGAGAGAGAAACAGTTTTGATTCCGTATTTCATTTCGAAATTTCAGCAGTTAATCATTAATCAATTATCCGACTGACGATTACAATTGAAAAGAATATAATCGTTAACGGCTAAAGTAGGAGTTTAATTGTTAATTGCTATCATAACGATTGAAGTAGAAATTTATTCGCCATTCGTTGATTAAACTTTTGCCCAATTCTGCGTTATAACAGTAGGACAAATTGTAAAGTTTATTAAAGTTACAAAACAATATTACATCATCTAGCTCCTCTAAAAATATGCGCAGTATAATAAAGCTACTGCTACAAAATTCAAAACTAAAAGTACGAGCGAAACTTGAGAAAAAATATACACTCGGTCCGATAGTACTCATGAAATGCCAAAAAATACAAATTCCAGCGAAAGAAGAAGAGAATGAATTCTCATGGAAAGGGCTCGGCAGCGTCTCAGTCTTCGGGGATCCAGAGAAAGGGGCATTACTCTCGAGTATCTCGAGCGATCTTAAGAGATTCTCGAGGAGCGATATCAGATATGTAAATTGAATAACCTACGCGACAGTAATAAAAATTGGGGCATCGGTCACCGATGATTTCTCCGGGGTTAGGGGGAGTTGGCGCGTTGATACTCCCGGTGATGGTTGGAGCCCCTGGGGCGACTCGGGGGTGTGTGTCCCTAAACGGCTAGGCCTAATCCAGAAATCAGTGGCCGGGCAAGTGGATCGTGGTGGTTATCAGGAGGCGGTGAATCATCGAACGAGAAGGAGACACTCTCGCCCGTGGATCGCGATAATTCGCCACAGCACCAGCACCGGCGGTACGGTAGATCATTGGCCCGGAGACTCGGAGAGACAGTGGAAACGTCATCGCTTCGTCGAACGGCAGCCGGAGGAAGAGAAAGGTGGGAGGATATGGCTCACTCCACTTTAGTCTCTTCGAAGAGAGCTCGTAGAGATAAGCCGCCACTCTCACGACTGGCATGATGGGACACCAAGACCTGAGAAACCTGGGGAACACACAGACAAGAACGATCGTTCGGGCTCCCGTTGTGTCGGTGTGAGACGAACCCCTTGCTGGGGAGGGGAGGGGGTGTCGTACGCACGATGAGCTACACGGAACCGCATTGCACACTCATCCACCTTGAGGAACTCCGTTGGGGCTTTCCGGGGAGGAATAAGACGTATCCTGTGTTGGCAACCTTGAGACGTGATACCGGGCTCAGTTAGACGCTTGTAAATGTAATTCGCGAGGGTGCCAACGCGCGCCGGGATACTCGTAAATGTTTTTTCAGAGGGTCTCCGGCTGCTTTAGTGGATCCATCGTCATTAGACTGCTTTTCTTCTCGTCGATGGAAGGCTACGTAGCCGTACACCGAGCACTGTGGGTCGGGAAAGCGTGGACGCGCTCGGTTCTTCCGTGAAAGCTTTTTTTCTCTTGTTAATTAACGTTTTATTGTTGCTGCAACAACAAAGGTCAGTCGCAACACTGCACAGTGCGTCGACAATGGACAAAATCGAAAAATCAACTTTTACGTTGGCATTTAAAGCCTTCATGGAAGTATAATTATTCACCGTGGAAGAGAGAGCGATGGGAAAGTTTTAAAATATAACTCACCTTAGGAATTAAAAAATTTTCCAAAATTGACCTATTCCTGCTATTGTCCTTCCCTCGTGGTCTCTGAGGTCTGTGACAATTGAAAAAGTAATTAACTTAGCTTCTTTTTGTTTTACTGAATAAATTTCTTTGTTCTTGCCCAATTTTTTTTTTTTTTTTGTTAAAGAGATAACATATTTCTCTGCAATTGTTCAGAAGTACATTAACTTGATACCAATGTTATGCTTTCAGATATTCGTGGACAGGAACGAAATGCGCGCAGACTTGAGCCAGCACGCCCTGTGGACATGTATCCCCAAAGTAAGTTGAAGTAATTAAAATTTTTTAATTACAACTTTGTTTTAACATGTCCTGAAGTTAAAGAATGAACACGTGTGTGCATACGGTATTTCTAAAAGAGAGAATTTCCCTATTATGCTGCATGTATTATTCACTTCTACTAAAAGGAGACAGAATTTTCGCTCGATAATTATCAGAGGTTCTGGTACGTACTACGAATTATCGAGAATCGTGAAACTCTGCGATACTATAAAAAGAAACAAGCAAATATCTCGTGGTGGAGAACGTGGTAGTCAGACTAACTGTACATGCAATGCAAATTTGATTTTGCTCAAACGTTGTTCTACGGTGAAATGAAAATGTGGGAATTATAAAACTTGAAGAAATGAGAATTTATTATTGCTATGAATAAGTCATTCTTTGGTAAATTATTTTACATTAAAATCGTCTTGTTAAACTTTTAGAACGTTCATAAAGTGCTCAAAATTGACTCAGAAGTCTCTTGAGCTATTGTAAGCACAATCTTCAATGTCTATTCTTAATTGTAACATTTTTTATACAATGAATTTATATCGTTAACACATACATACATTTATGTGTGTGTATATATATATATATATACATATATATATTATATTCATTAGCTGAACAGCCAACAAAAGCCTTGCTTTGGAGTCTAATTAGCAAACAAGTTAGCTTTAAATATTAAAACCAGCCCGAAACAATAATTCGGAGTCTGTATAATGTACCATCGTGTCCGACAGCTTAGAAGCAAGAAATTTCGATTACATGGGAAAATATATAACGGAAGTGTGAATGATAATCCGAAAGATAAAATATTTTTTCGTATTTATTCGCTCGGGCTGCACAAGAGCACGTAAAAAATGAAAAGTACCGAGAAATGTGATGGAACTGCAATATGTAATCAGAGTTGCAACCAAAACAATATAGAAATGACGGGGAAAAAGAGCAGAAGGAAAAAGCATCTCGACTGGAATAATTATGAGAACCACGCTGGAATATTTTCCATTACCCAATGGAGCAGCGTCGGAATAGGTGAAATATTGTTGACGCGGACAGAGAGAATATAAATACTATTTCAAATTCATGGCCACGAAGGTAGAGATCGCAGATCGACAATGGCGCAGACTTTGAATATTAAAGGCGACTGTTGACACATCGAAAGCGAGAGATCTCGGTTAAGTCAACATTCGACTAAGTTATCTTTGGATTGTCAAGTCGATCTTCTATCGATTAATTTGTGACGATTTTGAATATTCATTAAGAAATCTTAAAATAGAACAGGAATATTTTAGGATTATTTTAGAATTATTCAGGAAACAATAAAATGCCTACGTCCTTTACAATTAATTCAAAGAATTCTCATTCTATCTTCTAAATTTCTTTTCTCTTCTTCGACATTTCTGCGGATAAAGACGTTTTAATCGCTGTAACTGCAAAGAAAATGATACACGGCAAGGGATTATTCTTCTTATACCTTGCTTTGAAGATGCCATAAATGTTAGTTATTCCCACGATAAGTCGGCTTAGATAAAGTAGAATAGTATTTTCTATGTTAATAAAGTTCAGTAGGCCAAGAATACAGCGAAAAGTAATAAAATTTTCCGACGATTCTCCTTTTATTCGTCCCCCAAAAAGCCATTTTATGGGTCCTCCTATAGTAACAAGTTCAGTAGGGCAAGAATCCTGAGAAAGGGATAAAATTCTCTGGCTACTTTTATTTTATTCCTGACCAAAAAGCTATTTTATTCGTTTTCGGGAAGTATACAGCGGTTTTACTATCACCCAGAGAAATCTTTCATCGATCACCCGAATGAGCTAACGGCCAATGAAGGTCAACAGAACCAGGGGAACGATGCTGGTGGAAACAAAATAATAAATTTGCTGCTAGGCCCCGATAGAAAACGGGATAAAGGAACGCGGCTTATCGTATAAGCAGAGCCTAAAGATAACTGCAATATTTTTTTTTTAAGACAGATATCGGTTTGAGGGCTAGGCGTGGTCCGACCTCTTGAAATAGGACGTCCGCGTTATCGGCGTTATCAAACGGTGGTGATTGATGGAGCCCCGGCTTTTATAATAATTACTCGATTATCCTCATATTAGACCGTAATTGTTTACCGCAATTTGGGAGCTAAATATAAAGGGAGGGCTGCGATCGGCTCGTGTTTCGAGATGGCGAGTTCTTCCCTCTGCCGATATAGCGGCTCCCTTACTTTAGATTAATAGCGATTGCTGGACTAAGGATTTTGTGCATTCAAGAACTATTCTGGATTTTCACTTTCAAAAAATCGGTCTCTTTAATTCTTTACTTTGATTTCTTGAAGTATAAAAAGAATTGGTTTGAATTCGTACAGTTAACGTTGTTATTGTCTCTAAATGTCTTTCCTGCCTTGCATTTGATTTATTTTTGACATAATTTTGTACATATTTTGCGATCAATTCATAAAATCCTTAGTCAGTAACCATAACAAATAGTATACAACAAGAATAAACTCTTTCTATTGTCGCAGTATTACAGATCATGTTTAACTCACAAATTACTACATGCAAAATGCCTAAAATTGTTGATAAAATGGACTAATGACTAGACTGCGGATCTTTATGCAAAATAAAAAATGTCTTTCTTCTTCTAATTATTTCATTAAACTGAAGCTAATACATTGATGTTCTTCTAATTTTTGTCTTAAATGCATAAAATCCGCAGTCTACTAATGACTCTGCTACGTTTATCGTTTTGGTTTACAAACTGATCGTCGCGCCAATGGGCCAGCACAGAAAAGGTTAACTTGATCTCATAAATGTAACGAGGGTAGCTAAGAATTTACGTGAACAGTGAATGTCTGCGTAATTGTAACGAACGAAGAAACGGGAAGGAGTGGTGTAGGCTCGAGCTTAAAGAAAACAGTGGCCAAGTTGAAAAACAATTTTCAGGCCCCCCTCCTATTCTATCCGAGTCGTTTCATGGCGTGCAAGCTCGTTATATACAATCCCAGAGTGCCCATTCTACTGTGGGCTAGGGAATTACAGAATGTAAAAGTACAACAAAAGCTGCGACCGGGAATGGCGGAGGAGCGGAGGCCACCAAAGTCTCTGGTCCCGTCATAAATCGCACCGGTCGACGTGCAAGCGGTAATAAAGACAGCGTATGCTATCGATTCGTTTCCTTTCGGCTGCTGAACGATTCACGGAAAATAGACACGTTGCTTCCTGGCAAGTATTTATCTATTTCGACATTATTTCCCGTCTCGAATGGGCGGTGACTTTGTTCGACGAAACCGAGACTTTGAAGCTACGATTCTGTGGGAAATATTCGGGAAAATTTCATTTTTCTAACTCCTGTATATATTTATTTATTAAGCTTATTAACGCGTTCACACGACCGTGTCACCCGTATGTGGCCGAAGGAATGATTTGCCTAGATTTAATAATTACTTTTATTTTAATTTTTTTCAATCTTTTTATTTCGTTAGGTAAAGTACTTTGGTTTTGTAGAATTTTATAGGTCGATTCGGCAGTCAGTGTTAAACAAAATCTGCACAGAGACTGACTAAATTGTTGTGATTTAATAGTGCAATTTCTGCAAACTTGAAAATACCACAAAATTGAGATGCAACTAAAAAAAATGGTAATGAGACACATACACATTAATTTAAGAATATAAATTCTCCGAAGAAAATTGCCAGAGCTATCTTGCGGTAACGCAACGTTAGGTATCAATGGGTTACCTATGGGTTACAATGGGTTACAAGTGGAGAGGAGAGAGCTGAGCGTGGGAAATAGGCTGACTCAAACGTATAATAATTGATTAGTATGTATTCATCTGAAGCTAAATGGAGGATGAAATGGGGCACATTGACCCTAGTGTTACGGGAATAAAACGGAGACGGTATTTTGGGGGAAAAAGAATGATTTCATGATTCCGAGGGGAAGCTAGTTTTTCACTTTAAAGGCTCCAATTTGAATACTGCTCGCCGGTGACACTAGTATATCCGCTTCCGCGCCGGAAGTCGACCTCTCCTCCGGTTCACCAAGCCAGCCGGGCGACAAGTCCCTCTGATCAGGACTCGTCAGTCAAGGTGGATCAGTTGAAGAACAGGGAACGTAGAATAGAAGAGACAAGAACCGTTGTTCTTGCAAAGATACGTCACGGTGGCGAAAGTGGATCCAGAATGGAGGCGGAGTGGTTGCGGATTGAAGCCGCAAACCAGTCCGCAGTATATTCTTATGTAGGCCTACTGGAAGCAGAGTTTCGGCAGCTTCCGGGGAAAATTTACGAGCTTCGAGCTGATGGGGTTTCCGTGCTTTGCCCGAACCTGCCACCTAATATCTTTACTAGGGCACCCTCGATCTCTCTCTCTCTCTCTCACCCTCTTCACCCTTTGCTTCTTCCCCACACCCCGCTGCTCGTCACACGTACATAATCGAGACACACACCGATACCGAGCTTCCTTTTATTATTTCACCTCTGGGCCACCGAGTAGTTTCGCACCTTCAACCATGATACTTAACCGTCGCATCACGGACCCTGAAAGCCACCAGCTAGATCACACGTGACCAGACACCATAGTCACATAGTGGATGGTCAAATTATCAGGGATCCGGGAATCTTCCTAGAAGCGAGAAATGGTTCGAATTATTATTTTTTGACCAGGCTACAAATCTTTATGCAAAACAAACATTTCCTGCATCAATTTTCAAGAGATAGAAGCCAGATACACGATTACTTTTCTTTTTTTTAATAATTTTAACACATTGAAAATATGATAGTTCAATTGCTTTAATTGCTCTACTGGTTTAGAGAGTGCAAAACCATTTTTGCTGTGCGAATGCATAAAATATATTTAAGTGCTTATAATTTTTGATTCCCTGAAATAAACAACTGCACACAAATAATTTAAATCATTTTCATTATTTCATCTCCATCATCTTTTACACAAGTAATCATTATTAAATCGAGATCAGTTTACCTCGAAAATGCTTATAATATTATACTATTATTATGATTAGGATGTGCGGATGTCCATGCAAAATACAAATGTTTCGTATTGATTGTGAGAAGCAGGAATAACATAAAAATTGATTTCGTCCCCTAATAACTTTGTTACATTGAAAGCAACATTCTTGAATTTTTAAAATCTCTATTAGTAGTATATCTATCTATATCTAGTATAAAGACCCGCAGTCTAATTATGATACTATAATATTGTATTGATAAAATGAGATATAAGTTTATTGTATCTCCCTGTACAGAGTTTATTTTAGTGAATGAAGTGAAAAATCTTACAGGAAGAAACACGTTCTCCTATAACAGGATTTCAGATGGGATTCTTCAGTAGTCTAATTAATAAATAGTACAATAATTATTTTTAAAAAGAACAGCATAATGAGAAGACTAATTTTGCCAGAATAAAAACAAAATCGTATTTGACAGTCGTATTTCTAAATAGATCGCCACTTAAGAAATTAGTTAAAGTTATAAATGCATTTGTTTAGACCATTTTTGTCCACAATTTTCGATTCTATAATCAGCTGCGATAAATTTACGGCAATTTAATTTGATAGCTGTCATAGTCAAATTACAGGCTTGACTCTCGTCCGACAAATGCTAGGACATTTGGCGCAAACTGCAGCTGTCGTCGTACCGTTTGTAAAATGTCAAGCAAAACACTCGCACAAAAGAGCCACGTAATAATGCTAAAACGTTACTAATTACTTCGTTTATACTACCATTTCTACAGTCTAAACTGTGAAGAATTCTTGTGCGGAAAAATAGACAGTTTAACTATTAGGTGGTACCATAGACTTATATAATTTTCCTTTTGCTGTGTTCATCTTATTCATCAATGAATTAAACGAGAATTATATCTTAATCGTATGTTCAACGGTATTTGGAATGACTTGTTGCCAAATCTTTATACAATATTATGCGTTTTTATAAATAAGAATTATCTGCATCAATTGTAAGAAAATAGTAAATAAAATCCACACATTACGATGATAAATTTTTTTTTTTTTGTAATATTCTTGCAATTAGTTTCAACTCGTTCACGATATTTTTTTTTATTTCGTGAAAAGTAAATGGTGAACAGTTAGAACGGAGAGTAAGAAAATAATGCGAGTCGAACGAAGTTTTAACATTATTTCATACTAGTCGTAGTCGCGTTTGATTACTAAGTAATTGTATCCAAAGGATTCAAATAACTACGAAATTATAAGGATGCAATCACCTAAAACAACCAAGAGCTTCATCCCTTCGGCGAAAAGTTTGCCGCTCTCCAACTTCTGCCCATCGTCTCCATCAATCAAACTTATCCCCCCCCCCCCCGTTTACGCTAATTAATTTTACCCTAATATTAAATTTTACTTAAAAGTCTGACTCGCAGCTTAAAAAGGGAAAGGAGTTACGAAAGAAATCTGAAACACTTGGAACTGAAAATTCCAGTAAGCTCGCATAAATATCGTCGTGGAATATCCTTCAAAAGAGTAAGTAACTTGGAAATATTAAATAATTAATTTTTTTAATGAAATGGTTTATCGTATAATGTGATAACGTTATTAGTACAGTAAATGGTGTTTGAAGAACAACAATGGTAATGAAAATATGAAATATTATAAATGGCAAAAATGAATAAATTACTCACAAAACTGGGAAGACATTAGAAGGCTCTAAGAATATTGTCACACTATTTTTCAACTACTCAAATTACTAATCTAAAATGTTTCTTCCAAAAAGATTTTATTTTACATAAAGAATCACAGTCTACGCAGAAGTAATAAATATTGATGAAACTTTAGCTCGTTAGAGACAATTTGAATCACTAGATAATGGAAAACGATTCCCTTGATATGTGAAAATTATTTCCCGAAGTAACTTGATTTTAATGGACTAGTCGGGTTGGAAGTTTCTTTACAGCCCGCGGCTACGTTCAATAAGTCTTCCCCTTTTCGTAATTTTCCATCGATACCTTCTTTTACAACGTATTTCAACGGCTACGGTGTGATTCGGAGATAGCTAAGTTGAAAATTATACGAAGCTCATCGCGTAATTAACTGTTGGCATCCAATTATCTGGATTGATTTCACAGTGTTTATTAACGATCCATAATGAATAAACTGCGGATCTTTATTGAAAATAAACATTCTCTGAATTAATTACAAGCTACGGAACACGAAATGAGAATGCGTTTCTTTTTTTATTAATTTTAATAAGTTGATGATACCGATGATACTTTCGAATTCTTTTTATATTTTTAGTACCATCATAATTCAGTGTAACTAGGCTCTCATTTTATAATTTTATTTTTTATTGTAAATTCTTCAATTTATATGGAAGTACCTCAAATAATTGGATCACCGATTTTAATATATTTAAAAAATCTGATCTCGTTACAAAAATATTCTTTGTTGCATAACGTCCATTGCTACTTCTTTATATCATTATCCTACAATTTTAAACAGTTGGAAGATGAATTAAACAGTTGAAAATATTGATCGATTATTTACAACTCGACAAAACTAGTAAAGAGAAAAATAAATTTCCATTTGGTCTTCTTGTCTTCCTTAGATGGTCCATTCAAAAGGATTTCAGAACACAGAATCTATTAAACCCGAAAATTATCCATTTTCTTGGAAGCGAAATAAGATTCTATCCTTCTGTTGTCGATATATGTATTAACCCTCAAACGACCAGAAGGGTCCATGGGACCCTCTGTAGTAATAAAGATTATGTAAAAATGAAATATGGAACACGAATATTGAGATTCCTAAGTAGATGGTGAAAGTATTAGCAATAGCATTCACGGTTTCGATCGCGATCGGGGCTGTAGGTGGTCTAAAGAAAATGCAGAGCTCCAGTTAAACCGGATCTAAAATATCCGTAAAAAGCACGGTAATTCTAGACGGTCTGAGACGATACGGCGACCCCTCTTAAATGCTATTATCAAATTTAACTCGGTGAAAATACTGCTTTGGGAAGGATCAACGAATCAGCCCGCTCACGCATTCAACACCATTAGTTCCTTTATACCCGGTCTCCGCCCCGGCCCGAGGGCATAGAGGATCGCTTCAGATCAAGTCCCGTCCCGGCTTGTCCCCCTTGAAATTATTTTGCACCGAGAAGGCGACAAAGGTCCTTCCACTCAGACACCGTGGTCCGAAGAAGGAGGCGAATCCGAAGTCGATATCGAGTTGTTCCTCCGGCTTCCGTCTCCCTCGCTGAATAACATGCATTAGCCTTTCGCCAGATTAGAGAGGAGCCGGAGGAGTTTGAGCGGGCTGTGTCGTCCGGCCAGCTGCATCGTCCGGGAGGGAAAAAAAGAAAACGGAGAGGAGGAAGGAACCAAGGAGAGAACTGGACCGAATCGGGAGAGACGAACGGAGGACAGATATCGAGAAACGGAGAAGGGATCGAAGCGAAGACGGACACTACGGATTAGCATATTATTTACGCGCGAGATCCGAGGCCCAGCCAATCCCGAAAACAGTTGGCTGAACTTTAAATCTCCTTCTCGCGTAATACTTCGCGCTCC
>CM052313.1:24965572-25293756 GCA_028455605.1 Lasioglossum malachurum
CTCTTCGTCTACCCGGAGCAGTTTCTCAGCTCGTTGCGTCCCTCGGTAGCGAGCACGTAGCAAGGAAGCCCACAGCCAATGGGAAAAGAAAGTCACATTCATTTCGAGTCTAATTTACCGTGTGGAAATCGCGGTGAATGCCATTAGCGCCGCCCCGTGGATTCCTATGTATACCCAAGAACCTTTATGCTACGTGCCTGCCAGGTGGAAAGGACGAAGGAGCCTTTGGCTCGGAGCCCAGGGACACCTGGAATTAACGTGCTCCGCGTCCCTCTTAACGAGGTAAATAGGATTATATTATGAGATGTGCCGATCGATTGTTGCGGCCCCTATCCGCCACCTCCCACCCCCGGAGGTGTGTCGTAATTTATTAATTGCCGGGGGTGGGATTAATACGCGGACGTTTGGATTAATCGCTCGTGCTTAAGCAACGATACATTCCGCCCGTAATAATTTCGTTTGCTCTTTGAAGCGAATCGAGCTGCGCCACGGCCGACGCGGAAAGTGACGTTATCAGACAGCTTATTCTGGGACTTTGTGATTCGCGAGATGTAACGCGGTAGGACGAAACGCGAGCATAAATATTTAGGAACATCAAGGGTAATCGCTTTGTTCAAGTTGCATGCCGAATTTTTACTACCGCTAAAAATTGTTGTGCCATTATTCAAAATATTGTTTAGATTATATTAAATATATGCTGGTATCTCATCGATTACTAACCATTTAAGTATTTCATCAGGTGTTATATCAACTTCACATGCATAAAATGTTTCATTTTAATACATTACTTCTACTAACCTATTGAAATTATTAAGAGAAGAAAGACATGTTTTGAAGGAAGTACAGTCTTATTATAGCAAATTGGTACCTGGGTAGCCGGTTGCAAACACAAGAGTTAATCAACAGTAGAAATGAGAATCAGTTTCACGCAAGTAACGAATAAAACGCGGAAGCTGTCTCCATCCACGCCAACGACTCCTAAAAATTCATACCAGACTGATCCAGCAATTATCGGACTCGTTTAACAGAAAATTCTACGATTCCCCGAACTTTTCGCCGTAGAGCTCCGTTAAAAAGAAGGCAGTTCAACTATCTACTGCGAATCTTGAACAATCGATAAACTATAAAATCACGGCTTACTGAATGTCGGGGACAAAAAAAAAAGGGGGGGGAAAGCAACGGGACGCATGGCGGAGTCGTGTGGACGGGAATAAAACTGATCAGGAAAAAATGTATCGATTAGCAACCTATAATTATTTTGAAGGGCTGGCTTTGATCGTGTTTCGGAGCACCTCTGGCAAACGGCCGGGCCATCTGCGGAAGACACTAGTTCAACTTTCTTTCAATTGAAATCCGTGATTCTGCTCGGAGATAAAAAGGATAAATTACTTTCCTAGCGAGTGAAAAAATTCAATTAAAAATGAGGAAACTGCGGACGACAGATGGATTCAAAGGACTAAGCACACATCTGCAGAAGCCCACCCCGTCCCCAACCCTGGACCAGCTCCCCCTCCCCCTCCTGGCTTCAGGTTGGACGATATCGAAAGTTAAACGTCGTCGTCGATGCCGAGTGCGCGGGTGCTTTTGCAGAGATTTGCAAGAAATTCCTATAAATTTGCTGTCCGATACTGTCCTTAGAAGATGGGTCCTCCAGCGGCCACGGGAATTTTGTATGATCTAACTGACTGTAGTGATCTTGACTGTACGCTCCGTGTCAGTGTGTGTGTGTAAAACTCTTCTCTCTCTCTCTCTCTCTCTCTCCTGGATCCCGATATTGATTTTTCATGAAGCCCGGTATAATTACCGGATTGTCCGTTGAACCCCCGACTAAAACGATCCGCAAAGATCACATTGAATTTTCTTGACGGCGCTCGGCCTGACAAGAGAGCGTGGTTTAACGCTCGGATACCAGCCTTATCGTTGTGCGATTCATTATTGGGAACCTTATGAAGGACCATTAATAATAACCCACGGACACGGTAACAAGCTTTTGCACTAGACCAGCGCCTGTAAAAAATATATGTGTAACGGAACGATATACCCAAATAATGTCTACCGGGCCGGTATTAAAGCGCAAAACCCACCGAGGCTTTGTTTCGCCACGTAAATAGATGCTGAAACGCGCTCGCAAACTTTGTCTTAGAACAAGAACTTCCACCGAGTGTTGGTGTCACTGAAATCCAATTTACAAGATTCGCCGTGGTTATGGAGCGTGTATTGATTTCGTGTTAATGCGAAAGTATATGGTAAACGGGCGGAGCGTTCCGAAGAAGTGGCGAGTGTTCTTAATAGTATGCCGTATGTAGAATTAAAACGCTAAAATCGTGTTCTTGAGCGGCGGTCGAGTGAGACGAGTACTCAGAATGGGTACTCATTTATGTACAGGGTGTACAAAGAGTAATAGTCATCCGTAATAAAAGTTTGTTTTTACGTCAACACCTTCTACTCATCGAGAAGAGAAAAAGTTCGAGAGGAACTATATATCGTAAACAAATACTTATTAAGATGCAAGCTGTTGAAGTTTTTGCAAAATTTGATTGTGTGGGGTTATACAGTGAATCCCAGTCAGAGTTGCGCAGAATTACAATTGAATTACTCCAGGAATTATAATTACAAAGTAATGGGATTACATTGTAATTCAGTTATATTGTAATTTATAATACAGATCTTCATTCAATTAAATTACAATGTAATTCGTAATTGCAATGGAGCACAATTATAAAATACATTGTAATTCCTCCCAGTAATATTCGGACACTCTTAAAAACACCATACCCTTTTTAATATTGGAATATGCGACTCGAAATTTTTGGAGAAATTAGAACAATTGGCTTGCTACACAACGTGACAAGAATTTAAAAAAAAAAACTGCAAGTTGTCGGAATTACAGACAAAATACTAAAAGTTGTATTTTTAAACTTTTTCATGTGGGCTTATATTAAAATATTCTGAAAATTTCATCAAAATCGGTCGACGTTGTAATGAGCTACAAACGTTTGAAGATGGTAAAAATTGCAGTTTTCGCGATTTTCGGCCCCCAACTGCAGTAATTCTAAGGATTCTTACCTCTTTCAATGCCTGTCGTTTTTTTCCCGCATCAACCGATTTCTATGAAACTTTCACAGTGCATATAATTATAATATTCACTGTACATATAGACAAAAGCCTACTACTACATATTACTGTCCACCTAACAGTGGGGATGAGACAGAACATAATCGTGTGACTGCCTCAAGACAAACGAAGTTTAAAGAGACTCATTTTCATTGTAGAAATGTTTATCTTCCTCATTACATAATTTTCTTGTCGCTAACATGTACATTTACTACTCTTTGTAGGGTACATACTAGACAGATTAGACAGACTGACGTAAAATTAACTGGAAAGGATACTATTAAATTTAATAGGGCTCGGATTCACGTGTTAATAGTTCGATCGTGAAATGTAATTAACATTAATTCACTAAATACCACACGCATACTCTGCACCTATAGAACACGACGAAATTTCGCGATAATTTGAATGCCGAATTAGTAAATCAGTTTCCATATTTTACACGGCACACGAATCGGCAAATTCAGTTCTCGTGTATCATTTAATGTGTATGATAGATGTCACTTTTCGGAAGTGTAATACACATACAGAAAGAGAGTGAATTTGCAAAATTCTTTATCATTGAACGTCATATTTTATATATGTATGGTAGCAAACGCCAATTTTATTTGATGTACATCTTTGCAATAAATATTAGGTTGTTGCACATGAAATGTCCGTTTTTAGCAGTGACATTTAAAAAACGCAATTTTGGACCCAATGTATTCTATCTACAAATTTTAAGTTTCTTGATTTGCGTATTATGGTAAAAATAAGATATTATCGTCATTCACCTTTTGCTATTTACACGATTGTTATCTTGACAAAACATATATTTTAAATTTTCTTTTTAAGGGCCCAAATAAGAAAGTTTTAAAGAATGCCTTTTTTATTTTTGCATGTAACCTTGTAAATTATAATTTTTGCAAAATATTTTTCGCATATCATTTCGTAAACCAGTGCTTCTAATTGATTATAAAAAATCAGGTCGTTTGGTGCAATGATAAAAAAGTTATTAGTTTTTAAAAGATGTACGAATATCTTGTATACAGCCACTGTATTTATTCAATATACTCATTCAAACTTACGATTTGAACATAATGTACTATTAATATGCTAAAAAAAGGTAGTTATTCAAATGCTGTCCAGATATAATTACTGCGAGACCGTTCTGTTGAATGTGAATGTTTTATTATGTCAGCTAAATAAAAGAATGCGACAGCATATCGACTTCCAGTTGATCTACTCGAAGAAATGGCTCGCGAGTCTCGCGAGAATCGGGAAAAATTTCAAGAGCAGCAAGTTCAGCCATCGCGCGATAGCTAGAGACGATGAAAATTCCGACAGCATCCGGCGAACTATTACTTCTCGCAAGTTTTCGATCCTACAAGCACACATCACCTGTGAGTAAATCAGAATGGGATCAAAGGATCATGGGATCCCGATGTATAGATAGACTCGTCCCTACCTTCTCGCACTTCCATCCGTGACACCTTTGTATACATTTCGGTACCCAACACCGGCGACAAACAAATCTCGCAGAGTTTCGCTCATTCTCGATGCGATACTTGAAAATCACGGGTTCCTCCGACATAGTATACATGCATATGCACGATTACGTACCGTACATACGGTCCTCGGAATGAACCGAAAAAAGTCAAGGAAATACGAGATTTTGTATACAGCAATCACGAAAACGTCACTATTCGACTTGGTATCCAATCCAAGTTGTATCCACGAAATAATAAAATTAAACTCTCAATAGTTTCGACGATAAAATTTATTTTACAACTCTTTTTTACATTCAATTTTTGAGCCAACATCAGAAGATCAACGTTGACCTTCTTATTGGACTTAATAGAAATAGCTGCGATAATTTCAACTGGCTACTGGAATATCAAAATTTACATGGAATTGTAAACTGTTTTGTGCAAATTTTTATGCAAAATAAAAATTGTTTACATGTTGATCGCAAGAATCAGAGACCGAATAGAAACATGTTTCTTTAATATTTCACTTTCTTCTGTTTTTAATATCAATATCTTTAATACTCCGAAAATAATATTGTTTAAAATTGCTGTGTTACTATTATTGTTTTAAATTGCTTCTACTCATTTTTATCATAAATGCATAACATCCACAACTATAATGAAAATAATATAATTTCGATAAATTCAATATAGTGACTATGAAAATGATTGAACGTAATTGTTTTGAACTCTTCAATTTATTGTAATTTAAATCGGTTACAAAAATGTTGAGTTTCTGAATTAATGGTATGCACTTCGTATTTAAAACAGAGGGAGTGAACGAATAAAAATTCGCGGTAGAACGTATTCGCAAAATACAAATCGCGGAGAACAATTATAAATAATGTATGATACTGTTACTTTTACGGCATAATGGAGTCTGAAGTTCCGGGCGAGAATCATTAAAGATTCATTTTGGACACGGCTCTTAATCAGCGTGGAATGCTACAATAATACATACATTTGCATGAAGTGTGTGTACATGAGAGAAAGGAGGGAACTTGGAGAGAAAGATTGAAGCCAGGAAAACAAGGAAGGAACCACGTGCAGACCTCAAAGGATGACTTTGAAATACGTGTGAAATAGCGGTACAGTAGAATAATGTTAAAAAATATGGAATAAACAATAACGTAAATATGGTTTGACTATTGATATTTGAACTTAACTTCACGATTTTAAAGAGGCTTCCATATCTAGATTTATTTGAATATTATTCATTTAAATTTCATTTAAATAATATCTAATGAATGTCTCTACAAAGAATATAAATTTATAGAAGGGATGACGTTTGTAAAGATCAGATAAATTACAAGGAGTATTTAAAAAATGGGCCCACAATTAATTACCCAAATCTTCAAGGGTTCATTAAGTGATTGTGATGTTCTAATGGTAAATCTTTGAAAGTTCATTTTCTTCAACTTTAATTTGTTAACACGTTTAGAATGATCGAGAACAAAGTATAATTGTTTGAACGTTCGTTTTATGCGTTTACACATATTTGATGAAACACTGAAGATACACCGAAATCGCGGCTCACTAACAACGCAATTCAATTAGTCTGCCGATTAATTAATGTGAGAAGCGTCATGCATTCCTGCATTTGAGTTCAAGACGACTGAAGGGAGAATTCCTAAGCGTCTTATGCATATAAATGATCTTTCTAAGAAACGAATATTTCTTATATAGACTTCTTAAAATATTTAATTTTCTGTGTTTACTGTATGTGACATACCGTATCCTTTCGATCAGTTATTTATTAATTATTATGATTCCTGACCGCATATTTATACTATACGTATGCATGTTAGAATTACATCTAAATACTAGAGGTGTGCGGGACCGGGACGAATATATTCGGGATTCCCCTGAATTTTCGGGATTCCCCTGAATTTTTTCGGAATCTCCGATACTGTACAGAATCTTTTAATATTGTTTTTTAGTCTTTATCTATGCTACAAGAGTCTTCTATATAATTTCGTTTTCCGAAATATCATATAAATATTCGGGAACCCGAACATTTTCGGATCCCGCACACCTCTACTAAATACACAATATATGGACTAAAATATATACACTTAACTTACTTAATATACATAATACATATATCCACAGAAATATGAAATATAAAAATCTATTTCACACAGGATTATGCATTTAAAATAATATATGACGATTAAATATGGCTACTTCCAAACATGCAATACGTGTTCAAACATTCAATATTTCTTTAATATGTAAACTAATTATTCCAGCTTCCCATAAAGTTCAAATCGTATAGTACAATATTTAAAATGTTATCTTTTTTTTTTAGAGCATCCGAATATTAATTCGAGTAACGGTACATATTTCGTTAAAATGCAGTACTGACTTTGAAAATTAGATAAACTATAAACTATTAAGCTTCCATATTCTTTTATGAAAAATCAAGAAGTGTTCTCATACGCTATTGTGCGTGAATCTTGAAAGACGAAACTGGATAAAGAGATATTAGGGCACGAATCTTCGACATGGAGACCTGGTGGATTCGAATATTATTCACACTCAATTTAACTTATTGAGAGCGACTAGAAGCTGTTTGATGGCTCGGGCTACAATAGCGTAACAATTAATCGCTGAATGGATTATCTCAGCGCTCCGTAATATCCTGTCATTCATGAAAACCAAACGACCGACAATTTTACAAAACACACTACTATTTGCTTTGAATCACTGAAAATATCAGACTTAATTTACTACATTTTTCTCTTACAAGTAATGTAGGACTCAATTTCATATACATTCGAATTTCTCTGAAAATTCGCGTTTTTAGTTGGATAAATCCCAATTCAGCTGTTGAAGTAGCATTACTTGATCTTTTTCTATTTGTTTTATTGCTAATTCCAGAAAATAAAAGAAAATTGTGTATACATCAAACTAATTAAACTGTCAGTGAAAAATATCATATTCGTAGTTATAATATTTTATTTTGCAAGTTACATATTAATTCTTAAAAGGAAGATAAGAAAACGAATAACATTTAAAAACATTATTTTATTTATATTTGTACGTATTTTTATTTTTATTGTTACAAAGAGCTTTACATAACTGACAATATGGAGAAATCGGAGTATAACACAGTAACATTTTCTCTTTCCCATAGTAAGTATTAGTTTCGAGTTTTCCTTATATGCGACATTACTCATAAAAATAAACTTGATAATTGGTAAACTTTTCTAACGATATGAATAATATTAAACGCGAACTCCTAACCAGAATTTTTATGCGATGTTTAACGATTTAAGTTAAATTAAATTAATTTTAACCTACTTTCAATACCAGCATTACAACGTAAAAAATTAAAAGTACATTTCACAAATTTTATATGTATAAAGTTGTTAATGGATACATTTCTAAAATTTAACCCAATCGATAACATAATTTATGTTAAACGCATAAATAATTTATTAATTTATTATGTTTGGTGAACTACAATTCATTGGCATAAGGGTCGTTCAAAGCGTTGAAATTTGCTATTTACTTTCAAATGAACTATGTATTACCTTACACGCCGACTAATCTCGCATTTATTTAGTGAACTCTATAAAATATCAAAAACAGAGAAATGTAAAACGCCAAGGCGTAAAATGTTTTTACAATTGAATTGTGTAGTAATTACAATTAAAATTATACTACTGACTTGCTGCACCGTAAACACTTATATAAAATGTCTTAATAAAGTTCACAACTCAGAATACTTTCTTTTACGAGATACTTAGATTTTTATATATATATATAACCATGATACCAATAAAAGTAACCGCAGTAAGTTTTATCATTACTCTGACAATAAAGACGACTTGAACATTTTTCCCCCAGATAAAAGATAGAAAAATATCCAGATTGGTAAAATCCAGTGCGAATTCCGCAAAACACATTTTAAGTTTCTTGCCTGTAACTTAGTAATCGTATAGTTTGTTCCATAGAAGTACATTGTTATCTCATAAAAATTACAAGAACATATTTAAATATAAAAACTACCGTATAAGATCGTAATTAAGTTCGACTCGTGCCATTTTAAACACGACACTTGCATACTGTATAAGGCAAAATTCATACATTCCTCTCACTTACATTATTACACGCTCGTTTATATCGATTTTACATCAACATTAGAGGGCTATTAACAGACGATCTCCTGATTACCAAGCTTTCATGTATTTTGTACTAGACTTAACCAACTTCGACCTTCTGCGGTGACTGTTGCTGGGAATCGAATCTGTACTAATCGAACCGCATTCTTGTCGTCCTCTTCCATATCTTTGTACTCTGAGGTAGTTGGTACGACTATTGTTTCGCCATCTTCACTTTCGTTATAATTGTACACTTCTTCGACTTGCTCTACGTCCTCCTCTTTACACTCAATTCCCTCATTTTCGACAAAAGACATCTGAAATGTGCAAGTAAATATTAAACCGCTGTAATTTTATTTCAGTTTCGTTATCTTTATAAGCGTTAAGGGGGTAGACTCGTTTCTAGGATTGCAGCAATAATACAAAGATGAGGTTTTTCAGTAGTCAAAAGCGCCAGATTGTAGATACAGTCACATAATTAATGGCGTACACTTGTAACTCAAAGAATCCACAAAAATGTCCGTGGACATGGAACGTATTACATCAGTAGTATTTACCTCTCCATCAACAAGATGACCTACTTCTTCATCCGCTACATTTTCTTCCGCAGAAATGTTTAATACATCCTCTTCATTATACATTTGATCTTCATTCTGTTGTTGTATGATAACATGATCTTTTAACTCAGTCACATACAGTTCAGCCTCCTCCAACTGGAATGTGAGGAAACTATTTAACTCCGCATATTATAATCAACAGCTTCCAAAAACGTGAAGTGCATTTAATTACCTGATCATTTTCAGGTTCGTCCATTAGCAGCTCAACATCGCCTTCAGGGATTGTTATCACTTGATCGTCTTCAGTAGTGAGCCGTGGTTGATTAACCACAATAGTATCGTTTAGATGACCCTGAAAAAGCACAATGAACATCAGCGTTAACGTCGTCACACAAGTATACAGATTTATTGTCTCAAAGTAGCGCATTAACTCACCTGAGTTTGCATGTGAGCATACAACAAGGGTTTTCTCATGAAGCCCATACCGCATACCAGGCACTCGTACGGCTTCTTATCACTGTGTATGAATCGATGCGCGTTCCTATTATCTCTGCTATTAAATGCTTTACCACAAACCTAAAATTCCACAGTGTCACATTAAACAATGTTATTACGTCAATACTTTACGCACCAGAAACTCATTAATAAGTCTTTAGTGGCTCTACTATGTCTGAAAAGATTATAAAATCATAATTAGACAGGGGATCTTTATGCAAAATAAAAATTTTCTACCTGAATTCCAACAAATCGGTTTCACATTCTTTATTTTTTAATTATCGAGAACGCGCGTATTATTATAGAAATTGTGAAGAACCTAAATAAATTCAGTCTTGTAATTTTTATAAAACAATATATATCCAACACATTTTGTACCCGGTACGCGCGCGCGGTTAGTGTTAAATTCTTCTAATATTTTCACTTTTCGAAATTACACCTACTCATTTTTGTTATAAATGCATAAAATCCGTTGTCTAATCATACTAAACTAATTCTTTAGATTCTAGGGAGAAAAGGAAATATAAAAAGCATATAATAAATGGATGACTTGAAAGTTGCACAGCATTATAGAGGATTAACTGTTAAGTCATACATATCAAAATATTAATCATACGCATCTACATAATTTTCAGAAAACGTACCTCGCATAAATACGGTTTCTCTCCCGTGTGTATGCGCATATGCTTCTTAAAATGTTCGGGGTATACGAATGTCGCGGTACAAACTTCACATTTGTACGGTCTTTCACCGGTATGCGCTGCTTTTATGTGATAGTCCAACAATCGTCGTCGTTTGAATCCCTTTCCGCAATCGTCGCATTTATATCTCTTGTCGTTGTAATGCGTTGCACGTTTATGAGATTGCAAATTTGATCTTTGACTAAAGAATTACGGTAATGTATTTTATAAAACCTTTTCGTAGTCGTAGTCGATAATTCTATGAACATACCTAAATGTAGCCCCGCAAAATTCGCATTGGTACGGTTTCTCTCCAGTGTGTGTCCTTTCATGATCTCTTATTTCAGCTTTGCGAGCGAACGCTTTACCACACATTCTACATATGTAAGGCTTGTAGCCTGTGTGCACTATATTGTGCACCTCTAAATTGTGTGGTGAACCAAAAGCCTTTCCTATAAATCGAACATTTTCATAATTAAACAGAAAAGTCGATACACAAAGAAAAGTAAGAAACAATTGAATAAGTCGTACCACATTGATGACAAATGTACTCTTTTACACCGTTGTGAGTTCTCTCATGCTGATTAAGATTTTGCTGACTTAAGAATGATTTATTACATTGTGAACATTCATAAGGACGTGGACGAATTTCGTGTGTTTTTACGTGTGCTTTGTACGTATACTTGGAAGCAAAGTCTTTGCCACAATTCTCGCACACATACGGTCGTACGCCGGTGTGAGTGTTGATGTGCTCTTCCAACAAGTTTTTAGAACTATAAAGACAACAAAAAAAAAGATATGAATGATGAAATATGTATTTCGAATTCTATCTAGAAAATATCCTTGATGTGTACCTGTATCTTTTACCACAAGTTTCGCACGGCCAAGACTTTACTTGTGGATAATGTATCCGTTTATGAATCCTGAACAGACGCAAATTACTAAATATTCTATTACATATTTCACATTGAAAATCGCCATCTTCCTTAGCGACGTGATCATCAAGATGAAGAGAGAGCTCGGTTCTCTTCTTGAAATCATCTCCGCATATATCACAAATATATAAACGAGTTTCATGCACACTTTTCATGTGCGCGATTATAGATTTTGCATCTCCGACAGCTTTGTCGTCTTCGTTTGTACATAGCAAACAAGTATATGTAGAACCATCTCTGCTTATAACCTGAGAAAAGATAAATAATTTTTAATAATCGTTCATAAAGAAGTTAACGCACATATATGTCCGACTGTAAGTCGTCTCCCGGCTCTGTGTTGCAACCTACATATAAGCGGGACACTATGTTTTGTGGCTTCAAAGACCGCGCAGAAACATAACTAATCCAGTAACAAAACTTCTTTATTTTGCATTATATTTTGTTTTATGGAACTTTGACCAATTCGTGGCAATTGTCTAATGAAAATGATACCAGATATGATATAATTCCAATTATATTTATTTGTGTAATGAACGATGAAAATTTTCGACGCACAGAAGCCTATGGGATAGGAAGAGACATAAAAAAATAATGAAAAATAAAGGAGTTTTGTAATTGGATTAGTAGTTCACACCGATATACCCGCCCGGTATCGGATTACGCGGCGTGTTTACACTGCTCGGCAACCTAGGCAGCTCGAGCTTCTTGGCCCATCGCGGGGTATGCCCCAAAGTGGATTGGCAGCGTAGCGGCATACAGTTAAGCTTCCAGCACCACTTACAATCGGACATTTAATTAGTCATTTCTAGAGGTTCTGCGAAAACCCGAAAATGTCGAGTACCCGATGATCAGGACGGGTCAGGAACGCATCAGGTCGAGACAAGTTATTCGACGTGGAAAGGCGAGTGATGCCCCAAAGCCAAGGCCCATCAGGTCAAACAAACACCTCCAATGGAGGTAGGGTAAGATGTGGATTAAAGTAGGGTTCACATACGGTAATTAGCCTCCTCCCACGATTGGGGGACGCCGGAGGGGGCTGTGAACGCGCGAGTGCCGGCACTTCTCGCGTACACGGGATGGGGGGCTGGTCCCGGGGATGTGCGTAATGCTCCTCTCCGAGAGACGGCCCCTTACTACGGGGAGCATAACATAATCCCTCGCCCTCTCCAGCGAGGAGGCAGGATGTCCACAAGGCCTCCTCAGTTTCCTCAGTTTAAAAACCCGACATTTTCGGGTTCTTGCATACCTCTAGTAATTTCTTACTTGTTCCTGGGTAGCGTCAAGTTTCGATGAAATTTTCGATCGTTTCATCCTCTTCTTGTCTTCATTACTACTTGTTTCAGGCATTGGTTCGATGTTAAGTATAATTTCTGTTTCGCAAGAAGGTTCCTCCTCTTCTTCCTCCTCCTCCTCCTCCTCTAATCTTTCTTCCTCTCCTTCCATCTCTTGCATTTCTTGTTCATCCTACAAATAAATTGTGTAATATTAAAGGAATACAACAGGAGATCTTTAAACATGACTTTGTCATCTAACTGATATTTACTTTCTCTGTATAATTTAACTCCGCATCTTGGCTTTCTGTATTTTCTATATAATCATGGTCGTTGTAGTCTTCTTCATTTTGCATGTCAGACACTTTCTGTACAGTTCTTTTATAGTTATTGAACAGTTCTAATTTCACTTCTGTTAGTCTACTTTCCAATTCGTCAACCTGTAAGTATTATTGGTCTCGTAATCTTATTTCTACTATATCACTATCAAGAATAGTAGTTTCGCAATTTTATTCACCTCGTTAAATAATTTGTAGCATTTTTTACATACAACAAGAGAATGTACATTTTCTTCATTGAGATCTGTTTCTAAGACAGCACAAATGATATCTACAAGTGGTTTCTCCGATGATGTAAAGGCGTTCTCATTGAAAATACGTATGCTGTTCCTAGTAGACACGCCAACTTTACTGTTACATATTAAACAGTGAGTGCTATCTTTCTCTGAATCAGCCGTCATCGTTTAGGCAACTGCAAGAAAAATATATTATAGTAAAATCAATCTAATAAGAGTTGTTTGATTTCTATGATTAATTATGTTGTTATCAAAAGACAAAACTAGGTAAGTCACATGTTTCGTCAAGTGTACATCTCGTCTGACTTTATATAATTTTCCCAATTGTTTCAATTCGCCTAAACAAGGCTGTAATATTGTTACGAGGAGTCATAAGTTTTCTGAAAGTTAGTATAATTGAGCAACATATACAACATTAATTTTAATTTTTGTTCTTTTTCTGAAATCTTTAGACTTCTGATTATTTGCATAAATTTTGAACGTCTGTTTCATTACATTTTTATTTTGAAAAAAGATAATTGCATTGAGATGCATAATTTATCTTTTGAGAAGATAAATACTTTCTCCAATGCCCCAATTAAAGGAATAATCTGAAATTTAAAAGAAAAACGTGAGACTTATTCGGTTTGTCCTATAGCTCTAGAATAGCATGCAGTATTATACACGAATTGCTAAAAGGGGTAAATAATGAAATATTAGGAAGTGGCTATATAGAATGAAACGCGCATTTAATTGTACCATTAGCCTGCAAAGGAACGGCGGCTGTGATACTCTGCATCTTGCGGAATGTTTCGTGACTTTCATCATTAGCATAGTAGGAATTACATAGAATCGAAGTATACGAAATTTCGACTTTCGGAATGATCTCTTCTTATGTAACATCGTGTAGCGTGAGCTGCGATGTGAGCAAGACAACATCCATCGTCTTGCGAGCATCGTGTATCGTCGAACAATAACGTATTCGTCGATACACTCTGCGAAACAAAGAAACAATAAATAATGCGGCCGGGCGTCCAACGGACAATGTTTGTCACGGTATGCAACGAAGCATTCCGTTTTTCGTCGGTGTCGACAAGTAACCGCTAAAATCCAATAACCCTAACAATAACGTGCCCGATGCCACGGTAAACAAAATATTTGCCTGTGTTCGTCGTCAAAATGAAGCATTATAATAAACGTAAAAAGTTGCCAGCACTGACTTGAAATTTTCGTTTCTCTGTTCGAACGATTGGCAGCGAGCGAAACGGCAGACGGATCTTGATGCCAACGCCATTTAGGTCTTCATGATAGGTAGGGATGTTGGTCGCGAAGAAACCACCACAAAATTCACACAACGAAATAAATCGTTACCACTTTTTCGAATCCAAACGGGAATTTGATGTTGCCCTCGGCTTCAGGTGGAGGTGGAGGCACACGATTGCGTATGCAACGCGTTGAATGCCCTCTATCGGACCTTTTCTACGCAGCCATATTTTACACGGAAATTTTCAGCCTTCCTGAATTATGCGCAGAGCTGGCTAACATTCTCGAGGATTCAATAATCTCAATAATTCTTCCACAATTCGAATGAAATAGTATTTTAAAACATCTCCACAAATCAAATATTTTTAATTTTAATAACCTGAAACATATAAAATATTTCCATTTATACCAATCTGAAACACAAAATAAAACATTTTATTATAATCTATTCGTATCATCAAGTCATTCTTTGATATAAAATTTAGAAGTTTCTCTATCGTTAAGTTTATTTATTAAAAAATATTAAAAACCAATTTGGATAATAGTGGTAATTAAAAGGTAAAACTGGGACACCCTGGAGATATATAGAATAATCAAATTTATTTGTTCGTGTCTAAAGACAACAATTATTCGAACGATAAAATGTATTTATTTGAATTACATTATTATTCAATTTAAAAATGACAATTATAAAAATGCCCTTACTTCCTCATACAGTACAGATTGCTTTGTTTTTATCTGATTACGTCAACTTGTACACAAATGATTTATTATTATTAGTAGGATAATGAGTGTATATCTAATCTTGCAGAAGGTAGAACGTAAAAGTGTTTTATCTCACTTTATCAGACCGTTTCCATGACCCAATCAAAATACTTCATTCATATTTACATTTTTCGTTTGAATCGACCTCCAAATTACAACATATATAAGTTTAGTGAGATAGTTTATTCAACTAATCGCCGCCAATTTTTAAAAGAACGGTACGGTGAACTGTGTTGTGTACATTTATATGTAATATGTATATTATTTTAGTCGCGTAAAATATAGAATATCAGATTTCTCTAATCATATTTATAACTTGTTTGAAGAGTTGTAAGTTTCTTGTGTAATCTTAACGTTTTATACAATTCCTCATTAATTTAGCCTAATAGATTTTTGTACTTCACACCTTCATAAAAAATGTCTGCTAACTGATCCTACATTTAAAAAACAATAATGGTAATCGATGAAGAATCGAATATGCGAAATACGAAAAGAAACATAGAATTTTGCAATATTCAATCAATTAATACTTAATATTACTCGACCAAATTGTAAATGAGAACTGTGAGATTCTGTCATGGTGGACGATGCATAGAAATTCTGGCTATTCATATTTCATCGAGAAGACGATCGATGAAAAACAGCCAGCAACATGCGCGCGATTCGCGATCTGTAACACTGTGTAACACTGTGTAACACTTATTTTTGTAGGATGATTTCTATAGTTACCTAACCTTCTTTGTGCCTCTCACTACTAATTTCACATTCATGGTTGCGTTGTTTTATAATTTGAATTATCCGTTGACAGTGGATGGAAACAAAAACGCGTGACTATTGGCATATGTTCGATCAACTCTGAGATGAACAAAAATGAGTCTACAAGTAGATATGGACCCCTCATCGGTGCAATTGATGAAGGGACAAGTAGCGCAAAATTTTTGGTAATAAAATTTCATTCATTACTTAGAACGAGATTTTCCTTTGTTCTGTATAAATTAAGATACAGTTTTATATATTAATATGCATGCATAAATGTACAATGCAATTTTTCGGTTGAAAAATAAACGTTTATTTTTACTTCAAACTGTTAATAAAAGACAATCTATCGAAATTTAATAATTTTCTGAATTACAAACTAATGCTACTTATACAACTTTTCGTGTACAGAAAAAAGTAATTATAAGATTTTATTTTACTAATCAGAAAGATTCAAATTAATTTGAACATTTCAGGTGTTCAAGACAATCTATCGAAATTTAATAATTTTCTGAACTATACTATTTACAAGTTTTCGTGTACAGAAAGAAATAATTACAAGGTTTTATTTTACTAATTAAATGAACATTTCAGGTGTTTGCCGCAAATACGGCAGAGGTATTAACATATCATCAAGTTGCCATAACCCAGTCATGTCCAAAAGAAGGATGGGTCGAACAAGATCCTATAGAAATCCTGAAGGCAGTTAAGGAATGTCTCTATCAAACTGTATTCAATTTAAGACAACTTACCATAGACCCCAGAGATATAGTTGCAGTCGGTATAACAAACCAAAGAGAAACCACAGTTGTATGGGATTCTGTAACAGGAGAACCATTGTATAATGCTATAGGTTGTATATGTATAAGAATTAAATTACAATTAACTTATTGTCACAACACCGACTAAACAAAATATTCAATTATTTTACAGTATGGATGGACATGAGAGCCACTTCAATAGTAGATGATATATTAAAAAAGATACGCAACCAAAACAAAGATTATCTGAAACCACTTTGCGGTCTGCCAATTAGTCCTTATTTCAGTGCTTTGAAGTTAAAGTGGTTGTTACAGAATGTACCTCGCGTTCAAGAAGCATTAGAAAAGAAACGATGCATGTTTGGTACGATTGATTCCTGGTTGATTTGGGTAAATACATTGGATTCATTTATTGACACCTAATTCTTTTGAAAGATCTAATTGTTAGCAAACTTTTATCGGTCATAGAACTTAACTGGAGGCTCAGACTTTGGTGTTCATGCTACCGATGTTACTAATGCTTCGAGAACGATGTTAATGAACATCGCAACTTTAAAATGGGATCCAACTTTGTTATCATTTTTCGATGTACCTTTAGAAGTTCTACCAGAGATCCGTAGCTCATCCGAAATCTACGGTTACATTCAGGATGAGATCTTGGCTGGAGTTCCAATATCAGGGGTACAGATTTTTAATTGAAAATAGGAAGTAATATTTGTATAACATCAGAAATAATAAATAGATATATTTTAGTGCTTAGGCGATCAACAAGCAGCACTTGTGGGTCAAATGTGTCTACAAAAGGGTCAAGCAAAAAGCACTTACGGCAATGGTTGTTTTCTTTTATATAACACTGGAACTGCTGTAAGAACAGTTTTAATATTCATGGAAAACTTTTCTGATAAGTAAAGTACTAAAAAGAAATTTTTAAGATTGTAGATTCATCTCATGGTCTGTTGACAACAGTGGCTTACCAATTAGGACCACAGGCTGCTCCTATCTATGCTCTTGAAGGATCGGTGGCAATAGCTGGTGCTGTTATCCAATGGTTAAAAGATAATCTTGGAATATTGTCAGATGTAAAAGAATCTGAAACTCTAGTTGAACAAAGTCCTACTGATAATTGTATTACATTTGTGCCTGCATTTGCTGGATTATATGCTCCATATTGGAGAAAAGATGCAAGAAGGTAAATAGAACAATAATACAGCGATTAAATTGATTGTACGATGATATGAAAAAACCTTATATTATGTTACTATCACATATCTTTTGCAAAGTATTGTGGTTTCAGTGTTATATGTGGAATTACAGAGGACACGAATATTATCCATATCGTGAAAGCAGCATTGCAAGCTGTATCATTTCAAACAAAAGATGTTTTAGAAGCTATGAGAAAAGACACGGGATTAACTTTGTCGAAATTATTAGTAGATGGTGCAATGACGAACAATAACTTATTAATGCAAATGCATGCTGACATTTGTGGAATGCCAGTTGGTAAGAGAAATGTTGTGCATCGACAGCCGAGGATAAAATTAAGTGGGTATCCTGTAAAAAAGTTGTGGAAAGGTGTCCACTTAATTTTGTCCCCAACCGTGCATGTTAGTAAATGATTTGAATAAATAAATATGTTATTAAATCAACATATTTACAAGAAAGTCAGGCCATTAATGTGTGAGACTACTGCACTTGGAGTTGCAATAGCTGCTGGAAGTGCAGAAGGCATACGTAAATGGGATGTAAAAGGTGATGCAGCTGTACCAAGCGATGTCTTTCTACCTTCGATAACAGAAAATGGTGAGTTCGTTAAGGGGATAGACTCTCCTTTTCAGGATTGCAAGGGTGCGGGATGCGCCTTCTCATTTCTCGATAATGCAACGATAGGAGTTTTCAGTAGTCAAAAGCGGTAGATAAAAGATCAAGCTAGGCCGTGGTCGCCCTCAAAATTCCTATTTTTACGTTTACGAGGCGTAATTTGCATTATTCTGCAGCGTAATTTCCATTATTCGGTAGAATAAAGCTGAGACAGCTACATGCTGCCGGATAATGCAAATTACGCCTCGTAAACGTAAAAATAGGATTTTTGAGGGCGAATGCGACCTAGATTGATCTTTTATGTAACGCTTTTGACTACTGAAAAGTCTCATCTTTGCATTATTGAGAAATGAGAAAGCGCATCCCGCACCTTTGCAATCCTGGAAATGAGAGTCAACCCCCTGCCTTCATTCGATACTTAATAAGTACTGTAATATTGGATACAGAACGGGACATATTGTATGTACAATGGAAAAAGGCTATCGATCGGAGCTTAGGTTGGGAACCAATGACAAATACCAATGGTAAACATATAATAACAATTCTATAACGATCAAAATAATTGTTTAAATTTAATTTAATCAATTGCTTTCAACAGTGGTATCATTTATTTTCAGATAACACAAAGAGTATTCATAAGGCAACTGCTCCCGGTATTTTTATGATAAGTACAATAATTTTGCTTATGTTTGCTAAGTATCATGCTATGTTATGATTTAACGAATACAGTACTATGTACTGTCTTTTTCTCAGATAATGCATTTAGGCAGGTCCTGTTTGCTATGAAATCTTCAAATTAAAACAGATTGTTGTGTAATATAATAATACTTGTCAGTATACTTTGTATAGTAGTGATATAAGTGCAGAGAAAGAAATGAAATAGGATACAAATAAAGGTGCCATAATGTTGTGATAATTAATTGTGCTAAATCAAATACCGACATCTATCTACAGTTTAATCTAGGTTGTATTTGTTTTATTTAAATCAGGTGGCTTAGTTTCATTGACTGGATCTCTTGCATCAGTCGCATTTTTATTAATTCTTTCATTCTCTACGATCTGTACTATCGCATCTGCGTTTGAAACGTCCTAATTAATTATAATAAAATGATCAGTAAGTGTTCGAAGTATCGACTAGTAGGTGAGATCATAAATAGGATTGCTACAAACCATTACCATAAAAGTATCAGTAGTAGATGTTTGAGCTGTGACGTGGGCTGCAGCAAGCCAGGCGTCATTTCTTATATTATCAATGCGTAATCGCGTTCGTTGCGGTACAAGAATACGAGAAATAAGGGAACGACAAGCTGGGGAGACTGCTGGCGATTTTGGAAATGCAACTTTACTTTCTACTTGCTATATTAAGAAATGAAAGGATTATTACAAGAAAAAATTTATTTAAAAAATACCATCGTCATACGAAAGAAAATGTTAGATGGCACGATTTTATATAGCTTTTTTTTTAATGTACCTGGGTACCTTTAGAAGTTGGTTATAATTTGTGTCGTCGAACGGAAGTCGACCATAAACCATTGCATATAGTACTACACCCATGGACCATACATCGGATAATTGAGGTAAATACGGGATTCCTTTTAATATTTCAGGTGAAGCGTAAGCATAACTTCCGCAAAACGTTTCACTCAAAGGAGCAATTCCATTTCTTGGTACCATCTGTCCTCGTGCAAATCCGAAATCAGATAATTTGATGTTAAAATTACTATCCATTAAAAGATTCTCACATTTTACATCCCTAAATGAAATGAAATAATTTTAATTTTATAAAAGTATTATACATTAAATGTGTGCGAAAGAACGAAATATTTTTTTAACAATTTCGAAACCCTTTGAATATAGGATCTCTTCAACAATTTATTATTTATTTGTACCTATGCACTATGCCACGTCCGTGGCAATAATCAATCGCTTCCAACAATTGACGAAACCATCTACGACTACGCAGTTCATCAATGTATGTATCTCGTTTTATTATGTCCAGCAAGCTACCATTTTTAGCATATTCCATAATAATGTATACCCTAAGTGTAAATAATTAATAGTCAGCTGATAGTCATATATACATAAGAAAGTCTCCGATACATTTATGTATCAAAACGAAAACTAACCGATGAGTTGTTTCAATTGCTTGTAAAAAACGAATTAAATTCGGATGCTTCAAACCTTTAACTACTTCAATCTCTCGCGGCAAAAATTTTTTTAAATATTCGCCGGGCGCTTGAAATTTTGAAATGATCTTCACCGCTACTTGACAAGCATGTCGATCAGATTTCGCAACCTTCAGATTACATATTTAAATAACAATTTGGTTGGAATTGTATTATAATCGTTAATTTTTATTAAATGGTTTGTTATAGGATAACGTACTTTCACGGTAGCATAAGAACCGGCACCTATCGTTTTACCAAGACAATAACCATGTGATTCAAGAACAGTTAATTTCCTCCCTTTTTCTTCATCATTCTCGTCGTCATCGTGTACTGGAGATTTATTATTTGTTACTGAAGCAGTTGCCATTTAAATGTTCTTAGTTCGTCAATTTAGTACAACAGCATTTTGGTAAATGTGTTTTTTAATAATTTTCATTTTATTTCGAATATGTTTGTTGCCCACATTTTACTTTTTAATTTAGGTGTTCGAAAGAATTTTTGTTAAAGAGTAGTTATATTAGTTGCATGATGAATGTTTGGTTGTATGATTATGCGCTGATTGAAATTTGACTTATTGGTGCCTCTTCACTGCTCTTCACGAAGCATCGAAAGATCGATTGTGAACACGTGAAATACGACCCATTATTGGTAATTTTACATATTTATATGAAAAACATATTTAATTACTTCATAAATACATGTAATACGTTAGAATAAGTAACAGTGAATTATATATTATAAGAAAGTTTCACAGTTCTCATCTAGATTTAAATATATGTATATAAAATGGCTCGATTATCTGTTCGTTATTGATACTAACACTCTATTTGCATGAAAAATTTTATTTATATATAAATCAATTTCGAATTTTATACCACATTTACACACATAAATGCCGAACTATCTAACATGTAATCAATGGCTGTAATGAATGCTTTCAGTATTTCGTGATTTCGTGGTAAACACGGTCTTTTTTGTGAAGTGATCAAAACGAAAGTACGAAACAACAGTAATTATGGCAGATGTTCTAGATATTGATAATGCGGAGGAGTTCGAAGTGGATGATGAAGGCGATCGTAAGTTTATATCCTTTATTTTTATTTCACGTTCAAGCATTTATTTTGTTACACATAACCTCTTTCGGCGTATTGTCAATTTTGTTCCCGCGTATTTAAAATATATTTCATTATGTTGTGGTAATAGTTGTTTGTTTACTTAACATGTTTATGTGTTATTTTCAGAGGGAATTGCCCGTTTGAAAGAAAAAGCGAAAAGAAGGAAAGGTAGAGGACACGGTGCGGAATTAGTTTCCACTCGTGACGATGTTGGTCATTACGAGTCGATGAACATCGTTGAGGAGGATGATGACGAACCAGGCCCGCAAAGATGTAAGATATAAATTTACAAAATTGTATTCTAGAGTAAATATTTCTATAATATCATTTTGACAGCATTATGTTAAGACATTTTATAGGTATGAAATATATTTCTATGTTGTAGCTGTCGAAGGCTGGATTTTGTTTATAAATTCAGTACACGAAGAAGCACAGGAAGATGATATTCAAGACAAATTTTCTGAATTTGGTCAAATCAAAAACTTACATTTAAACCTGGATAGAAGGACAGGATTCTTAAAGGGATACGCACTGGTAGAGTACGAGACATTCAAAGAAGCCCAAGCAGCGAAGGATGCATTAAATGGAACAGAAATTTTAGGACAACCTATTTCTGTTGATTGGTGTTTCGTGAAAGGACCAAAGAAGTAAGACAGCGTTCACTTTGCAATGTACATGTAATGTCTTCTATAAATTACTTCACATACTCTTTTTCAGGATAAAGAAAAGAAGTCATAGGAGACGATGAAAGTAATACCAATTATTACTAAATGAAAACTTTATTTTCACTACGTATAACTATTTGACATAAGAACTTTCGTTATATTCCATAAAGTATAAACACTCAGATGTTGTAAATATATTTTGCAACAAAATCCGACCGTACCTTACAAAAATTTGTTTATTTCAAAGCTATCTAGAGAGAAATACTTTCGATTTCAATATATGTGTAACAGTAAAAAACATGTAATAAACCATGTACTTTTCAATTATACTTTATTAATATATTCCTTTTTTTTTATTGAAGTCATTGATGAATGTAACAAAAAAATATTTTCCATTTTTCTCATTCAGTATATATTTAGATTATACATGATATATTTATATTATTCTAATTAGTTAACAACATGATACAGTCATTTTATGGATGAAATTTTTGCAATTTCATAATCTCTGAATTTATTTATTACGGAAAGTATTTCATAAAATAAATTACTGAACCAATTCTATTAAGCATAATAATTGAGATTAGCCTTCTTCTTTGCTTGAACTTCGTTAATAGCTTCCATTAAATCCTCGTGTGTAACTGCAGTTGCATTACGCCTCAATGCTATCATACCCTGTAAAAAAACAAAGATCAGAAGTGAAATATTAATTAACAAACAGAACTCACGACAGTTCAACATTTCTAGATTACGTACCGCTTCTACGCAAACAGCTTTACATTGGGCGCCGTTAAAATCGTCAGTAGATCGTGACAATTCTTCGAAATTCACATCTGGAGACATGTTCATTTTTCTGGAATGAATCTGCATTATACGTGCCCTGGCATCTTCATTGGGATGGGGGAATTCTATTTTCCTGTCCAAACGACCAGATCTTAGCAAAGCTGGATCCAAGATATCTACTCTGTTTGTAGCTGCAATCACTTTAATGTTTGTATTTGAACTGAATCCATCCAGTTGATTCAGCAGCTCCAACATAGTACGTTGTACTTCTCTGTCACCAGCCTTTTCAGAATCAAATCTCTTTGTGCCAATTGCATCCAATTCATCAATGAAAATAATTGCCGGTGCTTTTTCTTTTGCAAGTGAGAACGCATCTCTTACTAATTTCGCACCATCTCCAATGAACATTTGAACCAGTTGTGGACCAGCTAGCTTCAGAAAAGTGGATTTTGTTTGTGCAGCGCAAGCTCTTGCCAATAAAGTTTTTCCAGTTCCCGGTGGACCATATAAAAGTACACCTTTGGGGGGCTGAATGCCAAGCGTCTCAAATTTTGCTTTGTGTGTCATTGGTAAGACGACAGCTTCTATCAATTCTTGAATTTGTTTGTCCAAACCACCGATGTCAGAATACTGTTCTGTTGGCCTTTCATCCACTTCCATAGCCTTGACTCTCGCATCATATTCAGCGGGTAATGTTTCGAGCACTAAATAACTGTCCTTATTGACTCCCACCAAATCACCTGGTCTTAGAGCTTCAGCATCAACCAAACCTATAACAGGTAGGAAATATGTTTGTCTGGTAGATGTTTTGATAACTGCACATTTCCCTTTCCGTTGTGCATCCAAATCCACCACTGCTCCATCCTCTTCTCCCATATCCTGGGGATCCACATCCAATAGCTCTATTACATTTGATACCAGGTAAGGTAATGTCTTATTTACTTTGATTTTTTCAGTATTCTCTTTAATTTTCTCATTTTGTGCTTGCAGTTCATGCGAAATCCGCATGACCTCACTTTTCATAATTTTTATTTCATTGTCCAGCAAACGTGTGCGAGACACAATTTCATCGACAGACATTCGCGAAACGTCTGCCAGCAGAAACTCCTAGAAAAAAAATAGATCTTTAAATTCTAATATTATGTTACTATAAATACATGTATTATGAAATGTTACAAATTTTTCCTGTTATAGTTGTTACAAATCTTTATAGCATAATTTGCAGATTACCATTTTCTATAAGCGATCTTGAGCGTCCACAATGAATTTCAACAAATTATGTGTTTATTGTTCTTTGGTGAGCCGATTGAAATATAAGTAAATTTCAATATGTGTCATTAAAATATTTAAATGAGAAAACAGTAGAAACGTTTATGAGCATAATATTTTTCAAGTGTAAGGATATATGAAATATTTTAAATTATTTTTGTTCCGCGTCCATTTATATATGCTTGTCATTCGAACATAACCTCTGCGAAACAAATTTATAAACTTTTTACCTGTCCATCTTCCCAAATAGATTTATCCTCGAGGATAGTCATTTGTCAAGACAAATGTAATAACTTGAAAATATGAGATTTCGTATACTTTCTGTGTCGGTTCTTTATTCTGAATTCTGCTTAGGATATGCTCATTGAACCACTGAAATGAGATCTCCCTTATACGCAGCGATATTCCATGATGTACGATGTACGTCCCAGAGTGGCAGTCTTCTCGTCGGTGTCCAAAGTCCAAAGTCCAAGTCCATGCCACAGAAAGTGGGTTCTGTTTCCTGCTAAAGATGATGTAGGAATTGTAGGAGCTGTTCCAGGCTAAACATGATGTGCAGACAAAAGTGGCACGACCAATCCCCGGGCGTGAGCACTCTCATATGCTCTCATCAGAGAGTATATCTCTCTGTTCTCATACTCTTATATACTCTCTGGTACTGACCTTACCATCTATAGTTTCCGTGATTTCCTTGTATTGGTATTATATAGAAATTAAATTCAATATAGATAATTACCAATAATTACATTTATAACAGAAAAATTGACCAAATATAGTTTGAAATAGTTATTATATTTTATCATGTTCATTACATTAGAATATCGTGTAATCATTGCATAAATAAAAATAACACGTGTTAAATAAATATTTGATGAAAATATTGTGAGGAATATTCTTCGTTATAAATTCAGAAATTTGAATAACTTCATATGTATCAATTTTTTCCCTGATAACTTCAGATATCAAAACCAATCAAAACAGTCGAGTTTGGTGACAAGTGTGTTTGATCGTTTGATCACTTTGATCATTCATTTCTATAACCACTATAACAACAGTGGCGTGAATGATGTGGTCTTGACACAACTGAAATTGTTTGTTTTATACCGAATTTTAATCTATAGATGTGCGAAATTGACAAAAATGTCTTTAGATCAGACCGTTTGCGAAGGTAAAAAAACATTGCATTCATCTATGACAATGTTAAAATAATTTATGATATTCAATAAAAACACGTGATACCATGAAATAATAACATGCGGCAAATGGGTACATTATTGAGGTTATTCTTATTTTCCTTGATAATTATTTTCAGATCTAAAAGCATTTGAAAGGCGGCTTACCGAAGTGATTTCAAGTTTGCAACCAGCTACTTTACGGTGGAGAAGTACGTTTTTCTCTTTTTCTGTACGTGTTATGCTTACATATTGTTTAATGTAAACAAATCTTTGAAACACCAACAAATGATTTTATTATACTCGTTACCAGACTGCGTATTTTATGCATTTATGACAAAAATGAGTAGGTGTAATTTAAAATAACAAAAGTATTAGGAAAATTTAAACATACTATTATATTATTTTCAACCTACTAAATATGATAGGGAAGAAAATAAATTTCTATTTCACTCCAGTTTGTTGCAATTTAGGTAAGAAATTTTTATTTTGCATAAAGATCCGCAGTCTACATGTTATATACTGATTATTTCTACACACAAATTTATAAGAAATTTGAAAGCTGTATAAGGTAATTGATATCATGATTTTCTGCTCATACATTTAATATTATGCTTTCTTCCAGTACTTCTAGGTTTTATTTCTGTTTGCACTGCGGTTGGTGCATGGCATTGGTTGACAGACCCTAATACACCAGCTGTATCATTTACACAAAGTCTCTGCAATCATCCATTCTTTGCAATAGCCAGTGTTATTTTAGGTAAATTTCATAAATAGGAATGATGCGTTTTCACAAGGTCTTTCACTAAACAGCAATGAAATAAGATACTCTTGTTCATCGATTCGCATTTATCTAAAATGAATTAATTTATTACAGTGATATTATTTATGATGGGAGTTCATAGACGCGTAATAGCACCAAGCATTATAACTCAGAGGGCTAGAAGCGTTCTTGGCGATTTCAATATGAGCTGTGACGATACAGGAAAACTTATCCTGAAACCAACAAGACCACCGCATCCGCACGAAACTTAAAGAAAAATGTGTAAAATTTAGTTAATTCCTAAAGTGTTCATTTATACCTGAATTACTAAGCAGGGTGTTCATAAAGTATGTATATACAAAGCGATTTTGATACTGAAGTAGCACTAAAAACTGTTTCATTTCTTGTGCTTAGCATTTAAAACAATAATGTTATACCTTACTGATTGTTACGTGTTTATAGTTGTACATTACATGTATATTCACTTTGAATACTCTTTAAAATTAAATGATGTGGAAATGTTTATTAAGTAATTTGATAATTATTTATAAAGGAATGTCGGTGAATAATGGAATCATTATAGGAAATTTTGAAGCAATAGTAATGCAATAGCGATTTATTGTATATACAACAACATACATACAGTAATATAACGTTCTAAATTACATAATTTTTGATTGCGAGAATGTTTTGTGAATATTCCGTACTGTATATATTGTAATTCAAAAACCTAGAAATGTATACATGAAGTACTGGGACAAATAATAGTTAACCTTCAATGAAATAAAGGTACAATACAACTCTTGCCAGAAGTACTTGCCAAGAGTTAGCACAAATCAAAATTTTTGTAAGATACCATCATTCGATTATTTAAGTTACGTATATAAAAATGTATTATAAATGTGATATGATATTAAAATATACCGATACAGCACCCGTATAAACCATGATCATATATCAATTACATAAGCGTAAAAGGAAATCGATTAAAATAAATAAAGTTAATTATATGAAGTTTTAATTATAACAATCTATTGTAGAATTTATTTAATTCACTTCTTGGTAATATCTACACGCAAAAAGATTGTAAAGAATATAAAAAAAGGGAACTATATATGAAGTTCATTTAAAATCTACATAATATAATTTTGAATAAGAAATACAAATTATAACGATCAAAACATTTATTCATATTAATATTTTGCATATTATTACAATTTCCGCAACGCACGGTCATGCGATTTATTTCGTATAATATTTTACATATACAATATTATTTACTTATGCAGACCAGTACTTTTCGAAAACTTAAACTGCAGCATTATGTTTTATGATTCCTCAGTTCCAAAGTAATATTACCTACAATATCTGTACATACACAGAAGTAATTATAACCAAATATAAGTGCGATATTCTAAATATTGCTGGCCAGCAATAATTGGGCAATTTCCAGTATGTGGGTACTTCTAACTGTGCATGCACGTTTAAGCTGCACAGTATATTTCGTTATCTTGTGTGCATACATATTTCCCTTCTTTTTCTGCGAGTCTTATGTCATGTACATTTCAGTACTTCTGATAGTAACTCTTTTGACAAGTATGTCGATTTATACCACTTTACATTTGAAAGAACAATTTGTTTATTTAAACTTATTACAAGTTTGTGGTTTATAATAGCTTCAGTATGCGAGTACTATAATTAGAAATTATTTAATCCTTTAAATACATTTGTTTCCTCGTACAAAATGAGTTTGTACCAAAATTTATTCTCTTTCATTTTTTAAAGGTTTACTTATAAAAATGAATATACATTTATATTCTTAATTTTATATTAGGAAACTAAAAATATTGAGTTGGCTAATCTTTAATTAAAACCTAAGATTTGTGAGAGTTACTGGCATTGTAATTCTTCGAATTTCGAAATTGTTCATAATTTGATTGATTCTGTTTATTTATGTCAATACAGTGTCCTGTAAAATGATTTCGTAATATGTTTATTCATCGGTACTTCTCTTTGTTTCATGGTTTGTAATTAGATACGAGAAGTAGAAAGTCATTATGTAAGATATATTTCATCACAAAAACCAAGCTAACATAGCATGGTTGTATTTCTCTATGCATGGAACTCAATGATAATTCAATGATCGTGCTCTTCGAACTCACGTGCTAGTGCATAGAAAATAAATCACCAGCTGAAGGAAGAGGTGCCAAACCACCCGTAACATCAGGCAATTGTGTCAAGTCAGGAAGATTAGAGATATGTGACTTTACTTCTGTTCTTACTGCGCACACCTTTTTCAGTTTTTCTTTATAGTCCTGCAACAAGATATTTAATGAATTAGTTGTATATTTGCGAATGGATAACAAACCGCTATTATAAAAATATATTTATAATCATACATCTAAAGTTGCCTGTGCTTGTTGGAGTAGTTGTCTTTGTGCTAAAGTGTAATCTCTAAGCATAGTCAGTAATCTCCTTCTGTCTTCCATTTCTGCTTGTAAACGTCCATTGTAATCTGCTAACAATGCAGCAGCTTCGTTTACAGCAACACTTAATTGATCTGCAGCTGCTCTGTCCGCTAAATTTGCAAGAAGCGAAACTTCGGATACTTCTGGTGGCAAAGATGCAATACGTTCTCTAACGCCAGCATCTGAGGACGCTGTGTTTTCCAAATCCTGAAATGGAGAAGGCAATTTTAGTAATCGCCTACAACTGTTCCATGTTTGAGGCACTTAGTTATACTTTTTACACGACCCAATCAGGTAAAACATGGCTGAGAACAATGCGAATTCAATTTTACAAAAATATTGATTTTGTTAAATAACAATAATCATCATTTGTCAGACAACAAATCAGCTATGTATTGTTATTCTAAATCTAAAATTAATATAACAGTTCTACTACTACAGAAACATTATAAAATCGCTAAATAAAATAAAAAAAAAAAGAAAACACATTTTCAGCCCATTAAAAATAAAACTGATGACCATAAATAGAATAAAATCACAACTGGGGGTGGATGTATCAAACTGTGAATGTGCTTGCCAATATGCCTTATGGATTCAACATATATTTTTCTATGTATAAGATAGTTTATTGCTAACGATACATATTCCGAATGTTTGTTGTTTTTATAAGTGGTATTAACCATTAATGCCTTGATGAGTTCCTCTGTTTCTGGTGGATCTCCAGCAGGAGTACGTGGACTTAATGTAACATGTAGCTCTTTGGTTCCATCTACTTCAACTTCAGTCTCTGATTTCTTTCTCTCCTTTTTCTCTTTCTGTAAAATGAAGCGAACGTTTATTTTTAGGTACTGATTCTAATTTCAACATAAATGTTTAATGTATCTACATATTAGATTCTAGATTACCTTTATTTTTTCTATGTCATTTTTTAGTTTCTTTTTTGGCGGTGGCGTTCCTGGATCTTTCGCAGTGTCTGTGAAAGAAACCTTAAATTCTGCAATTTGTGCTTTATCATAAACACCTCTTTCTTCCCAGATTTGGAGCAATCTGTTTAACCTTTCCCTTGTCTTTTCGTCGAAGCTTTTCATATGTTCAAATGCTTTTGGTAACACCGTTTCAAATTCCTTCCCAAATTCTGGTCCCTTCTTTTTACTGTTTTGAATGACATCGTTCGCCAGATACATGAACATTAACTTCCGATTATCCTTCACTGAAAAATACGTTTATAAAAGTAATGTTCAATAAAATGATAAATCGAGCAAAAGTGAATTCATAGCAAAAAAAATGAACCTTAATGAATCACATTTTAAGAAGTTTTAAATTGAACTGATTTTCAGTTTATTTATGCTGAAATTCAATTTATAATTATTTATATAGTAAAAATACGCAATAAAGAACATGTTTGAATTAAGCAGTAACTTATATGTGAAATTCGAAAAGATGTTTTATTGTTTCACGAAGAAACTATTTACGAAAAAATTGCTTAAATGTCTCGTATCATTTATATAAACAAAAACATGTTACAATTATATATAAAGAAATGCGATAAAATTAATTGAAAGTGTAAAGTAATAATTCGATGTAAATACGATAAATTTTAATTTCAACAAGTGTTTACTAGTAATCCAAATATACTTTTGCAGTTGACATATTTTGAAACGTATGTCTACAATTACGTAGAACAATTTAACTTACGAGTTAACCTAGAAATTTGAACGAACGTTGCTCGAAATTTATGTTGTTTCGAATGCTTCTCAAAATGGCATTACAATGAAATAATATTCGCGATACAGAATTCGAAATATAATACTCGTAAGTAGAGGTGTACTTACGATAATCCTCACGTACCTTTACACAGCTCTTTGAACCAGATTTTCACGATGGTTGGATGATGTTTTCTGTGATGAATTAACCAAAGAGAAAGTGTTTGAATACTCTGTTGAGAAGGATTTAAGTCCATTAACCTTTTCACAAGTGCACTTTCTGTAAACCCTGTCATTTCTAAATTCTAACGTTATTTCGTCAGTAACGAATATATAAAACCCTCCGTACTCCGACTTACTAGCCGCACAAGTGTACGACTCAACAGCTGAAATACAAACATGAACGGTATACAAAACGTTACGGTCTACTACATATTATTTCCGCCATTTGCGTTGCGAGCGCCATCTGTCGCAAATGTGTCGGATCACATTGCGTTGCCTTATCGGTGTTGCAGGCTTATCAAGTCTGTGTTTATGTGTCGGTGTACAGGGATTAAGTCTGTGTCAGTGATCGTGAATTGTGACACAGCCTTCAAGCACAGACGAGATTCTCGTCTGTGGTATTTGATTATCAATTGCGATTTACGATTCAATTTTTAATCCAATACAATTACAACAGTTCGCTAGCTAAAGTATAAAGTATAGGTATTGAATTAATAATTAAACTATAGAGTTATTCAATTGTGAATTGGATTGCAATTGACGATTCAGTTTTAAATTTGCGTGTAACTCCGATACAATTGCAACAGTTCGCTAGTCTAAAGAGAGTATTAATTAAATTAGGTATTTAATAGTGAATTGGATGGATAATTACATATTCAAATTTTCTTTATCGGGGAATAAATCTTTAAATATATACATAATTGATCGAGATACGTACATATTTCATTGATTTTTCTTACTTTAATTATTATTGTGTAACCACATTGATTAATAGATCAAATACAAATATTAAATATTCCATGCCCAAACCAGGCTGTATGTTTTTCACGAGCTCATTATACGTCATACGTACGTGTTTACTCATACGATACGCAGAATACTTCGCATAATCAGCAGTATGCTGTGATTCATAACGCATTTACACATGCATAAAGTAGAGTCGTAGGTACCTATCTGCGTATATGCTTATATATACAAGCACAATACACACACAATACATTAGACTATTGTAGTTTTATAATTCGGGATATACGTATCAAAATTCGGAAGAACAGAGACGAAAATATTTCGGTCGAAACTGGTCGAAGTCAAGTCAAAACAGTGTGCAACACCGATGTGTATGCAGTGAACAGAGTTAAACGCGAGAGAGTGAAATCATCGTGGACCCTTCTCTATCGGCTGCACAAGTTGATCAGGGAGCTGCGCATTCAGTTTGCTGCATTTCGGTGAGCAGAGTGCAGTAGTGATTCCCAGGGATCAGTGCGTGGTTCGCAGTCAAGATCGGGGTGTGAGAAGGGATTATGTATCGTTGGGTTAGTTCGTTCTTCGTACCTGGCAGCAATTCGTATTTCGTGTTTCGTTGCGCGTAAGACTCGTGCGATCCTCGAACGAGGCACATCGTAATGGCTGCGACCTGACTTGGTTAGCGTGCATGCGAACTATCGTGTTCGCGTTACGTGAAGCAGACGAGCGAGAAAGGGGGCGAAGCAAGACGAAAACGAGGAACGTGAAGATACGTCGGGGTTTAGGGTTACGCGATTTCGGTGTCGCCGCGAGTGCGTGTGGTGGGCGAGGCGTGATCGCAGAACAGGAGTCTCGAGGACGACGAGCCATGAGTGAGGATCGTAGTGAAGATGATCCTATAATGGATCTTTGGTACAGCAACTGGGAACAACAATGCGTCGAGGCGTTGGAGGCAGAGCCGGATTACGAAACTCAGCTGCACAACGAAAAAGAACTCTATTCTCAACAGATGTGGACAAGTTTTCAGACGACGGCATCGGCCATCGCCCAGCTGTACAAAGGCGAGCTAACATCCACGATAAACACTGGCCAATCGTTCGTGTCCGTTCTCCCTTGTCTCGTCTAGAAGACGAGCCTCGAGGACCATGGGCAGCGAGACGTCTCGTACCTCGCCTTGTGTGGTTACCATTTTGCGTGACATCCATTTTGTGCGACGTATGAGACGATATGCCACTGTTCTCGCTTCTCGTTTGCTTCGATTTCCTTTTTTCGCCGCATATATGCATATCGATCTGATCGTGTAACCAGTTCCTTTCGGCTTTGCTTTTTTACAGATCGTACGCAGGGTGTCTCTCTATGGTTACCCTTCCAGACTGCCGCAGGTACCGTCACGTCGTTGTACAAAGGTGCGTGCACTTCTTTGGTCTATCTTTGTCAACAATGCGAGCAAGATAAACCTTCATTTTCTTTCTTTCTCGCGTGCTCGATGCATTTATCTATCGTCGTCTCTCTTTCTCTTTTTCTTACTCTCTCCTCCTCCCCGTGTGTGTATGTCTGCTTCTTTCTCCCTCTTTTCAATATTGTCCTGTCTCCGTCGGTTTTCCCCCTCCTCTTCTACCTCACCCCCGCTATTCGGTCATCTTTTTGTGCAGCCGTCACTCACTCGCATACACCGATGGTGTGTGTCTGCATATAGGTGTGCGTCAGAATGCTTTGCACAGCTGACCAATGCTGAAGGTCAGCTGTTAATTGATGCGAACTTTTAAGGCTGTTACGAATATTTATAGAAAAGGGAAATAAACCCTTGTCGTTTCTTTGATGATTACACATATTATTTCGCATGTAGACGTAAATTTAGAGGTGGATAAACTAGATAAAATTGTTTATGAATCTCATAGCTACCTCTAAACCTTGTTGTGGCATGTTTATGGCGAGTTTGTTTTAGCATGTATTTTTATACCATTGCTTAGTTTGTGGGTAAAAGTGTATTCTGGTACCAGAACTTCATATTATTTCAGTTGCTGTAGCTTTTTATAATAAATAAATATTACAGTAACACGTTGACTGCCACGGTGATCGCTAGTAACTGGCATTATTGGTTTATGCGATACGTTTGTCGTACAATTAGTCACAATATCAATTTATTTGTTCTGAAATGAATGAAAGAGTGTGGTGTAACACTAATAATAGTTATTAATAACTCTGGTCGTTTATACAAATGAAATAGGTGAGACTTGTGTGAACTATACAAAATCCACGTGGCAGTCAATGTGACAACGATTTTCTTGCGTAAAGTAATTTTCATTTTATGCTGCTGGACGTGTTTTATGTATTTTAAACGTAAAAGTTTATTTCGTTAATTTTATCTGCTTCTATTTATGTTTCAATGCTTATATATTTACATGTACAAAGTATAAGCTGTGTATAAAAGATTAGTTATGTTCTTTCCATAACTGCAGTCGTTTTTACGATAGAAACCAGTAATGTTTTACTGTTTATTTTATTGGTACAGTTGCTTATCATTTTGATCCTAAATGTAATGAATATTTCAACAGATTCTGTGGACAGCATGCGCCGATGCAGTGAGCTAGGTGTAGAAATGGGTCGACAAAAACATAGTAAAGAAATAATGAATTGGGCTAGAAAAAAAAGGCGTATGATCCGTAAGGAAGACCTTTTAGCATATCTTGCTGGGAAACCACCTCCTCCTCGACCACATTCTCATAGGTAAATATTTCATCGAGTTATTTACAACCTAGACGAGGATGCGCATAGCTTTTGCTTAAAGTAACGTCAGATGTTTGTAAGGCTGTACTTCCGAAAGCCCATGTCCATGCTCTGAATTGGATGAAATTTTGGAAGTAGGTTGTTTTTCTACTAAAATGACGATTACAAGAAGGATTTTTGGCAACTTAAAAAATATTTCTTTACCATTCAAGTGTTACTGATACAATCATAATCGTAGGAATACTTTAGACAGGTGCGGAGGTGGCTATAAAGTTGTAAAACTTCATGTGTGAGTTTTTATGGCATTACTAGGCGGAAGAAAGTGGAGTAGATCCATTTTTGTGGTTCATAGAAGACATATTAAATGTATATGCCACAGATTAATAAAATCTTTCTAAGAATCTAATCCAAGTCTAACTTCTGTCGCCTGAGAGATGTAATTTTGGTTATAGTTTTCTAGTTTGGTATTCGGATATCAAGAAAAAGAGATCGGAATAGGTTTGGGTTAGTTCACTTGGCAGGAAGGGGGATTCTACACGATTATTTGTTTTAAAATGTTTGCCCACTACATATACTACATTGCATTGTGAGATAGGGAATGATATTAAATTGATAAAATAAAATGTTCAAGTCAAGCAACGATGACTGCCATAATTTTAGTTGAAAAAGAACCTATTTCCAAAATTTCATCCAATTCTCAGCATGGAAGTTTCCAGAAGTTTAGCAGTTTGTAAAAAAGAGATCACAGTTCTTTTCATGTAATTCGCTGTATGTAAAATCTAAATGTCTTTTGTTTTTTAGACTTTAATGCAACAGTTCCGTTTGTCAGGTTTGTCTTGATGACACGGAACGCACGTATAATACGACTACATACTTACAGCTATACAAATATATTATAAACTGAAGTTTATTGTAACTTCCAGGAGTTCGCCAAAACCAAGAATGATGGTGTGTGGTTCGCCTCCCTCGCAAAGTTCAACACCAAGTATGGTTGTCGCGCCAACATCAACAGTTGGAAATGATCCAGATCCTGAATTACACACATTTAGGGAAGCAATTGCATTATCTGGTAAGGATTACTTATCACAGCGAATCTATAACAAACAATTGAATTTTGATTAGTGCTAAATTGCACTGGATACGTACTCTTATACTTTGCGTAACAATTAATTTGTAGCGACGTAGAGTAATTTATGGAGTACACTTGAATTCTAAACATTTTCGTTTGCAATAAGTTGTGCCGTACAATTAGATCTCGAACTAATTGAGATGTTTTGATAATTGGATAGGTTCACCAATGTCTAGGCGTACAGGAAGGCAAGCCGAATTATCGGCATTTATTAGTAGCGAATTTGCTCGACATCACAAACGGCCTGCTTCGCATGATGTGGATATGGGATCTCCCACGCACAAACGTTCGCGTTTCATGTAACAGCGCGCGATGTGTAAAGTAACCTCACTCCCTTGTTCCCCATTAATTAATCAATTGATCAATTAATTATTAACGGTTCATCTCCCCCCTACATAGTTCCCGATTAAACATAATCATTTCAGGAAGATGGCAGTGATTTGCATTGCCATGTAAAATGTATTCGTATATTTTGAATATCTCGTATTAATTGTCGAGTTTCTCCCTAACTGTTGACGAAGTGTCAGAAAGGCGCAATAAGAGGCGAATTGTTTGATTACGGAGCAGTCATTCTAATACAACAAAAATTACTGTATCATTGTTTGGGGATATCGTAGCACGAGTATGTTTAAAGTCGGGCACATGAAAATCATTACTGTGTATGGTAGAATCTTATTTTGGAATTATTTATTTATTTATATAAGCAACGAGATAATGATAACGTATTTCAAAATATCATTCGAAGTGCCCATAAGGAGTGAATGTCATTGTTTTGTGTACCAGAAATCTGTATACATGATCTCTTAATTTACTGATTCGTAAGCTAGACAAGAGGATCGTGCGAATTGTAATTCTGGTGTTTTAATCAAAATTTTTTGTACTGCTGGGAGATGGGGATATCCAAACAATCTTACAATGTGGTACGGCGTAAATCTTTCGCATTTTTAAAATGCAAACGATTGGAGATGTGAAAATTTTGAACGCTGAGCGCTAAACAGTGACAATTAAATTGTCACTAAAACGTAACAGCACAGCGAAATAGCGAAGCGTTTACTTGTGAATTTCTTCTTTTGTTTCTGTTTGGAAACGAAGAAACTGCTTCTCTGTATGTTATTACTTTTGTAGAATATTATACAGTATTATAATATATTTTGTTGGAAAAAAAAAATAGAAAACGGAGGAAATTTAGTGGTAAAAGTTTTTATATTTTTTAATTTTTTTTTTTTTTCAAACATCGTAAATATTTCCCAGTGATATAGCGATATAGGTTTCTTTAACAAAACATCGTGGTTTTCTACAATCATATATTTTGTTGTGTAAGTATTTACTTAGTGATTAAATGCAAAATAATTTTAATCAAGATGTTGGAAAAAGTTATTGAACCAGGAATTCCAGCTCGATCGGAAATGAAAGAAGGGTTTCACAGAGATCTGGGCAGTTCCCCATGAAATTATGACAAATGGACGCCTTACATTGATGTAATTAAAATAGACAACGTGATTAGATTATCAAGATTACAGTTCATACTGTCTCCTTGTGAGTGTACCAAAATTTGCCGGTTGTATTATGAAATTTTTATAGCTGCAATCAACGTATTGTACACACAACTCATGTGTATGTTATAATTAGCAGCCAACGTTTGATGAAATTTACTGATTCACGGTACCATGTTCACAAGAGGAATTTTCGAGAAATTATGAAATGGTAATGTAACATTGTATGATTACATTAATAAGTGTAACCATATGAAGAAACTGGGAACAGGGAGATGTTTGTATAATATTCTTTAATAATCCAAAGGATTGCTTAGCCCTTTGATTGTAATATTGTAATGATTATAATGTGATTATACGTCGTTGATATTACGAGAGGCTAATATCAATACAAAAAGATCATTTTATACGGATTTTGTTGGCAATAAAAGGGAATGCTGAAAGACCAGAGATAGGATTAAAAACGAACAATAGGAACACATTCATAAAAAAAGAGAAGCAAAAAAATGCGTTGACAAATGATTCGGTTTATGTAGTTTTGTAAATTCTATTCTTCAACAGTGAAAGAGAAATTTTCTGTTGTACGACCTCTATGTGTAGAGTAACTATAAAAAAAGCTGTCTTTTGGATAATATATTTAATTCTCTCTGTACTCCCCTTCGTTTGTAATTTTATATCTGCTTTACATGTATTCGTGTACGATTCCTCGGATGGAATCGAGAAAGATATTTTGTTCACTGCACTGTTTTCTTTTTCCACGTCATGACATTCACGCCAAAGTTTTTAATTAATATGTGAAGTCGAGCTTGAAAGCGCGAGATTTGACGAGGACATTAAACAAGAGAGCGAGCGAGAGAGAGAGAGAGAGAGAGAGAGAGAGAGAGAGAGAGAAAGCAGAAAAAAATAAGAGTGACGTCTTACATTTTCCATGTGTCGCGGGTGCTCATAATTGTGTAACTCTACTGGTAAAATTCTTAAATAGTTTTCGTGTAGTTATAAATCTTAAGCGAGTTAGAATAAGCAATGCTTATATCAAACAAGGAGCGAAGGATGGAATTAACGGATCGGTGGGAAGGAACCCGTGTGAGTAGTTTCTTCCAATCTTGGTATCCGATGTCAATTGGGTAGCCATGGAGAACTCCATGGTATTTTAGAGTTGATTTATTTCTTATGACATATACAGGGTGTCCTGTAATCAGTGGTATAACCGAGAAAGAAAATGATTCTATATGAAAAAATTAGAAAGTATAGAACAACATTTTTCATCAATATAAAAATTTCTCATGCGCGCATTGACGACTCTCCATTCCATGGAGGTTGTGTAATTGATATATAAAGTGACTCCATAGATGTAACATAAGTCGAAAACGTGAAATAAATTTGTATTCTAATTACGGCATAGATTTTTCGGATGGAATCATTCAGTTTCCAGTTGTACCAGCTGTGGATCGCTCTTTATGTTATGGGCAAAGGGCTGAACATGTTAAAACGTGTCTCGGGACAAGGTCCACGCTGAGAGACCGTGCAATGCAAAGGGATCTACTTTTCCACGACTGCTAATATGGACCTAATCGATACGCGAGCTTTCCGTCTTCGACGTGGCCATTGTTGACGAGACACGACGGCTCTTTGTTACGTATGCATGCATATATCTGTGTATGCATACGCGCATACTTGATATCGTATGCGTATAAATATACATGCATATTTCATAAGAAAAAGCATTATGTTCAAAGACTTGTATCGGAGCGCGATTTAGTAACTCCTTTTTTAAGATCACTGTAAATGTATGCTGTTTTTAGGCATCGTATCCCCTTAAGCAGCGTCTATCTGAATTTTGAAGGGCGTCGATCGCAAGGAACTTCGGGACCGTTTTATTACGCGGATATAAGATATTGCTGGTACAATTTATTTAATTAAGGACGGAACAATCGATTTTCCTATTCTACACAGGTCCCGAACTTCCTCTCCACGCGCGTTTTTCGAAAGTCATTCAGAAGCGAACTCGTTTTTTTTTTGTTTGATTTTTTTCTCAACGTTGTTTGAGCACCGTTCCGGAGACGAGCAAAAAGAAAAAGTTGTTGTTCACTTGTAAATATAGCGTATATTCATAACGATAACGATGAATAATAGCTTTAGGGGTACTGATAATATTATTATCATTATTAATATTGACAACTATGCGATAGCTTTAATAATATTTATCGTATAATCGGCAGTTAATAAAACTCCAAGGACTCCACCTGACTCTACTTTCCTGACCAGTTTAGGTAACGCAGGGTCATGTTTCTGAAAGTTCCATTCCAACGAATTGTAAATTAACAAATACCGAGGAGGGGTATCTTTGTACGTGTGAAATTTAGTCGTGCAGCTTATTTTCAGGTTCTTTTCGTAATTACGTTCTCGAACTTCCGTCAAGTCTCCTCAGAAACTTGATTAAAGAAACAAAGAAAACAAAACATGGAATATAGTACTCTACCGTCATTGTCCTGTGAACGATTGCTTTACGGTGAAAAATGTTTCGTACAAAGGTAACTCTAACCAAAACAATACATAGGAGAAAGTGACACACTGAAGATGCCATACTTAGCAATATTTTATCGATAAGGAAAAAAAAACATACTTGATGATGGAACATCGAGTTATTTTGTACAGACACTGTCGTTCTTGTTTTTTGTTTCTGTCAGTGGATAGAGGCGTGTTCTCTGATTTAGAAACTGTTTCGTTCGCGGTCCGAAGAAGACGACCGGCAGTTCACAGAATCGAACCGGTGATATTCTTGTTTACAATTGGTTCGAATGTTCGCGGGAGATTCTCGCCGCTGTAATCGGCATTTTCCCATATTGCATAATACGAGACGACACTCGGAGGACAACAAAATAGAATTTTTTCCCACGTGTCTAGAGCGAGCGAGAGAGAGAAAGAGAGAGAGAGAGAGCGAGAGAGAAAGAAAGAGAGCGAGAGAGAAAGAAAGAGAGAAAGAAAGAGAGAGAGCGTGCTTTCCCTTTCTCGTGGGAAATGTTAATCTTATTAATTATAATCTGTGCTGTGTGCCTCGTGCCGAAACGAAGTATTTTCTCCGTCGACTTGTAAACACAGCGATCTCGATCGTTGTGCTCGGTTGAAGAACAAAAATCACGGACGCTTTAGTTTAAACAAAAGAAAAAATGACAAAAAAATTTTTCCTCTATTTATTAATGAACAAAAAAAAGAAGAAGTTCCGCGTACAAGTAATTGTTCGTTTTTAAGGCGAGTCTTTCTTTTTTCTCTCGAGATTATATAAGTTGATGTAGGGAAGTGTACGAATAGCATGTCTTTCAATAAGGGACTTTTAGATGTTACATTAAAGAAATAATTGTTATTTTTTGAATATCAATGACTTCCGTCTTTCTTTTCTGAAGAGATATGCGTGTGATTCGTACTCGCTGCCAAAAGAAGTTTCCAATGATGAAGTTGCCATTACCGCAAATGAAAAAAAAACCGACTGTTCTGTAATTCGTATAGAAATAGACGAAAAACGAAAAAAAAAAAAGAGAAGAAGAAAACCGGTAGTTTATAGGGCTCCGAAATTAATCGATTAATTTCAAACAAAGACGATGAAATTAATCCGTTTTTATATCAACGAATTGATAGTTGTTTAGAGTAAATCGGGATCGGGCGATCCACCGGCATGCGTGATCGAACGATCCCCGTAATTTATTACAGATTAGTCGATTAATCGTGCAGCCTTAGTATGCGGGATCGCAAGGAAATCACTTCTGTATCATATCTTTTTCACAGTAAATGTAGTTCGTACGCTGGTCATACAGGTGCGCAGGAAAACGTTGTGTGTGTGTACGTGTTCACAAAAAATACGTGGCGCCGAGAAAATTTTCTACGAGCCGTTCCTTTTTTATTCTGATGCACATTAAATCGCAACATGACGTACCCTTGTCTCCCAAACAACAAAACGTACTACTATCGTACTATAATAATTGCACGTACACAAAAGAGCCGTGATATGACACAAAAAAAAAATGTTTATGTTCGCGGTGAGAGCGAGAAATGGTGCTGTTATTTTTTTGCGAACATAAGGAGCTTCTATATTTTTGCGTCTCTTGTTTGTAAGATAATCATTTACAAATAAAATTACGAAGAAAACATTATACTCGATAGTTATTGTCTCACCGCACGCGCGTACGCCGTTCGCGACGATCGGAATGAAAATACATAGACGTTTTTATACACGATCAACGTATTTACATGATTTTCGTTTATTTCACATTCGATTTGTACAATTTCTATAAAAAAAGAAAAACTCTTTCACTTACATAATGGACGAACGAAGACGAATTTTGGTTTCTCTGCTCCACGGATTCGTGGAGGTACATTATGTTTGTTAGCATTTACACTCTTTCATTTACATTCGTAAGATTAGCGGCAAGTACGTTCCACTAAATTAAGGCACCATAAGTAGTTCATCAAGGTATAAGGCTAATCGAGGAGTTACGCATTAGTCTGGTTATTAGTTAATACTTCAACGTGCTTTCCGTTTGCCGCATTTGTATGGCGATGATCCGAGTTTTTCGGAAAGATCTTATCTGTTTACCAACTCGAGGAACACATGGCAAATTACGCTCTGTACTCACTGATAGCCAATGAATTTTCGCCATGCGGAGAACTCCATTAATTTTAGCACAACGTGTAGCACATTAATACTTATGTACAATATATTTTTATATCGAAAGATATACTTTCATGGTGTTTCGTGAGGCACTTGAGAGCTTATTGGGCAAGACAAAAAGTACTTTTAGAAATAGTATTCTCCGTATATAAAGAATTTACAGTCTGCTATCTTTGATGACATTTTCGGGAGCGTTCAATGCCTTCTTGCGGTTCGCTATCGCGTTCATCAGTTTCCTTTTAGGTCCGAGTGGAAGTTTGAGGGCTGCGATGTCAGCTTCAGTGAGCAACATCAACGCCTCTAAGTCGATTTGTTCCGACTCTAGAACCGGATGCGTGGACGATAGATTATTGGCAACTAAGAATCTCTGCAAAGGTGTCCACTCCTCGTCGGTCTCCTCTTCGTCCTCCTCTTCCTCTTCGTCTTCTTCTTCTTCTTGTATTATAATTTATATTTAGAATAAAAAAATGCAGCAGAACACACTGCGGTTGTACAGTTACACCAGTCGATTAATTATTGTACAATAAAAATGTGATTGTACCTGAGAGTAAATCGTCGTCCCACATGCTTTGCCTGCGAGCCAGGCTACCCGCACTTCCTATGCTGATTTCCTCGTTATGCCCATTAGAGCCGGCTCTGTGACCATTTATAGATCCGTTTACGGAACCATTCAGGCAGGAGTTACCGTTTTGTTGATGCGGATCCATTTGCGTGACAGGTATGTTCTCGAAAGTAGTCGTTATCTAAGAATTAAGAATAGGCTACCGTGTGTGTTATGCTACCCGTTAATGCTAAATCGTTCCGAGAGACATTAGCGCAAGAGACGAGCCGTGACACCGCTCTGTGAATTATACCGACAACAGTTTATTTTCTTTGATCAGAATGATCGTTCGTTTAATAATTTTGTCATTTTTCACGCGAGAAGAAACAGCCTAGGCATCAGTTTCATCAGATTACAACGATTTCTACGAAGTAATTAGCGCCGTGAGTGATGACAGTGCGGAACAGTTAGCCTGCAGCTACGCAAGCTGCGACGGCATAGCTTGAACAAAACCGGATAGCTAATCAAAATTGTTTCTACAAGTCTGAATCACGGTAATCGGGAATTTTCGTTGTTATTAATAATGATCATTCGCCGATGCTTTATGAATAGACTAATTGGTATGCACAGTGCGTTGCATATTTAACAGCCTTCAGCGACCAGATAATTTTTCAACTCTGCATTAAGCGGCGCTCGAATAATTACAAATGAATGTGGATTACACGTAACTGTTTTATGAACGGTTTCGTTAAACCGTTTACAATACGTGCAACACGTGCTGGTGAGCCAAGCATCTTCGAAAACACTCTGTGTCAGCAGAAGTAAATGTAGCAAATTATTAGAATGCACTGCAATGCACGAGTTTCATCACTCTGCTATTTTCTCGTTGTAATGAAATGAAATAATGTATCTTTCTTTTGTTTCGGCTGGATCTGTTACTTTTATTAAATTAGGAAATTATTAGGTCAGAAAGATATCTTTTGCACGTTGCAAATCTTAGGTCACCTCAGAGATTAATTATTGTTAACAGAAAAATAGTATTTCGTTTCAGCTTCATCTTAAATGAATTTATATACGTGAATATTACTTTTTTCTTGCACACCCACTGTAAAATGCATAGTAACTTACTGCTCTCCGAAATGCTACGGATCCGAAACCAGGTCGATTGAAAATGCTCGCAGGTTCCTGCAAGAAGGCCGTGTCTCTGATACCATTTATTTCTTCCTCATCCTCTTGATCTATGTCTTCGTCATATGCACGGTCGCCTAAAAGATCAGGAGTACTTTGCGCTTTACTCAACGTACCCCAAACGTCCGAGATTTTTCCTCTCCTCCCCATTTGCTGGGCCTGCGTTTCATAAGTTCCTACGTACATTACTTCAGAATCCCTTCTGAGACCGGTGAGACTACGAATTGACTTTTTCCCGTTCACCTCGATCTAAAAATATAATTCGAATGGTATCTGTTATTATTAGACTGCGGATTTTATGCATTTATGACAAAAATGGGTCAGCGCAATTTAAAGCAGTGGACATATTAAAAAGATTTAAAGACATCAGCGCATTGGTTTCAGCTTAATCAGATAATTAAAAGAAGAAAGAAAATTTTTTCATTCTCGTGTCTTGCAATAAATGCAAACATTTCTTATTTTGCATAAAGATCCGCAGTCTCTAGTTATTATAAAAATAATCTTATAAATTCTCAATTGAATATGCTTTTTAGTATCAACTTGATGGAATGATCAAAATCGATATGTTGGAGAGATAAACAATGAATAAATTCCTTCTTTCAAAATGAGAAACAGTTAGAAGATGAGACACGATTAACATAAGATTAGTTAACATTAAAAATGAGTAGGTAGAACATGAAACATCGAAAATATTTGAAGAATTTAAAAATATTGTTGTACTAGTCTCAACTTAATAGAAATGCTGAAAAACAGGGATTAATGTTTATCTAGATCCTGTGTATTTCTTTCGATCTACTAAAATTATACAAGAAAGAAATTTTGTAGGGAATTTATTATAAAAAATGTGAACAATTTTTATTTTTATTCTAGTAATGTGTATTCTTAATTAATTTGTTCTGATCAATGTTTTTCGAGAAAGTGCAATTTCATGCAAGTTACCTCTACAACTTTAAAATCGTCGACAGCCTTTCTTGCTAAAGCTTTTCTGCATACTGCACTGCCATGTTTCTTGGCAGTAGTGCCGACGATGTCGCTGAACGTCGGTGAAGGCTTCACGCGACCTTTGAAGGTCAATATACTGGATTTGTAAGGTAGAATACCAGTTTCATTCACTGTAGCTAAATCCAATTTCGTTCGGTCCTTCGATAACTTCTTTTGTTCCTTCTCGGCTCTAATTTCCGCCATTTTTTGCCTCTTTATATATTCTTTTAACCTGTTTATAGAATCGGTGAAATAATACTTTGTAATTTAATAACTCCCAATTGCAAGTGAAAATGATTTTTCGCGAATTTTCAATATACATATATATGTTTCTGCGTCAAGCTTGAAATATATAATTGTTGTATATGATGTTATAAACAAAAGTATAAGTATACAAAATTGTGAAATACTTATCTGAAATTTTTATATTTAGTTTTATAAAACTTTCTTCAGTCAGAACAGCTCGTGTTTTTGTTGTACATTTTATAATAATGAAATATGAACTCATAATATTCGTAAACTACAACATGAATTCTCGAATATCGCGATTTTGTGTTTATTGTGCAAGCAATTCTTGATTGTGAACTATTTACTTAACATTTAAATGAGAAATCACAAGAGAGATTATTATTTATATAGCAGTGAAAACAAATTTTATTCAAACAATTTCACGTTTAATTGCTATACACGAGTTATGACAATGCGGTAAAAGGCATTCACATTACGAATGAATCAAATGAGATTTCACCAATTTTACAATTATCGTAAATAAGGAAGCAAAACAAAGCTACTAGTTAAAAAGAAAGTTATATTCTCTTGATGAAGATTTTCTAAGAAAAGTAATTAGAAAGATGCACACATTTTAATAATTTAATGTACCAACAAAATGCATATTCATTCATAGTATTACCTTCACTTAATCACTGTTATTCTATGAAAAATTTCGATATTAAAAATCCTTTACATAGTTTTCTAATGAGACGTAATATATTCGGAATGCTACCCACGTAATCTATGTAGTCACTGCACAATTATTTAAATTATGCATTCAGTAAGCTAGCTTACACTTTCGTTCGTCACACGTCATTTCTACTTTCCATATTCAGAAATACCTTTTCTCAGCATCTTTCTCAGCCTTCTCGCGGTGTATCCGGCTTTTCTTACGATTATTCAGTTCCTGATCAGCCTGCGCCAGATCTAGAAATTGCAGGATCATCTCCCTCCCGTTTATGGCAGCCAAGTCTCTGGCGGAATGTCTATCGATGTCTAGTGACCAAATGTTACAACCGAATTTCACGAGGAACTTGACGCAGTACTCATGGCCTCTCGCTGCTGCCAGGTGAAGGGCTGTGTTTCCGAAATAATCGGTTTTGTCGGGGTCACCCCTACGAAGGGAATCGTTGAAAAATAAATTAGGCGCACCCTTCGTAGTTTCCTGTTTCGCGTGGGCGTTTACGTTTTAAGCGAAACTGTATCTATTAGCTTAACACGTTTGCTAACGCTGTCACACACACACACACGAGCCTTTCATTTACCAAATCGATTAACTCTACAAAATCAAACATGGATGAAGTAGTGTACATTCTTTTTTAGAAGTTCCTACAATTTTGTTCGTTCAGTGAATACGCCTGCTATTAGAGCTGGTGCGTCTGTTCGTGATCGACCAATTCTACTTCCTAGTTCCCAGTTGTCTGTGTCAGGGTTTCCCAAACTTCTTCTGCAATGGAACACCTCGCAAACCAGGAAATTTTAACAAAACACACAGCTTACATTTTAGGTTGGATAATTCCTACGAGTTACAAAATGTACACAAATACACTTGTTATACATTCATTTTTCAGACCTTCCGAAATTGTCGCGGGACACCCATTCAGATTCAGCGGAACATAGTCTGGGAAACCCTGGTCTTTTAAGAATAGTGAATATATTTTTATTTCTAAATATTTGTGACCATTTTTATGTGTACTACTGTGTGATTTTACAATTTTATTTTCTTCTAGATAAAAAGTTGTGGGCAATATTGCAGATAGAATGGATATCTTTGAAAAAAGTTAATGTTTGCTGAAAATGTAGGGAACGCATGTCTCCTCCAGCCCCGCATCCTGTCATACGAGCGGAACAAAGTTCCGGAAGGATAGGAGGCCTTATATCAAGTTTCCATTGCATGTTGACCACGCTGAAGCCAACTGAACGACATCTGATCTTGTGCACAATAGGGCACGTGCGGTCTTTCAGCTTTTATATCGTTCTTTACAGACCATCGGTGATCGTGTAAACTGTTACTCAAGTCGCACATGCGACTATTTCATGCATTTCGAGTACGAACCAAAATAAATCAATAACTCGATACGATACTATCTTTATATATGCTTATTGCTAGACTGCGGATTTTATGCATTTATGACAAAATTGGATACATATAATTTAAAGCAGTGGACATGTTAAAGATATTTAAGGACATAAGTGTATTAGTTTCAGCTTAATAGGATAATTAAAAGGAAAATACAATTTTTATTTGGCTCCTGTGTCTCCTGTAATGAATGCAAACATTTTTTATTTTGCATAAAGATCCGCAGTCTACTTATTACATACGTAATTGTCTGGAGAACGTATATGAGCCAATAAAAATAAACTGACAATCTAACTCGAAAAGCACGTTACTGATTTGATGTGCTTATGTCATGCATAATTGTACGAGGGTCATGTAGGAACCAATAATAAAATTAAACTAACTCGAAAAAGCTCTGTTTTTAAAATGTTTCTTATACGTGTACATATAATACATTCTAATACATTTCTATTTTTTCAGAATCAGCTTCCACAAGGACTGGAGACAAAATTAAGAAAATTATATCATAAATGGTATTTTGGAGAAATGGCTTTGGGAAAATGGCTGCAACGTCCTTCTAGTTCAAGGTATTTAACTCTATTCTTCAGCAAATACAATTTAAATATCATATAATGAGAGATGTATGTAATTGTTCAATTGTGTGTATTGCTTCTTTATAATAACAAGAATGAATTCATTCAGACATATGTGCTCGAGATTCAGTATAAAATATTAACTTTACAAAGTTGTGAGAAAATAACTTATTTTACACGTAACATTTATCGAGCTCTGTCGTATAGTATCGATACTTTGGAATGAATTAAATGTGTCTGCCCGAACAGCAATTCCTTGTTCCCCTGCACCCTTCCGTTCCGTCCCCCTGGCTCGGTTTTGTTGGGTTCGTATTCGATTGTTTCTCATCGGTGCTCACTTGGCCGCAATTTCCGCTCGTTGGGGTCGATAGATGTCAGATTATAACCTTCGCTTCCGGTTTTCGCGCATCTGTTATCGTAAAACACGAAACTCTCTGCGCGTATAGCACAGCCAGCCGCGCGCCATTGGGGGGAGAAATAATGGCCGAGCGCAACGGATTATGAGCAATCTTTCACGTTTAAAAATAATCATCGTTTCCACCGTCGGATGCAACTGTTTCGGTGTTTCATGGATGTCACTCGGTACGCGGCATTGTTCGAACTGTCGTGTTCAGTAGTCATGACGACCTCGCACTTAATTTGTATGGTGGTTCTCAAGGTTAAGCAGGGGTACAGAGGAAACGATCCGAACTTTCCGTAAAAAATTGCTGTTTCTAAATGAACGCATTAAATTTCATCGGAATTGGCTATTATATCGTTCATGCAACTTTCTATAAATATGTATGCACATCGCCCGTTATTATTTGAACAAGCTCATTCGAATTTCGAAAAGCAATCGTCTTCTGATACGACTTAATAACATGGTTTAGAAAACTAATCTTTTACGGTACATTTTTATTTACCGTGGTTCGAATCGTGTTTGGATTTATACATTCTGCTTGAATCCAGTTCTCTTTGTTTTTTTATGTGTAACTATGATTTTCTGGAACGGTACCGGTAACTGTGCGCGTGGGAGAATTTAGGCATTTTCGAATTCCTGGTTTATTAGCAAAATACTATCTTTTTAAAGGTACATATTCATATATGTGTTTTATAAGTGTTTTCAGAATTTCCAACTAAAAATATTCTAACAAAATTAAATACTGGTTAACAAGGAGTAAAATAAAAAGGTATTGTATATCTTAATGATTTTAATAGGTTGGAAATAATGTATCTTTGTGGAACCTCCTGATATGGTTATTATTTTATATATTACCTAGTCATTTTTTCCATAAATGCATAAAATCCACAGTATAGTTATGACAGAAATGAATTTTTCATTGGATTATAATAAATGGAAAAAACGTTAGCTGGTGCATCTTATACATGAGTGTCATACGTACACATATATTCCTACAACGTGTTTATAATTAAATAGCTTCGTGAGCATACCCTTTGGCGACGAGCAGTCTCAGCACATCTATATGACCTTCAAAGGCTGCCCATAATGTGGGGGTCATTCCTCCGTCATCTCGTGCGTTACAATCCTTTTTCGTAGCTTCTTTTAAGATGTCCAAGGCGCCGTCGCGTGCAGCTCTGCGGAGAAAACGATTATTTCTACATTATCGATGATTATATAAATTTACTAAACGAAGCTTCAGTTTTTATCAGGCATTCTTCACATTTATTGTTTAATACGCGAGTATATACACGTACAGCAAGCTATACTTTCCTAAATAACGTGCAAGATGATATTTTCATTCGGGAATTAAGAATCTAAACGTTCTTACATAGGACTTCATCCGATACTAATTAAGAGGAGGGGATTTTTGTCGAGCTTTACACGGAGGTATTAAGTTGAAAATTGAAACTAATCAAGAGAAAGAAAATTAATAATGTAAATTTTCCCAGAAAGGATATTACCCAACATTAATTAAAAGAATGGAATTTTTATTCGTAGCTTTATATAGAGGTACACAGTTGAAAATCTAAACTTTCTGACAAAGAGCATCCAATAAAATCAAGGCAAAGAAAATGAAAAATGAAAATTTTCCTAGAAAGATTATCATCCAACACTAATTAGGAGAAGGGGATTTTTATCGAGCTTTATACAGAAGTATAAAGTCGACAAATTTTTGAAATTATTTGCCTACATTCATAAAGGTAACAATAGCTCGCGAAGTGAATGCTTTATGTAATTGCGTAAATAGCCGTGCGAAAATTGTTTAGCGTACCCGCGATAACTACATCAATTATTACTACTTAATAATCGTTTTATGCCGTACGCATTCTTATCGAACAAAGGTAACCCAAGAAAACAAGTGACTGAAAATGAGAAAAGAGAGCGAGCGAATTGGGGAAAGTATGTGCAAAAGTTTAACGAGCTCATCGCATGATAATTTTCTCCTTGTTGCAAATCATTTAGCGTGAACGACTCTTGACATTTTTGCGTTCCAGGTACTGAATGGTCGCCAATGAAAGTGTAAGTAGAATGTAACGGGCTGATGATATTAAATGAAGTGTTTCTTTAAAGATCGCGCGCGTAACAACTTCTCACGTAGGTAAATATTTATGAAAATGTTTTCTCAATTTATTATTAGTTATAAATTGCTAATTTGGTGTGTCAGACATTTACAATATTTCTGGCGATTTCACTTTGCTCTCTGCAAAAATTTTAATTGTACAATAATTTCAAATACTGGAGCAACTATATAAATATTTATTCATGATCATGCATAATTCTATTTGCTCAAATGGTTTAATAATGCCACTGTATCTTCATTTTTATAAAACTTCACATTAATAAATGCACTGCTATCTTATTGTATTAACATTATCAACGTGGCGAGCAATGACCAGAAAGAAGATTCATACTCACACATGCTCATACGCACTATCCACATAATATTACATAAAGACTGGCAACACAGGTCGTTTTCTCCAAAGCGCCTTCAGTTAGAATTTGTTTGCTCACGGTTGAAATCATAAATAAACAAATTTCTTCCGATTACATACTGATCGACATGAAAGCCAAACAGGTATTTTAATTCTCTCGATCTCCCGTCTCATACATCATCCTACTCGAAAACTGTACTTTATCGCGCACTCTTATTCGATCAGTGTACCTACTAATTAAACGAATTAACTTTTTCTCCACCAAAGGTGGTATTCAGTGATGCCCCACATACACCGGTGCTAGTAGAAGTGGGCTGGGTGATAAATCTTCGCGCTGAATCAAATAAAAGCAAAGGTGTTCTCATGCATAAATTCCGCACGCGCGCCGTTGATGTATAATACATACAACAACAAGATAGCGCGCGATTATGGCGATTTCTCGGTCCTAGGTAACCAGGCATATAAAAATAATTTCCGGATTGTTCTCTCGTTTACCATACATTATCGCGATTAACTTTGGACGAGGTTCCCTTATAAAGTACATCAAGAAAATGAGAGAGATCGTTGATTACATCATCAGACGGATCAAAATTCTGCAGCTGGTTAAACGGTCGCTTCCTGCAGCGAATTCGCCGAACTGCAAGAGCAACCGGATCCTCGAATATCGCACGTTTCCCTTGTTCGACACCCTATCCAATTCTACGCTATCCACGGATCAAGATTCCAAAGCGCGACACTCCGTTCTCATGGTTAACCAGGCATGTCAATCCTTTTTTCATTGCAGCGCGGGCGACAAAAAGCTAGCTAGCTCCGCGACATGTCTCCGCTTCCTGGATCCCGGGAACATAATAGACATCCTGGTGCGAGAGCGCGCGTACCGATGCCAGGGAAACAAGAACACGAAAACTCGTGCTACGGTATGCGCCAAGTATACAGCTCGCAAAGGGAAACTCACTTGTGAAACCGTTCGGACGTCATATCTGCGACCTGTCGCTTCTCCGGAGTCCCTTGGCTACCGATCGTGAAACATCCCTGCGACCGGGCCTCGGGTGTCCTGGTCACTGCTCACGCGAAGGCTACTCTTCGGGGCCAAAACACGAGGATTCAGAGACCGGGCATGCTCGCACCGGACTAAAGGAACTACGCGTGCTGAGTATGGCGTCCAGCGGTGCACTGTTTAAACGAGCGAAGGCACTCGGACGGTGTTCTCTTGCCCCTCACCAGAACTGTCCTCCTCTACACCAACAGTTTGATAAGTCCTCTCTCGCTCGTTCACTCGTTCCCGCCGTCTCTCACCTGCACTGGTCGCCCCGCATGTATACTATCCGCCACCTGGCGTTCGGTATTCCGGTGCACAGGTATGCTACCTGCCTCTACACTACCGACCAGGTCTCGTTCGCGAACCTCTCTACTGCGACCAGGCGAAAAATCCATTATTTCTGTGATATCTTCAAGTGTACTAGGGGCAGAGTTGTGCAGAATTACAAATGAATTAGTCCAGAAATTATAATTACAAAGTAATTTAATTACATTGTAATTGTTCAGATCTTCATTCAATTAAATTGCAATGTAATTCGCAATTGCAATGAAGTACAATTATAAAGTACATTGTAATTCAGTTATATTGTAATTTACAATTCAGATCTTCATTCAATTAAATTACAATGTTATTCGTAATTGCAATGGAGTACAATGATAAAATACTTTGTAATTAAATTATTGTACCTTAATTACGAATTACGATGTAATTAAATGAAAATTAAAGATTAAAGAATGATAAAGTAATAGGTAAGAAGAAGTTGAAAAATTGTATTTCAATTATATCTGATTAAAATACTTAGTAATTGAATTAATTGAAAGGTTTGAATTATGTAATTCAATTACGACGTAGTTGAGGGCCACCTGCGCCTGAAAGGTTGCAATTTAGGGTACCCGAAGCCGCGTGGAGTCAAAATTGAGGAACCCAATAATTTGTGTTCTCATGATTGCAAGCTAAGTTTGCATTTAACTCTTCGGGTACTCAAAATTAAGTTTACGAAGTTAGCGTACCGAGGCTGCATCCGGGTGGAGTCAAATGTAAGTATCCCAAAAGCTTGCGAAGTTGGGGTACCGAAGCTGAAGCTGGATGGCGTCAAGCGTGAGGATTCCAATAATTAATAATCGCATGATTACAATCCAAGTTTGCATTTAAATTCCAGAAATTGTAGTCGGGTCGAATCAGGTCGGGATCCCGAAAGTTTGTAATGCCCGGATACCCAAAACTGCAGCTGGGTGGAGTTTGAGGATTCCAAAATGTAGTACTTACATGATTGCAATCCAAGTTTGCATTTAAACTTTCGCTTACCGATAATTATAGGATCCAGAAAGCAATGTTCGGTGTACGTTATTGCACATGCTGTTCGCCACCTGGCGTTCAGTATTCCGGTGCACAGGTATGCTACTCGTATCTACACTACCGACAAGGTAGTCCAGTAAAAATGGTACCTGTTTGCGGAACATCGACGGAGTTTGACTACTTTCTAAAACCATATCTCGCCTGGAACGTGCGAGTAACCAATTTTTCTATTCTATTTAATGATCTATCCAGGTTTCGATGATGGTTTTGTTGTGATTGGAGTCGGTCGAGTTAGGCATGACACTTTCAGTGTGTTTGCGATGCTCTTGTGCTGTTCATCGTATTGTGCTGGTCACATATATGTTGTAAGCTTGAGTTGAGTTTGATTGAGAGAATTCAATGAGATGTTAATACGAGTAATTGATTTTGAATTGGTGAAAGTTAGCAATGTGGGAAGAAGAGTACCAAGAGTATCTGGTGGTAGGTACTAGAATTTGTTCGTTTCGTTATGCAACGTATATAAGAAAAATGCTTTCGGAATAGTTTTATTGAGATGTTACAACAATCAGCATGCAAGGATTACATTGAGACCAGAACCTTAGAACGATGTTGATTTATTTCAACACACCTGTTAAGTATAATTGGCTTGCCAGAAAATCGCTTATGTCAGTTCACAGCGGCCTCAGTACTGTAAGAGATACTCTTGAAATATACGTTTCACACTAGCATATTCGAATTGCATTTAAACCTTACGCCATAAAATATGTTTTGATATGTTCATCTTCTCCTCGTTTCAATTATCTTTTTAATTTATAAATATTCTTTTCTTTTTACCGAACGTGTGTCATTAATATTGCTCATGTCCCCTGACGTTTCCTGACCTGTCATTCAAGTAAATAAATTTGTAACATATGTACATGATTGTCTTAACAATTACTTTTTGTTCAATCCCTTTTCCATTCATTTAATGTGTGATCAATTTTGCATCAATACCTGTAATCCACATACTTTAAATTTTGTACATAATTTTAAACACATTTGGTAACATCATTCTGTAGCAAGGATGCGAAATTGACATTGATCGTGTATTTCACGAGTATCTTCTTATAACATGTTTTATATTGACATGTTGGATGCGTATAACTATTGCAACGTTTTAACAGCACTGACGATGATAGTAAATAATCTCCGCTACTGTTAGTAATTCTTATTTAATTACGATTTCATCACAGTTCGATTATGTTTTCTTCGTTAAATTTTAGCTATATATATTTCAAACATTTACATAACATTGTTAAAAATAATAAACAGAGCAATACCAATATGTGATCTCTTTTTCAAGATTTATTAGTGATTGTATTATTTTTTTACGTTTGTCATGTTGCATTTGGGAGACTAATATAATTGTTATGTAAAATTCTAATCTTGTCAGTCTGCTTAATTTTGTTCCTAATTAATAATTGATATAATATCCATAGAAAAGAGATTAAATTTTTAATTAATTCAAATATGAGTACAGAGTAGAGAGAACATAATTTTCATTTTAAAATGATCACACAATATTAGTCTCCAAAATGAAACAAGACCATCGAGTGAAGTTCATTTTCAACGCAGAATGTTTCTAACAATTTTGGAGGCGAAATCTCAGATGAAGTGTAGAAGTACCTATTCTCCCATTGCTTTTAACAATATATCACTTTTATATACACATTCTTTATGTATTGGTCCACTGAAAATCGACTAAGCAATCGTTTTGTTTCCAGAACGAATTTAAACAAACAACATGCTGATTTCAAAATGGAATTTCATTGTCAATCTTTCCCAACAGCATATTTTTAACAATATTTTCATTTTTGTAGAACAGAGCTTAATTGATCGTTCGAGGTTCATGTTTATAGGGTCTGTTAACAACATATTTGTACATGACGAATAACAAACAAGTAAATTAACCAATACAACAACCGCCATGATTGGCTCAAAATGGACCTCCATTTAAAAGTTGATGTTCCATTTTCGACCTGAATGCAATGTCAGAGAAAAGTTTACACCTGCCAATGAAAAAGTTATCCATCTAATCCTCCGACAGCGGAGTCCGGGTCAATTGTGACCCATAGTATCAAAAATCGTTACTAACTTATCTAGTTCCTGGCGAATTAATTCAATGAAGAGAAGTGCCTTCACAAGTACGTTTTAAAAAATGGAAAAATAGAACAGTAAATGGCCTTAACATTATTAATTTCATAAAATGGCCGACCGTCCGAGAGTTAACGATCTAATTTTATGACCTCGAACGTCCAGGATATCACGTTTAGCACGCGTTTATATAATTTCCAAAAATGAATCGAACGCGCGAAAAGAATGCGTGATCCCATTAGCGTCGAATTAACATGTTCAATGACCGATATATCGCCGTATTATCGTATGAGAGATATAAAAATAGATTTCTACACACGCTCCGTTAAGCTTTCCGCTTAAAAAACAACACACGTATCACTTGAGGTTAATGGATTGTCGCTTTCGTTAGATTTTCCTCATCCGGACCGTACTTCGCCGTCCGATCACTATACAATATTCATGAATTTCATTCGATTCCCGTAAACGACGCCCTCGAGACACATCTCCAATCAAATTGAAAATCGATTGCAATGTCGCACCTTAGAAAACGTCAGTATGATCAGATATAGGCCGCATCCGCGTGAAGTTACGAAACGGTTACAAAATATTAGGCTGTTGCATATAGAATGTTCGATTTTAGAATGCAGATCTTACGAAGCGTTTTGATCAACAAATACTATTATAGCCTGCGGGTTTATTATACAACCATTTTACGTAGCTGATCATTATGGACGTGTCTTCAGTTTTTTTTCAGATATCTAATCTCACTATTAGATAAAGTTGATTTCAATGCCGGTCAACATTGATGAATCTCATCATCAATATTGATGACAGCTTTGTGCGATGTTTGACTAAAATGTGGTGGCTTAAAATACGAAACTGCGTAGAATTTAAAACTATCGTTGCACCCCATTTTCGACTCGGGGAATTATTACAAGAAACAATTCATGTTTGTGCAATTATAAGCAACATAAGCAATTTCTATTTCGCATAAAATTTCACTTTTAAATAAAGTTGATTTCAATGCCACTCAATATTCATGAATGTCATCATCAATATTGATGACAGCTTTGTGCGATGTTTGACTAAACTGTGGCGGCGTAAAATACGAAACTACGTAGAATTTAAGGACTATCGTTGCACTATTTTAGACTATGAGAAATTATTACAAGAAAAAATTCGTGTTTATTTCGCACAATGACCTGTAGTCAAGAAGTGACAATCTTGCAAATAAAGAAATGAATGACGAAAGATTGCCATCATAATATAATCAAGAAAACGTGTAATTTTTTGCCAGAATTTGTTGATTATAATGGTGCCAGAGTGCCAGATCAGGGGAATTCACTCTAATTAAGGGGAAAAGTTACCCCCTCTCTGCCAGTATCGGATTCGTCACGTGACCCTGAACAGCGTCAAAGAAGGGGAACGATAGAGTGGAAGACAAGTCTTAATCTGGCGATCCTTGATCAATAAGTGATTTAGAAAAATTTTTGTTTAACGTTGCTGTTAAAAATCGGACATTTCATATGCAGCATCCCAATAGAACACGGTAATGTTCAGACGTTAATTATTGCGATTTTCTTAAACATAACGCTAGATATATTACACTATTGTATAAATATGTTCTCGTGTAACACGTGCACACTTAAAAGAAGTCCGATCGGATGTAACAAAACCGCGTCACACGCGTGCAGATGCATCAGAGTATGCTTTTTCAACCGATCACGGTTCTATTGGGTTCACTCGTAAATAACTTCCGCCATAGATATTGGAAAATTATTAACACCGGTAGCACCGAGCTGCCGAAGTGAGTCGTTTTTAGTTTCTCATAAAAACTGTGAGAGCGCATTCTTTGTGATTTTTACGTTTATCATAATCTGCGCGATGTGAGATTTAATAATTTTCCACAAAAGCATCTTCGTGGTTACAAACAATTATGAAATAAACTTTTGTTTCTGATGTTAAATGATAAAAATGAAATTATTTAAACTGAATGATACTTGTCGAGTCCAACAAACGATCGTGAATAACGTAACTCTGGAATATGCAAAGCAGAAGTTATATTTGAATGAACTGAGACCAGTGGATTATCGGAAAGAACCTTTTTTAATTTTTCAACCGGAAACTACATATCAGATTGGCACATGCTCGGTTCTACAGTTGCAAAGATTCAAAATAAACTTGTTATTAATACTGCAGAGAGATTTGGAAATTTCCCGACAACCCAATAGTTTCAGATTACGTGCTTCTGAGATAATCTATTTGGTAGTCTAACTTTTTTACTGAAAGTCTGTTGTTGTCTGATGTTTTCACTAGATGCTGTAGCATTGGAACATTTTTTACACGGTTTTTCATCATTTCAGATATCTCCTGTAGATATCACCATGTCCGTTCTATAGCAAACTATTTTGCTAGTATAACTTCTGTTCTAAAACGGTTGTACGATACTTCAAACATAAAAACTAAACAATCAATACTGCACGTTCTCGCTACTTTATAACAATTAACATCCGTTGCAATTAACATGTGAACAGTTCTTTCTATTAAATAAGAACAATTGAATTTATACGTGCACATACTAAATTAATAGAAAAACTTGATTTGATTAAATAAACCAAACAATGAGATTTTAAATAAATTAAACCTGAATAAATTAAATTAAATCATGAATCGAATAAATTGATCGTTGATACAGTACCTTAAAAGATGTTTGTTATTCTGAAACAAAGATGTCAGCATTATTAAGAAAATGATACTGTGTCAGAGTAATTGTTCCGCAACAGTTTTGCTACTCGTATCAATCACAGGACCCGAATGGGTTCATTAGTTTTAATCTATATTATCATTTTATAATGATAATACTGTATTCCTCGTTCCTGCACATTATATTTAAAACACTTTATAGAATATTCTTTACCGTAATTACAAAGAGATATATTTTCTATATTTTTATACTCCACAAGGTATATATATATATATATTCGCATATTATACACGTGTAAAGTTGTCAGTAACAATTAGACTGCAGATTTCATGCAGTTATAGTACATAATCCCCTCAGACCAAGTATAGTGAAGTGTTTAATACAGTTTGGCGAGGAATATATATTTCATTAGCGTCTTGATTAGAACCTTATCTGAGCAAACGACTGTTTTTCTTCCGCCCACTATAAACTAGCTCATAAAAATTTGTATTTCCATACGCGTTTGCAGTAATAATCAATGTACAAGAACAGGGAATTAATTATGCTATCAGTGTCTACGTATAGATTACGAAACGAGCCTTTCTATATTTTGCTAGGTGTATACAAAATTCTACTTGTTTTCACTGAACGGTTTGCAACATTTATTTGATAGATCTTGTATAGTTATATACTGAGTTTTTACTATTGTTTATGGCAGAAATATGTTTCAGAATTTGATCGCAACTTCCGTAGCGACCATTTGAAATGTTTAGTTCTCATTTCATACAAAGGTGTATCCATTATTTGTCATTGGTTTGGTAAACAATAATTTTATAAGAGTTGTATGAAAATAATAATATTAATGTGATTGTCTTTAAACGTAAAATTAATTTGCTCTTACGCTATATTTTAAGATCGTTCGAGATTGTTATCGTAAATGCTATTTAGAACACAGCGAGAAGAATTTCACTATTCTTTGATGATTCTTTGTTCTTCAATTGACTAAATGTTTAACAAATCAATAATATGCTGTTTACGTTGACAGAGGTGTAGGTTGCGTCACGTAATTTGCAATGCCTTTAAAAATGAATAATTTCCCGGTTATCAGATTAATAATATATACAAACAAGTCGATAACAAACGAGTAATAATTTATACGGCATTATTAAAGCCATTCAACAATGTCTCAATATATACTTAAAAACGTTTTTCTTATAAAAAAAGACAATGGCTGTGACGAAACGCTACGCAGAATCAGTTTCATTTACTAAACGCGATCGGAGGTTCAATTCGCAGCAACTTTTTGGGAAGTCTTATACATTAGTTAATTTATCAAACTCACATTGCTTGTTGAACAGTCGAAATAGTTCGTGTTCTAACAAATGTGTCTTTACACAACAAGGATCTGCATTAATGTTATAAACGCGCAGATATGTAACAGTCCAATTACACTTTTAAACGAAAGATTATCGAGTTGTAACGTATGCAACGTTTGTTTTCTTCTATTCAAATAAATATGCTTTTATCTTTCAATATAGTAATTGATAAATTCCATATTGAAGTGAGCATATGTTTGCTATTGAATTACAATATTATAAAAGATGTTTTCTGGATTTTATAGAATCAGAACAGTTCAATTACACGAGCTAATGTATAAACTATTATTCATCTATTCTGTACAGGTCGTATAAAAAGTCATCTGTATAATGTCATCTTGTTTATACAGTCATCTGTATGACCATTACTTTTTATACATTCTGTACAATGGTTCTGTTTATTAATGTTGCTCAGGTTTTCCAATTTTATAAACTTCAGAATTATTTTTTCAAAACAGTGTTAACCAGCCTACGGCTTTTGAGATCCATGAATTAGGAATTCCTCTATAGGGAATAGGGAATAGGGAATTCCTCAATAAATTCTTGTACAATAAGCAAGTGCTGTCCCCAAAGCACAAAAGCGAATAATTTACAGTAACCGAAGAAAACAGTCATTTTATACGTTACAATCCGACGTTAGTGAAAATGTGTGACAAACATTTAGTATTGTAAAGACACCTGACTATTTCTTTGAGCTATTTAAGAAAGTTAGGCAACCGTTTCCGGATATTAGGATAGTCTCACGGAGTCTTCAAACTTCGTCGTCCGCTATGTAAAACGTTTCTTCGTGCGGCGATCGATCGTTGAAATTCTCACTAACAAATCGATCGGTCTTCTGATCGTTCGACCTATGGAGTTCCACCACCAAATTTCCCGTTCTCAACGGGTTGTATTTTTCATTTCCGTCTGTCGGGCTTTCCACACAATTTTCCGGAAGGTTCTCCAATTCCGGTTCCTCGAGCAGGGCATCGACCTCGGTCAATCCTTCGGAAGAAATGGCAGCGGCGATTGGCTCGTCTATGTCGGTTCCGTGGCCGTCATCCGAAATATCAGCTCGACTTCCTTCGGCGTCAACCGATGCTGTCGCGAAATACTTGAATTCAGAGTCGGTCCCTCCGCTCTCGATTACTGCCTGCGTGTTCAGAGAGTGTCTGCTCGACTCTTTGTGGTGTTTATCAAAGGATTGTCTTCTATTGTCGTCTGATCTAGACTGATAGAGTTTCGGTTGACGCTGTCTCTTTAGGTTCTCACCGCTGCTCGCCCTTGATCTGATTCCCACCTCGTCCGACAGATATTTCACGCAATCGACGCTGAATCTGTTCACTGATAACATTCTGCAATAAATGCGTTCATTGATTTTTGTGCAGTGCTGGATAAAAATATACCTTTTGAACTCGAAATACTCATAAATAATTTTTTACACAGTATCCAGTAGACAAGTCCTTGTAACATTAAAAAAAGTTAACTAAATTATAAGAAACTCTTTTGGGGCTTGACTTTGCACATTTACGATAATTTAATAAATTGAGATATACGTTACGTTAAATTATATAATACAGAATACAAAATTTTCAGTCTTTTCTTCAATTTTGTTCTATTTGTACGCGACATACTTACGTTACTAGTCGAAAATTCACTTATTTATCTAGGATCGATAGCAAACAAATGATTACACAAAAAGGTGAAGATTGCAACCATTATAATTATAAATTACCATGTGTGAAAGATTGGGAAAGACTCAAAGTTTTATATAATTAATAATATACATATGTATGTCTTGAAGTGCATTTGCGGATAAAACGCATGATTATATATGTTATGATTACATATATTACTGTTTGAAAATGTATCTCAGGTGCACGGTACCTGTAATCTCCCTTTCGGAAGTCAGGACTCCTTCTAAATTCCAGACTCGCTTTCCGTTGACCCATTGATCTTTCGATCCTACGTTCACTTCCAATTTTATCGAAAGACATTTTATGGAAGCTCGGCGAGGAAATCTTGCGGAAATCTCGAGGAGATACTTTCATGAGGTCTTTCGTTGCACCTAGCTCCTCGACCAGTCTTATATCTATCGAATTTCTTTTTCCTAGCATAAAACACTTGAGATGTTTAATATATTTATCCGTAGGAAGAAAGGAAACAATTATTCTTTTTTAGTTCTCTGTCTACTGCATCAAGTAACCGAGAAAATTCGCTTCCATTTTACATTTTGTGAAAAGAAAGCTCGAGTCAGAATAGCTGTTCACCTTATTCCTATTAGTTCAGCCAACATAGGAGTCGAGTGGACAGCTATTATGACTTCAGCCATCTTCAAGATAAACTTTGTCATTATTAAACACGCTTACAGAGTACCACTTAGAAGTTTATGTATGCTTAAAGGAAAGCTTATTTAACACGGAGAAGATTAATTATTTAGCTACTGCTTTATTTAACTAGATGAAAGCGAAAACTTTTTTAAAAGAGGGGAAGAATTATTCTTGTTGGTGGAGATAGCTATTTACTAGACTGTGGACTTTATACATTTAAATGCGAAACAAAAAAATCATTTAAAGAATTTGAAAATGCTGTTCTATTATTTTCAACTTGATAGAATTATTGAGCAAATGGTAGTGTTGCAATTAACACGAACAATTTTTCTTTAGCATTGACACTTTCTTGGTTACCAAATATGTTGGATTATTATTGAAGTTTTCGGTTTCTGAGGACTGACCTGATAGATTAGGCGAGTAACCCCGAGTGTTGGGTGACCAAACCGATTCATCCACTTCTTCGACCTTCGTCTGACGAAGTAGTTGGTGTCGTCTAGCAGTGTCCGATCTATCCTTCACTTTCAGTGTAATAGGACCCTTATTGGGAATGTGCAAATCCATCGCCATTGAAATTTGACTGCCGCCCATCTTCTGTTGCTCCAAGCTTTCTCTGCTCGTCTGTTTAGATTGTATTGATTATAATACGCAGCCATTTTCATCATCTGTTTAAATCGTACTAATTGTAACATGCAATTCGCCCGCAAGAAATAATTATTCCGTATTATCGTTTGATTCTCATATTTCGAATTTTATGCATTTGTGGCAATCCACGGTAAAACTAAAACAAAAATATATATGTAACAGTCTAATTTTTGTATTTGCAAACTGGTCAAAAATTAAAATTCCAATTTTTCCTAATTTACTTATTGCAGGGAACGTGCAACATTTACGTGCCGTTGTTAGTTTTATCAGAAAATGTCAAACGAAGCAATTATAACTAGGCTGCGTATCTTTATACAAAATAAAAATTTTCTTGCAAAAATAATGTAAAAGTACAGTAAAGTCGCGTTTACTGTTCAACAGCCTGTGAGACATTATTTTTTTCTATGACTGCGTCTACCGCGCCGAGAGTTCAAAAGAAAGCCGAACGTAGAAAAGGACAGCATGACAGTGGAGTGGGTAGGCACTGGACAGTGATCGCGTACCCGATCGCGGACAGTAAACGCGACTTTACTGTATAATTAAAATCTTCTAATGTTGTCACTGTTTTAAATGACGCCTCTACTCATTCTTGTTATAAATTCATGAAATCAGTATCTATGAAAATGGCAGTATATCTTGATTGTTTAACCAAGTGGCATTTTCAATGTTTGGTATACCTGATGTGCACTGTAGCTTGGATTGTCAACGGACAGGGCATGTCTTTGCAACAATTCTGGATTCAACAATGCGCATCCAGCGTATTTAGGGCTCCTTTTGCGGGGTGACTTTTTGTCTATCAAGGTGGGTGCGCTGGGACTCTTTTTAATACAATGCCCAGTCTGTTTGTCGTCTAGTTCCTTCGAGAACTGCATAAATTCCGCCGTCAACTGTTTCCTCAGAACCTCGTGGATGCTTGGACTCGGACTCCTGTTCACCCTAAACACACCAAGTTGGTGGTCCCATTTGGTCGTCTGACTAGATATCGACCTCCGGTTCCGCTGATTTTTTATAGTCTTTATTGTCGACGTTTGATTAAAGCGAAAACGTGCTGGCACCACTTTGGCTGCGTTATCACGAGCCTCGAAGGTCATTACGCAAGCTGCCACTACGATAAATCCTGTAAATTTGTATTGCGTTACTTCAAGATTATGGTCGGTCAACAAATATTCTGAAATGTGTATAAAAATTATCTTTTACGGAATTCTACGACATTATTGTATTTGTGATTAATATTAACAGTACTTTGTAAATATAAAAGAATCTAATTATGTTCTTGATTCAAGTATAAAAACATCAATACGCACACGATACCACATTTTCTTTCATTTTTCAATTTTACATCTCGAGGCATCGCATAAACAATCTATTTTGAAGACTTGTCGTGCGCAGGCGCGATACAATATTTATCAAAGAAGAATGTTTAACACTAAACTGATCTGCACCTGTTGAATTACCATTTTTATATTTTATTTTGTAATTATTGAAGTTGTAAAGATCTCTCTTTAACCACGTATTATAATAAAAAGTGTGTGCATTTATCAAAAATTTGCTAGTCTAATATGTATTCTCAGATATAAATGTTTTTGACACTGGTATTAGATTATTTTGACCGACAAAAATAATATTAAAGTATATTATAGTTGGATATTCACTTATCAATTAAAGAAAGGTTCAGTATACCACCTCAAAAATATTTTAATATTAAGAAGTTTATCGATCTACTCATATTTCGGTATCAAGCGGAGGAATACTGTGAGCCTCCATAGCTCAGGGGTTAGAGCACTGGTCTTGTAAACCAGGGGTCGAGAGTTCGAATCTCTCTGGGGGCAACTTTTTTTTTCTTTTTTTTTTCATTACAAATATCAATGAGATATGCATGTGCTTCCGATTGTAATAAAAATCAATTGAAAAATATTTTTTTCATGCCGAAAATGCATGCTATATCTATTTGATTTCGCGTGTCTTAGATTATTGTAATTCCAACTACGCAACATGTTGTAGTGATGATTAAATGTATAGGTGCAATTAACTAAAGTATGTCTATTTAATCAATTACAGATTTAAATTAAAACTTTGCTGGTAGAAAATAGCATAAAATGGTGTCCTAGGATCAATATCCTTTCTTTCAGATTAGTGTTTGTCGCGTTAATATTTTCATATTTTTTCATTATATACAGGTGTTGGTTTCTCTGTGTGTGTTTTACATTAAACATACACAAGAAGGTTTTGAATATTGCTGAAGAATTGATAATGTAACTTAATGGAAAAAGTATACATATAACAGTGATAGTGAACATTACCTCCTACACCCATAACGATTGGTCCAGCGTAACTAAGGTTGTTCAGATGAAATCCACGAGACTCATTCTTCACTCTTATTGTTAGATTACCTCTAACTTCTTGTGCCACGGAAAGCTGGTCTGCGAAGTATCCTATATGACATGCATCATTAACAAATTCTATTAATTGTTCCGATAGTGTCATTTGCAAAATGCAATTTAAATGTATTGCAATATAATGTTAAATGCAACATGAACTGTTGGGTGAATTTTTATTATGTTCTCATTAAAAGTATAACTGTGTTTGATTGCTCACAGTTATCAATATGAATGAGACAATCATTTTGTTTCGAATCGATGAATCTCAATTAACAATTCATATAGCTGCAATTTTCTGGAGCTCGGTAGATTAATAATTATGGAAAATTTGCAGTTCTGTATTAATTTATATATTGTAATATTGCTTTGAATAATATACAGATACGAATGTGCACAATCAATTAAAATTGTTTTCCATTGTTTATTAAAAGTTGCAATATTTGCTTATATGATATTGAAAGGACTGTATGCACATTGTTGTTAGATAATAGCAACACCAGTGCGCAGAAAGTGACATAATCATATATAAATGTCGTTAGCATCGGGATACACGTTGTGTGTGAAGGAAATGTAATATTTTATGTAGGATATGCGTTTTGTGCCTCACTCCATGTCAGTATAATTCAATCTGTTCGTATTCAATACATTTCAGATAATATTCATTTGAGATGTACAATAACAATGTCCTTCGAAATATGCTATATTTGACAGGTATTATATGTTACTTATTATAAACGGGAATTTGTAAATTATAATAAACAGATCTATGACTGAATGAACTAAACAGCATTCGTTACGAGTGAAAAAGAGAGTGGGGAAAGGTCTGGTTGCGAAAGTAGATCTAGTTGCAGTCGTTCCAGCCAGTTAGCGGATAAAATCACTTTTCCGCCATTTGCATAATATTCTGAATCACGAATGCCTTTAGTGCAGCATAAGGTACTTCGCTATAAAGAAGCCCAGTAACTGTAGAAAAAAAATTTGTAAAGAACGTTGAAAACAGGAGTATTAATGTAAGCACTTCAGATATTATTGTATATCTTTCAAAGATTCATTGGAGTACATATTGTGCACTTATGTGATAATACAATACTGGGAAACCAATAATGCTCATAGGAATAATAAACATTTCCAAATTACTATTATTATAATTGCAAGGAACGTAAACAAATTTTAATAAAAAGAGAGAGACACACACTCCACTTTATTAAAATAGTTTCTACAATGGTAAATTTAAAAAATTACGAATACTTTGTCTACGTCTTATTGTAAAATCGGGAATAATATTTAAATTGGGGCTGCTAAAGCTAACCGAATTAAATATTGAACTGAACCTCAAAATGATTTGCATTTCCAATTTGTTATGAAATAGTGATGATACTAGATACTGTGTGGTTCGAGAACTAACAAAACAAAATATTTTACAAACTAAAAATTTATTATCTAGAATATGATAATTTTGCCGATTGACTATCTATTAAGTTTGTTACTAATAAGGAAACAATTTTGGTGTTAATGTTTGTGATACTAGTCTACAGAAGATATGATAAGATAAATGCTACTTTAGATATGCTTACTAAAAGTTTGTACATAAGTTTTCATTAAATAAAATTCGTCCATTACAAAAACTACGAAAATTCTAAATAATATTGCACACGATTTACGGTGTTATACATACTTATACGTCAACGTTGTCCTGCCATATGGGAAAGCTAGGCAGAAGACTAAAAAGACTACTCACCTATAGTCGCCATGCAAGCTCCTAAAAGCATTAATAGCAGGCCAATTCCAAGAGCTTCGCAGGCGTACCACAAACACCGTGTTGTCACCTTGTCTCTCACCACCTAATTAATTTAATTGCTTTCGTCAACAGTTCATAGATTGTGCAGTCATCCATTGATTTGAACAAACAAATGGCTCACATTGTTTAAAAACTGTTTCTATGCAAATCACAACAAATAATAGTAACCCAGGTACAAGATTCTCGATCAGAAAGAATGATTTAAATCTATACCAAAAATAAAAAAATAGTATTGTACACACAACTCTTAATGACATTTTAAAAAATCATTAAGAATTTATTGATTTATTATCATTCACCATTTATTGACAATTGTATAAACAATTTAAGTACCATGAGAAAGCTTTACAATAATTAAAAAATGATTGAACCCTTTATAACATAGGGGCTAAATTTTATAGTTTTATACATTACGAGAATACAAACATTTTTATTGATAATCGTGAGATTTCCCACGTCAAATATATAAACAATCATAACAACAGGCGCTTGATTTGTTTGATGGAATATTTTTTACCAGGAATAGTACTCGCATACTTTATTGTTTAACTTAAATATACTATGTATAACTTGTTCATCGTGTCAAATTTTAAATCCAATATAAAGAAATGCCTTAAGGGCAATTTTTTAAAAAATGCTGGTTCATCAAGAAATATCTTAATATCTTATCTGAGTAAAAATATTCATGCCGTCAAACCGGTTTTACGTTAAAATATTTACGACTACGTACAAACGAAAGCAAAGTAAGATAAGTCTTGGATAATTGAATTTTCTACGAGTATGGAAGAGTATCGAAAAGAGACTTCCAAAAATATAACAGCTACGTTTTTTTTAGCTACGTGTACTGAGTAATCGCGTTAACCGACTGAACAATACAACAGCGTTAATAAAATATTAATTTTGAAGTTTCCAGTCCGGCAAAACTTTTTACATTTACCTGGACATTCCAGTGCGCTCCCGGGCCGCAGGCTCTTCTCTGCGTCCCTTGATATTGGATGCTTCCTTGGGGCATTTTGCGCTGAAGTTAAATAAATTCTGCGTTATTTACGGTGTGACCGGTGTTCCGGCGAATTTAATTAAAAATTCTATTAGAGGGAGAGAGAGAGAACGCTGGTTGGGCAAAGCCGTGAGTGAGTACAGGCAAGAATTCAAGATAAATATTAATAATACTAATTGCGAGATTGGACTATGTTATTAAAAGACTGCGGATCTTTATGCGAGATAGAAATTTTATGTTAAATAAAAAGTGTGGTTTTCTTTATTTAATTGTCTTAAAAAGCTAGAAATGGCACAATGATATTTTTAAATTCATTTAATTTTTTTGTTAAATTCATCTTTGACATAAATTCATAAAATCCGCAGTTATATTAATATTTCTAATATTCACAATCTAAATATGTTATATATATAAGAATATTTGAAATATATTCTTCAGTTTGTTAAAATGTTTATGGATTGTGTCTCTTATTATTAATTAAAACAACTACGAACAGACATTTAAATTATAAGGTTTTTAACACTCGTTTTTATCATTTTACTCTTTGAGGAAGAAGTCTGGGTTAGGATTGAATAATGCGGGAGCCACGATACGAGGACAAGATAGAATTGAGGTCCTTTTGTTGTAGAAATATTTATAAGATAAAGTTATGTACATGAGACGTTCGTTGGTTTTAAAAATCATATTCGCAATATTGATCGAATATTTTCTCTAAGGGATAGTATCTGCTGTCTACATTTACCCGAGAGTGAACATTTCATCCTAGATAAAAGTATCGCGTGTAAAAAGGGCAAGTTTTTATTCACGGTATTTTGCACAAAGTAGCGCAGCATAATAAATTGCTCATTGCCTCATTCTCATTTCATTTAACACGAGACCGACACTCCTAGGCTCGCGATGCTTTAATTCAACTTCACGATACGAGCATGTGTATAGTACCTGCTACAGCTTTCACCACCATCGGCCATTCATTCACTTTTACATAAGGGTGGGTAGGCACAGCTAGGCGTGCACAATGTGTTCATGTAACATTATCTAGCAGCTGGCATAGTGTGTGTGGCCATACTACTCGCGTCTAATTCACGCACAGTCGAGAGAGGGAAGCATTGTTCGCTTCTGTTCCGTATCTTTGAGGGTGGAAAGTTCGCGTTTTGCATTGATCCAAATCCTTCTTTACGGCTTCTTTCGCAATCTCTCTTTACAACTGCAAAACTTCCCTATATTCCCGACCACCGGCCTACCGAAGATTCCGCGATCCATCACTCGATTGCAGTTTCAAAGTGGAGGAAACTTGCCAAATGCTTAGTGGTCACATTAATCATGTACTCACGCTGAATTAATTCGTTGTTACTGGACTGCGGATCTTTACGCAAAATAATTATTTAAAATGATTAAAATGCTCTTGTATTACCTATCTTCAAAATTAATTTTAATTAATGTCTATGTAGCTCCTTGAAATTGGGGGAGGAAGTTTTTATTTTGAAGAATTTTATTAAACAGATATTAATGTGACAGTATTCGCAAATTAAATAAAAACGAAAAATAATTGCGATTTTAAACGTGTTTAGAATATTTTTCTAAAATTGCTTTTTGAAACCTGTAAAAATAATGAATCTGTTACCGTTCTTGTTCGCACAATTTCCCTTTATTTTTTTACTTGTGAGCGTGCCAAAATTTTGCAGAAACTTCATGATCTCTACGACTAAAACAAAATATTTCTGCGATTTTATAGTGTTCTATCCCGTCGATTTCTTGTGCAAATGGTGCGTGTCTTTTGTGTATGTTTATTGTATTTTGTCACTATGTTGGAGCTTGAAATTGCGGTCATGTATGGCCACGTTGACAAGACGCGTGGTTGTTTGTTTTATCGATTAGTGCAATCTCTGGTTTGTTTGCCAGAATTGTTTAGTCGGTCAGTATTGTCGCTGTTCCCTCAATATATTTCGTTTATTCTGCTACGGTTACTATTATTGTTGTATGGTCATGTTGCCGGTGTCCAACAATACGAACAGAATATAATTAAACTGGTACATATATGATCATAATATATACAGGGTGTCCCAAAAATGTTGTACTTGAAAGGGGTGATTCCTGAGGTCATATGGGAGGTAACTTTTTCCTTTACGAAAATCTCCTCCATGGCTTTGTTAAGGAGTTATTAACAAAAAGCACGGACCAATTCGAGCGCGATTAAAGTGGCCGGATTTCGGTGTTTTTTTGTTAATATCTCCTTGACGGAACGCGGAGAATATTTCCGCAAAGAAAAAAATTACTTGAAATAAGCTCAGGAAAGCATTGGAAAGCACCGAGAAAGATCGACTGGCTAATTCCACGTTAATAAAATATAAAAGAGATTTCACTGCGAATGAACTTGCACTGAATGAGTCTATTTACAATTTGGCTTTATCGATTTTCTTACACAGCACAGCCATTCTGACTACGTACGCGTACTATCTTTAATCTTGTGAATGGCAAGAGAGGAGAGAAAGACAAGAACAAGCATTCAACTTACTGAAATCGATTCTGCTCTTTAGTATAGCTCCTCGCTTGTCCTAAGTTCCACAACTTCAATCGTCGTATAATTTTACTAGACTTTATGCAATTACGACAAAGCTGTAGAAAGCTGAGCAGATGAAACATGAAAGTGAATATTGTTGTGCTGAAATACATATTAAAATCGGAATAACTTCGAAATCTCCATCTGTTGCAGTCGATTGATGCAGATCTGATGCAGACAATTATTATTCTGCACAAAGGTCTGTAGTTTAATAATCACAATCTGAAAAGTAACAAAACAAAAGTTCTGGCTAACGCCCTCTAAAAACCCGAGGAACTTAAAACGAAAAATATCGCAATTGTATATGATGCAGTTATGATAATAAATAGGGTTGGATAACAGCAGTCACGCACGTCGAGATTACTTCATTGCGTGATTAAAACGTTGTATGGCGCGTGAACGCCGAGAGTTATAAGTTCTACACCATAGATAACAATTCTATTGTCCTGTACAGAGATTAATGTTTCCTTCGTGCCAGCCGAAAAGTTCTTGTTGCACGTTTTCTCGTTATGAAGTTGACGGTTTCTTTAGACAACAAAGTGATTGGTGAAAAGATGTCTGACTTCAGTTAGCTGATTGCAATTTAGATAATTTTCTTATCCCAAAGAAATAAAATTGCATGTCTGATATTAAGCCTTTAATGAGAAAATGATTGAAAGTTAATTGCTCAGTGCGGTATTAATTTATAATATAGAAACATGTAAAATATTAGAGAATATCTTTAATGTCTTCCAAAACTTGTTGTTTAAATTTTAAACACCAAGCAGAATGTTTTGAAACCGTTTTGTTTAAATTTTAAAAAGTATGTGGACTGTTTTGTTATAGATCAAGAGAGTCAACTTAAATTATATTAACTTAAATAAATTTTAAAAATTAGGCAGAATGTTTTACGATAAACTAAGTTAATAAGTCGTCAATTCTCTCGTACGAATTTTAAAAAGTAAGCAGAACGTTTTTGAGCAGATCAAGCAAGTAACTTCCAAAATTTCTGGTCTAAATTTACTCAGCTGAAAAAATGTAGCAATCTTTTATAAAGCCTAGATAGAGCGTTCTCTATGGGTTTCCCAAATTCGTACGGTAGGAGATAATAATGTATAAAATATACATACGAACGGGATTATTCGGCTTGCGCCATCAGGTGGATCCAACTTTGTTTGTGTTAAAAATTGCGGTCTATAATAGAGGCCTTGTCCAATTTTAGCATGCGGTACCTGAATACACTTTTCATCGCGGATAGTCTTCGTTTTAACTGCATTGTGTCTCGGACAATAGCATCGTCGGAAATAAAGCGGGGATTGCAATTCATGAAAAGATTCACGACAATTAAAGTGATTAAAGCCGGACTTTTAAATCCCCTTGCTCACTTTTATGCTCTGTGTAAGGACGCAGGATCTCGGTTGTAATGCATGATCATATGTACTCTAGAACCTTCGGAATTAAGTTCTGAATGTGTTCGATGTGTCTCACCATCTGCGTAGATCATCGTTATCCGTGTATTGAATCCGAGAAGAATAGGATTTAGGTTTCATTTAGCCTTTGAGATCGAAAAGAAGGAAGGAGAAACCTGTTTTCTGCTTTTACGGAATCGTAAACGAAGATGCACGCATCTCATTTTCTTCCAAGGTTCATTTTTTCTGCGAATGTTTGTTCATTAATATTATATTTTTCTTCCTGTGATAGAAACGATTTTCTAAGTTCTATTTCATGAAATTTCAATCTGCTACCTATGATCAAATTATACTTGCTTCATGCATAGTATAAGATGTTCTGATGGATATAGTGGAATTCGCTTATTTGAGTTGAAGTTTCATCGGGACTGACGTTCATTTCGGGCGAAGGACTAAGAACAGAATCGAAGAGCCCTAGTTCTCATCGCCTAATTGCGACCGCCGCATAATCAGGCCAAAGGACATTAGACCTGATGAGTCTCAAATATCAGGAATCCATTGAATTTGAAACTTGAATGGTAACTTATATTTTTATTCGTTGATTAAACTCTATTTGACATCGTTTACTAAATAAATAAATTAACAAATGGATATATACAATCAAAAATTATCCCAATTAACTGAAACTTTATGCTTAAAATATCGTAATGCATAAAGAGAGATGTTCAAAAGAATTTTTATTTAATTTCTTTTTCCATACTAAATTCAGCATATTTTAAAGTTTCGCAACAATTTCTTTGTAGCTGAACTTCAAAGATTAAATGCAAGGTACAACGATGTTAGAAGGGTAATGAATGAAATGAAAAATTGAAATTGAAATTTAATTTATCATACTACTTCCGCATCAGTTTAATATAAAATATTGATCTTCAGAATGTGGATTTTCATGCAAAATAAAAATCGTCTGCATCAATTTCAAGAGAGAATCAGAAACCAGATAAAAATTTGTTTCTCCCGACAATTTTAATGTATTGATATTTTTAAATCCTTTTAATGTCTCTAATATGTTATATTTTGTTATGAACGCATAAAATCCGCAGCCTATTGTTCATAATCCTAATACAGCATTTTTTAAAAACTTTTTGGCTCATCAATGCATAAGAAAACACTGCTTTACAAATACATTTTCACCGTTCATAATATATGCGGAGACATTAAAGCCCCGTTGTTGAAGGTATTAAAAAGTGAAGCTTGATTCCACATCGGAGCAAAGAGGAGAGAGAAAGCTTTCATTATTTCGGCTGTGGCCGGATGATAAATTATGCAAAAAGTACAATGCCCAGACACGTGGTCTATAAGATCCCCGAAGCCACCATTATGTTTGCTGTACGAACCGCACTCGCATTATCTCCTCTTAAATTTCTTATCTCGCGTTCTGCATGAACATTTTCCGTTTGCACGGTCTACAGCGGAGAGACAGGGCTTAATCTCCAAAAGCCGTATCATTTTTGGAACGCTGAAAGCATTTTTGCTACTCGAGCGACCGAAGAGAAATGTTGCCATCTGCATTCGTAGATCCTCGACGAATGTAAATAATTTTTTTAACAAAAACGTGGATCTTTTTACAATGACACAATACATGTATTTTATACACCGCTCGCGTTTCAGTTATCCGAATAAAAATTGCTCCGCTTTGACTGTACAATTTTTTCAATCACGCAGACTTTCCGAACTTCCGCTAATATTTAACTTCTCCTTCAATTTCAGCATTTTTCTTTCGATTCTTATGACGTACAAAGTGCATATACTTGCAAATATTTGCGTGTTGTATTTTTTACGAACAAAAGTTATTCATGAAAGTAAGCAATATTGTTGTTTATATATTCTGCCCAGAGAGTTTCTTGATTGTATTATATTACGGTAAAAATTGACTTTTTCCTTCATTTACAAGATTGTCATCTCCAATTCTTGATTGAAATTTTTAGATATTCCCGATAAATACTGATTTTTATGCAAGATTTAAATTTGAAGCATTTATATCAAGACTAATTCTTTAGATTCTGTAAATGTTTTTACTGCTATTTTTTATTAATCAATAAAAGTCGACACATAAACGATGTTTTGATACATATGTATATGAAAATAAATTCATTCAGCAATTTCTAAATTTAACTGCGTTCTATTAAAAATAAACTTCACCTGTATTCATGCGAGTATTTATTGGAAAAAATTATATATTTGTCAATCAATTACCGAACTTTCGATCTTTATGAAAAAGTTTCTGCATCGTGAGGAGATTTGTTTTTTGTTTAATAATTTTAATATATTCGTTCAAGTTGTTCACTGTTTCAAATTTTAGTAAAATCCACGGTCTAAAAACTTCAGAAAATTATGAAACTTTACGACTACATAGAGCACGTACAAATATCTACTACGTAATTCTGTCTGCTGCTTAAATTCACTCTAAGGTGTTAAAATTAAGGTTTTTGGATTATTTGTTTCTTTGCCATTTAACAATAATGATTAAATCGAGCACGAACCTATTGGGACTCGTTTTATAGACAACGTAATCTTGTACAATAATTTGCACATGATTGTTGTTTCAATAGTCAAAGGAGCACTGGTATGCCGAGTAACAATATTTATCTATAAACAACCTGTCCAAAATTCTCATTAGAATCGGTGCAACTTGAATACCCCTTACAAAAAGACAATTCCAGTAAACAAGATAAAAATATTGCTCACCTTCCCACCTCTACAGACTCATAATCACAGCATCCTCCACTCCTGCGTCTGTTGATGAAGCTTGTTTCCGAGTGTTTGAAACAGTCGATCGTAAAGTAGTCGGCGCGAATCCTCGACTTCCGCGTGTTCGCGGGAACGAACGGCCGCTAGGAAACCCTAGAAGCGGTTAATCATAGGGAATTGTTTGAGCTCGGATGAAAATTGGCGCGCCTCGAGCGACGGGGCAGGTTTATTTTTCTTGGAGTTAGAGCAGCAGCACATGGCGCGTCGCAAATCATCCCGCGACGCGGGGATCTCCGTCGTTGAGACGGCCGCGAAACGCACTCAGACCCGCGCCTCTTGAATCGCGTTTGTCGTTTCAACGATCTCACTTCAGGCTTCCCTCTAATTACGGAATTAGCTCGCCGTGTCGCCGTCGTGCAGACGCCAATTAGTTTTCGCGGACAGCCGATCCTCGAAGCCGTTGTTGCGTCGTCGCGACGCTCGGCGTTTCGGATGCTTTTGTTCCGTTGCTTTTGCCGGCGAACACGCATCCTCCACGTGCGATCTTTCGAGAATATTGATTCGCTCCTGTTGCAACGCGTAACCATGTAATTAGGGCGACGAGCGTTCGAGGGGTGGCCAATCTTTTTCGCCCTTTCGGCTGCAAGCTCTCGCTCACGTGGTCTGATGTCATCAATTAACGGGAAATTCTGGTATCATTTTTACAAAAAAATTGTCCCCTTTTCTACTCGTTATGCTTCCAGTTTCTAATACGTTTAATCAAATAATTGCAGAAATCTCTGATGAACCTCTTCTATTCACCATGCTGCTGGAATCGTCTCTGCTCTCTTCCGCAGAAATTGTACACCGATTGAATTTTTACGAGCGAGAAATGGGAATCACGTCCGTCCATTTTTCACGGGCCCGTAGCATTTCTTAATTGAGCCGCCACTGTGCTCGTGCTGAACGGTTTGCCGCGGACGAAATTGAACGGGAATTCCAGCACGTTACGGCTCAACTGTGGAAACCGTTTACGACGGGTTGTCGATTGCTCCGATTCAGCCGGCTCATTTTGTATTTTCAGCCGCGGTTCATTTGCATCGAACGCGGTTTCATTTTTTTTCTTCACCGACACTTCCGACGTGAGAACACTCTCCGCTCTCGCTCTCTCTCTCTCTATCTCGAGAGAGAGAACTTATTGTGCGAGCACTCTTTCATTCCTTCGCGAAGACTGCGCAACAACGCTGCTTGCCTCAATAGCCCCCAACACCGAGTCCTCGGGTTGTAAGCCCTTTATTAGCGATTTCAATGCAAGCTTCAGTTCACAGGTAAAAAGGCCTAGCAGTCCGTACGCGTCCGTAATCACGCTTGTTCATTCGCGTTTGGAATTTGACGATTTCCGCGCACCTTCGAAGTTCCCGATTGTTTCGGTTTGCACGCGCAACACTTTCATCGTCGCCGTAAATCTCGTTATTTTTTTGTTTACCACTCGAACACGCTTCTGCTCAGCGTCGATGATTTTCAAAAGCGCGCTCTAGTGCGGCATCCAAATAATCCGGCTGGATTTATTTGCGCGAACTCCGCTCCGAGGGACCGAGCAAAGTTTACGGCGTACCTGTAGTCTGCTTTTTCTCACTGATCGCCTCGTCGCCGAAGAGGACCACTGGGTCTCTTCATTGCCTCTTGACTTCTCCTCCCGGCCGATCGTCCCAGCCTAAGACGCAACTTTAGAGATCACGAAACAAGACCGGACTGGTGCAAACTCACTGAAGCCCTAGCAAACCGGATGTTGGACACCGGCACGTTGGGACGAGGAGCAGTGTCACTGGGAGTCGTTCACTAAATCATCGCATTATCGAGGATGCGTTGCTGAAGAGACTCTTGGCTTTCCTTCCCGGTATCAACCGATCGTCCCGGGCTGGGATGTAACTTCAGAGATCACGAAACAAGACCGAACGGCTGGTGCAAACTCACTGAAGTCCTAGCAAACCGGATGTTGGACACCGGCAAGTTGATCCTTGGGACGAGGATCCGTCAGGTGTCACAGCGGTGGATCAGAGGAACTTTGTATGATCAACAGTTAGGGTACCGGGGGACTGATAAACACTGAGTCGTTCACTAAATCATCGCGTGATCGAAGACGCGTCGCTGATCGTTAACGGTTCACGGTTCCCGGCTATCTTCTTCGTTCATCGCTCCTGCGTAACTCCCTAACGAGATCTTATCCTCCCCGGTCTCATCCCCGTTCGAGGACGAGTGTGCTGGCAGCTCGCCAGCGAGGGAGGCCCGCTGAAAACTATACTAAATCACCGTTAGGATCAGGACTCAAGGGAGACGATCAACGACGCCGCTTGAGGGAGTGTCTCTATTCCAGCATCACCTGTTGGTATCGTATCCCGGTCACGGCCTATACAGGGTGGCACGGGGCAAAACGCTGCTCCAGCTGGATTGGCCTAAGTGCGTCGGCGCGGACGCAGATCGATGTGTTATATCGCGCGCGCTTTCCTATACGAATCGCTCCGTCCTCCTCCAGCGTCGCGACGCCGCCACAACGGACGCCCTGTCGTCGTCGACGATGCTTATCGTCGATTCCACGAGTGCCATTGTGTCGATCTGCCGGATCCTTCGACGCCTTCTTTCCTCTACTTTTCGAACGTTTTTCGGGGAACCATGCCATTTTTTGGCCTCGTTTCGCGCTTTGTAGGCCGACGCGACGCCACGCGCCGTGCGCCGAGTGAACACACTTTGCCGGGGCGAAGCGAATTTCAAGCTCGCACGGTCATACGGAAGGATCTCGATGCGCGATGGATTGAAGCGGCTTTGATGATTTTTAGAGAGATCGAGAATTTGCTCGGTTTATCAGTTTTTGACATCGATTGTTTACGACGAACTAATTCGTTTTATAACTTTGTCCGTTGTAGGTAAACTTTGGATGTTTATGCAAAATGAAAATTGTCTGCATTCATTTCAAGGTGTAGGAGCCACTCTTGGGAGTTTCTTCAACAATTTAAAAACATTGGAAATTATATATCTTCTATAATTCTGTTAATCTTTCTACTGTGTTAATTGCAGTTTATTGTTTTACTACAGTGGGACGTTCTGTGACGAATTATTTTGTTCTGGAACATTGTCTGCTCGAGCCATTTGGGTATGTCTATCTTTGAAGAATTTAAAGAAATGGAGAATTACATAACCTTTAATTATTTTAATCTCTTTCTACTGTTTCAACACTAGATTTATGACTTGTTTCGGATTTGTTATTTTACAATTACAATAAAACCTTAGATTAACATCGCCTTAGATTGAGCTATTTAAATTTGAAGCTCTTTGAGAGACTAGAGGCATCAAATATTGGAGGTTCGGATAATTGAGGTCCCACTGTATCGAAATTATAAAGATGTTTTCGGGGGAATTGATTAAACAGATTTCTTTGTTCATGCTTTTCTATTCATGTTTTTCTATTCCGCTCCATAGGTGATGCACTGTGCATCGCATTCGATTGGAATGCAACGAGAGGTAATCCTTTTAATCCGTCAATGCTGGTCGATGACGACGACCAGACTGTTTCAAAATGCATCTCTTGAATTGGAAATGATCTTATATTGCAAAACTCAATTATTATTTCGAAATTATTTTGTGAAATTCTACTTGTTTTGAGCCTGATATTTGTCCTGGGTTATCTATCAAGTTCGCGTGTTTAAGATTCGTAAGTAGAATAGGTGGGTCATGAACAGACGCGTCAGACCATTCCTATTCAACAGTCCTGTTCGCCGAATCAAAGCCTCGTATGAAAAAACCTTTCTTCCACATTTTCTTGCATATAATATATAATATGTAACTATCTCCATCGGTTAAAAAAAGTAGAGGTTTAACAAAAATACATTTCTTTTTTTAATGATTTTAATAGGTTCTTTTAGTTCATCTAATTTTGTTCCAAATTGATCCAACAGTTTTAGAATATTTTTTAAAACTTTAATATTGTACAATGAATTCTAGAAACTAATATCTACATTCCTTTAAAAATTCAGTTACAAATATCGTTGAAAAGAATGTTTTACGAGGAGTATTGCAGTAATAGATGGGTCTGTTCATCGGACAAATATCGATAAGCGTTATGAGCTCATTGGTTCGTAACAGATCACTACTTTTTGTAGTGATGCAAAAAAATGGTTGTTTGTGTGTATTGTAGTCGTTACATTAATACGATTATTATTAAAATATTTATACTGACGTAGTATTAATTATAAGATAATTATTCAGAAATGTAGTAACAATATCCGTAACAATGTAGCAAATCCGAATAAAAATATCTCTGTTTTTAATGCTGTGAAAAATATTCGAAACAGATCTTTATTAATTGGATAGCTGGCGTCGCCACTCCTGTAATCATCGCAGTAGCTAGAATTATAATCAATTAATTAATTCGAGGCAAACAGAATATGCTTTAAAGCTAAAATTTAAATATTCGTTGTTCGACGAAACAAATACATTGCTAAACGAGCCCTGTTAAATATGAAATATTTGTTGTTTGATTTAAAAATATTGATTTCCTGATGTGTAGGGGAAGACAAAAGACATTCTTTGACCAACGCACCCATTGATTTTGTAAATAATGTTTATTAGATAATGCGTGCTTAAGAGTATTAGGTAACATAATGTATTCTACGGTCCTTCATAGAAGGTGTACAAATCATTGTTCCAGCAATGTCTTCTAGATTAACGTAGATAAAATCATCGTCGTTGTCGTCGCTACCGCCTCTTTCCTCATTCAATCAATTAAACCCGTGTTTCTCGCGCATACTTCATTATGCGGTTCATTATCGAGTCGACACGTAAAATCGAATTTACTCTGGAAAATTTTTAGATCGATAATACACTCTCTATCGATTAATACAATTCAATTCGAAATTTTAATGCATTTTGACGTAAATATATGCAATGATATATGCATACTAATTCAATTATTATAAATCAATATACTCGTTAGTGTGTGTGTGTTCACATCAATTTTTAATTATAAATATTAGAATTATTTTTTGAAACTATTAATTGCGATGTGCATTTAAAGTACTTTTACCTTTACTTTTTAATTTAGTAAAAAATTTAATAAAAAACTTGCTAATGTCAAACGTGAATTTTCCTTGAATATCATTCGATTCCAGTGCTCCGAATTACGAGTTCACGACGATTGATTCACGTTCCCGTGATTTTTTAACATCAAATAAATCGAAGTTCCTTAAACTTATAATAGTACATATACGGTCTAAGGTTCTCCTCGTTCGGTTTAACTAAACGTATATCGATAAATAACGTATCACTTTTCAAAGTTTCTTTTTCTCTAAACTCGCCGGGGCCGTTGGAGCAAATCTCTCGAAAAACCGGCCCGGCAATTCATTAAAAAAATCTCGATTTTATTTATTCCTATATTCCATTGTGTACGCTCAATCTGTATTTTTCCCTCGTTTGCATCCACATTCATTCCTCATTTTTCTCTCTATATATAATTATTTATTTATGTAATCTATATAATATAGAATTTTTATGTAGGTAATAGCAAGTAACGTACAAGCAAACATCGGTTAGTTGCAAATTTCCCTTTTTTCAAACTTTACTGCCAGATTTCAATTATGTATAACGAGCATTTAATTATTTGTTACAATTTGTTTCCATCGAGGTTCTCAAGAAACTTACTCATCATATTTTCGTAAGTTTGTCCTGAACTTTTTAGTTCAAGTACGTCAATAGATATTTTTAAAATAAAAATCACTCAGTTTGTACTTTTTTTATTTGTTCACAAACGTGTTAATAATATCTTTTTAATAACGTATAAAAAAGTTTTAAAAGGATGGGAAAAGTAATTTTGTCCATCACATCGATCTTTTACCCAACAAATAATTGGAACGTAATTGATAACCCATTCGAAAATTTGTCACACAATGGAATCCTTCTGGAATTTAACAAAAGTTTCGATTAATTGATGGTGTGCATACCATCGCTTATGCCTCCGCAGTGTTCCACAAATCAACGATGAAATTTTATCACTACGTTCTATAAATCAAAATAAAAAATAGTGTTATTTTAGTATCGATTCGGATACTTTATTGAAAAATTATGAAGAGAAAACTAAACGTAAAATGTAAGCAAAAGTGTTTCATGGTAATTGTGATTTGCAAAGCCATACTTACATTAGAGCATTAGATGTATAAAATAATAAAGACGTTTGAACAAAATAAAATAAACATTTGCTAAAAATTAGTAAACTTTTGTAGTATCGGGTAACATTTTACCATTTATTTAGAATCATAATCTCTTTCTTTAGTTTATTTAGCCATTTATAAGTCTAATAATGTACAGAAATTAAAAATTTGAACTAAACACATTTTATCTTGTTTCGAATAATAAATAATTGAAACTTTCTATGAATATTAATGTTAAACTTGAAATAATTATGTATTAACAAAAAGGGTAATTTGTTCGAAGAGAATAGTATACAGTTAAAAGCATGTTATGTAAAATAAGTAACAAACAATTTTCTCTACTATATACTCCATTCATAATTGTTAAATACAGTCTAATAATAACTCTAAAAAAAAATTCTCTGAATCCGTTCGAACGGAGTAAAATGCATATAAATAAAATTCCTTGAAGTTATCGACTTTCACCACAAACTTTATTTTTCTGTTTCTTTCTGCAATATTCACCCACGCATGTACAGTTTGCGTGCGCGAAACTTTACATGCTCTCGCCGCACTTTCCCAGATACTGCGAAGGATACAATAAAATCCGTAGTTCTTCGAAATATAGTCTCGAAATAAAATCGAACCATAAAAATTTCCGTGAACTCGCGCACGCGCGTACCGAAGTGCTCGGCGGGGCAACAAAGTTTGAAAAGAAAAACATTCGTGTAACCGAGGTTTCCTTGTTAGTTTTCTGTGTTTGTTTTACGTTCGTAACTATACCAATGTCGAGTCGAATGGAGATTAATTTATTTACGCGCAAGATTCTGCACCTTCTCATCCGATCCTTATGTGTATGTATGTGTTCAAACTTCCAAAGAATCGTGTATCTGTGTCGGTGTGTGTATGTGTGTGTGTGTGTGTGTGTACGCTTATTTTACGCAAACGTACGCTTGTTAGGTAATAGGTATCAAGTGTCTTCTGTAGCGTTAGTAAGTAATTTATTAAAACTTTCTATATCATCTTAATTTTCATAGTCTCTTTAATAATTGCCTATACATTCCGTTTCGTCTTTCTTTCTCTCCCTCTCTCACATTCTCACTTTCTCTCTCTCTCGTTCGCTCTCTTTTCTTTCTTTTAACATACATCTGTATAACCTCTTTCACATAGCTGCCTTTCGTTTGAAACTTTCTTTTTTCTCCGCTTAAGATAAATTTATTTAAAAATCTTTCCGCGTGCGGTAATCGTCGAACAACTCGAGGCATCCCGTTTTATAGTAACGATGAAGTCGGGCCGACGTTCGGCCTTGACATGTTACACATTCCGAAAGTGAAAGCTTTCTCGATGATCTCGCGTGACTCGGGAATCATAATGAATGAAAATTCATCGGAATCGCATGATCCGATGCAAGCAAGGACAATCGGATAACATTGCAAGAACAGAAATGTGTGTTTCACGTTCAAAGTTTGTGTATCAGTGGATAATTCACTATATTTCGCAAATATAATCCAAAAACTTTACAGAACATACGGAAACACATGATCCCTTATTAGCTATCAATCCTTTTCTTAATTGTATCGAGGGGCTGGGAAGAAATCAAATTAATATCATACCATCATAATTACGAAAACGGTGAATTACTCAGTAATACATCTAACCTAACCCCCGTATGCTCCTCGAAAATATTTACGAAAAAGATTCTGGTTAATCCATTTTAAAGTTTAACTAAATAAATTGACAGCACAGTAGGACCTCGCTCGTTGCACGGTATGGGACCGAGAATGAGTGCAATAATCCGGGTTGTGCAACGAAACAGGGAATCATAGCGATCGTCTTTTGCTTCCGACAATCCCCACCACGAGTTCTTCTAGTAACTCGTAGTGGGGATTGCTATGCGACGAATGAGAATTCCGTGCAATAAACGGGGTGCATCGAGCGAGGTTTTACTGTACTAAATCGGAAAATGGCAAAACTGAAGGGGCGTACGAAGGTAAAAATATTTTCAGTTGTATACAACGAAATTACAAATGGCAATCATAAAAATGAAAACAATGTATATGACATTGTGCCGCTAGATTCACGAGTGCAAGCTTCATACGCATCGAAACATTCGTCGGAATACGATTGATCTCGAGCGTTCGACATTATTAGAAATCGAAGGGCTGAACGGACAAAGTGTCGGCAACGCAATCTCCCGGTTTCGATAGGTCGAGATGACAACAGTGGCTATCAAATTCTGGGAATTGACAATGCTCGGCATCTAGCTCGTTCTCTTAATCTAAACGTTAGTCACGAAATCGATCCTCTTACCTTTACGCGTTCCGACAGGATTTAAAAATAATCTATCTAATCCTAGGGGTCGAAGTCTTGTCTCTTATAAAAACGAACTTGGAAGAAGGAAACTCGCCTACTTGATAGTCCCACAAGCAATCGGTCGAGGTGAGAAACGGATATTACATATTTGGCAGTACGGTGAACAGAGAAGACGAGATAAACGTAGAATCGACAACTTCATCCACTTGTCCCTTCGATAGGTCAATTATCTACAGACTGCGGACGCGTTACGCGTTTCATCTGCAATCATCTTCGGAAAAGAACTCGACGTTTTCATAGAACTTTTAGTTAACCTTTTACGGACGAGTGATACACTTATGGCAGTACGAAAATGATTGTTCTCAAATCCAACAAGTTCCTACCGAACACAACATCTTATATTTGCTGCAATTTTTACATTTATGACGGCGATTATAAACGTGGTACGAGTACTGCAATATAATATTTTTAAATTCTTTGTACGGTTGCTTTACAATTGATGTTTAGACACAGGTTATAGGAATAGTTTCAATTTGTTGGCTGCAATGTACAATGGGTGTAAAAAGTATTCGTACTCCCTTTAAAATAGAATAACTTTCTTATAATAGTACCAAACGACCTGATTTTCTATAATCAATTAGAAGCATTGGTTTACGAAATGATATGCAAAAAAGATTTTCCAAAAATTATAATTTACAAGGTTACTTGCAAAAATAAAAAATGCATTTTTCAAAACTTTTTTATTTGGGCCCTTAAAATGAAAATTTAAGATATATGTTTTGTAGATCTATGTTAAATTTTCATTAAGGGCTCAAATAAGAAAATTTTTTAAAATACCTTTTTTATTTCTGCATGTAATCTTCTAAATTATAATTTTTGGAAAATCTTTTTTCCATATATATCATTTCGTAATACAATGCTTCTAATTGATTATAAAAAATCATACAGGTCGTTTGGTACAATTATAAAGAAGTTATTCTATTTTAAAGGGCGTACGAATACTTTTTACAATCACAGCATCTATACTTTAAAATTCTTTTCATCCTTCTACTGTTTCAAACGTTATCCAACCATTTTTGGAAAATATTTTTTCTCGAAGAGAGAATACACGATATTGTTAGTCCACTTTCATAATCACCGGCACATTTGACTTATCAGTAGACAGCGGATCTTTATGCAAAATAAAAATTGTCTAGCTGATGGGCAACAAATTGGAGTGATATAGAAATTTATTTTCTTTTATAATACGTTTAAAATAGTATAACAGTATTTTCTAATAGCTCCAATGTATTTACGTGTCATAAATGCATAAAATCCGCCGTTTACTCGCATTCATATTTTCTAGAATATGTTTAACCGATGTGTTCAAATCGAATAGACGTTCTCGTCCGCAGAGGGTTAATAACCGAAATATATAACTACGTACAGAATTTGATTGAATTGCATAGTTGTTGCGAGTTTACGAGACCGCGGAATTCGCGTAAACCTCCGCAGCCTGATCATCAAGTACTCGGCTCCAGGATCGGCCGGAAGCCTTTCGTTCTCTGATCTTCCGAACCAAAGCTGCAAACTTGTATCCAACAAAAAAAACTCGGTTCCTCAACATCCCTCGGGTTACAATTTCGAAACACTGTCTCTCCTGCTTCTCGTTATATACATTGTGGATTACACGTCGATATATTTCTATGTACAATCGCGTGTGTCTCGTCTTGCCAAACTTGCCTTTTGTGCGTTTGGACATGTCGGTGTTGTAATTGTATATAATATAGTAAGTTATAATATTATTAATCTGAGTTTCTAGGCAGTTGTGTGTTGTTTACATTATATACGTTAAGATTTATCACTAAGGCTTTCTCTCTCTCTCTCACACACTTGTTCACTTTCGTTCTCTTCCTTTCGCATCGCCTATCATTTAGATAGACATTCGCATTCTCGCTCTTTACAAGAACTTTTTTTTTTGGCCTCTGTGTTTTCTCGCTAACAAGTTGGCGTCGAAATAAATCTGTTCAGCTACGCATGCGTGTTTCCGATCGTTTCGCTACACAATTCATCGACGAAAGGAACAACAGAACGGAAAAACTGAGAACACGTTCAAACTGATTCCGCGCACGACGTTTCGAGCTCCTCGAGAAGATGGTACACACGTATTTTCGCGAATTTCGTCACGAAACAGAACCCCGTGCGCGCGAAACCGACGATATACAACATCTGCAACGATTCGGATACAGTTCTGTTAGGAAGCAGTGGAACAACAAAGTCTTGTCTTCTCTCGAAACGCTCGAAGATGCTGACTCACAATGTTTCCGCCCTCTTCCGTTCATCATCGCCACGTAAAACAACTTATTTGAACATCACTCGTTTTCTGTTTCGTCCCTCGACTAGGGCTCGTCGCGACCCCATATACACGCTCGCAATGATTATCTAGAGTTCCTCGTCGCGAAATATCTTCGCAATGTCGCGGCTTCGAGACCCGTCTCCCGACAAACAGTTCCCCCGCCCGAAGGGAAAATGGCGCTTCATTCTCGCCCCGTCAAGTTTATACAAAGAATACACGCAAACATTCGTCTTTGCGGCCGTACGAAACTAGAACGGTACCATATGTCTACGCGTGATTGAGTCCGAGTCGCGCAGCTGTAAACGCTCCCGTGAACGCAAGAGTGAGTCTTCTTGTTTCCATTTCCGAGTCCCGATCAGTGGTATTGAGCAATGTACTGCCATTGAACCAATCGTTTGAGGAGACCGTTCGTTCGTGCTGACGAAACTACTGTAATTATTGTTATTTGTAATCTCATGAATAAGAAACGCAATGTACCCCATTTCCGTGGGACACTTCAATGGACGTTGTGTCCTTTTGTGATCTTATGATTGCTGATCTCTAAGTGATCTCGAGTGTCGCAGAGATCGGGGCTAAAATGATTGAAAATTGAGATCTCAACTTCTCCGTTCAAGCAGCAAATATCTACGTTGTACTACTTTGTGCTCGTCCATACTCTTTCATATTATTTAGAATGATTTAGTCGTACGCTAACTCTGTTTAAACATCAGCCATTCCACGAGTAATATTTTTCACGTTAAACTCAAGTATAAACGGAGAGAATTGAAATCAAACATATCAGACGTTCGCAATCTCGCAACTATCACTTATAATTTGACTATCTTTAAATTTTATACACTTTGGTATTTAACATTCTTACTGGCACATCAATTTTAACAATTCTATATAATCAAGTCATTTATTTCATGAAGTAAACATTGGAAGCTTGAAATGTATTGTTATTAGAACTTCAATTTTTTAATATTTGCGTAAATATTCATTTTTAGACATGGGCAAATACTTCATAAACATTCAGATAAACATGTTGAAGTCGTAGTACTCAGCACAAAATTCAGAGATTATCACCAACAATGAAAAATCAAGAAGAATTAAAAATTCTCTTGTAGCTTTTCTCTGAGCAAATTTGTTATCTTTGTAATTTAAACCGTTTGTTATTGATATTTTTCTATAGAAATTAGCGGCAAATACGAACTTCAATGTACAGAACGACCTCTCACGAGGTTACGGGAATTGTCAAAAAAATATTGACGCTCTACGTCACTTTCCTTACGGCCCGGGGCCGTCGCCCCCTCCACACCCATCTTACTGTGGCCCCAAGGCAGACAAAGAAAGAGAAGGTCGTAGCGAACGTGATAAACCCAGATATTGTTTTCAAATTTCTTTGGATAAGGGCCGTCAGTTGTTCGGCGAATGTCAACCAGTGCGTATCGGATTCTGCTACGTTCTAATCGATTTTTGTTTTTCTAAAAGTGGAAGTATTTGTTATAGTGATTCAACTATATTCTTTACTAAATATTCTACCACCACATATCAGGTAATTAATTTATTCTTAATGGTTCAGAATTGTTTAATAGTTCAGAAATAAATATATAAATAAGATTGAAAATATTAAATTGTAAAAATAACAGAAATCTATTTATTCAGATTTTTAGTAATTTGTATAATAATCTATATGTCCACAGAAATATGTACATTGAATAATTTGTGTTAATATTTTTACTTCTACAGTCAAAGAAATTTCTTTTTGTCTCCACGTGTGTGCAATTGATGTGGAAAAGTTTTATTTTGCATTAAAGTCTACTCATTTATCACTTCGATAGAAACATTTCCTCAAGGAAAATTTTACTAGATCGGTATTGAATAAGGTCCATACATAATCGATTAAAAATATTATATAAGCACTGTTATTTTCCAGTAAAAATTATTGTCAAGAGTGACATTAGAGAATGACCTGATGCTTAGACAGAGTGAAATGTGTATTTTATCTGTTAAATGTGTAGTAATTATACTCGGGGTCAAGTCGCGAATCCGTTAGCGTTATTTCTTGTATCAGACCCTTTCTGAAAATTATCTTTTGTAACGCGAGCACGGATAAAACGTCGCCGCTTCTTCGGGCACCGGAAGAAACGCATCCACGCTGCAGCAAGGGGTTTTTAAGACGCTTTTTACCCCCATAGCATATCTAGACAGAGACAGACGCTAACGCTTGGTCGTAAGTTTTGAGAGAGATTTCCATGGGACTCGAAAAACACGTGTTTCAAGACAGTTCTTTTCGTTACGTCACAAAAAGCTGTTTTAAATCCAACATGTAATTCTCGACTCCTTCAAAACAATTTATCACTAACTCGTAGCCCATCTCTGAAACGTTACACGTCGTGACTGCGTATTTTTATGCATTTTATTCGATTTTTATAAATTATCTTAGGGGGAAAAATTAATTTCGGCGATTACAAGATCTCTTAAGGTAAACGTGAAACGTGATTAATCTTTGTTATACGTTTCACTGTGTTTTTTAGGTGCATAATAATCCGCAGTCTAATGGCTCTGGGTCTGTTTTTGATGTAATTAACAGCACATGCCGTTTCCGACGAGGAACGCATCCCCAAACGACTCGTTCAATTGGATATTTTAACATGCTAGACTTACTCTTTATGAATTAGAAATCGTGAATATCATCCTATTGGTCTTTTACGCTAGTTAATCGTTCGCTACGTGTTGGTTATCAGTGTTATTGCTGCTAAAAGTTTATTCAACGGGATCCTGCGGTCTTCCTACAGATGCTCTGACGGTAGACAATAAATTCTGCACGCCGATCTGCATGTGTTACCCTTGTTCAATTGCCGAGGAAAACGCAAGCGTACGTATTTTTTGCTTCGAGGAAAAAAGCTTCCGCTAACAATCGCGTTCGAGACATTTCGCATCGTGGAAAACGATCGACGGCGACTTTGATTATTGATACGCCGCGTTGATCTTCGTGGTAGCAGTTCATCCAAACACTTCCTAATCCGAGAAATGTACCAGTATTCATATAAACTATTGGGGGCACTAATAAAATGGAAATTATTCAACAAAAATATATAAAAAGTTTCTAATAAAAATATAGAAGTTATAATAGTTTATCTGAAATATCCACTGCTTCATTATTTTCACTGTGACTGTATTCATTAGTTGAATCTTAATTCGAACTGGAGATTCGTTATTTACTGTGTTAAAATATAGTACAAAAATGTTATAAATAGACTGCGGATCTTTATGCAAAATAAAAATGTTCAGCATGAATTGCAAGAGACAAGAACCGGATGAAAATTTCATTTTTTCTTGAAAAAAATGAATGGACACCCTTACATTTTCTCTCACTGTTTTAAATCACAGCTATTTTTTTTTTATTATAAATGCATAAAATCCGTGGTCTAATTATAAAATTGTCTGAAACAATTGCAAGACACACGAGCTATACGTATAAACGATTCTTTCTTCTATTCTTGTTTGTTATAAATGCCTAAAATCCGTAGTGTGTTTACACACTCTAATGTTTTCTGAGTGATTAGAAACTACAAAGTTTTAAAACGTTTCGTGCTCACTAATGAACGGATAATGAAGCACATGGTTTATGAATTTTCCCATCAATTGTTCAGTCGTCGATGAACGCCTCGACGTTCAATTCATACTCGAAGGATTAAAGGATCAATAGGATCAACCTAATCCGCGTAACAATAGCGTGACAGTGAATGTCTTAAACTAATGCTTTGACGCTTCCCGTCCGCGATATTCGATGAAATCAATATGGCGTCCCTATTATCATAAGTTTAACTGGGTCTACGTTAATCGTTTTCCACGCGACAGTCTGCTACCGTAAGTTCGTAGAGTGTGATGGTGCGAGTCGTCGAAGGCGCCATGGTTTCTTTTTATATAATATATGTATATAATATATATGTATAGTCATTAACAATATTAATTACAGGTACCTAAAAATTTCTCGCACGCGTTCTCCACGTCGGAAAAAAAGTAAGAAAAGTCGAAATGCTTCGTACAAGTTTAGGACAGTCTACTTGGCTAAGTTTCTCGGTTTCTTCTTTCGATTTTCTTCATCTCACCTTCTTCGATCGACGCACGCAATGTCCCTTCGATCGATCGATCGTCTCTTTGTTTCTATTATATCTACTCGTGTGGTTATCAAGTGATATTACAAAGTCGAAATGGGTAAAACGTCGTTACGAAAAAACAAAGACGCTGCGAGAATGTCTCTGTGCGTCGTGCGACCGCTATGAAAATCGATGTTTCATAGATGCGAATATACGCCGCGTACAGGTCGTGCCAAAATTTGCGGACTGAAACCAGATTCGTTCAGAGAAATTCGTCGAGAGATCTCCATTGTGATGAGGTAATCAAATTTTCAGCCCAACAATACTGAGGTAGATAATAATTCGTATCAAATAAAGTAGATAAATTGCATCCTCCATTTTTTCTACATTGAACGATTTTACCGTCGAATTAAATGGAATTATTTTTCTAAATATAATAAAAAGATTTATACTTATAATTATCTACACGTTCCGTGACGTAAATGTGAATCTCAAGGTTTACATAAATGACAGTTTTCACAGACCATTAATTTGATATTCAATCTTCCTTCAATTCCATTTTTCTATTTCTAAATTTCAACCATAAAGCAATATGTACTTTAATAATTCATTATCTGTGAATTAGTAAATGTGGAAAAACCTTAATAAACACAAGTATACTAAAATTATATAAATATTCTACAGAATAAATTGAATATTGTCGTATTTATTTTAATTAAAATAAATATATCTGTGTGTGTGTGTTATAATAGCAAAGTATATTCAAAATAACATTGTTTATCAATGTTGACAACTTTACACATTATTCCATACAATTCTTAAATATTTTTTTTAAAGACAATGTTCAATAGATTTCTTGTTTCTTTAGTTCACAAATGTATTCGTTCAAAGAAGAGTATTCTAGGAAGTACAATTATTAAATACATATATAATCAGTCTGTTCTATCAGTGAAAAACTTCACAACAATCTATACAAAATTATGAATGAATTTGATAAGAAGTTACTCTCTAAATCGTTTTCATTGTATACTTAGAATAAATTTACTTGTTACGTTTAATCAGGAGGAAACACAAATAGCTTTAGGGTAGGCACTCACTATTGGCAATGATTGTTTTAATATTCTACAAGACAATTCTTTTGTCATGATTTGAAGTTAGCAAGAAAAATGTATAAAACAACAAAAGAAAACACTGTGAACTAATTCTACATTCATTCTTAACGCGGTTCCAAAAATGGAGTCTCGACGTCGCGAATCTTTGCGTTCTGACTCGCAGAAAATCTTTCGGCGCGACCTGTACATTTACAATAATCGCAGTGACAAATTCGATATTATCTTCCTACTTATACACACACACAGAGCGTTTTCTTCGTCCCTCTCCCGTTCAATTAAAATCGTTCGCAATTGTATTCACTGCATTGGCAAATCTAGGATAACCCTGGACAACGTCCGAGAGCGTATTGGCAAACTAGATGTGTGTGTACGTGTGTGTGTGTGTCTGTGTCTCGATAACTCGCTGACTGTTTTAACAATAAGTATAACGTCCCGAAGAGTTGGCATGATTTTCTCTACGGCGCCCGTAGAAATATTCCTCTCGGTTTGCTTCTCGATTCGGAAATCTATGGTTTCGTCGACGATTTATCGGCTAAGATTTTATTGCTACGTCTTGAAACTGCTACTGTATCGAAACGGGGTTAGCGATTACAATTTCTCGTGTCGGAATGGTTCAGTATAAAGTGGCTTGGCAGTGTTTAACATTGGTGACCATAATAACAAGACCTGACTATTTATCCGGATGTTTTCTCTCTCTGTTTGCGTTTTGACTTCGAATATCCGCGATCCATGTTATTAATTAACATTTTCCCATTCGATAAATTCGACATCCTCGCGATTAACAATGCCAGTGCATATTTATATACCGCCGTGAATTAATATGAAATTGCCCAGAAAGCAAGGACTGTCTAAATAAATTTTAAAAACATAGAAACATTCGTTAAACAGTATTTTTACAACTTAATGTTGTGTGTCGCTTTTAAGTAGACGCCATTTCCATCCTCGATTTTAAAATTTGCAAGAACCGTGAACAATTTTATCATCGACATTATTATAGACAAAAAACACTTAAACCAATATATTTCTTGACACAACAATGGAAAGTCCTTAAATCAATTTCACCCTGGAAGATGATTATCTTTTATAAATGCTTCACTTAAATCCTACAATCATTATGTACACAATCGTTTAACATTTAAGATCACGACTCTCTTTACAAACAAAGAACAATTCCGTAAACCTTGATATTTAAATAACCGACAGGAGTTAAGAAACAAAATAATTAATTTTAGAACAGATTGTGAAAAAACCATAGTCGCGATGAACTTATTTTTATTACTTGTGCTTCAATTATTTTCTCTATTTCACAAGAATAGAAAGAAATGGTGCAGAATCGGGTTAATATTAGAATTGTTTTGTTTCTTAACCATTTTCGGCGAGTATAACCATCGATATTAATTTACCATTAACATTTTAGATTTAATAATTTGTTATCCATTACTCAAGTGTTTGGAAACATGTCCAATTTGGATATTCGAGCGTGAAAAATATCCGGATAGTCGCGGTCCTAACAAGCGTATAAATGAACAAGCAGTGTCGTGAAACAAACGCGTCATGCATAATTACGAGTGACAATGAACGCTTTTTAGTTAATAGTTCTGAAGATTTCAGTCGGAAAGTCGGAAAGATCCAGTAATTCGTGCGTAATCCAAAGTTGATGAACAAGTCTTTCGTTAATGGTCTTATAGGCGAGCTTTTATATCATCAACAAGATTCTGTTCGCTCTCGCAAATATAGAAACGCTAGAAGCCGGAAATCATCGAACGTACGCGATTACTGATCTATAGAAACCGTCTTGGTGAACGTTCTAATGGAACACGTTACAAATTTTTATTTCTCATGATTTTCCTATTTTTTTTTCCATTTCCTTCGTGTTTAATTTGTTGGTCTTAAGCGCACTTATTAATTCGACACTAGACTTTGGCGGTAAGCATTCGAACGAAAATGAAACGGGATCCATATGTTGTTACAATTTTTTTCTGGATCGTTTCGTGCTATTTAGAAATCGACGAAATTATGTAAGAACCTAATGATAATAGTCAGCGGTGGTAATTCATCTATGGCTCTCTTCTTTTCATTTTTTTTTTTGGCGGTAGTGTTTCGTTACTTTTAATTCTTTTTTCTCCGGTTTTGACTTTTACACTAATCTTTAGTAACAACTCATGCAGTAATTTTACGAAAATAAAGAAACTCGAGGGTCCGGCGTATCATTAAATTCTGATTAATGCAACTCTTTCACCGATTTGCATTTGAACGCGTGTTCCTTACCATTAGCATCCATCGTTTCGGATCTTCTAAAATTATTCGAAGGTAGAGGTATTGAAAAACACTTACTGGATTCGGCCGAGATTATTCAGAGAATATATTCTCTCTCTTTCTCTCTCTCTTTCTTTCGCACTCTCTTGCTCTCTCTCGCGCGCTCTCTTTCGCTCTCGCTCTCGCTCTCTCTCTCTCGAATACTCTCGCTCGAAATATACGCTTCTCGTGCAAGCATTTTTGGCCGCCTCGATTGTCCGCATCAATACGAGTTATTCATTTAGGAACGCTTTTCTTACGTTTAAAATTATGCATATCACCGTTCTCAGGACTAGCTCAGTCTTGCACAAAATATCTTCAATGGAAACAATTATAAACAATTTAAATTCATTAAATTCATTATCAACTTACAGATTGTATTTTCTTAAATTATAGTTGACATCTTCGGAAAATTGACATGATTTTTGATTAAATGTGTTTGACAAGTATAATAAATGAACGTGGTTGTGTTTCGAGGAATAAATTTTACGGAAAATACAATGATAAGATTAAATGATGAGGAATTTCTCGAGATTCGTAACAGGGGAATATAGTTTGAAGAAACCTGAACCTGTCCTGAAAGCGATTGCTTTTTTCCACAGTCTCGCCCTTATCAGTTTCACAGATGGATCTTTCATCTTCGCTCAATTTTTCATCTTTCATAAGGCGCGATTGAACTCCCCGGAAAAGTCGAAAAGATTCTATCAGGGAAAAGTGATCTTTCAGTTGATCCAGCCCGCACGTTTACAAGGTCCTATAGTTCCGTGAGACGTGTCGAACCTTCGGCGATCGTACAAAATCGAGGGATCCTACTGCGGACGTTCTCAAAGAAGATCAAGATGCTCCGTAGACGCAGGCAGAGTTGTCAGGTGGACTGATCTTCTCCACTGGCAAAACTGCTGCCCTGTGCCAGTCGTCTCGTACCTGAAATTCAAATGATTTCATCTTATTTCACATGTATTTGCGAATTCTTCCCAAATTCAGTTTAGCAAAAGTTTCTGTTTTAAAATAAAATTGCTTAGAAAAAGACATAGAAGTTACGACAACTAAAGATAAACGATGTTAAACTTCATAAACTTGTAATGATTCTCTATATATAAATCAAAATATAACTAAAATGGAACTAAAACGTCTCTCGGATTAAAATCGTTTAGAAAAAGGGATTACGATAATTGGAATTAAACAATGTTATAAACACTTTATATACAGGGTGTTCATTTGAAAACTTTCCAGCCGAATCCACTTTATATATGTGTAGCAATTTTAGAAGGTCTGATAAAAACTGCCTTAATATCAAATCAATAAAATTTCAATATTGAAGCATCTTTATATTCCTTACGAATTATGATAAAAAACGTATCGCATTAAAAAAATTGAAATTGATCGAAGCGTTTTTACTTAAATCGCAGAGGAACGTATAGAATGTTCAGTTTGAAAGCAGAACGATATTCTTTTAGGAGGATAAACAAATTCAGTTCCGGTTTTAATACCATAGAATCAGATTATGAAGAGAATTTTTTAATTAATTGAGGGCTTACCTGCTCGACTTTAGCAAATACCCTCAGTAAATTGAGGCCAGCTAATTTTTTAATGTCTTCCTCCGTCCATGTTGGGTCTTCCAGCAGTGTTGCCAACAATTGAGGATACCTCGATACGTCCTCTAAACCGGTGGGAGTACTGTAAGCGATGTTCAACGTTCATGTTACTGGCTGACAGGTCCGTACAATTAATGAATGCATTCAGAGAATAAAAGATCACCGACAACCCCGGTTTCAAAATTTTGCCATCAATAGAAGCAATTTGATGAGTCCGCGCTAAACTGGTTCGTCTCGGAAATTGTTTTAAATTCGAACATAAGCGAAGCTCTTCGCGATAGCACGGCGCGGCCGCAGTTGCTGGTAATAACGTTTCTCTGAATGCACAATGCATCAAGCATACGCAAAAGATAATTACAAATTTATCCCGTCGAAGCCGGCTCCTATTCCAACGTGATCGATCCCCGCCACCTTCCGAATGTGATTGATGTGTGCTGAAACAGCATGGCCTCTTAATAAGCTCGGCCGAATCGAGACGTTTTAAATGTTGATTTCATTATGCCCAATCTGCGTCGTCATTAACTTTTCGTTACCGTTTCGTTTCGCAAATCGAATACGCGTCTAGTTGATTGATGATTAACTCCGGCCGGAAGTTGCCTGATTTTATGCGGATCGCCGGAAACGAGGCACGATTTTAGCCATTTTAATTGGAACTATTCGGGGCGCGAGCGTTCAGTTTTCTGAATTCATTTTCATCGATCCAGACTCGTTAATGGATTTCTTTCAATAAACGTGAGCTATTCTTATAATTTTTTGGAACATTAATTATATGCTATCGATTCGCTGCAGAATATTTAAATCATCGCATCCGGTGATCGGACGACGTTATTATGCAAAAATGTAGCATGCATTTTAAACAGTATTTTGTTCATATTGCTCTTTCGGTATTTTTCTAAAAATAATTTTACGTGTCAAAATAGTTTTTAATAGATGAAATTTGTATGTACATTTTTTATTTGAAAAATTAAAAATTACTGTAGTAGACTGCGGATTTTTTTTTTTTTACTCAGTACTCGTTCAATGAAATTAAAAATATTTTTGTATTATTTTCAACTCGAATTATTCAGAAGAAAAACAGGTTTGTATGTAACTCCTGTGTTTTGCAATTAATACAGAAAAATTAATAAAATCAATCTATCATAATTGACAATTTATATATATATATATATTTATATATATATATTTATATAGTGTGTACAATTTTATAAAAATTTATATAATGTATATAAATCTTTAAACTGTAAATTATAATTAAAATAGAAGCATTAAGAAGGAGCATTAAGAATACTGAAATACAGCTGAAATTAATAAGGGAAACCTATTTTTCTCAAGATGTGATAAGGTCAATTCAGGCTCATTCTTCAATTAGGTATTTTTTAAGGGCCGGCAATAAATGGCTATTAACAATGTGACCATCTGGTGTACTACAAACAACGTGTTACGTGTTAGTACCTTTTCGAGTAAATGTGTTCTTACGCGAAGAAGGGACTCCGACAGTAATAATTACGGTTTGTTATAATGGTACAGTGGTTTTTATGTGTATGGCCAGCAACAAAATAGCATGTGGTTGATAGTGTTCTACGTACCAATAACATCTTTTATGGTGGCGGTGCTGTTGCACGTTATGAAGAATGTATAAAACGGAACCATTGCCACTCCCCCGTTTTTAGCCTGCAAACAGAACCATTAACATCAGATACGCCGAGATTGTGAATCTTTGAATGGAGTTTGCATAAAGAAGGGAGAGATCGTAAAGTTCGGACAAGAATATTATAATAGAATTTATTCGATGCATACGTATCCGTAGTCAGAACTTTCAATAATATAATTAATCGTAGGATGTCTCCTTTCAACTCCATTTACACCTTGACGTAGCATAATTAAAATTCTCTGCATCAAGCTACTACAATCGAATAAAAGTGTGCATCTCTCTCTTCTTTTGATAAATTTAATAAGTTCTTAATTTTTTTTTAGTCTTACTACTATATATATCTTATATTTCATCAAACGAAAATTTCTTCCTTTAATAATTTTAATAAGTTGATGAATTCCTTCGGGCATTCTTAAATTCTTTTCTTACATCTTTCAATGTCTGTCGTTTTTTGTTTCTGCATCAACCGATTTCAATAAAAATTTCAAAACGCATATAATTGACACAGGTCTACAAAACGTATTTCTTAAATTTTCAATATAGGCCCACATAAAAAAGTTGTACAAAGCAACTTCTAGTATTTTCTCTGCAATTCCGACCAACTGCAATTTTTGGAAAAATTTCTTTTCACATCCTGTAGTAAACTAATTGCTCTAGCGTCTCAAAAAAGTTCAAATCGTATAGTCCAACATTAAAAAAGGTATCGGTTTTTTGAGAGCGTCCGAATATTAGTGGGAGTAGTCACTGTATATGCAGTCTATCACTCATCGTGAGGCGCACGTAATGCAAATGTAGAATGGACATCCTGAACCGTGGCAAAAATTAAAGAAAACATTTCGCTCGCATAATAAAGTCCGCAAACACACACATTTTTGTCGTAAATTGCATAAGATCCGCAGTCTAGTGATGTTCTTCCGCGATGAAATGTGCGGCATAAAAAAGTTACAGCCAAGAACGTGCCGACGTTGTAAAAAAAATAGGTCTCATTGAAGGTAACGTGGAATCTGTAAGTCCCTTTGGTAAGTTGGACGAAGCTGCAACATGCAGTTTACGTATCCTCAACTTTAATCTGTAAGTTGCACGCGTACGATACCGGCCAGAGGCAGATATTAAAAAAGTTGTGATTCGAGATGGCGCGCTTTCCATGTGTATCTGTGACTGGGAAACGCACATTAAAATTCGATGAGCGAGCTCTTTGTTCAAACCGACAGCGCACTCGTGGCATTCCATATTGATTTTTCTTCAAAGTCGCTTTTCGAAAGATACGCGGAAACGACCCTGCCGCTATCAGAATCACCTGTCACCGCTACAGTTTACGCTCGCGTATGCTTCTCCAACGCTGCCAAAGGATATTGTGAGCTTTCCCTGTGCCTTCCTCTTCATTTGCATATAGAATGATTGATATTGCGTCAATTCGCGATGCATACGAGAAGCATTCCGCTCGGGTATCTATTATATGGTGTATGGCTTCGCTGTGACAGCCGAGTTTAGTAAGTCGATGCGATCGTCGGTTATTTGTTTCGTCGGTTCGATTCTCTCGAAGCCGCATTTTTCGCTCTTAATATTTGTGAAATCGTTCTCATCAGTTTTAGAACCTACTTGGAATTTTCTATCTTATTTACACTTATGGGGGTATTCAGAAATTCAAAAGAGCTAGATAAAAGATCAATCTAGGTCGCAATCACCGCAGAAGTCCTATTTTTACGTTTACGAGGTGTAATTTGCATTATTCGGCAGCGTAATTTGCATTATTCGGGAGCATAAAGTTGCGTATGTAGCTATTTTCATAAAGCTGAGGTAAATTACGCCTCGTAAACGTAAAAATAAGACTTTTGAGGACGATCGCGGCCTTGATTGATCGTTTATCTAGCGCTTTTGATTACTGAAAAGCCCCATTGCATTATTGAGAAAGGAGAACTTCCCTCTTAATGCTTTTCGCTCTTAATAATAGTGAATGAATATATATTTCCATTAATTTTATTCGGCACTACATTAATTTATTTAGTAGTTGTTCAAACGACCTCCCACGCATTCAAAGAGAATACAGTTTTCTTGTGATACAAGACGACGATGTTTTCCTCGAAGTAAAGAAAAACGGTTGAAATTTTTTTAAACCGTTTTTCTAATTGATTCTAACGCGCTTCTTGGATATCGTCATCGACTCAAGATTGATTTAAACGAATTACTTTCTCCTGTGATAAAGATTGAGACAGATGAAGCGATGGGAGCTAAAGATGCAGGACTAAATCCTTTGACTGTGCGGTCATAAATCGTCCTCGCCTTTCGCTCCCGCCGGATAGGGAACTTAAAGGATATATATGATAGATTACGCCCTCTCGTAACCCTTCGGCAAATCAGAACTGAAATTTTTAACACCTCTCACAATTTGTTGTGGCCGGAGAACATGGTTCCTGACCTAAAGCTTAAATTATTTACCGATTTTCTTATTTACAATACTTCAATTTAATCCTTTGGCTACGGTGCTTTTCAACAAAATTTTTATATCACTCGCAATTTAACTGAGATGATAATAAATCAATGATTTATTCTGTTTGTAAAAATCTTGCGGAATACATTCGATTTTGTAGATACTTCGGAGAATTTCTCGCAGTGCTTGAAAATCGCTGATGTAGAAACAATCGGATTCTCTCTGGCTATCGGATCTTCAATCTTGAAGCTCCCGTAGTTTTTACGGATTGAAGTTTGAAGATTTTCGTGCTCGAGTGAACTTCAGGTTTCTGTTAGAATTCACCAGTTTCACCAATGAAAGAATAAATGTGTCTTAATGTGTAAATAGTTCTGTAAAAAGTAATCTGTACTAACTTGTAAATAGTCTTCTACGTTGAAACATGTTGATCAAATTTTTATATGGATATATAATTTAAAAGAAACAAACAATTTAAAACAAAATAAATCATACAAATAAATCATTACATAGTAGTGGGAATAAATTTTTCACAAATATCATTCACATATCTTTCGCATATATCGAGACATTACTATGTTTCATCTTCCGATATAATGTAACGAGAAGAATTGTTTAATTAATTAAATTCTAAATCGAGACAGGTAGAATTTTATAATATTAATTTTTATGTATGAATTTATGAGTTAGAGTATTTTAATTGCAGTAGCTAATAAAAACGGTTTGAGGATTTACTGTTCCGAATCAGGACTGTGATGGAAAGGTACCTTTATTAGTCTCCGCCAAAGTCCTGAAGCGTTAGCCAATAAAATTGGAAGAAATCGTAAAGTTACACTGTGGAAACGCAATTTCACTGCCGCGGAGCAGTATATCCTGTCCTGAAATTTTAATATCGCGAATCTCTATAAATCATATTTCCCGCTCGCTAGGATTTTGAAACGATTGATTCAGAATCCCATGAAACATTCAATGTCCACAATTCCGAGCCAGAATCTGTACGAACTGATTCGGAAACCGCTTTGAAATATTATTTTTAGAACTGTGCAGCGAAAATATTTCTTTATTACATGTCAAAAAGTACGCTATTGTAAACCACAAATATTTTGTTTCTACTCTTCCCACCGTTTATTCTATTAATTTTTACCTTTATTTATCACAGTTAAAAATGAATAAAATGAATGGAATTTATGAATTATACATTTTGATTGTTCATAAAATATATATTTTTTTCCAAGAATTTTTCTAATGCCCATTTTACATAGCATAGTTTATTGTCGTGTTAGATCAATAGGTTGCAGCTTTTAAAGTACGAGTACACACCTTGAGTGCAGTTTGTACAGAGAATGGTTTAATGAATTATTTTTTAAATCTGCATTTCTGGTAATTTTATAATTACAATTGACACACACACACTTATTTAATTTATTAAGCGTTTCATGTATTTGAAAAATGAAGAACACGGTCAAAGAAAAAACAAATCGAAGCGTAAAATTAAATTGAAAAAGTAATCCTTTTTTTTTTCACAAAGCTTTGTTTTAGAGAACATCCAATGTAAAAGTAATTACACTGTGAACGATTCGATGAAGTTCCATTTTCAAAGTAAACTTCCGTTCGATAAAACCCAGAGCCAAAGAAAAACGTGCGTTAGCAACTGAAAGGTTTGTTTTGGAAGTAAAAAACATGCGTAGAACGAGCTCCTGTATAACAAAGGTTCGCTTTGCTCGTGGAACTCAAATCGAGTGTGTTGAATAAATTCGGTAGAGAATACTATTAACACATTATTTAAATCGGTATTCCCATGAATGAGTTTCATTTTGCAAAGGATTTGTTTCTAATTAGGTTTTTGTATCGAACAAAACCTGTGTGATGCTCAGAAAATATCAATCATTAAAAAGCAACAAAAGTAAGATAAAAGCTTGAATTTCATAGGAGCGTGTAATCTGCATAACCTATGGGATTTCTGTGTGATGGGCTCATATAACACGCAACGCATCCCCCGTGCAGCTGTCTATAAAAAGCATTGCTGTCTAATAATGATCAATTATTAATATTACTGCGTCGCCAGTAACCTGTGCGAGTGGCTGATGCGACTTGCAATGTTGAATGAAAATAATGCATCCTCCCAATGTTTTAACGCAAAACACTGCAATGTATTTACATTTATCATAATATGCATTTGCTTTCGCATTATGTTCCATGCATTTTACTTTTTTCATATATGTATGCAACGGCATTCAATATGATGTGTTTCGGGCAGAATATAATTATAATTTGAAAGAACGAGTTACTAATTATTATTTTTTTATTTGACGAATAGCACAAGAATTTGTATTCTGTGTTTAATTAAAATTAATTGTTTTCTCATATAGTGGATCCAAGAAGTATTTGAAAAATTTCGTATGATAAAACTGTACTATTACTACATATATTATTATTATTATAAATTTAGACTAATCCTAACCCACAGACTTATGGTTGTCCCATTTGTTCTACGGATTGATCACCATTTAAGTATATCGACAATTTTTACAGATCCAGAAATGTAGAGTTCAAATCCTTCGTGGGTCATTAAATTTGTAATTTGGGGAAACAAAGCGAATCGAAATACGTGAAATAAATTGGAAAAAGCGATCGCCCGACGAGGAAACAATTCGCCTGATTGCGTTCGGAGTCGAAGAGTTGTTTGCGATTGGAAGTGAAGATGTATCGTGTTTGCTTCGCCATCATAATCAATACTGCTTCGATCATGACGAAGCAACGTGAGGATGAGTTACACCAATCAGACACCGAACGATGGCCCGTCTAGCGACATGTTATTAGCTGTGCTTCACTGCTGGTCTAATTAACGTTGGGGCTACCTCACGGTTTAAGTCAGGTCAGGTATTGAGTGAGACGGCGAGCCATTGTCTTCCCGGGATTGACTCATTCAGTAGTTTTCGATAGGAAGCAAAGATAAAAGGGCTAGATAAAATTGGGTACCGGTCTTCGAGTGGCTCGAACCATTCCGAGCTCGGTTACCCGGGATAGATAGAGATCGCTCTGTACTCTCGGACTTCTTTAGATTTTTATCAGGAACTAGGCATTGACGAATTGTCCGAGGGCAACTGTGTCGTTACCAGAGTCCGGGTTATAAAGTTCGAAGCATCTACCGAGAAATCGAGGTACATACAATGAATACCAGGGAATTAGGCAGTTCTTCTTATCGAGTTGCATCCGCACAACAATTTTTCATCATTTGCTGCAACGATAAAGTTACGCGAAATTTGCCGTTTCTGAATTATCAGCACGTTCACAGACCGAGCATTTGAACACGAATACACAGAAAGGTAACCTGTTAAGTAAATTTTAAATATAGATTTCAAAAGCACACAACGAGAGATATAAAATAACACGAATTTATATAATCAATTAATATAACTGTATCGTATTTACGTTGATTGTGAGACCAAATTTTTATGTCACTGTTATTTGTCTTACGTCTTCCAAAATGTTCATGATTGAACAATCAGTTAAAGCGTTATAAATTAATTTTTTTTAATTAAATAATTCAAAACAATATATATATCCACTTTTTACTTCCACATATTATATTATTATATGGTTTGTATAATTTTGTTCACATCATAAATATGTGTGCATTGTTTTGGAACACATTTAGTAGAATATTTCGAAATCTGAATACAAGTAGAAACAGTCTGCATTAGTCAGACGAACAAGTTGTACCGTATCAGTGCACAGTTGTAACGTATCCTAACTGTGCACACTGTGAGTAGATGGATAAACAAGATGAAATACGAAATATAATTATTTAAAAAATTTCGTTGAAATTATTAGGAGAAGGTACATGGTTCTATTTAACCTCTGTTTTTGTGATTATTTGTGATTGTCACAATTGTGATTTTTTAATTGCAGTTTTGTATACAAATGAATTTCCTTATCATAATAGGCACGATACGGGATATTGCGCGAGGCATTAAAATCGTGAAATCGAACGGAATGGTGAAAACATTATAAACTCGGTGTTGAGGTGTTAATAATGCACAATCATGTTCACGAGCGCGTATTTCAATCAAATTTAAGGCGGTCCCGCATTGTTCTCGTCTCAAATTTAATCCCAGAGATTAGTTTCAAGCACCGATGGAACGTAATTGTCATTTCGGCATCAGTGATTGGCAGGCGCACGGCTTCGATAGGGATTAAATTTTAGTCGAGCTTTGCACGCTGGGCTTAAGCACCTAGTTTATCCAGTATTGTGTCATTAATTCGGTATCCGTTATTAATTAAATAATCCCATAAGCTTCGGCCTATGAAATCTTTCATAATTAAACTATAATATATAACGATTGCATTATATTCGGGCGAATGCATGTTTCCGTGCAATACCACCGGGATAATGAAACTAATCATCAAATAGAAATTTGTGTCTCCATTACCGAATTAGGGAAATATTTCAGTAGCAACATTCTATGAATACTCTCCCGTTCGGTGTTACGATGTACCAAATTTCAATCCATAAGAATTAATTAGATCCTGCTCGAATTAACTTCATTATACAGATAAGGTTCTATTCTTAATTGTATGTCAACTGCGACCCAATTCAATTCGCGAAACATCAATCTAACTATTTCTGAAACGACCACCTCTGTTTAAAGCTATTGCTAAAGAATTTGCAGACCAATACTATTGATTTTCACAATGTATTCATTTATTTAATACAGTTATTATCCAGTTGTGACATTGTCTTGACAGGCACTTATGAAAAATACACATGTAGGTCTAAAAAATATCTAATCTAGTCAATATTTAAACTGAGATAATTTTGTTAAAAAAATAGAGCGTATAACGATAAAGGGCTCATTTAAAAGCTTGAAGTCTCTGCTTCCGCAGGTCCTCATTAATTTTTCTTGGATATTTGTGTACGATACAGCAGGTGAAAAATTGAGGACACATTTTCATCGAAAATGCTACAAATTCAATCGTCTGTAGAAACACCAAAAAATTTCTTTTCTGAATGACTCTGACACGGATTTGAATATCGAATCTTCCCCTTTACAAAGACTGCTTAAAATTGAATCTACGCTTTTTTAAGCTGTTTTATAGAACATAAATGAGAAACAATTTTCAATCCTTCAGGATTGGATTGCTTAATTTCAATTGCAAAATTAATGGTAGGTTTAGGTTAAATTTGGGTTTAGTGGTAGATGGTAAATTAAGTGTTAATGAACCAGTGTAAAAGTTATTAAAAGTTTGTCATTCTAATGGTAAAGTTTGGCACAGTTATACGAAAATGGTTAGAGTCGACGTAAAAGCGCCATTTGCATGATCACAGGGCCATTTAATGGAACATTCCGTAATAATGTTTAATAACATTGTTACAACGAAAGTTTACGAGGAACGCGTTTCCTGTTCGGGAGAACCTGTGAATATTCAGATAATTGTTTTTATGGATGTCTATAACGTGCCCGGATACTTTAAAACGGATTGTATATTCTCATCAGGCAGCTGACATCCCTGTCACATAAATCATGTAGCCTCACATATTGCAATCCCAATTTAATCCTACGGAATTCTCTGCAGAACTATTTTTTGCTAGCCTCATTGACCCGAGCCATTTATTATTTAATACAACCGTGCGAGTATCCCTCGTGACTTTTTTCCCATTACTCGAAGCGTAAATTCCGCGCCACGTTGAACACGTACTTTCTGGCTTGGATATACATATATCTTCGAACGGGCTTCGAATCTCTATCGTTTACTGTGTTACCACCGTGCAATATAGAAACGAAGCGAATTCGTACGTATTACGATCTTCGTCCGAAATTGTTAATACTTTTACTTCTGAATATTACCATGTTCGTCTCAAATATTTAACTCTTTGCACTCGAAGAGCTGTTTTGACTCCAGAACTGGGGAACTTCATCGAATTCTATTTTGTTTGATCCAGGACATTTTGGAAACGACGAAAAACAAAATTGAATAATTGTTCTTGCACCATTCTTCAGTTTTTAAGTAGTGTAAATCGTTTCAAATTATGCTACAGAAATTTTTGATCGCAGCAGAGCCTAATTTTAACTAACGTTTCTCTGGGACCAGTATCGTATGTTGCAGAAAATTTGCAAATAATATAATTTCATAAAAATTACGATGCAGTATTCGCAAACCATAGTGCGAAATTACGTATGTAGATTAATTTTTGTTTTTTACGAGAGTGCTTACACACAGTTGCGCAAGAGTTGTTGAACTTTTCATTTGTACAATTATCTGTAATGAGACAGAGCATAATATACAATAAAATTGTGTCATGAACTTTTTCATAACAGTATACTGTAGAGGACTTTGTATAGAGTAAATTATTACGGAGCTCGTCGACAAATATTTAAAATTATAGAAACTGTGTATATTCATCAAAATCAGCAATATTTTTACTTCATTTTTACCGTATAGAAGGATTCTTAAAAGGTTTTTACCTTTCAGTCAATGAAAGATAGTTTTGTATTTTAGTTTTCTCACAAAATCAAGTACGAAAATAGTACTTACATAAAGATTGCAAATATTATTTATAACTATTAAGTGTTCTAAAAGTAAAACACTAATTAAACTCTTCCTGTATTATTTTGTTCACAGCTGCGAGGACAGCAGCATCTTTGTCCTCGAAAATAATTTCCGAGCAGAAAGAGACCATTGTAGGTTTCAGTATTAAAATGAAAAATATTGTGGTAGCGGAGGCAATTGTGCGCCTCTAACCAGATTTACTTTAGCCGATTTGTGTGGCCAGTTTTGTGTTCCGAGGTTGAGAAACAAAAGAATGACTCGGTAACATTTATGTTCCTCTGCGTGTTTTCAAATTCAGCAACCGGGGGGTTGGCTTGGACCAATCCTGAACTTCCCGAAACATCCGACCTGGTTCTGGTCGCGTGTTTACTGACCTAAAACCAAATAATCTCTTCGTTGGCCAACGGATGCGAGTAGCTGGGTGAAAAGGGTGGGCCGACCAGAAACTTTCACGTGTGCCGTTTTACATTTTCTGCATCCTCCTATTTGAAGCTTGGATACCATACGCATCACGGTACAGTAATTTCTACTTATGGCGTAAATTCTCCGAAACGACCAAGCTCATTTCGTTGACCGGCTTATTGTTAGCGGTATGCTCTCGGAAGCCCTCCGGTGTCTCTGCTTTCTTACGAACTTTAACATTTGTCATTCGGGGAAATTAAGCGGAAGTAGCACGCTCGTATCCGATTAAATAAGCGAGGTAATCGGAAGAAACATTCACTGGTGTGCGAGATTGCAGAAAATATTCTCTGTGATATTTAAATCGATTATCCCTTAGGTCAATAACGAAATTCAAGGATGCACTTTATAGTTTCAATGCACACTTTCATGCCTCAAATGTAAATGTGATCACTAGACTGCGAAATTATAAAAAATAAAAACGTTCTGCACTGACTGTGGGAAGCAGAAGTAAAACAAAAATTTATTTTATCCCCTACTTACTGTGTTACATTAAAAACAATACTACAATGTTCATAAATTTTTTTAATCTTTTACTGTCTTATATATCACTGAACCTATTTTTTCATAAATGCATAAACATCCACAGTGTAGTGATCACCCAATAATATAAAAATCTACAATAATTTTGCTATTTGTCTACAAAAATATTAACGAAATTGTAAAAAGAAATTGAAAGTAGTTACCCTGGTACCCTCAACGTATCTACAAGAATTACCTTCAAAAATGTATTTTTAAGAATAATGTGATGAATGATACTAAACATCATCAATTATATACTTACGAATTGCAACAAACTGGAGGTGAAATACAAATTGATTTTCCTTGTTCTCTTATAGAGAAGTAGTTTTAAATTCTCCTAATGTTATGGACATTACCGTGCACAGCAGAACTCGCATTTGGGAAACTCTTGCCGGGAATAGTTCAGTGAATGTTGCTCTCGAAAATAGTAGATCGTTACAGTGTTAATGAGCATCTAGGTGATAAGAGATTTTTTTAGACTTTCAGCGGGTTTCTGTCAACCAGTTTCGTTTTATTTATGGCTCAGTTGCCCGGAGTGTAAACAGTAGTGATGGGAGTGATTGTTTCTCGTGATTTTCAAGTGATTCGACAATCAAATACTCATATGGAAGAATCGAAGCGTATTGAAAACTAAAATTTACGAACGAGGAGAGATTCAATTTTCGACTTGTTAGCTGTTAGATGAACCTGATAGTCTCAATTATTATACATTCAAATATTAGATTGGCTAGCCAGATCTCCTGATCTCAAAATTTATTAAAAATAGCCAGAGGAATATTGTCTTTCTTTCAGGGTCGTATATAAAATAGTAAATAATTTTAAACCATGTAAGAGAAGTGCTGTCACTAAATCTAAAGAAGGCGCAACAAAGCTGAACAGGTTGGTAAAATCCAATTCTATTGTACTTAATGTTATTTGTAACCGACTTGATCAAGAGACAAACAGCCCGGACAAATTTAAGGTACGATGGATAATTGAGACCAGAGAGACATAATTAAGATCTACATTATATTCCCACAATAAATTTACTATTTTTTAAAATTTATTCCCCTTCATAATATAATCATATTTATACGTATATTTGTTTATAATCAAGTTAATCGAGGTCCTACTGTAGACAGAAATTCAATATGAGAATAAAATAAAATCATTTAAATCTTAATCCAGTTTGTGTAACTGAGAAGGATCATGCCCATCGCTGGAGAGTACAAATTGTAGCGAATAAAAATGCGCGCAAGTGCGCGCACGGGTCGTTGAAAGGAACCAGTGGAACTAGGTACGGACACGGATACCGGTTTGCCACTCTCAGTTTCACATTTCTGCAATCGGTCAATCGGGACACGCAGCAGTCGGGGCTGCAATCGCAGGATTAAATTGTATAACCGTCGAGTGCGCTTTTGGCCGAGTATAGTCTTTCACGGTACAGTAATGCTTCTAGATAAGCTTATGCACTGCGCTCCAGGAATACAGTAGGGACCCATTACACGTGCGTATCAAGGGACCGATGATGAGCACTCAACGAATCCCTCGGCGAGTCTCTCTCCCACAGATTGCTCGAGATAAGCACGCTGTGATATCGATAGACGAGAGTGACGGAATCCAGCGAGCAAGTGAAAAATCGAATCTTGCCGAGAGCTTTTGTAGAAAAAAATACATATAAAACGAAAATATTACTCTCGTAATTTGTCCTCTCGTTCAACGAGACGGTTTTAATGAGTCGATTAGACCCAGATACTGAATTGACCCATTAACCCAGATACCGATACCGGTTTTCGTTGCTTTGCATATTTTTCTCGTAAATTTTTGCTGCCGGTGAAATACGCCCGGCATTTCCACAAAAAGGATTTCAATAGTTTTCGAAGACCGAGTCTGAGAACGTGTGCTGGTTAATTCTTCAGCTCCTGAAGATACTCCAAAGTGTTCTTAAAGTGATTATTTTATCAGAATTCTGCTGTGTTTAGATTCAATTTAATTTTCCTAACGATTGTAAAAAATCGTGTGTGTGTACTGAACTAATTTTCTAGGGAAAGAATTTAAATCAATTTTGAGCACTATGTTTGAAAATAATATGGTAGTCCTTTAATTCTTTGTGTCCTGAAGGTACACCAAAGTGTTCTTACAATGATTATTATCCAATTTATGTCTCTTAACAATTGTAAATTTATATTTATCGTCCCAAAAAATGGTTATAACTTTACAATATAAATTCGACTCAGCTCCATACACCATTTATCGACCGACTTGTAGAAACTGTAGCATTCGCAACCTAGATGGAGCGAGAGTACTGTTCTGTTCGTACGTAATTATAAATTGTATTTTTTATGCCAATGAATTCATTTATTGCGTTTATTTAATCATTTCAGACTGCGGATTTTATGCATTTATTGAAAACATTGAACAACTTTTTTTGTGAACGAATCCTCTGAAGTCTCCCCTTTACAACGTCACAAAAAATCTTTATACAGTGATATAAGGTACACCACTGAACTTGGTCCTCATTCTTGATCCATGAAACTGTTAAAAAAAATCGTACACCAATTTTTGAGGTATCATTATAAAGGGGTGGCTTCGATCTTTAAATCTGTAGAAGATTTGTTCACAAAAAAGTTTGTTAATGTTTTTACAGAGGTTTCAATTTGTAGCATTTTCGGAGAATATTTAGGAGAATAGGTCTTCAGTTTCTCGTCTGCTACGTCATTTAAAAATATATTTAATGAAAATTAATAATGCTGCGCGAAAGTAGAATCTCGAAGCTTTAAAATGGATCCAAGTTTATTGCTGTACGATTGTTTTTTCCGAAACAGCAACGGGTTAAATGTCGTCACTTTCTCGAGAATCGGAAATGCTTAAATACTTTTCGGGTCCACTGTGACTACCAATCGGTAATACGCTCGAATGAATAAGCAAAATGACGTGAATTAGCTGAAACTATCGCGAGCGTAGAACTGGTGTTGGTAATAGGGCCGTGTCCGCGAACAGGGACATTTACCTTAGCCCATTATTCCACAATTACAAGTGTACGAAACGTATTCATAATAGAAGGCAGTTGCCCCTTTGTTCCGTTCCGCTACGTTTTGCGCATCTGCAGCGGCGGAACGGCGGTGTATACCTAAGCGAAGTGTACCCGTCGATTTTCTTCCTTTCATTTCAATTCTTTCCCTCCTTTTTCTCTCGTTTCGCGACATGTCCTTCGGCTTTTTCCTTTGCTCATCCCCAAGTTTCGCTACCACCGCACTGGGAGTACGAAGCTTCGCGTGACATTGTTTCCTACTCTTTTTTTTTTTGCCCTGGTCTTTTACAGTGGCCTCTCGCGGGCTTGTTCTTTTATGCGAGCTTAGTTCATTTGCTAATTGAGATCCGACTGTTGCTCCTTTTCGCTGTTGTTTCAGAGACCGCGTTTTGCGGGCTACGTCTGACGAAAGTTTGGCGAGATACAGTTGACAACCCGGCTCCCCGACGTAATGTGATAACCAACGGCTGAATATGACGGACGAAACGAAACTGCGATTTCAAATTTAATTGCGAGACATCCTGATGAAAATACAGCAGCGGAGAAAAATATCCGCGCACCCTTTGAGAAGGAGTAACTTCAAAATTAGACTCGAACTCTTTGATGAGTTATATAAATTAGTTTACTAGTTTATATATACTGAACACATGCATCAGTTTCTATCCGAGTCCAAAGTTTGTACAAAGTTTTCTCGAGATCTGATAACGCAGATAAGAATCTTCATTTATGCAAATCGCAGTTTTTACCAATTTTTGCCGTTTAGTAGTAATTATAGTAGGCACACGTAGAAACAGAATTAAATTGAACATAAAGGGTTATCCAAAAGTACTTTCAGGATGTTGAATGAGAATATCTGTCAAACGCCATGTTTGTTTCTTGTCACTTTCTTATATTTCTAACCTATAATGATTGACAATTTTAACAAATGGAGTCGTATAAGATTGAAGAGCGTGTTAAAGTTATTAAAATTTAAATTGTAAATCAGTGTTCAATAAAAAATACCCATCGTAAATTACGTGATTCTTCGGCATACACAATCATCCATCAGAGCAGACAATTCGAAATTTGGTTAAGAAATTTTATGAAACTGGATTTGTTCATGATAAACCAAAGTCTGGAAGACCAAAAACAGCTCGTTCGAATGAAAACATTGCTGCTGTTCGTGAAAGTATCGCTAATGATCCATCAACATCAATTCCACGTCGTTATCAAGAATTGGGCATTTCTTCGAATTGATGTCTGTAAACGTGGTCGTGGTGGTCATTTGACAGATACCGTCTTAGGTCTTTAAATAAAAAACCAATAAAAAACAGTATGTTTTTTTATTTAAAAAAGACTTCCTATAGACTGTTTTGGATAACCTTATTCAATACAACATACGTACAAAATTGAAATCAAAAGTGCAAGACGCGTACCCCTTAAAAATTATATTGATCATATTAATCTTACACTAATTTTTAAATCCAGACAAACAGTCGTGTTATCCACGTACGATTTAATCCAACAACCGAAGTATTATAGAGTTAAATCAAAATAGTTAAATTAGACTTCCAAGATAATTTAGTAACCCACAGGGCAAAGCAATACAAATCTTTTTTGAGGAAGACTTTAAAACTAGAACGTGACTGAAGTGTTTAATTTTTTACGGAATAAATTTAGTTGTCTTGGAGACGCAGCTTGGCACGGGTAGAATTACAAAGTAGAATTACAATCTTCCTGATTGCACCAGCAGGTGTAGAATACTCTGTCTCTAATACCTTGCTTCTCCTCCAATTTGAAGAACACGCGGATATTCTCCGGTCTCCTAATGCGAAGATATACCGTATAAATGAAGAAGAAGCGCGTAAGACTCGCGTGATCAAATATCAAAATTGGTTTAACCATTTCGCGCCTTCCCCGGCGCATTTTCATATCCCCGGCGTTTCTGTGTCGACGTGGTCGCTCGGAAACTCACCAGATTTCTGAGCACGTCGTCTGGCACGTTTCTAGTGGAATTGCAGAGTGCCCTGGCAGCACTGTGAGAGAAAATCACCGGTGCCATCGTCGTCTGCAAGGCCGCCCTCATAGTCCTTGTCGAGACATGAGAGAGGTCCACTAGCATTCCCAGTCTGTTTAGCTCCCTGACAACTGCCTGGAAAAGAGTAAAACATGTCCATTGTTAATGACGAAATTTTTCTTAAATGCCCCGCCTTTGACACCGTTTTCAGGCTACTTCTCAATTTTTAGTTCCAATAATTCATACCTGTTGGAACGGTCTCACTACACACTGAAGTGATAGTCTCAGATGCAACTTTGGCAGTAATTCAAGAAAAATGCAAGCCGAATTTTCAGTAATTTTTAGCACAGAGCTCACAGTCGAAGTTTAGGAAATGAGTATTATTTTTATAACAGCAGAGTTTGACACATTTTTCCAATATTTTCGTGTGTTTGTCAGTCAAAATAGAGATTGATGCAACTGTAACCATTATTCAAAAAGAAATACCTAAGTCACATTTCCAATAATTTTTAATTTAAGTCTCAGTCGTTCGACTGTGGCAACAAAATTTAATTCACGTTTGCAATAAACCCCGAATTCCCAAATTGTATTGATTACAAAATAAAGGCGACAGGTACGAGCGAATGCTCCTGAAGGTACAATATTCTGCAAGTGAAAACCTACGCGCGATTTCCGTCGTTTTGTTTCACAGCCAAAGTTACAATAGCAACAGGGATTGTTAATAACGAGTCAATTTTCACACCAGCACCGGATTTTTTTGTACTCGACATTTTAGTTCTAGCGCCTAAAGCACGATGTTAGCGTCAATGTGTTCTGAGTGGAGTCGAAGGTGAATGGCGAGACGCCATTCAGCCGTCGAAGGATTTATGACGGGATCTCAGGTTGCCTGTGTGTGAACGAGGGTGAGAGAGGCTAAACAGAGCTGTTCAGACGGTGGTTAGTAGACCCTCCGAATTCGTGAATTTCGAGTTTCACGAAAAACTCGTCCCTAGTCTGCGGATTTTTAATGAAAATTTACAGATTTACGATCGAGTGACACGAGTACATGGAAACAGGAATTTGATCGAAGTACTCTATTCGTAAAAATGTTAATGAACGACGAACAAGAAAAAAAATGAAACTACTACATCGATTTTCCTAATACAAAACCGACATAAATACCATTACTTATTGCGGCGTCTAGCAAATACAGTTCAAAAGACGTGTCGGCGCGCGTTCGCTTAATTTGAACTCACACGACCAAAATAAATTCCTCTCGTCATTAATCGCTCACTGGTACCACGGCAAATAATTGTCACGTAGTTAAAGATCGATCGAGTGGTAGCTGGAGGGTGTGTGTCGGTGGTATCGGTGTGTTTGAGCGCGAGCGAGGGGCGAGGCGGAGCGAACAGGGGGTGGCGGTTGGCTGGATGGTGGAAGGGTTGATTCGCGAATTCGATTGAACGCATCTAATTTCGTAGATGCGGTCGGAATGCAAATTTTCATACCGGATAGCGTCGACAAAGAGATTACGTGATTTTGCAGCTTGCATTACAATTACGAGCGACAACTTTATTCGTACGCAAAACGGCTCAAATTTCGTTTCGGTGCCCGTATTTCGTGGGCACTGCCGTGTGCTCTCCTCCTGGCCCCCTGCCCCCCTACTGTTTTACATTCGCCGCTGCCGGGGACATTATAGAAATTAACGGACATAACAGATGGCCGCGTGCTCCGTCGAGGATGCATCCGCGTTGGACCCCTTTAATTAATAAAACGAAACAGCGCGGCTCGTCCGTACCAACCGTGCTCCGTTTTTATTATTTTTTAACCTTCTCTCTCCCCTTCCTCCAGCCGCATACACTGCCGCTCATAACTATGTGGACAGTTTCTTAATTGCGATCACCTAAAAATGGTTACGGAGACATTTACGCGGAGCACCGGACGTGACCATTTTATTATTTCTGATTTCTTCAGGTTCTCAGCAATTTTTAGCATGTTATGTATATCCAAAGAAATGGATTTATTGAATAACTGTCGCCCGGTTGAGTTAGTACTGTAGTTTGAAAAAGTTACCGTTTTTTCACCAAATAGAAGAAGTTAACAAAGGGCGACAAAAAGTGATGTTGCTTCAGTACGGACGAAGCTTTAGTTGGTCGAGATGTGCTCGAGTCGATTCCTGGAAGAGAAATGTAACGCAAGAATGTGTCTTCCAGCTCCCAAACTTTGCTTTAAGCGAGCGCTACTTTTGAACAGCGATGTACTCTCTTCTTCGTGACGAGTTAGAGCAAAACTTAAATGCCTGTGAATCGTGGCCGGGGTTCGGGGAAACGAAAAATTTGTACATGGCGCGCGGCCGTATCGCCCTGTCGCTGACAGTGCGCATTTTTGTGTTCTATTTCGTATTCGGATTTTCCCTTTTTCTTCTTTTTTTTCTCTCTCCGTGCTGCTGCACGGTGCGCGACTGTGAACTTTTTACGAACGCGGCCGGCAAGGCCGTTGCGAAACTGGAAGCGGGGTTTACCAATGCATTATTCGGAAACTGTTTTGTTCTGGAATTTTAGAGGCAGAAATTCTCCGTGCGCGAAAGGCGGGAAGCTTTTTAATGATTATACTTGCTGCCTGACGAACGCGTTTATTCATTTATTCGTATAATTCGCCCCAGCGACAAAGCGCCCCGAAGTCCACGAAACTGTGTAACATTACGCGAATTAGCGACGAAACGTTTTTCATTAGCTCTCTTTTAAATCTGTTTCCTCTTTTCGGTTGTTTATTTGTCGACTTGCAGACGGATCCGCCTTGCGTTTATTAGTGACCACTCGTACACAGAGGTTCTGAATATTAAATGATTGCAACAGTTTTTGCACGATTTGAAGGATATCACAAGCAGTTATGTTTTAAAATAACACAACTTTATTAATTAATTACGTTTGTATTACTTTATCAAAATAACTATTAGCCATTCTTTTACAATATATACTGAAAGAAATAAATTTGTTGAATAATTCCTCATGGATGCATCTTCACCATCTCAATTAAAAATATTAGAACACCACCATTTTATGCAATTGTCTCTCGACGTTTCAGAACCTGTTGTGTCTAATTTCACAATTCATCGTTAGTTTTCTTCTAAAATGTATTGTTTTATATGAAATTCTTTATGTTTTAAAGCATCGTGATTGTTCAGGTTCTCCTTCCATTTTTTGGGAATGAAGTAATTTGTACACTGAAATAATTGACAATATAACATATAATTGTTGTACTGTTACAAATGGAAATTCCTTATTAAATGTTCTAGGTATAGTGCTCGAAATTAAATGCTGTATTAAAAATTGGTAAGTGTTTCGTTGCATTGAAATTTAGGCAATCATGAATGCTGTGTATGAATAAATGTTGTACTTAATACATGTGTCTATATATCTACTAAATTACTAAAAATAAGTGATGCACATAAATGATTTATTAAAAATAAAAATTGTGTATATTCGGATGTACATAATTTTCTGTTCAACATCGAATGTCCACCCATAAGAATGCGCGATCGTGTTCGAAAGTACCGCCATCTACGGATCTCCGCGAGAATCGAATCAATTGAGAGCGTTCGATATTCGATTGTGCGCAGAACGCTATAGGCGAGCGTGCGTGCAAGTTGTGACTGTGATAGACGTACTCAACGTGTAATACAAAATATATTTACAGAAGTAACAACGTTCTGATTAATCAGAATTCAACATTTTCACTACTCTATGAAGGTATTATTCAATTATATGCATAATTCATAACTATTTATACCCTTGAACAATCGCTATTACTCAGACTGCATATACTTTATGAAAAGGTTAAAAATTGATCTTGTCCTTGCAAAATATTTGTCATATTTGTTTTTTAGTCTGAATATGATACGAAACTAAGATATTTTTGATTGGTCTAAATAAAATGTGTTAAGAATAGAGTTCGAAATATCCGTTCGAATGCAGACGTCGAGTGACAGCGAGTGTACGCATGCGTGCGAGTTACTTAGGCTGCATACACTTTATGAAAACGTTAAAAATTGATCTTGTCGCGAAAATTAAATATAATTGATCGAAAAATATTTGTCGTGTTTGCTGTTTAGTCTCAATATTATACAAAAATAGCATATTTTAGATTGGTCTACATAAAATATGTTAAGAATAGGGTTTGAAATGTTCTGCTCGAATATGTCGAGTGAAAGCGAGTGTGCGCATTGGAGACAGTTGGAAATGGAAACGATTTGGGTCTTGTCGTATGTCTCGTTTAGTGTGTGCAAGCTTACAGACTGAATATAATAAAACCATTATAATGAGTTATTCAAGCCCTATGTGCATTTATGTATATCGTTACAGTTACCAAACATAACCTATCAACGTTTAACAAAATGCAGAAGCTGGAAGAGGTTAAACATCTTTAATACCGAGCCATTGTCCAGGTAATTGATATTGTAACGTAAAATACATTGGCCACATTTATTTATCAAGTACTTGAATAAACGGTTTCATTTGCAATTCAGAAGTGAATTGATGATATGCAGCTTAATGAGACCAGATTCTCTGTTTCAATCCATCCCGCAATCACTGAAACAATAGCACCGACATTTGTTTTGAACGAGCAATTTCAATATTCTCATTTTCGTAAGCTAACTGGCTTGCGCTGCCGGCCCTAAGGGCACAAGGGATCTCAATGCAAATTGCAAATATAAATAAACGAATAATCGGAGGAAGTATATTTATTTATTTATATATATATATATATATATATATATAAATCTACGCCAAATGTTCACTTCTTTAAAGTTTCAAAGTGTCCAATGTGTGTGTTGGACATATTCAAAAACCGTTACAAGTACAGCCGATCAAAAAAGTATTCGAACACTACCCACACTCGAGAAGTTGTCGATATATGAACTGCGATAACTTCATTAATACAAAAATAAAACAGCAACATACCTGGATTCATTTTAAAAAGCTCCAAGCTTTTACTTTCGCAATCCATCGTTCATTTTTACCTAAGATATGTTTTTTCAGGTTATTCTCATGCTTTTCTCCGGTTACATGAAGGTTATATTTAAGGTTATATTTTCTTCTTAATTTTATTTAACAAATGCAGAGTCAGGTGACTGGTCAGTTTAATCAATTCTACTCTGAAATTAGAATTAGAAATAGAATTCTGATAAAAAATGAGTATCTGCAATTTTTAGAACAGTGAAAAGATTAAACAACTCTGGGAGTATTAATATATTATTTGCACTATATTAAAATTATTAGTGAAAGATTTAGTTCCTGTGTTCTACAATCGAACTTTTTGTTTTTCATAAAGATCTAGAGCCTAGAAATCAGAGTAAAATTGTAATGGAACTGAAACGAATTGGACGAAATCTTACATGACAAATGGTTAGTCATCGACGCGGATTAACGCGGTAAAAAGAATACCGTGTTCCTTTGCAACGGGTAAAACGTGACCACCTCGGGACATCGTTACTGCGAAACTAGTTGGCGTCCATACTGTTAAAGTCGTCGTAAAGAGTATATAGCCCTGTAACAGCTCGGTCAATTTTATGCAATTACAAGACGTGCCGTCTCGCGATAATAACTCTGACAAGCCAGAATCTCTGGTACGTGAGCATGGATGTACGAAATACACTTAATTCGTCACGGTTTCACAAGGCCCTGATGAAGAAAGATGATTGTATTTATGTGCGACACAAAAGGGAGAGAAATAAAGCGGAAAAGGCAACTGGGAAGTTGCGCTGTGCAGTAGAACCTTCTCCCCTTCTAAACAAATTATTATTTTGTTTAACCGGAGTGTGCAACCGCAGGCTATAATACGTTACATGAAATTGAAAATATGCAATCAAATTTGTCCGCCCGGGAGCTTCGTATTCACGGAAAATTTACCACAATTATACGTCAGCTTTCATTCGGAGCGAGAAGTTATAAAGTTAATTTGTAATTTGAAATCTCTGCTCCGTTTATTAAATTCTCATTTCATTCCGATTAATTGTCGGGCAATTACTTCTTTCCCGTTCTCACGTGAAATTTTAAAGGGGTAGAGTCAAATTATATTTCACTTCCCTTGTGAATGTACGCAGAAAAATATGTTTTTAAAGAGTTAGTATTTTGTTTCATCAAGTTCACGAACAACATGAGTAATGCTCTAAGAATATTTTGTTCAGGAAACTAAATCATGGATTGAATTGATTTTATCACTGTTTTATTGAACAAAAATGAAATTAAAAAATTGTGAAACACTTCGCACATAAGTAAAGTAAATCATCTCTTGAAAAATTTTTTAATACTGTCGAAATATTTCAAGAACAACAAATGATATTAAAGAGAGGTTGAAACGAAAGTTGCATGATGTTATTGTGTCTATCAAACAGTGTAAAAAGAAATTTTTTAAAATACATTTCTCTAAAAAATAAAAAGAAATTAATGAACCTAGAGGCTCTTAGTGTGCGAATAGATCCATCACCGTGGAATTCAATCGGAACGGTTGCGGGCTGGGTGAATTCGGCACACATAAATACACTTAATTCGGCCTGATTTCGCGGGACCTTGATTAAGAAAGATGCTTGTGCCTCGCGTGCTACGTCGGCGAGAGAAATGCGAGGTATTATATCGGGGGAAAGGAGCTATCGAAAGGGACGACGGGAGGTGTGGGGAAACAGAGAGGAAAAATCAGAAATGTTCAGGGAAAGAAACGGAGATAGGATAGGGGTGAAAAATAGCTGGGAAAACGAAGAAAACAGTGGTGTTTCGGCTAGCGAACATTAGTCGACGGCGTAAGCAACCCGTCTCTCCTATCACGCGAAAATAGTAGAAAAAAGAGCCGGGGTGCATAGACCGGGATGTCGATACGAGAGAACGGAAAAGAAGGAACACAATGGGTACCGTCTTTTTTGCAAGCGCACCTCTGCTCTAACGAGAAGCCAGTGATATTCGTTTTTCTCGGCACGCGTGATTTCCCTGAGACAACAGGAGCCGGGTGTTTTCCTTCATTTGAAACGCTTTTTCACCAGTCCGGATCCGTGATACGAATTTTTAAGTACGCCACCAAAACCACTTAGTTGTTCCACCGATTTGTCCGTGTGTCAGCGATCGAAAGACCTGTAGAACTGGTTTTTTTTTATAAATAGCTATTGTTTAAAGCATGAACCTTAAATATTAAAAAAAAATATTAATCCAATTTTTAATTTCAAGAACTATTTTTTGCAACAATATTGAAACAATCATTTTAGCAAATTTTTACAGAAACTTTAAAAGTATTACATCAAGTGAAAAATGTTGTATTATTAAAATTCATTAAAATTATTAAGAGAGAAAGAATTTATTTTAAAAGAGAAGAATTTTAATCAAATAATATTGCAGACGAATTTTCCATTTGCAGGTTAATTGTCATACAATAAGTTGGGTTGTTCTTTGTTTCATATTGTGGAATGTTTTCAGCGAATCCGTTAAGTGTTAAGTGCATTGGCTTGCAACCGAATTTTTTCCGCACACGGCAAACGACTGTAATAACTTTCTAGAAGTAAGGAAAGCAGTAACGGTAGCGAGCTTTTTCCAATTGTATCTACATTTCGTCGACCGTCCTCGGTAGACATAATTTACAGTAGAAAAACGTTTCGAATGGAAGTTTTGCGGCTTGATTTCTAGCAAGTTAGGTTCCTTTATTTTGCAAACAGCGCAAGACCATTTTTCTAGCGGAATGTGGGACTCGCCCGTTCTCCACCTTTTTTCTTCGTTTTGCCCGGTTGGTCGGAGAAATTACGGACTGGTCGGTGCTGTGTTTAATGGTGTCTGGCTTTACTCAACAGCTTCTGCAGGTGTTCGATATTCGACACCTTATTTATAGGGTGTGTATAGATGGATCAGTACGAATTAGATAGATTTAAAACGCAGCCAGCTTACGACATTCCTTGCTGAGCCTTTAATATGGGAAATATTTCAGAAAAGCTCCGCGTCTCGATCCAGAAATTATTTTCCACTAACACGTGAACAGAACGTCGATATGCTCTTCCTAAATAATACTTCCAACAATTCACTTTGACAATACTTCCCTAGTAAAAAATTATACGATTTCCAAACAAATTAATTAACTAAAAAGTGGTTTGCACAGTTTCACGTTTTTTATTGATCAATTGCGCACTGAAATATTGTATTAGTGAGCGCTTTAGTGAGATTTGGATGTGCTTCAATATATTTCATATTTTGTATTTAAAGCTTTTATATTTTCTTACTTTATATTTTTATTATACATAGCTATGCTTATTTATGTGTTGTATATTACATGCGACTGTATATTAATATGTCACATATTCGTAAATCACTATGAGGTTTTATTCATTTTAAGTATTATATATATATATATATTCTGTATTATATGTTTTGTTACTATGTCGAGGTAAACTTGATTCATTAAAGTTTTTAATACAAACATATCGAGTGGGAACGTAATTAACCAATGCCAAGGCATTCGTTGTAGACAGATATTCCTATTGATGGGGGTACTGGATTTGCCCGAGTGCATTCGGCTTTATGTTATACGAGGTAACAGATACTAATGAGTACAGATACCACTAATTTCCATATTATATGCTGCCGTCCTTAATAATCTCGACGTCCTATAATACTGACCTTAATTGACCATCAAATATTCTCAGAATCTAATAATTCAAATGTTCATCGTTTAGCTTATTTAGGTGATACCATTTGTTAGCTCAAGAAAGTTCTAAGCTTTCAGCGACGCGAGGACGTTGTTAATATTATCAAAGAAAAAATTATGAAATACTGATATAGAGTCGATTAGCTATTCCTATTCACACGTTTACTCTATCTTTTTCATACTTGTGTCCCAGTCACGTGATTGCATCAAATAAATAAATACATAAAATACGCAGTCTCGTAATAAATATGCAAGCTGTTTGACTAGTCACCCACTTGTGGTTATTTGAACAGGCTTCGAGAGTTAAGTTCGAATTTTCTATTACATTGAACCTGCTTATTCGGTCATTAAGTTCAGGTTTTAAGTAGCTCGAACTTAAAATGGTAGAAAACAGTGCGACACTTCCACCCAATGTAACACAGATAATGCGAAGCCTCGCGAGGCGGGATAACCTATAAGCAGATTAGCTCTAAGGATTAAGACACCTAGCACTCCCTATTGACCTCTCTCCCGAATATATCATTGCTTCAATATTGTCATATATGGTTGTTGATAGAATTATTTTAATTTGGATTGATTTTAAATATTACATTCTTCTCATAAGTGTTTAAACACTGCAGTCCATTTGATTACATTTTGCGAGAAGCAGTAGTATGAAACTGGCAACGTCAGACATCTGAACATCGTCAGGATTAAACATTATAGTTTGTTTATGGTATACAGAGAGAAACGCATATAACACATGTAACAGATTCTACATTAATAGGAGTTCGTAGAATCCCGAGAACTAATAACATTTCTCTGTTGCGTAATGCGAGCTGCGAGTGTCGATAACAGAAATCCACCAAACCAATAATGTTTCGCTGCTGTATAACAAAAACCGTGTATCTGCGATCGCACTAATAGGAGCTCTTAGAATCGCGCAACCAATAACGTTTTGCGATGGCGCAACGTTACTAACAGTATAAATAGGTGTGTTCGGAATATAAGGTATCCCTTTCCTACAAACTACCACCTATACTCTCGACTGTAGCATAATTTTAGTGCCACGTTGGTCGTGTACAATTTCTAAACTTGAAAATTTATTTTCACTACGATTTATTAAGTAAATCAAATTTTACTAGCATACACGAGATGTGGGAATTCTTGTCTTTTTTATGCTTGTATTATTTAAATAAATTGTTTTGATTTTTATGGACTGGCACTCAACGTCACACACTACGCGTTAAATCGCATCTTAATTTTAAATTTCTTGCCTAATTTTTCCTTGCAACGATAGAGATATTGTAGTAAAGTTTGATTATTGACGTAAGAGTTTAGGGGTAATCTCAATTCAGAGCCGTGATTTTTTTGGCAATTTGTGAGATAAAAAATGATTAGATTAATTATAGATCGAGTGTTTCAAAGTTTTGTATACCTGTTCCGCTATATTTTAAGGTAACACGATGTTATTTTTAAGCAATTATTTCTATTATAAATTAACGTAGATATTAATATTAACTAACTCTTTAAAGCACATCACTGGTTTTCTGTGAAAAGGAAGAAAATGTCGGTAGGGGTAGTAAATAATGGCGAGAAGGGTTCCCGGATGGGTATGATGTTTCAGGTCAAGAAGAACACGAGGCTCTCGTTGGTCCCTGATGAAGCTGATGTTTGCTTGCAGTTTTCGATAAAGCTCGGCGGATGGCTGGGTCTTCCGAAGAATCTGGGTTACGGGAAACTTCGACGAAGTCCGTAGGACTTTCGGGAGCTGTCGCTTTTCCGAATAGAATCCTTCAAGGCGGGGGGATAACGGCGATGGAAAGGGGATAGCAGCTCGTGAACTTCAGTATGCTAAGGACCACGATTTTTTCACTTTTCCTTTTTCTCAACCTTCCATCCCTTTCTGCTGGGCCAACGAGCTGTAATAATCGCTCTTCGCGAGAAGTCTTCTGTCCCTCGTATTTTGTATAGCTTCATTTAGCAGTGGGTTCAATAAAGTATATCGGTTCGAAATTTACGTAGTCAATTGTTACATTTTTGGCTCCGAGTTGCTCGATGAAATATGTAACTGCCTTTTGAATGTGTACTCGTTTTGTTGGCTTTCTGTAATAGCGGTATTTTATGGTGGAGATTTATGTAACTTTCGTATACAGTTGAACCTTCAAACATGGTCTCATAAAAGACTCTTCTGTGATTATCTCGCATTTTTGATATTGCATTTCAACTCTTTGCAGACTGGATCTTTTTAAAACAATGTTTTACTTGAAATGTACTTCATAAGGCTTGGCTGGTACTAATTTCAAACAATTTACTTGACTAATTAATTGTCGGATTATTGGAAAAGTTTGTGTCTGATTTTTAAAGAACTCAAACTCTTTCTTCCCATCAAAAAACGAATCCACCAAGTTGCAAAACGTTGGGAGACAATTGTAGAAAATGGTGGTGACAATATGATTTTTTATTTTCAAATTGCTCACGAATTGGACCAGACAGCATCAGTCCTTGAGGTCGCAAGAATGTCGATCGAATGGATTGCGGCTACCCCTTTTGGGACCTCCACCGAGAGGATCACCTTGCATAATAATCTCAATGGATCTAGGCATTGTCGCCTATGAAGCTTTCAGAGACGTCCGATTTTCTATGCTTAAAATTTAAATTCCCTCGGTGGACGTCCTCTTTCTTGCGCCTAGACCTAAATAAGGAAAAGTATCTCTCGATGGAAGATCAAAGTCTTCTTCGGTTTGAAGCTAAATCCTTACACACTCATGATACCCCATTCCTGATTTAAATTGGTATTAACCCCGTCACGCTTCCCGAGTAGGAATTCAACCATTTTCAATTTGGAGATTGTGTAATCTAAAATCTCATAATAATTTGATTTATGATTGAATTACATCGTGACTCGACATGAATTTTATTCACATTTTTAAATTCTCAGTTTCAGTATGCATTCTATTTTACAATTTTAACCCTTTGCCTTACAATATCGTGTCTGACTCGTGATGAAGATTTTGAACAGATTCCAGTAAAAATGTATATGTTAATAATTTCTTTTAAACCGAAATAAAATTCTATTTTGGTCTTGTGAATGTACAGCTATTGGATTCTGCTTTTTTTTAGGAAATTACGATCTACAAAATAGTTCTAATCACTGAAACCGTAAAATAAATCGTAGGGCAAGGGGTTAATGTTCGTCTACTTAGATAAGCAATATACAATCATCTAACACATTGAAAGTAGCTTGTGCATGTACATAATTTAGATCTACAAAGGGCATATTTTAAATTTTCACGATGGGCACGGATAAAATGTTAGAAATTTCAAGAACATTTTTGTTACATATTCATCTAAGAAATTCTCGAGTCGCGTTCGGTCCGATTTTAAAAGAGTGTATAAAGGGTGTCCGCTAAATTTCATCCTCGCTGTACATCGACGTATGATCGTACGATTAAACCTCCCGCGTATTCTTCCATCGTAACAATTAAATCCCACCACATTATGCAATCCGGGTGTCAGGAATGGAACGTCAGATTATCTTCGAGCGATTTATTCGAAACAGTTCGGCTGGGCTCTGCTCGACGGACGCTTTGCTCTCGTCCGGTTACGTAACGTGATACAACCGGTATTGAAAGCCACGTGAATTCAATATCGGAGGGGCGGGCAAAACAAACGCAAGGAAAATCCTTTCGGTGTGCTTGGGGGAGGATACATCACGAAATTATTTTCAGCCGCTCTGTCTCTGTGTCGTAACACACAGAGAGAGAAGGAAAGAGAGTCGTCCGTGGGGTTTGCACACGGGACAGGGGGTAGGGGCGGGCACGATGGCGGAGGACAGTCGGAATGGCTTTGAAATCCTCGGATTAGTGGAATTTTGTAGTAAATCGTCTGGCAGCGTCGCTGTGTCCTCCCCACAATAACGATTCTGTACCGACGTTGTTTCGATATAGTCAACGTCGTGCGCTTGAACAATCGAGCCATGTCTGGGCAATGTGGCTTCGTGCTTCCACACAAATACAATAGAGCCTAGGGTTGCGGCGGTTGGCGGATGTAAATGAGAGAAATGGCCGGGGAACAGAGAAAGAGTACAGAGAAACAAAAAGGAGACGAGGGAGTGGAGAGCAACATGGAGAGAGAGGAAGACGGAAACAGAGAGGGCGAGAAAGAGAGGCAGGCAACTTCCAAGAGAAAAGATTAAAAGAAAGAGAGAGAAAGAGAGAGAGAGAGAGAGAGGGCATGGGGGAGCCAGGGTGGAGGAGATAACAGAGATGGCTTATTTGATTTACGTTCCTGTTTGCATCTCTTCTTCTTCTTCTTCTATCTCTTACTTCTCGCTTTTTCTCTCTCTCTCTTACCAAGCTTGGGAGCGTTCGTTCTCTTTTTCTCGTGCAACAGAATCCACCACCAAGAGACTGCAAATTTTACAGGATCGATGAGAAAGGATTCCATCCTCTATTCGAGGGGTGGGGGGCTTTCCCGTGCTCTCATTCAGAAAAAGATTCGCTGCGATGTTCGGTTCTCTTTTTCAGTTTACCACCGATATATCGGAATCACGTGGCACGACCGTCAGAAATTCGGCCCGGAAAATTTCGTACCGATTTTATTTTATTTCAACGGCAGAATGTTTTTCGCGGAATTCGATTAAAACTGGGTCACGCCCGTAACTTTCTGAAGCGCGAAGAAGCGCCGTTCAAATGGGGCGTGAAGCATCATTGATTGCTCCCCGTTGATTATTATTTTCTTCTTTCGCCGCCGGGAATGTGAGAGCTATTTATAAATACGGCGAAAATGCGCAACCTGATGGGGAGCGTCGTGTTCGGATAACCGAACGGTCGCGTGGTCTCGTAATGGGAATCGTCTGTTGGTGCTTTCTAATGATTTTAGTGCACCTAACTGGATTGGGCTGAGCTATGTGTACATTTAAATGCTTGTCTATAATAATAATTATATATATGTATAAACATTTTCTCAAAATCTGCAAAGTTTAAATCACAGTGAATGGTGAATCATTAGGATTGTTTAATAATTATCATAAAGTCTGGTTGTCTAGTCGCATATTTCTGTTAAATGTTCGTCCTAAAATTATTTTAGTTCATTTTTCCGAATTACCAATACCTTTTTTGGAAATGCATTACACAAGATCTTTTATCATCGTAAAAATAGATAAAACTTGATTTGAAACCCATGTCATGTACATTCATGTCACCGCCAACTATGTAAGGAAACTGATTGTACCGTACAGGCCATAATGGCGTATACCATAATGAATGCACGAGACGAAGGTGAGGTATATGAAAAATGATGATCATGTCTGATGACTTACCTTTCCAAATTCACTGAGGCCTGGCGTCGTGTCCTGGGTATTGTTCGTCTCGCGAACTGAACAGACTGCCCTGCCAAGAAAATGTCTGTTAGAACTTCCTCTTTCTCGCGTGTAAATCGCCGGAAAATTTATTATTTATTGGTAGATTGCGGATTTTTATGGAAAATACAAATTCTTTGCCAGGTACAGGAGTTGCGGACATTTATTTCTTCTCTTGATAACTTTATTGAATTTTAAAATGGCGCAGCAGTATTTTTGAATTATTTACATAAATGTTTTACTACGTTCCATTCGAGCTGCTCATTCTTCTTATAAATGCACAAAATTCGCAGTCTTATTAATCCATGCTTGTTTATTTTTGTCCACTAATACATTTAGATGCTTATCTTAACCTCTTTATTCATATGAAAATAGGACCTTCCTATCCATTATTTTGCAATGGAAATATTTATACAATTTAGAAGTTGTCTAAATATCCACGATTATTTAAATAGTATTATTTAAATAATAGGATTATTTAAATGTAGATATTTTTTTTATTTTTTTTTTTAATAATAAAAGGAATTCCGTCCACCAGCACGAAGTATTCGCTTTTAATATGCAATTAAATTAATAAATATGCAATAAACAGAGATGCAATTAATTTTCTGATAAATTCTTTTTGATATTAATTTTCATTATGTTCAGCGAAGGTCTCTTTAATATAATCAACATGACCGAAAACAATGAATAATTAAATATTATTTATGTGCAAATATTTAATGGTTGCTGTTATTTCAATACAAAAATTCGAACTGGAAAATAATATTTTGCAAGTCTCAACTTAATAACTTTTGTTATTCTATCATGATCAAAATAGTTGCCATACATTCTGATAATAAGAACAATAACGACAACAACTACATTACGTTTCAGCTGCGTTATGAAAATAACACAATAATAAAAGTCTTTTAAAAATTGATAAGAACTGAAGGCAAAATGGTGTGAATCGGATGAAAAATATTCCCTCTAAAGCCTTTACACACTTGTTCCACTTGTCCAACATCTGTATTAAATTCTAATTGAATAACGTCGCGAGCGAACGCAATTCAATTTCCCGGCTGCGATAAGAAGCCGGTGAAAAGAAAAACAACGGTAAAAAAGACGGGGGGTAGGAGCGGTTGGAAACAAGACGAAATTAATAATCGTTCATCGTTGAGCAATCGGCGGGATTAAAAATCGATTTGCACGGTAATGACTGGCTTTTTGTTACACGGACGCGGGGGAGAAATTTAATTCGCAACGGGCGGACGGTGGGGACAGGGAATTCGAGAGGGTGCAATCTTCCCGGGCCGCTTTAAAATCGAGAAATAATTTGTCACAGGGAAAAGCAATTCCTTAGTTCGGGAACGGGGCATATAACGGAGGTGGTCACGGCTCAGAACGCCGAAAGATCGTCGGCGACTTGCGAAGCCATAGAAAATTTAATCCGCCCCGGCTTTCGCCGGTAATCTTTCTTCTCCGCTCGATTTTCGCCCCGATGCGAACGCCCGAGCCCGCGTCGTGTTCGCGGAAATGCTTCAGAGGAGCCCGGAGAAAGAAAGGTCGACAGCTCGTCGTCATCCAGAATTGCGGGAAACGCAATCGTCCCGACAATTCCCCCCTCCCCAAAGGGGGGGGGGGGGAGCCCGCGAAAAGACAAAGAGCTGGTCGGAGAAAAGGCGAGAGGACGGAGAGAACGAGGTTAGAGATTGACGCTAGGCCTACAGGAAACACCCTTCCTAAATCGATATTTTATTCGGTTCGAGCAAACACTCGCCGTTTCATGATCGCGTTTCATTCCGCCGGCAATAAACTGTTTCGAAAACGCTCGGTTCCGATGCGTTCGATTTTTATTACGTTTGCAAAACGAGAAAAAATTTAGACCGCATCTGGAAAGTACCGGCGTACTAACTTTCAGATTTTCGGGAAATTGTCGATATTCAAACAGCTATGATTTTGCACAAGAAAGATGTATATTGTTGGCCAACAATGGATCTGCGCCCATTTTTAAGTTTAAAGCCTTTCGTTTGGCAATCTATCGTCCATTTTCTTCTAGTAAGATCTTTTTAGTGAAAAAATCTACCATGGAAAAAATTCAATATCAAGTTTTAAGGGTTTGTTGTAAAGGGGAAGCTTTACTCTACAACTCTATGGCAAAAGCCAATAAAAAGTGTTTCTCTTGTGAGATTTATTGCAACATAATGTACATTACAGAGTATAACAACAGAGGATAGAACTTATACAAAATCTTTCCAGAGCAGGATTTCAATTTGTTTCGATTTGTAGCACTTTTTAAAAAATGTTTATTAAACATTAAATGTTTAAATATCAACGAAAAAATGGATAATTATTACTTGCGCATTGGAGGGTTAAAAAGCTGAAATTAATTTGAGCCATTTCACTTTTTTATACAATATTTTACCTACTTAATTTTGTGATAAATAAACTTTTCGTTAGAAACCAATTGTATAAAAGAATATATGTTAGATGCAGGGCGTGTTTGGAATTCCCTTCGGTGGCTAGAAGCCCCATTTTATTCGCATGACGCTATAAGAAAGTGGCGAATATCGGGTCATTCGTTGAAAAGGAAAGATATAGCATCGAAAGGAAGATTTGTTCTGAAACAAGGCGAGTCAGGTTCTTATTTACGGCGCCACGAGGTACAGCGTCGAGGGGCACATAACGTAGGCAGGGATTGAAAACCAGGTCGAATCGGGTCGTCGGCCATTGTGCAATACTTTGGACTTGAACTGTTATATAGTTATAGCCAGTGATATCAGTAACCGTGTCGTACTTTACATGCAGAAAGATACTGGTGTCATCTCGCGAAACTCTTCAGGGTATACAGGGTGGGTCGAGTAACGCGACTGAATTTACCATTTTCCTTTTACCATAAATATCTCGTTCAGTCGCGACAATATAAAATAGATTTTGTTAGCCGTTTACCGGAAATAAATCTCGTATTGTTGAAATGCGAATCGGTATCGTCGAGCGGTCGGTCGTCAATCGATATGTTGCCAGATTTGCGTAAACTATTTTATACGTTTGTGATACAAGTAAATAAATTTCGTAAGTCCCTTGTCAGAAAAAAAGCAAAAATTCTATAAAAGTTTTTTCTTTCAATAATGTTAATAAGTTAGAAATAGAGAGAGAGAGTGTAATAATCGGAGATTCTTCTGATATCTTCACAGTTTCCTACTTCACCAATTCAATCTTATCATAAGTCTAATTATCATACTATTTTCGACATATTAAAATTTGAAAACTTTATTCACATTGTAGGTAAACAATCCCCACTTTCTGTGAGAAATGATTTTGTATTGACTGTGGCGTTACATTTTCGTCGATTTGCAATGAGTATAAAACTGTTTACATATCATGTTTTTATATAACACCGGAAATATATATGTGCAACAATAAATATTTACATACCACAGTGTTGATCATCAATACTAACCGTGCAACAAATAAATACCGTGGGAAAAACATTGAAGAGACATCGTGCATCTCGAAAATTTATTTAAAAGCATAGAAAAAATGTATTGTTATTACACTGCGAATTTTTGGAAATAGATATGGAAATCATTTCGTTTCGATCTACAAACTGGCAGTATTCACCCTGTACATTCCAGGTTTGTAACAAGCTCCACGGAATTATTCTACTGTAACGGCAAACTTTCGATGTGGGTAGTATGTAAATAGATTGTGTTGTAGTCGTGTTCCAGGTTTCGTTGCCTCGAAATGTAGGTCTAACTACTAGCTGTGACAAAAAATATTCAATAAATAAAGATGACATGAATAATCCAGACAGGAATTATTTATACAATGAATGTAAAACTCCCACTGACTTGCAAAATATGAGAAATTGTATTCAAATAGCATCTTTTATTTATTGTTTGCGTTTTTGTATAGTCTGTTCACATAGGGTGACGTTGTAGTAACAGTAAAAATAATACTTATAACATTAGAATACCAAATATTGAAAGTTTGTAATGTGTTATATTCATTTATATTAATTCTTTCTTGTAACATAGTTTTTATAAACAAATTTCCTTAATTAATTACAACAAACAGTAACCAAATAGAAAGTGCTTATTTTGTTTAACAATTTGAATAGATCGATAATAATACATATTGGCATTCCTGAATTCTTTTAAGATTTCTACCACTTTATTGGTAGATTATTGGTTTCATCGGTGAATTATTAGTAGATAAAAATTTTATGTACCAATTACAAGGGGTACTGGAGACAAATAAAAATTTGTTTCCTCCTTTAATAATATTCTAACAAGTTGATAATATACTGATTAAAGAGCAAATAAAAATTCGAAGTCTGCCCCTCGTCATATATTCTTTTGGGCATTGGTAGGACAGAATTGTAGGGATGCATAAAATAAAGCTCTATTTACAACAACACGGTACACGTGGCACCGTGGGACACATAAAACTTGGCCCAAGGATTGATGTCCTCAAGGAACTCATATTTCTGCCGCGTTTCGACGTTACACTACCGACAGCCCCATGTTTCTCGTGAATCTGGCCACGTTGATTTCAGCTTTTCCCCATGAACAGAGGAAACAATAAGAAACTTTGCAAGTTGTAAACGTTGAACAGTGGATCGCGTCTCCGGAGAGATTGAATCGTCGGACTAAACCCCGGGAATTTCGTTGAAATACAGCGACTGAAAAGGATACCGCAGAAAGTTTTTCGATGCGCCGTCGACCATGGCGAAACGAAATCCTGTGCGAAGATCGACTCTTATAGAAAGAATCGTTTATCGGCCATTGGGGGAATCCATTGGACCTTTGAAGCGTCCTGCGAATCATTCATCTCTGGATCATGATTGACCGACTTCCGAAAATATTTTCTTTCGTTCGGGCATGTCCTCGCTTTGAATTTTCTAGTACCTAGTTCAACTATTCCACCATTTATCTACTTGATTTTTTACTCTGGATCTTGTTAAAACTTTTTCCAGACTCTAAATAAACGGTTTTTGCGTCAATTGTATAAGACACAGAAGCTAAATTTATATCTTTCATGAATTTTAATATAATGAAAATAATATATTAATACTCGTATAGTCTTTCAAACTTTTCAATCTTTTAACACTTGCACCTACTCAATGTCATAAATGCACAAAATCCGGGTCTACTGATTAGAGGGCAAATGTTATGGTACACAAAAACTTTTCCTCGAGGTCATTGGTGATTGTCACAAACTGGGTTGTATATTTTAAATACCATGATCTTCAAATAACCTTGCGTAGCAAAAATAATATTAGAACAAAAGCTGGGTAAAATAGAGTAGATAAAAATAAAATATTTCCTGTGATTTAAAGAAAATACTGTGTGAGATATAGTACATATATTTGATCTCTTTTGAAAGATAGTTGTGCAATGCTGTTTTTGACACAAAGAAATGTTGAGTAACTTTATAAATAATAAATGGTTAGTAAACGATGACGAAAAGGTTTACCCGTTCTCGAAGGGTTAGAAATAAAATGAAGGAACGCTGTTTTCAGTGGGAAATTCAAAAAATTTGATTGGCTCGCGGTGACTCAAAACATAGAAAAAATTTGCTCCACCGCTGGGCGAGTATCGGAGGGTCTGGTTGTTGGCCAAAAGAAAAGTACTTTCCGTTCCCTATCGAAACAAAGTTCTTCGGGCTTCGCTTCGTCCAACGTACGACGTAAGTGTAGGTTTTGGCATGGTACTGGAATCGTCGAGATGGAAGAAATTTCTGCGCGCCAAGGTTTTAGATTGCTTCGAGCTCTTTCAGGCTGATCGGCCGTGGGATAGGTTTTTCCATCGACGATGGATCGCGGTACAAAGCGGGACGAACGATTCGGTAAATAGTACTGGCCTTGGTGAAAGGTCCGGGGTGGAGAGAAATTTCTTTCGGCGATTAATTGAAACGGAAAACCGTTCCCTCCCCCGACGAACGGTCGAATGTTTTACACGGGATCAAGTCAATGTGAATTCCTGCCGCATGATATTCGAATTGAAAGACCTCCTGAAATTTCTTCTCCCTTTCGCTCAAAGTGAATAGAGTCTTTTCTCCGTCGCGAACTTGCTTCTTTTTTACAAGTATTATTCGTCTCTTCGGCATTGTGCCCTTATAATATGTTTCCTCGGGAATTTAATGAAACCACCGGCCGTATTAAATCGCTGATAATAGTGATCGTTTTTTGCGGTCGGTCTCGAGAGCAGTTTATTTCTGCTGTTAATTCGGTCTGAACGGATGACCTGAATTTTTGATTGAATTGGAGATTATTTATAATGTGGGCTGTAGCGAGCACTCATCTATGCGAGCTAATTAACAAGTAGAGTTTAATAGATATATTTTCTTCATTAGTTCTGTCATCATGATAGTCGCGTAATATTTTCAATTTTGAATAAAGCTGGCTCTCTTGTTACGTTTTATGCAGTTTAGGATTCCATGAAATTCGCAGTCATTAGGTGTGCAAATTAATCCGTGGCTCTCACAATTAATCTGTTGAAACTTAACCCTTTGCACTCAACTGTCCCTTCTAAAGGGACGTGGTTTTAGCCAGCAAATCGGTTTGGTAATTTTAGAACTTGAAACACTGAAAGCACTTGTACGTGCATAGTGAAACATGTGTAATTAACTAACAAGAAAGAAAGTGGTTAATAAGTTGAGACTTGCTTTTCTACAACTTCGACTATGTCCTTTATATTATTACACATTATTCATGTTATTCACGTGAAAAACGATGAACGAAATTTATTTCTTTATATAGAAAAAACAAAGACGACAGATAAATTACTAAAATTTTATTGTTGTTTCATAAAATATATGTCACTAAAGTTTCAGATCAGGTTTCACATAAATAGAATAACTATTTCCAATACTGTGCTATTTTATAAACAATACGTTCGTTGTTATTGTGTGAATAGATGTGTTGCTAGTAGATGATCCGAGAAAAGAAGAATGGAAATGGTTAGAAAGCGTAAATTCGAAAAACTCTGCTTCAATACTGCATGTAGAGTGTTGTTAATAATTTGTTGACAAGACGAAGCACCATCGTCTACTGCTATTAATTTTATTTTTTGCTGCTCGTACATATTGGTTTTTCCACTCACCAGGAAGTATCGCAGGCATGCGTCAGGGTAAGGTATCTCGCGCCCAGGCCGTAAAATGTCCTGAGAACACCCAAGGAATTCCCTAGGGAATGACCACCTTCCACTCCGATAAGACTTGCGATTTTGCCTTCTCGATGCGCCTCGATGAGACCTACGCAAACAGAAAAAAGTACACGATGCTTTAACAGATCCTTTATCGAAACATATTACTATAGCTAAATGTCTATTTGTACATTCTTATAGGAAAGAAATACAGTATTGATTCGATATAAGACGATGTGTTATGGACACGTGAACTCTGGACCCGTTCAAGAACAATGTCAAGCTTAATAGGTACCCTCATCCGTAATACGTCAAAAACCGTACCGAGCCATGGTCTTGTATCGAAAGAATATTTTTGTGATTATTAGCATTCTTTATTTTGCATATTGCACGTGATTTGCATATTTATGTTTAAGATATAGAAAGAGATCATCTGACAGCACTTAATGGCAGATATTTTATTAAATGATTGAAATATAACGAAAAAATTAATAGGTGCAGAAGTTGAAGTATTTATGGCACTATGATAATTCGATTTTATTAATGGACAATTATATGCACGTATTTGTTTATGTAACTGTTTGAAGATTTAGGTGATTCTTTGTTTTTCCATATTTATAATATTTCAGAATAAAATAGATTTTCAATTATCAATTCAGTTAGCATCGATGTTCGATAAATTCAAGAAATCGTTGCACTTTTAAAATCTATTTTGAAAGTCCATTTGAAGGTTAAATAAATATGTATTCGGAAGAGTTGGCTTGTGGTAGCTACCAGAAACTTTCAAGTTTCAGGACTTCGTATCTTTTTTACTTCGTCTGGTCAGTTCGGTCCCCTTAGCATAAATCCACAATCATTCTGTGGTTATACTTCTCCTTTAACTTGTAACAAAATAAAAATGATCCACCTGAATTACAACAAACCGGAGTGACATAGAAATTTATTTTCTCTCTTAATATGTTCAATAGATAATATAATAGTAGTTTACAATTCATCTAATATTTTCAATTATTTAAATTCTGCAGTAAATAAATGCATAAAATCCGCTGTCTACTAATTATATTTTACAAATTCATATCAAACGCGTAGAATGATTGAAAACGATATAAAATACATTTTTGTGCAAATTCTTTGTACCAATTTAACCACCTCGCGCTTCGTACCGCAATTTACTTCTATTTTCACATATGTGGTAACGATTTTTGTCGAACGCGGTTTTATGTTTCGCGGGTAATGGCATCTACCGCTGAGTTGCATGATCCAGCCATCACCTCGTACAAGATTTGACAAAACGCGCGCCGTGTCTCTCGAGACAAGTGAAATGTCCTTCCCCTGACTTTCTAGAGTATTCTTCTCGCGACCCCGATTTGGTTTCCTAGTTGGCGGAGTTCCTTGAGCTTATGAAAATGGCTTCCAACGTAGGTTACTTGTCATCAAAACTTTTACAAGTTTTCACGCGGGTTACAGACTCCCCGTGCCCCCCCTGTAGTTTCCCTTTTCGGTTCCCCATGGGAAATGCCTAGCCTCCTCGCCGAGGAATAATTTTCTGTTTTTGCAACTGTGGAATTATTCATCCCCTGATTTAGTGAACGCGCAAAATAATAATCACATAAATAGATCTCTAAAAAGAGTCCCTTCATTAATTTGTAATTTTTCTACAAAAGTTGCAATTTACCAAATATTTATGTTAATTTTTTACTTTTCAACCATGTATTCATTTTGTTTCGTAGAAAATGATTATTAACGATTATATAGAAACATTTTTATTATAACAGATAATCTAGTATAGTCGATTCTTGAAATATTATCAATTCCATATTTCAGAAGTAAGTTGCAAAAACACTTATGGCCGATGTTGGAGAAATTATGGCTAGATCGGATCATAAAGAATTCATTGCAAGAACGTGTGCAGCCAGTTTAAAAGAACGTTTCATAAATACTTCATGCCTCATGATTGAAAGCATAACTTCTGCAGTCTCCAATAAGATTTTGCACCCTGTCTAGCTACTACAGTAGCACTATGTCTTTCCTGAACGCGATAATAGTGACCAGAATTAATCTTCCTTCAAAATAGGAACTAAATATTCAATTTTTGAAAAAGTGAGTAAATAAAAATCGTATAAAATCCAATTTAAAACCCTTAAAGATATAATCTGTAATTGTTCATTTTTTCCTGAATGAATTTCTCGAAAATTCATTTGAAGTTTTAAAGAAATAAATAAATTAAAATTTTTAAGAGAACCAATTTAAAAGCCCTTGAAAATATAATCTGAAATTTTTCATTTCTTTCTGGTTGAATTTTTCAAAAATGCAGCTTGACACTTTTCAGAGAAATAAATAAATAAAAATTCTGAGAGAACCCATGTAAATTTGTTTCCTGAAAATATTATTAGTAATTTTTCATATCTTTCTCGTGGCCTGCTTGAATGGCATTACGAACGATTGAAGTTCCTTAAGATCTCTAATCAGTTGGTAATTAAATAGTTAAATAGAGTGTGAGGACTGATAGTAAAGCAGCGCCATCGATTAATGTTGTACAGATAAGTAAACATTTTTGAGTCGCCGGTTAGCCTCCAACAATATGCAGTGGTTTTATCAAGTTGGAACCAATAATTACTTTCCTCTTGAACGATACTGCTTCAGAGAAATCGAGCAATTAATACTAGTCTCCTTTGTCCTCTCGAGTTTCCTCGAGAGCAAACTTCCTGTCAGGTTCTGCCGTTTCTACTGTATCCATTGTTACTCGCAGTTGGTACGCGTTTCTAGCAATCTAATTACCACTTCAACAAGTACCAACATTTAAAACTTGAAAATCTGATTTCTCACTATCTGTCAACTGTGATTAAAACTCCTGTCAAAACACAAATGAAGCGACTGTGCTCCATACAATACCTTTCGCGTTATGATATTTGTTCATCCGTCGATTTTACATTATTGCAGTTAAAAATTACAGCACCTTTACAATATTAAGAATTGAAGGAATAAAGCATTTTTTAAATTGTTCCGAATATATTTGAATCATTTAAAGAAGAATCTTCATTATTTGTTTTATGATTTTTCTCATTTAATGTGCATAATAATATATTCATTGTAAAACACTAGTAGGAAAAACAGTCGAAAAAGAATCTTCAAAATTTGTTCCATCATTTTTCCTTGTATATTTTAATTTACAAATATGATCAAATTTATGTTACGCAGTGGTAGATTTAAATAAAATATCAATTGATAACGAAAGTCTGCACTCATTCAAACGTAGATTGGAGTTTTACAAAAGATATAAAGTTATTGTAGACCATAACGTGAATTAATTAATATTATTTATTGTTCGTGCAAAGCGAACAAGAACGCAATTGCACAAAATTCGCATGAAGTTATTTAATTGATTTACAGCAAAAAAATTGCAGTACAAAATAACACGTGAACGTTCCATGAATTAATTTTTACAAACAACCCACAGTTACTGCGAACAATGAATAATTAATGATGAAAGGAATGTCGTCGATGTTCCATTTCATGATGCAATTTCTGTTCTCGCGGAATGGACGAGAATAAATCGCGGGTCGTACCATTTCGAAATCCGCGATAATGCATCGTTCCTTCCAAGAACGTAAATCTTTGTCCTTTTTCTGTTTCACGACGCTATGAGATTACATTTTTTATTTTTACAGCAATCCAGGGGAATCGTGTCTGATAAATTTTGCCCGAACCATTACATCCGCCCTTGATCCTTTATGTTGCAATCTTCTTCCCGATTCTTTCTTCTTCTCTGTTTTACTTGGCCTTGCGAAGCTTCAGCTGCACTTTACATATTCACACGACACTTTACACAATTCAAATCCGGCTACAGTGTATCCCTCGCGACATTTATTTTCTAGTTGCTTGGAAAATATCAAATGCAGCCTATTTTTCGCGCTGCATTGCTACTTTACTTCAACGACGCCCAGTTTATTTATTCCTTGCAGGATACTCTTCCGAAATACGCGATGTTTTATGCTTAACCATTAGACTGCGGACCTTTATCCGAGATACAAATTTTATTTGTCAATTACATTACGTACGAGTCAAATATAAATGTATCTTTTCTGTTGTATAAATTCTTCTGTTATTTTTACAGTTTTGTACTTCTTACTTTTGTCATAAATGCATAAAATCCGCAGTCTATTAATTATTAGTAGTAACCTTTCCAATGAATGAACACATGAGCGCAAATTGTTATTTATAATTTCCTGAACACAGTTCTAACATATTAGATAGTTACAGCTTATGTTTAATATGAAATGGATTTCAAACCATTCCTAATTTGACCATTAAACTGAGTAAATTTGACTCGCATAATAAAGTGAAAATCACAAATGTTATTTTTAAATGTTCATTCTTGGACATGTGTGTCAGTTAAAACGGCGCAGTGAGCGCAATGCTGAATATTATTGTGCACAAAACATCACCGTTAGGTAGACAACGCTATCGGGATCGGATTTCACAGATTGGCGATACGTTTTATTAAAGATAAACGGGATGCTCACCTTTGACGGAGGTAACCAAAGTTAAATGTTGAGCATTCATCTCGGCCAGTCGGCGGATCACGTCGATTTGTTCCAAGGAAAGTTGAACTGCATTTAACTGAGCTGCACCGCATGGAACGTAGGCGGACCAAAACTGAAAAGCGAATGCAACGGTCGTTATCAGTGCCTTATGTTCCGTTTTTTAGCTAGGAATAGGTGAAAATGACAGCAGAAGAAGTGCACTGATTTTGGTATAAAGGTTTTTATAAACCTCTAGCGCAGTTCAAAATACGGTGTGCATGTGCCATATTTTATAATTGGGTTTGGTTTAATAAGCGCGGGGGTATGCAGCAAAATTTGCAAGCTTTTAGTTTTTCGCTCATTTGGTTTTTATCGTTATTTATTTGTGTGTTATTCGTTTTTTAAATCATGTGCTAATTTTATGATGATTTCATTGATTTTTTCTATGTTGTTAGTCATTTTTTGTAAATGACAATGGTACTATTGTTGTACTATTATTATAGGAATATTTATTACCTTTCTTGTAACATTAATATGTTATATACATAATAATAAATTCAAATTAATTTATTCCATTTTCATATATGATATTCTTATAATAAGAGATATATTAAAATTGATATTATAAATAATAGTTCATGTTATATTAAAGAACTGTAATATATATTAAATCAATTTTTTATGATGTATTGCTATTATTATGTATTACATGTTATACATAAATTTATGTTATGTAGAAAAATCATCTTCAAAAATTATGGTGAATTTTATGTTCTCCTTTTATCTACCTCGCAGTTCCATTTTTGGGTATTGATGTTTATTAATTTATTTCATAAAATATGAACACATTATTGCTATATAATTATTGACAGAATAGTGAAAGAATAATGCACGAATACGTTAACATATGACATTTGGTTAATTTGTTAGGTATGTATATGGTTATCTGGCGTTGAGCGAATCCGGAATTTTAGGCGATATGGAAGGGGCACGAATGAAATATTAATATTCAATATGTATTCGCATATCTACATCACTGTCCGATGGTAATTAACCACTGGTTGTAGTGTCATAATACGCTTATATTTATAACACTCGAGGGCACTTACAAGTGGGTGATAGACGGTTAATTAACACTTCTCATTGAGTGAGCCAATGCGCACTCGTATGTCCATGCAAGACACTCTACAGATTTCAAAATCATTCTGTATGGTACTTAATCGATTCATTTTCCGAATGATGTTCATCGTATTGCTAGTTATCATTCCTCGTGAAATACAAAAATGCATCCACTTCTGTGTCGACGAATCCAAATCGATTTTACGTATGCTTTGCAATTAAATCTTTAATTAGTTTTTCATTCCAATACTTTTCATTAAATAAGTCTAAATGGTTTTGTACACTTTAAAATATTTATTCAGTTGATCAACTGCCTTGAAATCGGGCGAATAAAAATAAAAAAAATTTTTTTCATGATGCTAGAAAGGTCGGAAAATATTTTGTAGATAATCAATATTTTTTTAAATTTCTTGTTACTCGGACCATAACTACATTCATATTGATTAATAAAAAATTTAATTCTTTGGCTTCTGATGATTTACAAAACATACTCTTTCAAAATATATAACTCGTGTAATTTTGATTATTTTTACTTTGAAAAAAATCATACGTACTCTTCAAACGCCAATAAATATGTGTGCAAAGTTCCAATGCAAAAGGTTCAACAGTTTTTCTGAAAAAAATTTCCCAAATGCAAAAATTGCCTCGAAATTCAGAGTATCCGCGTAATGCGCAAATTATGCGCGCAACAGTCGAAGTCAGTTGCCTTTGAGCCGTCGACACGGCAGTGTAAAAAGTACTTTTAGACTGTCAGCGAGGCGATGGGCGAATCAGGCTAACAACAGAGGCGTCCTTGAATTGGCAAACACGAGGTTCAATTCCCCTCTACTAATTTAAGCGGTAACTCGTTTTGCATGAAATTTCGCGCAGCCGCTTGTGCAGGGTATAACTCGGTGGGGCCCCGCGTCTTTATACTACGGCCATATCACTACGCGATTAGTATAATAACGTTGATCTCGTGGCAGCTACTCCGTGAGAATCGGGGATGCCAATCGGGTTAGACCGGAGCCGAAATTCAATATTTACGCTGGCGCAGAAACTCCACGGTAATCAGACCGCCGAGTAATTGGTAACGTTGCTTCTCAAAGCGGAACGCGGTGAAATGCGGAGGTGTGCCACCCCCGCCCTTTCCCCTCTCTTTCGCTGCTTTTCACCTTAACCCCTTGTAGCTCACCCTGCGAAAATTGCCCTTGAAGAATTTTCAATTGCGCTCTGTGCGCTCGTGAAGCACGAGGCGCGATGTCACCTAACTTTTTATCATGAATATACAGTTCTATCTCGAGAAGAGAAAATTCGTACGCCCTCTTGAAGTTACTAATATATTAGATCAGGCTTGTCCAACTTTTCTTCGTCGCGAGCCACACGATTCTCCCACTACTTAAACCTTAAGCCACTACAATTGCCACCTCTGGTGGTGCGATCGTCGACCCAGAGTCACTAGATTAGGGGGGAGGGGTAAGCGGGAATTAAAGGGAAAAAAGTGAAAATTTTTAGTAAATTTTGTTCTCTTAGCACGCTTATATTAACTTGTGTTGTTGTTGTATGCGTCAAATCTTGTAATCGAATTTTAAACCTCTTCCCATAGTCCACTCTTGCTGAAATTTTGTGTACACACCTGCTTCCGATGACAATAAAGGTAGAAAATAAAATGTATAAAAAAAACTGTTTAAAAACCACGCTTATATTAAAATGCACTAAAAAGGAGAAAATAATTTTTTCCCTGGTTCTGTCCATAAAATACCGGATCCAGTTAAATGATTAATAATATTTTTCCCCAAAATTTTAAGCAATTAGTTCAACATTTATTCTGTTATAAAATTAGTGTCGGAATAGATAGAAAAATTCAATATTTTAAATAAAATCATGACATTAATGACTGTAAAAATGAAAGCGTGGAGCGCTACACTATATTGACATAATCTTCGTCGGTGTCAAATAGTGGGGGAACGTCATCTCCCACCTGAGCGGGATAAAGAAGTAAATGAGAAATAACTGTATAATAAATAATGCAAATAAAATGTAAACGATAGAAGGATGTAAAGGATGAACCTAAATTGTATAAAAGCTAGCCAGGCCAACACGTTGCATGTTTAGTAATTTAAATTGGTTTCACGAAGTTCTTTAAGTCCGTCGTATTTTAACGAGAAAGCTTTACGCCAGGGGAGTGTGACCCCGTATTAAAGTTACCGGTTATTAATTACCCGGTTACAAATTAAATAACTAAAGTTTATTTTTTTTACGAGTGAAACGGGTTCCGTGTTAACCTGGTGTAAATTCCACATAAGAAAAATGAGTTCCCTATCTCAGCCGGAGAGACAGAAAGAGAGAGAGAGAAAAGAGCGGATTAAGTGTGACGCGGGAAACATTTCACGGTTGCCTTTTTACAACACTTAACGTGACCAGTGAAAATAATTGAGTTGTTCGCGTGCAGCTAAAACTTTCCAGTTAAATTGGGTATTTTCCCAACCGTGAAACTTGTAAATTCCTGAAATTGCAATTACCTCCAATGCTTTGCGGTGGAAATGGTCTGTATCGGATTACATTTCGAAATTTCGGAAGAGTCCTGCAAGAAACTGAAATTCACATTTTCGTTCGTTTATTCCAATTTGTACGTGGACATATATGAAGAAAGAAGTTATGCTTGCTCGTGAATTTTTTATTCACTTGTTAGATAACAAACAGTGTATTTTTCTTTTTTGTTACAATAATATATACGTCGATTGTTGTACATGTAGTAGATCCGAAGTCAATCGTATTGTGAGTAATGCATAATATTATACATACAATACTAGTGTAGATATACACCATTTTACTGCTGCTATGCATATTCATGTATTCGAATATATTATTCGAATATTCATTATCGTATCTAAAATAGTAGAGTCAGAAGAACCATATCATAATTGAAAAGAATTTTGTGGCACTGCTTTTGTGTAACCTATTCTACAGCTCGCAATTGGTTATGAACATAATAAGCAGTAAAATCAGCTGCAAAATTTTGCCACACTGTAGAAAATCGACCGATCAGGTCTTTAACCAGTCGAGCTGGCGTCGCCGACGAAACCCGACGTCTCTACGTCCCTGCGACGATGCGGACAAGTGGCAGCGGTCCGTGATAACCAAACACGTAGTGGAAATCGTAGGTAATAAGCGGACTGGAGCGATAAGGTCGTCGAAGTGGAAGGAGACGAGCGTTCTTGCAGAAGTGAAACAGATAATACTGACATCCGCCGTTTTCCGGTGCGTGCGCCCGATGATAAAGAGAAGCAAAACGAGGAGAAGTGAAATCAGATCGCGCGGACGGAAATTCTTCGAAGAAATGAGATTTCCCCACGGGGGCCGTTGGGCGACGATACCGCCGAAAAAACAAGATGGGTTCGATGCTTTCGCAATGGATCCCTTGAATTCCGTCGGGTTAACGTTCGATGGGAAACAATTTGCTCGTTTTCGCGTGGCCGCGGCTGAAAAGCGGCGCGGTGCGCAATTAAAATTCTTTCGGTTTCCGGCGCGCCGGTGCACGGCAACGCGAGCAACGCCAACAAGCAATTTCATCGTCGTGAAAGTAGAAATGAAAGGTCTTGTTGATTTAATTACGAATTCGAAGTTCCCGCCGCCTTGCTAATTAAACCAGATATGCCTTGTTATCATATTTAAGCCAAGCCGGTTGCCCGTTCTTCGCGAAATTACATTCCCCGACAAAAGTATTATGTGGATGCATTTAGGGAAATTGTCAGGCATCCTGCGCCACCGAGAGAATTTTCTTTCTTTGTTTCCCAGTTGTCGCGAGTACCGGTGTGCGACTTGGTTACTGTGAAAATAAATTTTCATAATATTTACCGTGGCCGGTCTGCACAGCATGATTTCCCTTATGAAGGCATTGCTTCATCAGCCACGGCTGATGAGTTTGGAAATTTGATGAGTATGCACACAGCGGAGGATATGGAAATAGGAAGCTCGCTTGTTGGTCTCTCTATCTACCTCGAGCCTTTCTCTAGCCTTTGCTCTTTCTCTTCCTCTCTATCTATCTCTCTCCACCTTTCACCTCTATTCATAGATTTTTCCATTTCTCATGGGTTCGACCGTCCGTACAACTACTCTCCTCCTACGTATACTCATTGTAATTGCTAATGAGGAATAGCGACATTTTCTACATCATTGGTCTAGGTGCGAGCAAAATATTATTTCAAACAGTAAATAGGATATGGTGTATTTTAGTGTACTATTTCACGATTATTATTTCACGTGAAATGTTTCATCTTAAATCATGAGTACAGTAAAAGCTCCTTCGTTGTCCAAAGGCCGGGGGTTTGAGCGGACAACGACCGTGCCCGGACACTATTTTCGATTTATGACTGCGTCTTTAGTGAAACGGCTAGTTAGATGACAAAGAAAAGCATTCGCAGTCAAAAGCAGTCAACTGTCTGGCTTTAGAAGATCCTTGCCATATTCCTTTCCTATTGTACTCCGTTCTGCGCGGGTCTGGACAGTCCTGGGACACATCTGGCGACCAGATCTACGCAGGCCTAATCCTCTCGTTGACAGGCAGTGGAGTGGGTAGGCACTGGACAACGATCGTTCCCACGATTCAGGACAACGGAGTAGCGATTACTGTATTGTCAAAAACGCTCGAGTATAGGTCTGCTTAGTTTCGCTCTAGAGATTCACTAGAGAAAAGGTTTGATTAAAATCGAAAACCCCACTACTGTGCCTCCCCTTATGAGCAAGAATAGTCCCAGAGCCAGCTAAATAATTCGAAGCAGTTTTTGAGTCCAGAATAATCGGCATCGTTTCGAAATTCGCGAAACCAATTTAGAAGGTTGATGCCTAGCAGAGCCCTAGGCCAGGTGTCACTTTTCCACTATCAGAATGCCATACGTCGGACCCAAACCTCTGTTTATGGCCTCCCCGGGTTTACTACCTCGCTATATCGTTACCTCGAAGCATACCTCTCTCAATGGCAATTGGCGCATCGTAAGACCGCACGCAGAGGAAAGGCGACACTAATTTATGAGCCAATATCCTTGAACAAGGGATCTGCGTGTAACGTCCTACGTGACCTCGGTAAGAAACGAAGCCATGGGGGTCAATAGGCTTTGCGATGCTCCATACGATACACCCCGCACTTGTAATTCGTCCATTTCCTAATCTCGTCGAAACATTCCAAATTTTTTGTACACATATTGGATGATTGCAAAAGTTTATGTCCAATTTTCAGGGATATCAAGACGTTCTTTGAAGGAACCGCAAGTTTTACGAGGAAGGAACTCGCCAGCTTGCGAATGTTGGAAGACAGTTGTAGACAATGGTGGTGACCGTATTAAGAAAACACTCTCTCTTATCGTAAGTATGAAGTTCTACTTTTTTAAAACAAATTTCTGCTTTTATATTTAGTTAATAATAACAGACTTCTACGAATACGCGAAATCTTGTAACAGAAAGCACATCTAGGTCTTTGAAAGTGACCTATAATACTAGAAAAAAACGTCGATAAATGTTTGTTGCATGTAAAAAAAAAATGGTCAACCCATTTCTGTATATTCCTGGAGAATCTGAATATGTAGTCAATATTTATCAAGTTGGTCTTCCACTAGAATGCATCGATGGCTCCTACCGTACCGTTCAATAAACCAATTGGAATTTTCCATTTTCTAGTCATATTTTCATATTCGCGTAAAAAACTAAGAAAGAAAATGGTAGCAATCCGATTGTATGGATCAGTTAGCTTTCTGATGGGATGAGCGCGAAAAAATAAACAGAAGGATGTGATTACGGTTCCGACATGAATACGTAAACAACTCGATAGAAGTATGGAAATTTATTACGCGGAGCTTCGAGCAAAAACATGCAGCTTTCAATATTAATAGGTGGCAATATGTTTCAAGACCTGTTGACTTGCTGACCCGAGTGATTGCATGCAAATGGGGACCGGTGGATAGCCAGTGACATCACACTTAAGCGAAACTTCCTGCGGTTAAGGAAGGGATGGAGGGGGGCTGTAATCTTTTTCAAGAATATCTCGCGAAATTTCACCGTTGGGAGTTAACGTACTTAAAACAGTCGTTTAAACGGGTGTTGATTGTCGCGTTTCCTGAAAGCGCGGCAAGAAACAGAATGAAAAGTTCCTTTGACAGTTAACAGCCGCAATGAAGGGGGGGGGACGCCTGTCGCTATAACGAAATCTTTTATGCGAGACACGATAGGAAAGACGTGCCGATGCACAGCCGGGGACATAAAGGCGCATTTACATAGTTCGGAATTTCTTGACGGGTTTCTTCATCCCGTAGCTATTTTACTTCCTCGCTACCAGAAGCGACTTCGCCCGCGCGAAAATTACTTTTTACCCTCCTGCCTGGGAAACGAACGACTCGCGATGCTTAATGTCCCGTCACAATAGCAGAAACGTCCGTTCAGTTTTATTTCTCTCGTTGGATTGATTCCTGCGAGGAGGGAGCTGCGTAGATATTATCTGAATTGTAGACTGCGTCTCTAGATAAAAATCATTTGCATTAATTGGGTTTTAACGCAGGAAATGAATATATATTTTCGCTACTGCCATATACTTTAAACAACTACGAGGTGATTCGAGAAGGAGGCGCGTAATACGATTAAACGAACTTACCTATGTGAAGTTCTATCGTAATTGTATGAAGCGCCTCCTCTTGAAGATCAGTCCCACCCAAATAATTCCCGTACTTAACTTAGCAGCTAACCCAGGCAGATACGGCAGTTTTTGTCTTTAAAATAATGATGGATTCGGACTAGAGTTGGGCAAAAATTTAATCAACGATTGAAAAATACATCTCTACTTCAATCGTTAATCGTAATTGACAATTAATATCCTAGTTTAGTCGTTAATTGCAATTAACGATTACATTCCTTTCAATTGTAATCGTCAATTGGATAATTGATTAATGATTAACTGCTGAAACGATTGACAATTATCTTCATCAATCGATTGAATCAGTCTCATATTTTTCGACTATTTCTTTTTCTAATCAACGTTTGACGATTAACTCCATCAATCGATTAAATCAATCGTCGATATTTCAATGATTACCTTTCTCTTAATCGTACACATTAAGCAATCAATCTTGATTAAAATTTTAATCGATTAATGCCCAACTCTGATTTGAACACACAGTCGCGGATCATTAATTGAGGAGCGATTATAAAGCTCGATTTCTTTGCCTTTTCCATGTGTAAACGTTGCTACGACATTGGCATAAAGTAGGGGTACTGCGAGGTGATCTTCAGGAGGAGGCGCTCCATACAACTACGATAGAACTTCTCATTTAGGTAAGTTAATTTAATCGTTTAATTATTTTAATTTAATTAACTTAATGACTTGTATTATTTCTACGTTTCGTTCAACACGATTTCGGTACAAGGACCGAATGAATCGTGTTATAGGAGGGTTGACTGTGACAATTTGGTACTTGTGCGGCGGTTATAAGTCGTTATGATCATTGTTTCGACTCCAGAGTAAAAGAATTCTTCGTAATATGTAGTGGGAATCAGTTTGCGCAGCGCCGGATCTCCATAATCAACGATTGTTTTCGTTTTCTGCGCAAAACATCCGGCGAAACTGTCCAATTTCCGCGTCGCCGGGTGAACTGCCGCGGAAGAGAAGTTTTCCGTTTCCCGTGATCTGCATCGAAATAACTCGAAAAGGCATCGAAAATGCATTAACACGCAAAGGAAATCTGCATCGGACAAAGTTTGCTGTTCGTGGGTACTTATGCATAGATAAAAGCTCGCGGAGAAAATGGAAAATGGAGCGGGATGCTGGCCGGCGCTGGGGTGGCAGATAGGGGTGGATAGCGAGGGGGTGGTTTCAGGGTGTAAAATCGCTTTCACTCGAACCCTCGTGAAAACTCGAAGAAAGCGCAGTAACTGCGAAAAGCGGTTCGGATACGGATTCACTCTCGCAAACCGGGGACAACGTATTGGGTCATTTACGATCCCCAGTTAGTTCGAACAATTGTGAGAACTTTTCTCCGACGCTATAACGCGAGCTTAACTAACCGGCTACCGAGAGTACTACAAAGCAAATACGGCCGGATTGAAAATCATTAACAAGTTCGCCGATAAAAGTGTATAGACTTATTCCTTAATCTGTATTTTAACGGAGTACCCTGTGTTTCGGTAACGCTTCCATGAAGTGTTTCACAGAACTTGATAATGGCGTCTGCATAATTTCTTTTGCTGAGTGGTAGCCATCTTGTGAGAGAGAGAGAGCCATTTTCTTTCGCACCGAGAAAGTGGAGGAAGGAGTTCATCGGTCTTCTTCGATAATTATTAACTCTTCATTAACTTCTTAAGACCATTCTCAGTTTTATTATAAATTTTTTTAAAACACATTTTCTAAGGTACTTGTTGTAGATACATTAGTCTTTCTATCTTGTTCTTATTATAATTATATATAATCTAATCATAGTAAAGAGCACAAGAGTTAGATTAGATGTTAGATAAAATTTGTTATTCTTCCAATGTATTTTCAACAACAATCAAATTTATTTCTGTGGGTATATATTATAAAAAAATGGCTATAAATTTTCTTAGACACATTCTTGTCATTTTGATAGTTTAATTACAATTAAACGAAAAGTTTCATACGCTCGAAACGTGGATCATTTTTGTTTTCGACCGCATAGAAACAAACTATGTGATCGGTGTTGATCACAGTGTTTGATGTTATTTCCATGGCGTCAATTTATAGCACTGATCATAGAGGACACAGTCGTATAGAGAGGAGCCCGTAATACAGAGGAAAGGAAAATGATCCTTTACGAAACCAGTTCGGATCGAATCTTTCGTAGAAGCCATAAAACTCTTTCCGCAACACCTTTTTGTGTTACCGTTTCCAGAGGGTGAAAACGAATCCATACTTGTTCCTTATTTTTCGCTCGGCCTTTTTACGTTTATCCCGCTGATCATTCTTCCTACTTTCGATTAACTTGCACCCAAACCCCCTCCCGGCTAAAGTAAAATTCATGGCGACCCACGGAAAATGCGGAGGTAAATACAAATATCGTAAATCGATCCTCGCCGAGACCCTTTTAAGGACACGAATTTGCGGGTGGCTCGTACAGCTCCACTGGCGACGCCGCCGCCGGTTTTCACTATTACGGACGCCGCATCCGCTGTTTACATTATTAATAAAATAATGCAGGCTGCCTTTCGCTGAACGCCGAAAGTTGAAACTTGACAACCCCCGTCTCTTTCCGTAATCATGTTACTGGCGCTAGGGGCGGGATCACGTTCAATATACACTCGTGAAACCGAGTCGATTTCAATACCCAAAGCTCTCTCTTCCGGCTCCGAACATTACTCAGAAGGAACAGTGTTTTATTAATTGAATGAGTGTCTAGTAGAACGGCGTGTATTACAAATTTTCCGAAATTGGCCTTTCCATTGAACGAGTGGCAATGTTGGTACAGTGATGTCTCGATATACGCGAAAATTTCGGGCTAAACATCGATATCAGTATATCGATGAAGTGATACTACATTAATAACAAAACAGTTTTATTTTTAATCAGTCTTTTATGAAAATTCTATCTATGTATCGGATACATTTTTCTGATTGAAATGACTCCAAACACGATACAATTTGGGTCATGTTTACGAGCTTAATTCATGATACAGTGGAACCTCGATTATCCGAACTAATCAATGGAACATGAATATATATATATATTCTTAAAATAGTTACTTAGTGATAGTGTTAAATTAAATCTTCACTCAGATATCAGTTCAGATAATCGAGGTTCCACTAAATCGTTAATTAAGCAACTAAATACGGTCCGAATTATGTCGTGTTTGGTTTCATTTTAATCAGAAGAACGTGTCAGACATGTGTTGGTAAACGTTTCATGAAAAAATAACTGTGAGCATACAAGTTTTATCATTAGAATGTCTCGCGCACAAACCCTCAGTTTCAATTGAACGATCACTTCGAACGAAGATGAGATAGTGGGAGCGTTTCCCTCTTCCAGTTTTCGATCACTCCGCAGTTTCTGGCTAGGATTTTACATGCTCATAGATTTTAGCGACCATTGAATTTCGCCAACGACGATTTCGCTTCCCCACGCCTCGTTAAAACGACACGGATTCATTTTCAAGTGACCGCGATCGATTTATTGGCACGAAAGTGATTCCTTCGGGAAACCTTAGGAGGAGAGGTCGTTTCCATGAAAAGTACTCAATTGGATTATCGAATAACTTGACTCCAGACCTTAAGAATCTACGCTTGCCTCTCTCATATTTCACTCGAATATTATCGCATTTACTTAATCGTCCGCGAGAACAAGTGGTGTTATGTTGGAAGTGATCTTGCCTCGCTTTGGTACCGTTAAACTATTCCACAATTCCACCAAAAGTTCACAGGGTCATATGAATTATGAATCCTTAATTTACGAATTCTGGAGAATTCGTCGATATTCAAATATTTAATACTACTCTAATTAAAACTACTCTAATACTAACTAATTACTACTCTCATCTTAAAGTTTAAAGCTTCTCCTTTCACTAGCCGTCATTCTTTTCTTCTCTAAGACAGTCTTGCACAACATGATAGGTATAAAACTGGAGATATATTTTCTCCAGAGACAGAAATGCCTCTGAGAGAGAGAAGACATTGAAACATTTTTTTTGTGAATGACTTCCCTAGAACTTTCAATTTATATAATTTTTGATATCAGTTTCTCTTCTGTTACATCATGTAAAAATATTTTTATAGCACAAAAACAAATACATATTATCATAATGATAAAAGATGTAAAAATTGCTATCACATAGCTTCTAATTTATTTTATTTATCACACTCATACATGCTCTCTATAAAAGCAGAAACATTCATAACTAAATCTAGTTAGTTTGGCATGTTGTATGACATGCTAGATGAGACAATTATGGCTTTATACTCTGGCACGGTACTCTGTTAATGAGTATGTGCTTATGTATAAAGTGGCTCATGTTAAGAGCCCCATAAAAATGAGAATCCTCTGTTTATTTTTCTCTCCTCTGTTTTGGCAAACTGACGCATTATCACTTCGATTGTCTAGTCTAGATAATGAAGAGGCGATTAAATCTCGTCTGAATTTTTCTTGTTTGCGTCTCTTCCAGTGAAGTATTTTTTAAATACATAATGATGGATAAAGTACTCAATACGTGCTACAATTTTTGTGTTGTGTGTGACCGAAAACTGTTTTCAGCATACATGTTAATTATAATTGCAGTATTTGTTATCTACAATTAATTTTGTACGACGCTATATATAAACTCCATTAATTAAATGCTATTAAACTAAATACGATAAAAAGTACAACCTAGATTCAATTAAAATTATTTTCAAAATCAAGCCTGTCTAACTTAAGTCTGTATAACTCTGGGTCAAAATGGACCCAACTCCAATGGACCATCCAAGGGTTAATCAGTTAGCCCCAGTCTTTACTGCAACGAATTCATTAATTAAGCACCCAGCATCTTTCGCGATTCAAGAAAATCATATTCGAACAAAAGTAAACGAAACTCGGTAACCTGTTCCGCTCTCGTTCCCAACACTTGTAGTGTTCCCGGGTCTTACGTAACCCTATCTCGTTGGATGTCAAAGTCAATATGCAAACGAGGAGCTGGTAAAGTGCAGCGAGCACACCCGACCGGTCTTATCGAATTTTAATATTTATTCGTACCGCGAGACCACTCTGCCTTCGAGGAAACTAAAAAATTGAATTCCACAGGAGAAGATGGTTACTGTTGATGACAATGGAGGTACCTCCGCTCGGAATTGCGTTTCGATAATCAAATTATGAATCCCCAATACCTCGTTAGGAGGGGTTCGCTCTTGGTTTCCAGGTCTCCGATAAATGCAATCGGAATTTCAGATCCAGGTTACCTGCTGTGTTTCTAGTTCTTGCTCGTGGCCCGTTCCTCCTCCAGGGTTTAAATTGCATTCTAGTTCCTACGCTAGTTTTCTACGTTCCCTTCGCCTCTTCTTCTTCCTACCAATCGCGTACACTGCCAGCCAAGCTAGCTGTGCGTGCACCCTATCTTAATTCCTTGATGACAAAATGTACTTTGTGGTTTTAACAGTACGCTTGGTTTAGGAGCATAACAATATAAGGATCGTTGAAAAGGAGTCACAGGATCTTTTGTATAGAACATATAACTGTTGTAGAATGAAGCAATTTGCAGCAAAGAAAATATGATAGCAAGTTAAATAGCAACTTACAAGGAACAGTATTCAAGCAACTCTAATGTTGTGTAGACTGTTTCTAATACAAAAGGGAAAGTAAGAAAATCATATCACACATCATCAGAAATCAAACGATTGAGATATAGTACGACCTCGACTATCTGAACACCTGAGGTCTCAAGTTCCTAATATCCTATAACATCTAGCATTGTAATTAATGGACTGCGGATGTTTGATACGCTGAGAATAAAATATAACAATATCTTTAAATTCTTCTAATTTTACTGTCTTAAATAAATTCATAAATCGAATAGGAAATAAAGGAGTACTTGTTACTAAATAAATATTATTGGGTATGTGTAAATTCATGATGGATGGAATACTTTTTTATTATTTGATAAGTCAGGTACCAGTTTGATCTTAGTAGACAGTTCTTCTTCATCTCACACATACCGTGAATACATTGAACTCCTTTCCGATGATATACGTTCATGTTTTGATCTGGAAATATCGGTATCATTTGTTACAGAGCACAAAATTGCGCGCACGTGTACCATCTTTTTGGCAAAGAATGTGCGCGCACACACACAGGCAAACTCCGTCCACCCTTCGACGTTCCCCGCTTTTTACCGTGGTCCCCTTTTTTTCCGAGTAAATTTAAAGCTCTCTTCATTGTCCGAGGAAACACCCCGTCGATTTATCAGCGAAACTCGAGTCAAGTGGGATGAAAAGAAAGGGAGAATGTCGAGGGAGGAAATGTAAACGAAAACGGGCAGATATTAGTGTTCCGGTTAGCTGGCTGCCGGAGTGGATATGTATCCAAATCTACAAGGGAAGAACGGGGAATGCTCTCTTGTGTTTAGCTGCGGGAGGAAATTCGCTGAATGCTTCAGCATTTAACTTACTTTCCCGGGATAATAGATAGTATTTAGAGCGTACTCGAAACATCTGGAACGGCTAACCGCGATGTATTTATTACGGGAACTTCAAAGTACTCACTTCAAAGTACGCTTTTTTTCCTCGTCAGGTTCGCGAAGTTCGGTGTTTTGTGATGTAACGAGTTGTGGCGTCGGGCTCTGCGGGAAGTTCTCACGTAGTTCTACTGTAGTTTGGAATAGTAATCGTTTCCTTTTCCATAAGTAGACACCGGATCTTTGTGCAAAATGAAAGTTGTTTCAATTGATTGCACAAGTAACACGAGCCGAACTTTCTTTCTTGTATTATCGATTTTAATAAGCTGAAACGGATACATTGAGGGGAAATTGATGATGAATTGAGGGGAAACAGTTACCCCCTACCTGCCAGTACCGGATAAATCACGTGACATTGTGACACAAGCGCGACACGAAGGAATGGGAAGGTAGAGTGGGGAGACAAGTCTTAATCTGGCCATTCTGGTTTAAGCACGTGCAATAATGTGACCTAATATTATTATACTCACTTTCTTAACACGAGAATTTTACAGTAACATATCATCAATTAGTTCCAAAGCAATTTTTTCTTAACATTATTTACAAAACAAGTGATTAAACATCTTTGAATATTTGTGTACGTGTGTACAGAGGTTCGTAAACTTTAATTGGCTTTATGTAAAACAAGTCTAACTAAAAAATCGACCAAACAAATCTGAGTAATATTAATATTAATACTTCTTTTATTCTTATTTTATAAATTAGTACCTTTTATTCATTCGTAGTTCTATATTAAATGTTTGGTTTTGAGAGAGTTAACAAGGCAGGTTATGTCATAGCCCCCGGCATACGATAAATCGAGTGCAAGTAATAGATTGGAAACTCGATTTCCAAAAGCACAGGGTATAAACCACACCAGATAGGAAACATATTGAAAGCGCCGTTGTATTAAAAGAGAAACACGAATTCGCGTTCGCAGATTAAGTTATTTCACTGATTAGTGTTACATTGTGTTGCGTCAAAGCTTAATTTCAAGTGCGCCGACAATTAATATGCTTCCTCCCCACTGTGCACGCCAAAATACATTCGATTAATGCGAATAGGTTCATTAAGCGCTCAAGGCAGAGCGCTCGTTCGTTTATTCGCGGATTTATGTTCGGAATCCGAATCAAATTTTCCTCGTTATGGGTAATAGCGATGAACGATTTGACGTTCTGATAACCTCGAGGATTTATACGAACAAGCCTATGGACACTTTCGTCGGATAGCGTATTTCGAAACCGGCTCGGCACAAATTTCATTTTATCGAGACCATTCTTATCGGGAACACGCGGATATTTGTGCGCTCGTGGCTGTGGAAAAATTCTAAAAAATTTGCGAACACGGGATTTAATCAATCTCGACGGGGATTCGCGTTAGTCTTCGTTTCTCGGCAACAATTCAATTCGTTTACGAATATTTCTTAGATAAATCTAGTTTGAAGGCACATGCATTTAAAATTATTGTCAATATTTTTTAATACCATTACAGATTATAAATGTTATGCTCCTTCGCAGACTTATATTTATGCTTTGTTTAATAATTGTAAGAAGACTACATCGATTTTTAAGTAGGAAGTTGCTTTATTTCATTAATTTTAACGAGCTGACATTAAAACAGCAGTTTTTACAATTTTTTAAATGCATTCACTGTTTCGTACTCCACTTGCTCATTTTTGTAATCAGTGCATTTTTGCAATCAGTGCATTTTTGCATAAAATCTACAGTTTAATTATAAGTTCCGCACACGAGTAGACTTTTAAATTAACAGCATAAATTGGAAACAGCTTCTGTGCATTTTCGAAATGCACTGCAATCTTTCCATAGTTGAATGAATTACATAATCGTGATCATAAATGGAGGTGCAATGTTCACTGTTGAAACTAGTGTGATAGCAACCAAAGTAAATAATTTCGATGTATATGCGCCGATCTGAGTAATCTCGCAATATTGAAGAGACCGGTGTGAACAACACGGCAAGCAACGTATTTGTTTGCTCGGGCCGCAATCGTCCGATAGAAAATGGCTGTTTCGTAATATGACGAACGCGAAGGTCATGCTTCGCTGCATGAATAGATCGAAAGAAATGCAAACATCTCGGGGGCGGTAAAAGAAACCAGCCTGCAGGCTGAACCACTCTTTACGAGTTTGCCTTTCGAAGGATGTTTGCGAATCCCGAACTAACGTCGAAGGAAACAAACACTTGGAATGAACTAACGTAACTGCCGGGAACTTTGTGAATGCAAGCATCTCACGCATACATAGATGCATACGTAATGGGCGAATCTTTGAATTACGAATGATCTGTCTGGAAAGTTCTTGAAAAAGTTCCACGAATTTCCGTGGAAGCATCCTTCGAGAAAAATGTGTTTCGCGTTTTCCGCGAGTGTCGCTCATGAATTTCTTAAATCCCTTCCGTCACTGTTTTCACGTATCTCGCACGGCCGCTAAGAGAGTTTTCGTTCCTACTTGTTGTTATATTTTCAACGTGGAGCCCCGACCCTTCGACTGGCGGCTCGGCAAACCCTTTCATTATGGTCCCTTCGGAACCATAATTCTTCTTTCATGTCCGTTCGACTTCTACGTTTATAATTGCATTCAATATTTGGGATCTCATCCAATATTTTTATACACACACTTCACGAGAATTATTATACGTGCACATCGTCAAATGTGAATTTCGAACGAGGTGTCTCCTTTTTCGAAATCGTAGAATGTTAGACGTTTTCACAAACGTATCGGACACAATTATTATAAAGTATTATATTCCCTTGCCAGCAGATTTTTGACGTTTTTCTGATTAAAACGAGCCCAAACATGACACGACTCGGAGTATATTTGCCTGTTTAATTGATGATTCAGTAGAACCTCGATTAACCGAACTGATATATTCGTGTGTGTACAGTTAAATCTAAAGCCACCCATATAATACAAGATTTATTATACTAATCAGTAAAGATTGCTCCACTTAATACATTTATGTAGTATTCTGTCTTTGTTAAAAATAAACTAGATAGTAAATTAGTAGGTAACTTTTATTGAATTAGCAGAGAATTTTTTTGGAGTGGCGATCAAAACCATTATTTTAAACCTTCGTGATAACACAATCAAGCCAGGTATGTATCATTCTGATGGATGACCCCCGAGCTATCTTATCGATTCCGATATTTCCGTAGTTTCCAGTTAAAAAATTCAAAAAGATATTAAAGTTCGACATTTATATTAATAAAGCATAATTTTCGACTAATAAAGTATGATCGTATTCGACACGAGCTTTCCAAATCGGAATAAAAATTACGGCAAACAATTACCTTCTCTAATTGAGGCTCTCTATCACGAATCACTTAACGGATATGCTCTTTAGTTGCCTGATGGATTGTGGATTATTGGCGTAAACGTTTCATTAACCCTTTATAGTTCACTGGTACACGTACACCATTAACAACGAAAGGTTGTAACATTATAATATTGTAATGGACTAAGAAAAGAAATAAATGTCTATGCAGCCTCTGTGCTTTGCAATTAATTCTATTAATAACAGATAGTCGATGGAACAATATTTTTGTTCGTACCTGGGGAACGATGTTTTCTAAAGGTACAGTAGCACGAATCACTTCGTTCCAGCAAAGGAACGAATTCAGGGAAGTCCAATAGTTGAGTACCAGTGGAGAGGGTGTGCGTTTACTCTTTCAAAATGGCTGCGCGCATCAGGGGCTGGGTGGTATGACCTAATTATGATGGCGGTATGTCGGCAGAGTGCCATGTACCTACTATAAATGGATGCCCGTAAACCAGTCCTGCATGTGCTGCATCACGATTATACCCTCTTGTAATAACAACCAATCCGTCTCACCCTTCCCGGCTACCACCGTAAATGATGAGGAGAGGTGCATGTGCGGGAGCAAGGTTTTGTGAACCGCATCTCCATAACCACGCGGAGTGATTGACATATCGACACCTGCCATTAAATTTCCCCTTGATTTCGTCATTCCGGTAGGAAACTTTCGGCCGTTATCGAGATTATTAATTCTTAAGGTGACTGATTAACCGTGTCTCACTTTCCTCGAACTAGCTAAGTGAATTACGGTTTGAATAAATTGCAGGATCTGGACCGGAGATTCCTCTTCAGTAAAAATAGGTAGGGGGTTCAACCCTTATGGTTCACCGGTACATATGGCACGCCAGTAATAACGAAAGGTTATAGCATTCTAATATTATAAATATGACACCATGAATGGTCACTGCCGATTGTTGCACACGAGGTTGGCATTTTGTTCATCTTTCTCACAAAAGTCATACAAAATGAAAACAATATGCAGTAGTATCTCTGTAACTGTCGTATCGTACAGTTATAGTAGAGGTGCTGCTGCATTCGTTGTAGCGTGACGAACGCAGAGAATGATATAGCGATCGGAAAAGGGAGAAGAACTGAAGTTAGACGCTTCGACTCTTTCTTTCTCTTTCTTTAGAAACTATTCTCTTGAAAAATTTATAAAGAGACCCTGTAATTTCGTGCATTATGCAAAGATGAGTGACGTCCTTGCTATTTATACTGTACATGCGGTAACCCTTTAAGTGTTCAATCTACTTAAAGTACCACTTTCATTAAATTACTGCTACAAACCAAGTATGCTTGAATATTTACATTTAGTTTGAAGGATCACTGCATATATGTAATCGTGCTCTGACGATTTTAAAAGGAACATCAAATAGATTACTTTTGATAGTTGCAAAAGTGAAGTTATTATTGGAATGAATTGGTCCTCGGTAGAACTTTTAATATTTTTTAGAAAAATTAAATTTTTGTAATTAATACATATAATAATTATACTTTTACTAAAACTTGCTGAGTTCTCGAACTCTTTTTCGAGTGAATTATTCGGGACACTTTTATCGAGTTTAATTAATAGAGTCTCGGCACGCGATTCACTATTCGAACGGATTAATGACGAATTATTTCCGAATGTGTGTTGTGTATAATAATGTAGAGCGAAGAAGACATTGGCGCAAGCTAGGATCAGCTTCATTAACCACACCTAAGGCTGGTTTACACCCCGAGAAGGTCATGTTATGCATATGGTAGCTTTAGGGAGGAATACTCTATTATGAGCTTCTGCTATCTAATGGAAGCATTAATTATCAGAAATATTCTTCTCAATTGAAGGATGTAATTAAAAGTACTGGTGAAAAGATTAAACAATAGGAAAGGAGTAATCTCCTGCCATAATGTCTTTTCCAAAAGAGGACTCAGATATTATTATTCCATCTTGCACTGTCAGATTATTTATGTATATAAATTCTCTCAAACAAGAATTTATCTAAATCCTCAACGATCTAAATCCTCCTTAAATCTCTTTACTCAAATCCTTAGACAAGATTTATTTCCGATTTATTCCCTGTGAATAAATGACGAAAATGTTAAGAAGTCACCTAACTGTTGTATATCTGTCGTAAATTATATTCAGGGTGTCACCTAACGTTGCCACCACAAATATCTTCGTTGTTTTTAAAGATACGTCAAATGTCTGAAGGACAAAGTTGAATGGTAAAATGGGGCTCACATGATACCAAAAATATTTTTGTTTCTATGTGATTTTTTTTAGAGATATCAAGACCACCTTCATTTTTTAAAATGGAAGCACCCTTTTTTAAGCACCTACAATGATAGTCCGTTTCATTAGGAATTCAGTGACTATAATTACCCATGCACGTATAAACTTTCTAAGTAGCTCTTAGTCCATATAACAGACACAGAACATTATTATTTTGCATTAACCATTAAAAATTAGCAGTCTACTCGTTAACCACTCACTAATTTTCGAAGCCCCTTATTTGTAGACTTCACACTTACAGTTAGTCTTTAAATACAACAAAGATATTTGAGGTGGCAGCGTTAGGTGACTCACCCTGTATAACACACAATATTCTAGATACTAATAATAGTATACGTACATATAATATTACTATAGAAAATATTGCTTGTGTTATTGAACATGAAAAAATCTTTCTGTGATATATTTCGACACTGTGCACAAATGCATAAGTGTTCGGAGTTCGGACACGCGTGGATACACACATGCATTTCCATCGCGTCGACCATCGTACAAGAAGAATAATTCGAACAAATATTGACTAATCTTTAACGGCGGTAATTAATTTTGATGGGAATTAATTTGATGCAACGCTCGTAAACGACACTTTTGGCGATTTATCGGCAGGAATATGTAATTGAATAATTTAAATGTTCGATCGAAATTTTGTTTGTACAGCGTCAGCTGCACTCCCCTGGTGTGCGCGCATAACGCCCCTATGACGATGGTGCTTCTATCCGCAGGTGCACAAGAGCTAAAAAGGAATATGTGTGTTCCGCAGGCTGAATTCCAATGATCTCGAGCCCGTGATTGACGTATCGACACGTGTCATCTCTTTCAACCCGGCTTTCTCGTTATTCGTACAATGAAATTTCAGGCTGTTCTCTCTCTCTCGCTCCCTCTCTCTATCTCTTTTTTTTTATATTTTATTTTCGATATCAAATCTCGAATTAATGAAGCTCGAAGCGATACCCGTTTCAAACAAGTTAGATGTGATCGCCGGTACTTAAGCGGAAAATTTTTTACGGTTACTATCGCATCGATGCGGATTTATTATTTGTTATACCATTCATTTCGCCCGATGCGCCGCCGACCTGAAATTGATTTTCCACGAAACCCGAGGCGAGCTTTACATTCAACATAGATTTTCAACCTCATTTTGGCGTGAACGTCATTAACCCCCGAGCACCACTCTGGTTAATTTCATCCGAAGGCAAACTCTTGTTTCTGATTCTAGTTGTTGTCCAACCATATCAATTAATTCCGCGTTAACAACTCGTATACAGCGGATCCAAAAAGTATTTGAACACTGAATTTCCAATTTTTGCAAAAATTTCCAATGTTTAAACCGTTCAACGTTTAAACATTTAGAATTTTAATTGGAGAGCAATACAAATATATCCAGAGGCTAATTGTATTAGATATTTAGTAAGACTATTATTATTAGGGTCTACACATCTAATGAGTTAATTTACACATTCACACAATTAAATACCTGAATTTTAAATCGTAATTACTGGTGAAGGTAATACCAATCCGTGAATGAACATGTACGTATCTACGGGCTATTCTCCACGGTGTTGCGTAAATATCGAAGTCTAAGTTCCGTCTGTTTCGGTTACTATGTCTTTGATTGCGATATATTAGTTTCTCTGAGTAGCAGAACTTTACTCATTAGCAATCCGCGTAACTATATAGTTCTATGTACATCGATGCTTTGATTCGCGCGTAAATCGGTGTGTCACTGAATTCAGCGAAACGGTTGATTAGAATGCAGTAATTGGACGTGATCCTCTTTATAGTAGAGTTCCTGATAACGTTCGAAACTACTTTGAAGAAATTGGAGTTACCACCGAGCAGTGGTCTATAAACGTCGTTATAGCACTTCGAGAGAGTTTAATTTGTACACAGAAATGCATTGAACGTAATTGATTTAAGACCGAATGGCTTGGAATAGACAATGTTTTATAATACGAAAAATGTCAGTTTTCATATAATAATCGTTCAGTTTTAAACAGGTATAACTTTCGATCCAGTGAGTTAGTAACATTAAAACTTGGGTTTTTGGAATTTTCTCGTAAAAATCTACGGGATTGTATAAAAAAAGTTAAAATTTTTGGAGGCCCTGAAGTAAAGTTTAACGTTAAATTTGTGCTTTTAATAATTTTAGCGACACTAATGTAGTAATATTTCTAAATTCTTCCAACGCCTTCATATTTCTAGTATAAATTTTTAATCGGATTTAAATGTTTAAGAAAGAGGATGCAATTATTTAGAGCAATTGCATAATAAATATTTTCGTATTGTTTCATTTGTATGTTCACATTGTATTGATGTAAATCTTCAGTTCAGATCATATTTAAGGTATATGAATATTATTTTTGTATTTTATAAAAACTAGTCGACTTTTCGCGTCACGACGATCGAGTTGCAACGCCGCACTATTAAACCACTACCATGGTATTTTATGATCGGTTTCAAATATTCAATTTGGAATTCTTTATTTGCATTTTACGTTACGCGACTCTACGTCCACATTCGATGAGAAAAATGAAATTTACTCCGACCAGTAAATATTAGATCGTTCCGGCCCGTTTACTTTGGTTCATACACATTTTTTGACTGAAGTCAATCTTTCGATTCCGATTTTGAAGTTTTCTGATCCTCTACCCACAAGCTTTGAATGTTGTATGTGCAAAGCATTTTCGAAAACATTGTTTAAATACAATGGAATTGAGTGGAATTTTGTGTTTGAACACAATAGTAATTTTTACTAATGGATAATGGACTTAAATACATCTAGAAATATCTTTAAGGGTAACCTTTTAAGGGTAGTTTCAACGAAAGTTGGTTTTATTTTTCGTACACGTTTCCTTGGGTCCGGTGCACTCAATAATTTGGCTTGAAAAGAAACTCTCGCGATACGTTATGCGACCCACATAAACATCTAAACCTGCGTAATTATCGCGTTGGTAATCGATGCTCGAAGTTTCCCTTGGACCGACGCGGTCCATTGACATTCGGCAGAGTCGTTAGTTGCCCTCCTTACTCCGTCGCGTAGTTCAAATAGCACCGGTACAAACTTGTCGAAGTTTCAAATTCACCACGACTCCAGCCGAATACGTAATGAGAACGTGGCCTCTTAGCTTTGGATCATTATGACTAATCGCTTGGAATGTTTTGCTATCGACGCCGAGCAAACATTTCGCGACAGAAAGGACTGCTTCGATCGGCGAAAACAGCGAAAGTAATCAACGTTGCTATCGCAATCCGATAACTTTAAATATTGGATGGATAGAAAATTGTGGCACGCAATTATGGCATAGTTATTCCATGTTTGACACTACTACAACAATGCCTCGATATATGCGAAGAAGATATGCATGATATTTGTGAAAAAATACTAATCGAATGAAATTTTTGTGCTGAATTATATTTTTTGTGAAACTTTTACTAACATATTCGTGACATTTTTCTGATTAGAATGATACCAAACACGATACAGTTTGGATCATATTTACTTGTTTAGTCGATTATCCAAACTAATATCTGCATTGTTAAACAGTTAAATCTAAATTAATCCATAGAAAACACGATTTGTCGTATAAATCAGTGAAAATTTAATCTCTTATGTTCTACTAATTTGTTCGGATAATCGAGGTACGACAGTATTGTAAATTAACCAATTAAATATTACCCAAATTGTGTCATGTTTGGTATCGTTTCAATCAGAAAAATGTCGCGAATATGTTTCTTCATAAAGAAATGATTAGGGACAAAAAGAAATTGTTTTCATATTGAAACATTAAATTAAAAATGGTGAAAGAAATTGGTTCGTTTAAAACTCCGTTTTCGAGGAAAGAGGAAATTTCAATATTGAACAAATTTATAAGAGACTCGGTTAGCGAGCTTGTTCACAATTTATCGATTTCATATATTGCACCTGGAAATTCATATTCAGATATGCTCTGCATATTTGCTTAGAAATAATATGCATTTATTTCTTCGACATTTCTGCTCAAGGCAGTTCGCAATTAATTTTCGTTTAAAGTACACTCCTCGATATTTTGAAATTTAGCTTTTAATCCGATATTGTAATTAATACTTTTTTCGGTAATATCGACCTTGGTACCAATAGTATAATATGTGCAGATATTTCTCATTTCACCCAAAGTTTGACTTTTTTGAAACAGCTTTGCGTATTTCGAAATTTTGCATTTCAATTTTGAGACTGGATTTGGCTAATTCTTTTCCTGTGAATTAAGTAATACATCTTTATGAAACTTCGCAAAGCTTATTTGATACACTGAATCCCTAGAAGCAAAGACTGGAAACAATTTTTGGCAACATGATCGTGAATAATTCTCCAACTACACAAACAAATGAAGAAAAAATTAATTATATCATGATTCTCTGAAGAGAGAATACCGAATTTTAGAAATATTGTATCCCCAGGTAATTCCAAAATGTAAAACCGGTTTTTGACCTTTACAAACTTATTTTTTAGAAATTTCACTCTCGAATTTCTTTCTTCTCAATGCTTAATTTTTCCTTAATTAGCTTAATGTTAAATACTAAACATTGGACGTTCGTGTACTTCCTTCAAAGGGGTGATTCCTGAGCTCATTTGTTCTCCGACATTTTTGGGAAATCCTGTATATTAACCCCTTGGCCTACGATTTATTTTACGGTTTAAATGATTAGAACTCTCTTTGTAGTCCGTAATTTCTTAAAAAAAAGGAGAAAATTGGTATCTATTGTATGCCTACGTGTTCTTCAATGACTATAAATTAACAAAACCAAAATAGAATTTCATCTCGGTTTGAAGGAGATTACAAACATAGATATTTATTAGACTGTGTTCAAAATCTTCAACACAAGTCTGACACGATATTGTAGGGCAAGGGATTAAAATAGGGACTTCAATACGTACTCCAGAATTTTTTTAAATTTTCTGAAAGCCTAGAACGCACAGCCTAGTATGCAGTTGATAAATATAAGGTTGCAGACGGAGGGCTGAAAACCGCAGTGAAGAACGTATCAAATTGCCATAAGTGAGGGAGTGACCCCCTGTCTACGGCTACCATCTTTCACAACGTTCGATGAAGTATTCGCGCCAGGTGCTTCCCGCGAAGATCCATAAATAGGATACACATAAAATTACCCGGGGCGCGAGGTAACCAGACAAAAGTGAAATGAGTTCCGGGTAAGAAGTAACTACGGTATTAAAAAAGTTCTGCGTCGGAATAAAAAGCGTCGCGGAATTACCAGGTAAAATTGACTTCGAAAGGAAGGAAATAAAATATTAGAAACATCGCCGCGGAAGTTGGGTCGTCCGGGCGACACCGAACGTCGACGAAAAAGTTTCGTGACAGCGTTAAGCATTCTCGGCCATCAAAGATCGTTTTCCACTAGACGCCAAACTTTCTTAACAGAGTTCCCTTCCGACTTGGTCACCTCCCCATGGAACAGGCTCACTTGACACGGACGCCGCGCCATTTAATCTATGACTTAATCTCAAACGTAAGCAGAGTCCACGTACTCTCGGCGAGAGAGAATCGATGTGCCCGTGTGTAGGTGCGTTGCCACGGAATTGGCGTGAACAGGACAGTAGTTGGAGCCGCCTGCAGTCGAGAGAGAGAGAGAGAGGGAGGGAGGGAGACAGATACGGATAGTGAAATACTTTCAAGGGTGGGAGGGACAGAGACAGTGTGAGAGCGAAACGGGTGTTCTGGTATTGGTAGCGGCGTATTAGTGCCACGATTGCCCGCGCCAGGACTGTGCTAAGTGAATGGCTCTACCGAGGGCTTTGCTGATTATGGTGTCGTCATTGATCCAGATCTGAATTGGCTTACTTCTGTCAGGGAACGTGCTCCGAGTGTCATTAATATCCACCCTGGGACTGGATAGCAGCGGAGAAATGACCATAGCGAAAGGGATCCCCACAAATTCTAGCCTAGTTCTGATCTCGCACGTCCTGCTACAACCGGCCGGATAATTGGTTCGCTATTACCCGACAGATACTGTATAGTGGGGTATTTGACCCGAAAAATCGAAAATAAATATTTTAACGTTATTTATGCGATCAAGGTCATAATATAGTAGATAGTTGAACTCGTCTTAACGTCAGCTATAACATTATGCAATCAAAAATGCATTTTAACATTGAAAATATCAAAATGATTTTTATTTTTTTCCAAATTTTATATATAGAAGTTTGTATATGTTTTTTTAAATATTGTTCAACACTTTTGTTCGAAACATTTTTTCCTTGGATTAACGGAAATCCTTGAAAACTCGTGATAATGGAGTGCTTCCACCGAAAAGCTGGAAAAAATTATTCTTGCATGCGAATTATATTGAAATGATGTAATTTATTATTTTAAATGAGGAAGGCACGCGCTCGAAAAAATGTTTGCAACTCCATAAAGGCGCTGAACTCTGCATTTTTTCGGTATCATGAACACACCCGCAGATTTAAGGTACTACAGTCGGGAGATGCATGATATTAAAAATTGGAATGTGGTAGCATAAAATAGAGACTTCAAGCTTTAATTTAAAAAAATAATCATGATTTTATGATAGCTTTTCACGGTGTTACAGCTGTTCAAAGATTGACAATTTTTCGGAAAAAAAGTCGAGCGTATTGCATGAAATTACTAAAGAAAGAATGAAACGATTGTCTGGCTGCTGTAAGACAATTTTTAATTTGCATGAAGATCCGCAGTCTAGTAACAAATTTAAGATAACAAAAATCTTATTACCTTAAAATATAGCGCTATTAGTATGAAAGATGTGGACAATAATGGACAATAAACTTAATTAGAATTTATGTGGAACATGTACTTTACAAAAATAATTTTACGGTAGCACACATATAGGTTTTATAGAAATGATAAATTAAAGAAGGTCTAGATTTCTTCGGCCCAAAGAAAATACCTCGAGCATTCCCCATCAATAGCTAAAATTTGACCAGCCAATTTGATTGCTCGCCTTTGCAGGGAGCCCGATGCCCTAATTCCGTATAATTCTCGTAGGCTTCTTTCTCCGATGGTGTTGATTCGAAACGAATAAAGTTTTTACATGCATTGAATCGCATGCAAACGGAATGAGGTTCTATGGCGAAAGAAAGCTTGGGGTAAGAAGGATGAAAGGGAAAAAAGCGATTACAATGGTAAATTCATCGAGTCCCGGCATTCAGTTCGTGGGATTGAATTGGTTCTCTCCGAGGGAAATTGCGCAAGATATACTGGTTCGATAATGTACGTTGACGGACTTCATAATTAGCGGTGAAGTCAATTATATGGAAATGCGACGCCTTTCTTTGTCGGCGGACGTTCGGAAATCTTGCACGTTCTTTTTTTACGGGGACGGTCGCATTCCCGGGCCTTCGAAACATACCATCAACCAGCCTGTGGTAATTACAATTGGACTTGCAATTAGGAGAGCATTGAACACGCGATCGGGAATTGCTTCTGCGTTCGAGAAATTGTTATGCGACTACTGCTAATCTTTGTCGTTTTTATCTTTAATCGTTCGCTCTATTATTAAGTTGCAACGCAAATAATTTCTTCGATTGCAAATCATGAAAAATATCTGAAAATTGCAGTTGTTATTTATTGCGGCTGTTTGGGAGACTGTCATAAATGATAATAGAAATCGTATAATTATTTTAACGTGGTTTTGTATTTTGTTAACAGATACAATAGAATATAGAATACAACCGAACCTATTTCTATTATGTATTATATTTTACATTTAATAAGATTTTTGATCACATTATAGAAATGAGGAATTCATAAAGATATTATGTTTGGTTAAATTGTGCTCATTGTTCTTTTAATATGTAGACAATTGTTATTGAAAATCGAAACAGAAAAGTGTGATTGTGGTTTACTGTGGTATTAAAAACAAAAAATTATATTACAATTGGAATACATGGCGCTATACAAAAGTACGAAGACATCGCAACAATTCAATAGTGCTGTCATACAATTTGTGACTGACTTAAGATGATTAAAATAGGAAAGGCAATGCGTATTTTGCATGAAGATCTGCTCATGAAAATGAGAAGGATAATCGCGAGAACAATCAGAATCGTTTTGAATCATTCGCATCTATCGACCCGACAGAAGCCGGGAGAGCTTCACATAATGGCTTCAAATAACCAATGCGTCGTGGCAGCGGCTCGAGAACAAAGGTTATGCTAGTTAACGTGAACATCGTGGGAGTGCGGTGAAACGTTGTCAAAGATGCTATTCCAATCTGCGGCTGAAGCGGAAGTGACACACGTTGCCTGGCGCGGGGATGGCTCGTGTTGGCAACGGGTAAAAGTCACCTTGAAAAGGAGCCACTTCTGCGATGGTCGGCTGCGAATCGTCGAAAGGTCGCGCAGCCATGTGCTCCCCCGTCTATTGACTCATTAAAGATCTCAAAAGGGATTTACTAACTATCTCTCGGATCCGATTAAAAGCCGCCTCGTTACGCGAGATCAAAGAACTCGATTTTCTGGCGGCCGAGTAAAAATACTCTGTTCGAGTTACAGCACACACCACTCTCGATTGGTTTCTGCAGGTTATATACGAGCTAGTCTAGCGAACGACAGTCTTCTATATACCTTCCTCTTTTCTCTCCATCCATCGCTATCCGTTCTCTCTCTTCTCTATGTATCTCTCTTCTTAGCCATCGCAACCCCTATCCATATCTGTCGATTACCAATATCTTACGAAGATGGCAAGTACCGACGGTAGGAACAGGATCTCTGGGTCAGATAAGAGTTAGTACTCACTTGTTGACCCGTTTCAACAATCGCAACTCATCGGGACATGTGCAACGGAAAGACAGTCGTTGAAAGATCCCGGCTCCCTGCTGGATTTCCATTAGAAAAACTCCCCTCGCAAGACAAGAGACCCGCGAACGAAACTTTATCCGATTTAATTTTATCTTGAATCGCTGTGCAGCGATTTTCCTGAAAAGACCTGGCCAAAAGTCGAAATTTTATTGCTGATTCGCTACAAAACGCAATACCTCCGAGTACCAGGTGCACGAAGGATTAGTACAAATTTTGAGACATAAATTCATATGGTATATTTGAAATGTTATTTCTCTATAGAGTCAACATTGCGGCAATAATAACAATAAATTACCTATTTCTCTTATGAAAATTGAAGAATGCTGAATTCTTTTACGAACACACAGACTGAATATACCAAACTCTAAGAAATCAAGTAGTATAGGTCAATAATATTGTGCATAGTAAATTCTAGGAAATCAAGTAGTACAAGTCAATAATATTGCGTACAGTAAACTCTAGCAAATGAAGTAGTACAGGTCAATAATGTTGTGCTCACTCCTCCAAAGTTGTTAGTATTATTTTGTAATAGTTTTACACCTTAATGAAGGAGATTAATTTAGTTATTCAAGCATTCAATGATAATTAACACTTCATTCCTGTCTCGAAGTTCAATTAAATTTCGTATCATCAATAAACGCATATTAATTTCGAGGTATACATCGGAATAATTTTCTGCAGGCAAGGCCGCACCCCATTTTCTCTCAAATTTTCCTCTATATATTGTTATAAACGCCATCGAGTCAATTAGGTTTGTTGGCATAGGGAAATGAACAATATAAGCAAACCTCGTCATTGATTATACGCCATTCAACAATCAATTAAACGGAGGCAACGTAATTATCAATTACGGTTCCTTTCTTGCAGTATTCGATTTAGGTTCCCCTTAATTGGTAGGTGTGCGGAGAATCTAATGGCGAACGTGTAAAAACAGTGCCAACAGAGCAATAGGAATTTTGTCGTATCCTTTGGCTTCGATTAGTTTTTTAAACAGTATACAGATTTCGTTTCCTAGAGAGAACAGAATATTTCCAAGTGAAATGGAGTAGCGTCATCGATTCCCAGCGTCATCGACCGCTTTATGTCGTGCCGAGGGGAACGAAAACACGAAAATCCATAGAGGGACAATGTTACCACTTCGAGAGTATGTATTAGCATAAAATTCAAAGAGTATTTATTTGTTTACTATTGCTTTGTGTTTGTTTGTGGCGCTTTGTAATCTTTGCAATTTTTGTCCCGTCGGTATCAAATGTTGCTTACAATTTAAGTTGCTACGCAGTTACAAGGTTTTGAATAAATAAATGTTTTTTACCAAGTTTAAAAATCAATTTTTACTGTAAATCTGAATGAGAATGTTACAAAAATCATTGTTATGATTGGACTGCAGATCTTTAAACAAAAATTTTCATGTTAATTAATATTTTAACGTTTTTACTGTTCTGCGTTTCTCATAATAAATTTCGTCTCCTCTATTCTTGTATTCTTAAATAAGTTGTTTTGAGTTTGTCAGACTTTTATGGGCACCAAACCAGAGTTGCAAGGGTCTAAAGCAATGCGGCTAAGAATTCGGCAGCCGATAAAATGTAGTACTTAATATCATCGGAATTTTTCGATCATAACTGTTCGTAATTATGCATTCAATTTACTCCCAGGACTCCGTGATTTCCTACAGCATCCAGGGGAATGTTTCTCAACAGTTTCTATTTCCCTCAGTCCGACAGGTTCCCTTTGAATTTAATTCACCGGCCCTCCCGCAGGGTACCAGACATAAACTTGCCTGGGATTTACCGATATGCTCCTCCTGAAACCGTCCGAATAGTTTCGATCGAAAGTTCACGGCATCGGTGCCATTAAACGGCAACTAATCTTGCCAATATTATTCCCAAAGCGAAATTCAAATGCTTACGAAGCGCAGACGCCGCGCCGCGGATACACAATGCATCAGTGTAACCATAATTTCCGAACTGCATTTCGACGATCTATTACACACCTATAATTTGCAAATGCTAAAGTTTGCAAACAATCGACCGGCCTATTGTGAAACACAAGATATCATTTTTATGTTTTATTTTTAGTAAACAACGTTATTAGTTTAATTAATTTGTTACTTAACTTATTCAGTTTTTATATAGCAAGATTTGTTTAGAACTGTTGATTTTTATTAATCTAAATTTTTATTAATATAAATGTTATTATATCTTCTATATATTTACGTGATTAAACTATTATAATTTTATTTAAAAAAGACAATCGTCCGAGTGAGATACAACAATTTTTTCTTTCCACATTAACGATTATTATTAATGACAATTGACCTGCATCCCAAAAAGGAATAATATTGAAAATCAATCGGGCACTTTATTTTCTCTTTTCTGGAAATGCAATTCATTAAATTCTCATAAATGAAAACAACATGTTTATTTCTTTCTGTTGCTCCATGATTGATATTTAATCGTTGTTAATTTTATTTTCGTACATTTCATTTAAAGTTAATTTGTCATTTCTTACATTATCGACAAATTAAATGTACATAATAAGGACACTGTCACAAATACTATTAGTTATTGAAAGGTAAGATCAGTCGGGCACTGTAACTAATTGGCTTTCCATTGTTGACTGCACCTCCCAGTCGCGATAGCGAAATTTCTCAACTATGCGAGAGTCTGAATCAAGAGATATGTTCAAAGGGATCGTGCGGAGTGTCACGGAGCGGTTATAAAGTTTATAGAAACCGCGAAACAATAACGTTAAATTAACTCGGCGTAATTAAACGAAGAGATTGCGTTCCGTCGAGTTTAAATTACAATTAGAGATGAGTGAAAAAGGCAGGGGGGAAGGAGTGGGGCGGGGGTTGGGAATGTTATTTTACACTCACCTGTGCACCGACAAGACCAGCACGTAATCTAGGAATGTCTGTGTGACTCCAGGTTGATCTGGCCCAAGGATCAACCCTGCCGAGGTCGCTGCTCAGATTAACCTCGCCGAGCTGATTGTGTACGAACTTTCTGACGTTCCAGGGCAAATCGTTGTGCCTGGAATAAAAGTAAACGGGACCGTCGGAAATTATGCTGCTCCAAATACAGTAATCGCGTTTAAAACTCTGACATGTCGCAGAGGAATTATTAAATCATTGCGGAAGTTAGGCTTAAAACTAAAACACAAGCGTTTATGTTTCAAAATAAGAGTTTCGTTAGCCAATTGTAATGTAACTCGACTGTCATTAAAGGCAGACAAACATTATAAATGAAAATTTGTCATGGTTTAACCCTTCGCACTCGCAATGCTGACTCTGAGGCGCCAGTAAAAATTGCCACATCATTATTTAAAACAGTTTTAATATTATTAAATTCGTCTGTGTTCTATAAATTGTGAGAAGCTCTTCTGTTAGTTGAGAAAATTGGTTAAGTTCGATGTGCACAATGTTAAAATGATTATGATTGATTGATTTTCGAATTAAAATTGCTTCGAGTGCAAAGGGTTAATAAGCTGTATTATAGACACTGGAAAAAATGTAAAAATGTTGATTAAGCTTTATAACACGAGGATTCGATTCTTGCGAACAAAAATCAGAGTATGTAGTATTAAAAAACTGGTGCAATTAATTTTTGCGATTGGCGTTAAAATAACAACGAAAAATGACGACGTTTGTCCGTGTTACTCCTGAATTAAACTTTCAATAGTTCAGTGGAACTTACCCATCGATCAGAGGCACTTCAGTGAGAATCCTCCTGATCACGTCCAGCCTTTGCTGGTGCGTAACAGGCGCGGATTGTAGAAGTAACGGTAGACAAAGTCCTCCGAGAAGCAGAGCCGCGACTAGCAGCAAGATTGGCGCTAATACGCGGCATCTTCTACGAGGACTTTCTTCCCTGCAATCTTTGCTGCTGCCGCTGCTAGGTGAATCCTCGCACGGCGGTGGCAGTCGCACTGTGCCGTTGCACGGTGCCACGTCTGGCAGTTCTGTTAGGCACGTCGTCTGCAACAAGAAATTAAATTGTTCCTGTTAACGCTTTAACCCTTCAGCGAACTCCAAGAACGCAACAACTCAATTAACCCCTTGCACCACGATTTATTTTACGGTTTCTTCCTATGTGTTTTACGATAGCTGTACAGTAACGAAACCGAAGAGAAATAGAATTTCATTTCGGTTCAAAGGAAATTAATGATCTATTTATTAAATTCTTATTCAATATAGGGGAAGGGGTTAATTACTCTTCGTTATAAGTCATTATGAATGAATGGTTGAAAAAGACAAAACGTTCCTAATACATTTAATCTACTTTTAAATTCAGCTTTAAAATTCCTTCGTCATAAATCTAAAACGTAATTTTCATGTACAAGTATCATCTGCATTTCCCAGGAGAAACAAACTGTAGGAAACAATTTGTAGAATCTTTACAATTCAGCGCGTTTACAATTACGGCACACACGCAGCCCTTATTAACAACAACGCAATGTGTAATTACAATTAAGAGTCATTCCGAACATTGTAACACGGTCGGCGTGTTTCGCTTTTGTTTCGATTTTGCTGGGGAATTGACGTTCTTTAATGCTGCTTAATGGTCCCAAAATTCTATTTGTACTCCCTATTATTCGAATGGGAGCAGCCGTTCCCGGTTAAAACAAACCGGTCGCGTAAAACATTCGAGATTAAAATACCGCCGGCGCAAGCACTGCTATTCCCTTCTCGGAAAGTCAAACAGAGGAGTGCGAATACCCGATACGGATAAGTGGATTGGGAGGGAGTTCGAAAGCCAGGTCGGTAACGAGTATTTAACTATCCGTTAAAAAGTGGATTACAGAGGGATGCCGGGTAAAGCGTGGCCTCGTACGAGCACCGGGCACCATCACCATCACCACCGGCAGCAGCACCAGTAGCAGCAGCTGTTTCACGCCCGTTCAAAAAATATGGCAACCGGCGTAACACCGCCGCCCGCTGCCAACGGGATATCTTCCAGGGCGTTCTGCTGTGAGACGCATTGCAGACACCCTGGCGGAACTTTTCCTCGCACTTATCCGAACTCGCATAAAGTGGAGCAAAACTCAGGCCGGATTTTCCACGCATGTCTTCGACAACCCTCCACGCCGCCGTTCGCTAACACTCTTAGCCCCCTCTGGAAAACTTTTATCGGGCCGACATGTACAAGAGAGAGTTCTTCCCTCTAGAACAAGCGACGCAAGATCGCGTGCTGCTTTCATATTTACGACCCGCGAAACCCGCCCGCTTTTCGGATTCCCCGTCGCGTCGTTTCAAGGGTGTCGAATTCTGGTTAACCCCTGCGACCATGATGTGACAGGGTGGCTAGATTTGTAGGTCCTGTTTAAATCGTCAACAATCGACTCCAGATTTGACTGACAACTGTTTTCATCGATAACAGATGCCAACGATGATTGTATTAACTGACAATGACGTTCGCCGACAATATCGACACGTGACTGCCACGTCGGTCATGTGTGGGTGACATAATTCCTCGTCCGTCTTTAAAAATTAATTTTTGCTACAACTTTCGTACCGTTGCACTGGTAATGCAATTTCTCGACTTTCTAGGAACGGAATTCTCGTCATTCAAGGACTCGACATCCTAGGAAAGCTTACTCTAAATTTTGAAGTCTAAAATCTGTGGTTGCAAGGGAAAACGCCGCATGTCACAATTTAAAAATATTAGAGTTTATACATTAATTGAGCTGTATAGAGTATTTATGTATTACCAGAAAAAGTCATGAAAATAAATTCGGAAGGCTGAAAAAAATAATGCAATTTAACCGATGTCGCATATCAAAGCATTAGTGATCAAAACTTTAAACGGCAATATCTCGAAAGTAAAATTATTATGAAGAAATGATACGAAAAATCGATAGAATAACAAGTCAAACAGTTACTTTTCGATATTTTTTTCCTTGAAATTGATGAGTTAACATTTACATTCTAGGTTTTTGTAGTTATATGTTTCGCATTAAAGAAATAAAAGTCACCAAGTTTCGAACGAATTTACTCACAAATAACAGAACAGTGTAACTTGTTTCGGGAAAACTGTGTCAAATTGACACGAGGGACGGATGAGGCTTAAGCCCTCACGGTTTGGCCATTTAAGTTTGGAGCATTAAATTAAAACGTAACAATACGTTTAAGAAACACGAACAAATTACTGAAACAGCAAGTTTTCTGTTAATTCTTGAAGTTAGTCTTGGGTTAGGCTTCTTTATTACATTGCCACATAGAATCATACTATGCGGTGGCACCCTGATTTTGGGAAAGCCTTGTAGGGCTGGTGTACTGAAGATTAACGAGTCATCGAGTTATACGCACAAATTGTCGGGCCCTTCACCGCATAGGTAATTTCGTCGGTAACTCTCGCAGTTTAGGGTTGCATTGTAAGCTGGAGAAGGCAAGGAAATCCCAGTTTCATTTGAGCCGAGTCGAGCTCGAGGCCCTCCCCGCCTCTCTCCCCCCTCGATCCCGCGGTTCTCGAGTTTCTTCTGCATACGTACGTACCACTAGAAACTTCACATCCCTGTGCATCCGCATTATTGTGCGCCATAAATACAGGAAACTCGCCACTGCTGTATACACGGCCGAAGAGACACAGAGCTGTACGTCAGCCAGATAAAAGTTTCGTCGATGCTCGAAGTGCCAGGTTCTTTCAGCTTCGTCGCCTCCATACACCCCGGCTCAGCCGGAAGTCATGATACAATCGCGACGGCAACGATTCTTCACGCGGAGTTATGGCGTTTTTAATGTAATGTATCCACGTAATTCTATTAGGTCGTCTGGAAAGTTGGTTCCGTTTCCCGCGCGGTCCCTTTATTATTTTCACGAGGAAATGAAACGTCCGCCGACTTGGCTCGCTCGCGGCACTACGGAATCGCGTGCGAGATTCAAATCAGGCGATAAATAAATATTATTATAAATAATCGATAAATAACGATTATTTAACCCTTCGGTACTATGCATACAGTCCCTGTGTGAGGCCACTCGCGATTTCTATTCGTCTATATTTCAATTTTGAATATATTTCGTTGGCCCCAACATTTTTGTATTTCACGAACCTCGTGAAAATTTTGTTCATTTATATTAATTATTATTAGACAGTGGATCTTTATGCAAAATACACATTTCCGACCCCCGAATTGCAGCAAACTCTAGTGAAATAGAAATTCATTTTCTTTCTTAATATGTTTAATAGGTTGAAAATAGTATTTTTAAATTCTTCTAATATTCTTACTGTTTTAAATTACACCTTTTTGTCTTAAAATTCGCAGTCTAATTATATGTAATTACTGTGAACTATAACTCTTTTAATCGGGACAAAAATTGTGCCATTTTTATGCACGCGAATGATGTCACGTCGACTAAAGTGTCAGTTCTGTATTCCTTATGGACTAATTATTACTTGTATAATTATCCAGAGTAAGCCTCATAGCATTGCAACACATCTTGCAAATGTATATAATATAATCAATGTACTAACACAGGCCATTGGTGGCTCACGGGCCGCGAATGACAAGTCACGTGAATTTAACGCGGCACTCGACGTGTTAATAAATTCATTTATTCTGTCGCGCACTGCAATAAAAGCCAAGTGAATTCTCAATAAAGGTCCACTTGTCATTTCTATAAAGGAATAGAATAAAGGCGTTTCCACTGCTTTGTACCTTTAATATTAGAATATCTGACAACGTGATAATTTATATCCCCTTTTGTCTTCAAAGATGATCATAGTTACAGCGTTGCGCATACAGGAATCTCGGTATTGGTGATAATAATCGATATTGCGGCGTCTGTGTTAACGGATAAGCTTGTAATCACTAGAATGCACCTCTTTATGCAAATTTGGTGCCTCTCTGAAAATTCTAATTATCATATTTTAACAGCTTCTCTTAAAAATAGTAATCACAATAAATCGATAGTCAAGCAGCGTCTTCAGATAATTGATAAAATGTTTGCAAATAATGTTTCTATTAAGAAATCTCTTGATCAGTGTTAAAAAAGGATATTTACTTAATTCAAGTCGTTAAACTTCATGAAACGTATGGGAAAATCGTATTGAAATTAGGTCATTTTTAAGTTGTCGTTGTTCCGAAATTGCTGTAGCTATTCTAATAAAATTGAAACTGCTGGGAAGAGGGAAGCCTGTTTTCTAAGATGGCTTTTGTTTTATTATGATGGGATGTTTGGTGATTTTTTAATATTATATTGGATTACTATGTCACTGACCTACCCATACATGACGAAAATTGCGACAGGTCAGTATTTACGATTACTATAAACGCATCATATTCCCAGGCAATGATTATGAATACATGCATACATCCGGGAACGGGTTCAGATATCGACACACAACAAAATTGATCGGGGAAGAGCATCGACCCTACTTCCCGCCAATCGGAAATTCAGTGTGCCAACACTTTTTGGAGCCACTGTACGTCCGGCTGTAAATACCTCGCATAGAGATGCAGACCTAAAAAGTACTAAGAAAAATTCGATACATTCATTTCCCACTTTTAAATCATTTAAACCCAACATTGAATTCTCTCAATTTCTCGATCTCACGGTTATAGTATGTACTTTTTATATTTATTATTTGGCAGTATTCCGCACTTTTAGCGTTCAATTTTTTCAGTCGATGCAAACTGTATTGAATTTCGTTTTATATAAATGCCTGAATAACTATTCATAGCGGGATTAAAAATAAAACCATGCCAGCGCTGAAGCGTATTCCGTTTATGTTATTACCGCCTCGTTTATCGTTCTCATCTTCGTTAGAACAATGGCGGATTGCGTGTCCGCCGATCTCGGGGCATCGGGGACGCATGATACTCAAATGAAACCATCAACCGGCGGCGATAACGTGCTCATTTCGGAATCTTTCGGGGGCAAAGCCGCGAACTCTCGTTCCCCCGGAACTTTCGAACTTTTGAATGTGCCCGCGTCCGTCCCTTCGAGGTTTCCTGATCCCCTGGATACCTTCGCGCCGATATTCCCGTCCCCAGCACCCCCGCAACCCTCCTCACGCCAGGTTACTGCTACTTCCTCTTCCTTGTTACTGGCACATCGCCACGCGTTAACGAGGGAACAAGATGAAACTTCGTCGACAGATATTCCTGAGCTACGGAATTCTCCGCGCACGCTTTCGAAACCGGAATATTCAGCATCGATGTGACATCACGTACACCCTCGCTTCCGGGTTTTCCATGCGGTTGAACATTCGTGCTCCTCTCTGTCCGAGCGTGGCCGAACAATTTGCGTCCACGGATGCTCAAGTTTCGTTACGGCTACGAAACTATTCTTCCCCGTGGACGTTACTTACTGCGACACGTCCACCCCCGAACACGCCACCACAAAAACCTACCCCGAAGTCCAAGCAATTTGCTTAATCAACGGAGAAATGGAAATTCCGGATTTATCCGGCGATTGGCGCTGAATTTTAACGCTGAATTTGTCGGGCATTAAAGGTGACTAGATTTTATGCATATGGATGGCCGATTTTTAACGTTTAACACTATTTTTTCCGATGAACTTATTAATCCAAGCATGCATCATTGTACGCAACATATTGTAAAATTTAATTTAATGGTCGTTCACGTTCTTTGTTAATAAGATTGCCATTTCCATTTTGTAGTCTTCTTACTGGTAAAAAAAGTGTTGTCGATAGAACAGGAATTTTTTAAAATCAATGTGCTCATTGTTGTAACTAATTGTCATAATTTTGATGATGATACAGTTAAAAAAGTACGAATGTACTTCAAATGTAGGTACATGTGTATAAATACAAGTAGGTCAGTGATGTTTCACACACACACATATAAATATAATTTATTTTAACAGAATTTAAAAAAAGATAACATCATTTTTTAATCACTCTTATTTTATAATTATTGTGTATAGAATTATATCATTATAATTATTATTATTTTTGTTTCAGTGTTTTTTACACGAACTGTAATTTCAAACTCGTCAATTTAATGAGTTCTAGATTATTTGACGTTTTCGATTTTTCGTAAACTTATTTTATAAAACTTTGCCAATTACGTATTACCTAAAGGTTTGTTCTATTTTCCGAGATGTATGTCAACATCGCTCAGGCATCGCGGGAAGCGAGTAAAGGCGAAATAATTACTGCTTCGTAATTATTCACAGTTATAACTTATCCACTTATCAGACCGTACTAACCCTTGTGGTAACATTCAGAAAGTTTCCATGGCTGCGTTGCAGCTCCAATTTGTTGGATGAAAACGTTTATTGTTTCGCGTACCTGATATTTTGTATGCCGGTCGTTTCTTGTAACGAATGACAAAATTGTGCAAAAATAAGAGGTTACATCCATTTTAATACCATTGGGAAGCTCGTGTTAGTTGGTCTACTCATTCGCAGTGCTTAATTACTTAAAGCCAATCATTGTTTTGCTAATGACATAATAAACAACAGTGAAATTTTATCACATACATTTTTATTATAGTTGTATATTTATTGAAACACCGTGATAAATAGTGAAATATTGTAACTGAAGTGTTATACTAGATTGTTTACAATTTGTTTATGTAAGTATGGGTTACTTGAGCTTAACTAGCGTAACTATGATTTCATTAAAGTTTGTGCAATTTTTATATTTTCTAAAAAATGATCAAGAGAGGGTTAAACAATATACTGTATGTATTATTGAGCTTTAATTTTTATTTGCATAGCATATCGCATTCCAATAATTAACTTCCGGCAAATATGCAGTTAGGATGCAAGTTCCAACCATTTTTCGTATTTCATAGTAACATTTCGTAAGTTCTATCTTATTTATTACGCAGATATTTTTATTTCTATTCTCCGGTGAAAATCATTTTCACTTTTCGAAACATTTGAACGACAAATTCGTCGCCTATAATTCACAGTTAGTTCATAGTTTGTTTATGCAGTTCTCCTTCGTTTTTTAACCATTGACTGTTACTGTAATTAAGGAACGGTCGTCGGCGGAGTCGTAAATGGTTATTAAAGGCCACGTGTTACCGTCGTTATAGAGTTTCCACGAGAAGGTAGATTCATTAATTAAAAATTCTTCAAAACTAGTTTCTATGGTTGAACTTGTGGTACCCGCGGGACATTCGCTGAACTTTCCCGTAAAACGGGGCGACATGCAAAGGGACTTTGTGTACAGAAACTTCGATCTTCTACTAATTCTTTCATGAGCTTTTAAGTTTTTTTTCGTAAAAGTTAGAAATTTCTGGTGATGCCACGAGGATATTAAAATGACTTGTATTCAACTATTCCGTTTTATAAAATTCAATTTTTGTTACAGTACAAAATGCTTTTCTCCACCAGTTTAAAGTCCACAATTTTTCCTTTAATACACATTTCTTTGATGTAGAAAATTACTTGAATTCAATTGCTCCATTTTATAAAATTTAATTCTTATTTCGGTTCTATTTCTCTTTTAATATATAATAATTCTGCAACACGTAGAAGTTTGGGTAATAAAAAGCATTACAACAAATTATATCGTGCCTCAGTGTCGAAAATATTAAAGATAAAAATTGAAAAATTTTTAAGATATGCAATCTCACGAAATGCTAGTCAGTGCATTTCTATAAAATTTTGTAAATTATTTTAAAAAGTCAATTCTGTATTCAATATCTTTTAGATTATAAATTACTAGAGTGTTTCCCAGTCGAATAAATCAAGTAACTTGAGCTATTAGCTAGAATATACGTTGAAATTTGAAGTATAATATGCTTTAGTACAGAAATTGTTTGTTGAGTGACGTCCAATATATTTCCTATCTCGAACGCAATAAGGGCTTTTCTTTCAAAATAGTGTTCAGAACATCATCATCGGCTTTGGACGACCCTCTTTGAACGGAGTTCATCTTCTAAGCTCAAACTTCTATCTCTGAACTTCGCAAACGATCGCCGACATGTTCTTTCAGAAACAGCACTTTTGCCAAACTCTTGATATAAATTCTCCTCCGCTTTTGCTGCGCTATTTCCGTACTGGAATTCGATGTCAATCGACATCTTCGCTGTACCAATTTTACTAACAATACTTCCAGTGCTATTTAAAATAGCAGATATTTTCTTAAAATTATAAAGGAAGGGGATATTGCTTTATATTCCTTATACAGAAAATTTTTATTTTGCACCATGATTTTGCATAAAGATTATTAGTAGAATTACATAAAAAATTCCTTGCATCACAGCTGCGAGAAATGGGAGTCTAATAAAGTATTCTTTCTTTCTCAAATAATCGTAATAAGTTGAAGACAATAAAATTCGCAGTCTAATTATTAGTATTTGTGTGAAGTTTCCAATTATGTTCGAATATTTCATTAGCAAACATTGTTGAACGCTGATCGTAATACACCGGTTTTTATCAACGGAGATAACGGACAACGACGACCTGACAACATACGGACGTATCTACGAACGCACGTCGAGCGCTAACTAAAGCATTTAGACGACTAAAGACGGGAAGTGCATGCAGCCGACGGATCAAAGCGAGAAGCCTTTGCCAGACTTAACAGATTCGCATGGTTCTTAGTTCCATTAACTGCCGGGCACCTTCCAACGTGGCCTCGCTTCCTTTGCACGAATTGCAGACACTCGAATGAGATATCGCCTCTCATATCCGTGGCCCTAACACAGACTTTAATCTTTGTTCTACTTTCCATAATATTACCTCTTCAAAGGACAACAGGGCGAGAGAGCTCTACGAGGATTCGATGCGTGGATTTCCTCGATTCCTGGCGAGCACGGAGTTTCTCTACGTTTCCCCAACTACATACGTGTTCAATTAGGAACGAGTATAGGGGAAACCATTGCTGCGAAACTGATTTGTCGTATTGCATAATATCGGATCTGGTGGTATCGCTATTAGATATGTTCAAAACTGCGATTAACACGTTTGCTAACATTGTCACGGATGTCTGACGTCCACAGTTTCGTAGTTTAAGATAATCAATCAATAGTGAGTTACTAACGGGGGAAGCTGTCGAACCCGTAAATTCATAAAATTATGAAACTTTGCACACACGTAGAATAGGCCTTATGCAACTCTATTTTTTCGTTAAAAGGATCAAATCGTTTCACAATTCTCGTGAAATATCTGAAGAAAAAATTTGTCTTTTAAAAAATTTTTTAAATGCACATTTCAAAGAATGCAGCACACCTCTACTATAACTGTGACTCGGCAGAGCCAACGATATGACAGTTACGGAAATACTATTGTACAGCCGGCCATCAGGTCGTTTCTGTGCGTAGTCGGTTGTAGCTCGACGGAGAACCGCGAAATTGAGTTAAATCCTGCTGGTAGAAATTCGCATGAGTCCGTGTGTCGGTTCTCCGTCGGTCAATAGTTTTCGCCGGGTCGAAGGTTATGCGCCGTTTCTGAAACACATCGGCTAGCAGCGGAAGTTCGCCGTCGCGGACGGCGCCGTCGTTTACGAGGGCTCCTGTAATACTTGGACGACTATAATTCACGTCCCCGCGCCATTTGTCCGACTCGAAGCCGCGGTCGGGCGACCGGCAAACATCGTCTCGGTCCATCGCTAGGTCAGACACCTTTCCCGCGGGTAGACGTCGACGTTTCTGCGCCGACACCACGATCGTGGTACGAGGCCGAGAAGGGGGACGGATCGCGGTAGGGAGAATGAACGGGAAGAGGGACTTGAAAGCCAGCGAACCCACCTAGTCCGAGGCCCGAGCGTGCATTGTCAAGTTTTCGTATAAATTTCTCCTCGACGTAAATTCAAAGCCCGCCGCCGGCGCACAAAGCCGGCCTCGAAGGGGTAGCTGAGACAGAGCATGAGTGAGAAGGGGTTGGAACAGGAACGGTGGGGGGCTGAGGATGAGCCACGACGCACCCTGGGTAGTTTCAAGTCCCTCTCCCTTACTCCACCTACGTCCCTCCTCTCCTCTTCTCTCCTCTCTACTCTGTAGTCTTTATCTCCGGCTGTCTGCTCGTTCTCTTAATTCTGCAGCGATTAACGATCCACGATGGCGAGAAATTAGTCCTGCTTGTTTTCATTCCTTACCTCCAACCCTCTCTCACCCCTCCGCTCCCCCGAGCCTCATCTAGAATGCTCTCTGCGCCGTAGTTGCTGTTGCTCCTTTCCAAACCAGACATTCTTCGGGACATCTCCGAGAAACGCTCCACCAAAATCGCGAAACACGAACGAGACAGCTTTTCGCTTCTTCGAGCGATAACCGCGGCCAGACGTCGCTTATTTCGGGAGATGCGCTGGAGTTTTTATTCTAAATAATCCTGTAATTGTGATTCTCCTGCTCTCGGAAGTGAACGCATTTCCGGCGCAAGTGTTCGTCCTAAATTCGGCCCACAATTCCTGTTTTACAGTTTTCAAGCTACTTCTTTGGGATCAACATTGATCTTCTTGTTGAACCTATTACGAAATGTAGGGGATGTAGGTATAGCAATTGATAACAGCATATTCACAGTATACATGAGCGAGTGAGCTAAAATTTAAGACAATTTAAAATAAAAAAGAAAGCAGAGTTCAGTTTACAAGAAATTTATTTTTCATATATTTTTAATGATTTAATGAATTTAATGAATTTAATGAATTTTAATGTTTTAATGATTTGATCTTGCAATTAGCGAGGGCTAATAATAAGGAATTCTGGGTCTCTCTCTCAAAATGGACCCAGCTCTTGCTGGGTCTGGAAAGGAAACTGGAAAGGCAAAGAAAGGAAATATATTTATTTCAGACCAGTCCTTAAGCTTTTTAATCACTTTTCATTTTTTTCTTGTAGTTAAGATAACTATGCATTCTGTATCATTTTGCACGCCGTTGTTGTGCACTTTCAACAGCCGATTTTTCATTCAGTCGATGCACAGCTCGCTGTCGGGCAACGTTGCGTTGGATGAGATTGCGAAACGTGGACGACAAATGCGACAGCGGTGCCATTTTCTGCTTCTCCAAGCGATAACCACGAGCAGACGTCATTTACTTTGGATAATGCGCTGGAATTTTATTTGTGCAACACTTATCGTTTGCTGTATCGTTCAGTTTCAATCTCCGTTTGTAATCTCTGAATAATATCTCTATTGTTTGCCAGCAGTTGAAGTGAGAATAGTTTATTTATCATTGCATCAAACCAAGTGTGAATAGTTAATAATTTTAATTTGTGAGCAATCCGCGCGCGTTCCGTAAATTTCTACTTAATAGGGTGTTCACAAAAATTGTTTAAATAAATTAAAGAGTAACAGTAGAAGAATGTATTAATACAAAAGACGAGGTTGCATAAACAAGATTAATCTTGTAAAATATGGAAAATATGCTATTTCGCACTCACTCGAAGCTGTAAAATATGGACTGACTGAAAGCGCCAATAATTGCCGCCGAAGCATTATTATCGTTAATTAGTGCGACCCCTCACATGTACCGTCAAGGGTGTCCTCAATTCTCTAATCATATTACTGCGAAATCGTGTTGTAGGAATATCGCATTGTATGGGAATTACCTTCATTTGATGGTGGAATCAAGCATATAATAGTCGTCGTTAATTCCAGATGAAGTACTGGTGAGGTGGTGAGTGTAATTTACTGTGTATGAGATTCGCGCATAAGTACTATTCTTCTATGTAAGTGAATGTCTTCTACATATTCTCCTTTGAATGGATATAATGTATTGCGTTGGCAACGAGAAGTAATTTCGGTATCTTAAGGCTCCTGTATCTTGCAATCAATGCAAAAATTTTTTATTTTGCATAAAGATCCGCAGTCTAGTGATCAGTTATGCTCCTAACTGTATATACTGCATGTATGCTGCACGCGAAGCCTGACTGATCTTTACTTAGTCCATATAATCCCATAGACGTGGCACGCGTATCAGGAACATGTGTACAAGTGTAGACATTAAACATGTATCAGCAACAATAGTAGGATCATTTGTTTATAGTCTTAAACATCAATGGATGTTGCCATAAGATGTTAGGTATCATAAATTGCAACGTCTCAGAATATACACCAAGATAATTTTCTATTTTAGAATCTTAAAAAAATAGTTTATAAATTCCAATCATGTTTTATGTTCCATTAATAGGATCATTTGTTTATAGTCGTGAGCATCAATGGCCGTCGCTAAAAAGTATGATGAATCGAGGGATTGTACCGATTCAGTTGGCCCATGCACGTGCGTCGACGCTTATACGAAAAAGCGGGGGCTCGCTTTTGTTCCCATCGATTTATGAGATCCGTCTTTTTAATTTGTTTAGCGAATGCCGTGATTTGACAGAAATATTTGGCGAGATTCCAACCGCGTTTATTTGTCTACGGGTACCGAAATGAGATAAAGTAGCGTGGGAACGCGCGCTGGTGTTTTATTTTCGGGCGTCACACTTGCAACGGCTGCTTGTTTTGGACAGGAAACGTTTCGTGTACCTGTTTCATGTTAATTAGTTCAGTTGGATAGCGTTGTTGTGTAACGTCGAATCGGTGGAACGAGTCGCGAACACGAACGATTTTCTGGACGTTAAACAATGAAGCCTCCATACTCATCCTGTTTACACGTAAAATAAGTTTAAATTCGGCCCCCGAATTTGATGTTCCCGGCTGAAAATCATTAAAGGCGTTTGCCTGTGTAAACATGCGCATTCAATTTTTGAAGATTATTCGGACACCCAATCCACGCGTACAGTATCCACTGATTGTGTCGATTCGTGTTTTTCATCGCATCGCCGATTCTAGCAATCCGATTGACTATTATTTCCATGGGCACTGATCGTGTGGATTCATTGTTTAAACATTTTTAATCTTTCACAGATGTACTACTCATAGTTTGAAATATAGTAGCATAAGTCCAAGCTCGATGGGCAGACTAGCAGTGACAGACTTCTAATTTCATTTTGGAAATGGTAGTATCCGATTGTTGAAATTGTACTTGAAGTAATTTGGCCACTAGAAAAAAATAATTTAGTTTAGATACTTAAGGTTTTTTAATTAAATTTATTGGTCCTACAGTTTACATATACAATTTATGATAAAAATTGTGTCTTCTTTTAAAGATTCTTTTAGAAGTTACATATCCACGACCTCGAAAATTTTTAAAAATTTGACCTTGAAAGATGTCCTTCCATTTATAAATATTTTGATGTTATTAGAAGCAATGTAACTGTTTTATATTTCAAAGACATTGATAAAATATCCTTTTGGACATAACCCCTGTTATTTAAGAGAATATTTTGATGTTATTAAAAACTATGGTACAAAATATATATTTCTTTTCAGTATAAATCTAACACGACAATTAAAAGAATTTTAAAAGTGTTTAATTAAAAATGTCCTTTCGAAATGTGAGTACAGAAAAATCTGAGAAGATGAGAATGGAAAAAGGTATGTTAATCTTGTGACAATTATGTACCTTCCTCGCAATTAAAAGTGTCATTTCTAAACACTGTATTCAGACTAGAGGGCCGACATTTTTACGACGATTCTTCAGCAAACATTTGTTAGTATCGCGACACGAAACAGTGTGTCGAAGTAAGAGCTGTTCCTTCGTTTCACTGCGAAGCATAAATATTTTAGCAGCAATGTAAATCCAGCCGGACCAACAAAACTTCCCTGCGATTTAATTTGAATACATTCGTCCCCGACACACAATGCCATAAGCGAAATATTTGTGAATGAACATTATATGCGTACAGTCTCTGCTGAATTTTGCATTCTCTCACTAATTATCGCAACGCGACTTGTTGACCTTAAAAGCAGATTAGCGCGGAGCTTAAAAAAGTAAACCAACATTCAAAATTGCAGGTGGCAGCACTGACGAGTTAAAAATTTGCAGGTTTTTCATGCGTTTACAAATTTTCCTGCAACCTTAACATTTTGCGTAGACGTAATCGTTGGATGTGTGTGGGTCCTATTTTTTAAAATATTCATAAAACTTAATTATGTTAATTTATATGATGAATGGAAAGATGAGTCATTTTTTATTATCCAGTGACAAATGATATAGAAAAGTAATCGAAAAAAATTTTTTGTTTCGATGTATGAAAATTTCAATATTTATGCACATAATTTAGACACGACCTTACAAATAAAAAATGGATGTAACATTAATTTTTTTATGTATATATTTTGGTAAAAAAGGGAAAGCTTTGGTTTCTTAAAATTTATAATTGTTTTAAGTCTAAAATCTTATATCTTTAATTCAATTTGGGGAATAGAAAGCGTTATATTGTTATGAACAATGTGTTGTATTATAGAAACAACAGCCATAGGTGGTCAGCGCGAATTTGACAACTTCCCCGTTTGTCCTACATTGCCCATAAAAAAGAAGAATAATAACGCAATTGTACATATTACTCTCGATATTCGAAGAACGATTATCCCAGGGCTCGGCGTTTCAACGGATTATAAGCAGTCAGCATTACAGAGAGCATACTTCATAAATTTGCAAAACAATTAACGGGCCTTGATGGTATAATTTAACGATGCGGTTATTTTCTGCACGTTAATGGCACCGTGGCCATCATATTTACAGTAATGAAGGAACGCTATTATCAGCTCAGTGTTCGTACTAGAACGAGGCGCGCATTGTACTACACTTGCCTCGCTATCAAATAGAGGAATGCAATACGCTAAACTGTGTTCCGTACGCGGTCCACGGAATGCAAATAAAGTTTATGTACGGCGCTCTTCATTACGCTTCATTACGAATCCCGTTCGTTATTTGACGCGCGTTAAGCACAGTTAAGATCCCGTAAAACGTTCGCCAAAAGTTTATTCGTGGAATTCCTCCGAATGATTGAACGAGGTGTTCACATTTCCGTGAATGTTAACGCGTCGTTTCGTTGATTGGTGGAATAATTAACGCTTTGACTGCCTCGTAGACAGCACCTCAAAAATTCCGTAAAATCAAAGTGATTTATTTAACGAAATGAAGATGAAATGTGGTACTGGCTCCTTCAATCAAACAAGCACATAATCTAGAAGTAAAATAAACATATTTTTACCCCAAAAACATTTTTTCAAAGACCGTATAATTGTGTATACAGCTTCTATCTCCGACATCGCGAATAATTTTAATTCTATTTTTGTTCCAAAAATTATATATTTACCATTGATCCGACCACGATTATGTGTGGTCGTTACGTATATGTCGTGCCTCGACAAAAAGTGATCGAGTTTTTTCTGTGTAATCGTAATTGCTATGGCACAGGAATGAAAACTCCGTTGCCCGACGATCAATCAATTTATTTCTTGCAATTAGGCTTTTTTACTGGCGCCAGGAAAAGTTCGCAGAAATTAAGGAAAGGGAACGACTCGGGATTTGATGGACGGTTTTACGTCTTCAAAAAATATCCGTTGATCCCCGGTAGAACGCTTTAATTCTCTTGACTTTAACGTTCGGATAGTTACTCTGATAAGAAATCCAGTCCGGTTATCGCGTCCCTTTCCTGCGTGTTTTTATTTCGACTCGCAAGAGATATTACACGAGTGTCCACGATCGATTTTCTTCCTCCAGAAGTATCTTGATGAGAGCCATAGTCTCGCTTATTTGACGGCATTCTTATTGGTAGGAGGATTATATGAGTTCAAGCAGTATTTCTCAATCGAAACAATATAAAGTAAATAAATTATAATTGGTCGATCTACGTGGTAATAATCTATATGAATGAAATTAACCTTTTCTATTTAATAAACAATAGCGAGAATACTAAAACGCAATTGTTCAAAGCTGTGTAGAAAGGGCGGTAAATTTAATCTGTTATCCTCGAGTTTATATCTCCTCGAGTTCATAATAGTTAGTCTGCTTTGTAATTAGTGTTTCTTCTGAAACACACATGCCTCGTTCGCGAGTTATTATTGCGACGTGTAATGCAGTAATTTCTCAAAACTCTGTAAGACATCAAAATAATTACACGCCACCGAACTCAGGTAATTTTACTTGGCGATGATGTAGCGACCGTGGACCTCATAAATCTAAGACCACGTGCAGATGTACCGCCTAATTATGTGATCTCAAGCCAGCCGGATGAAGCTAGCCAACCACACTTTTGAGGTCCTTGTACACCGTTAGGCTACGATAATGGAATCAAAGCTATCTGTAACCAGGATTACCATATTTTTCTCTCGCCAGGCCCCTTACCCTTCCGCCTCACATTCAGCTACGCTGCGAAGGGTAATGGGCCTGGCGAGAGAAAAATATGGTAACCCTGTCTGTAACCCTACGTAAGTACTGTTCGTGCCTCACAAGTATCGTGGAACAGTACAGGGGCCCTCGCTTGCCCCGCCCATCGCCACTCGGCGCCGGAGAAGTGGGGGAATACTAGTGTAAAAGGGGAAGGGTAAAGTGAGAGACAAGTCCCAATCTGGCCCAATCTAATCTTGTACTTTAGAAAATAGCATGTGCCACGAATGCCTCAATATCCACAGTTTATTTGTTTCAACTATTGAGGTCAACTAAAGTAAAGTAATTAATGAAGTAAAGCATGATAAACGTCATAAAATGGCCCCGTGAAATTTTATACTATTTGCAATAGAAACAGAGTTGTAGAGAGCTCTGATACACGATCCACCTTACATGAATTTTTAAAAAAACCATGGTAGATTTCCCCGAGGAGGAGAAATTCCATAAACGGCACGGCAACGACGACTCCTGGCCAACAACCGAAAATTTCCATACGTAACAGTAAGTGTCGCATTTTCCGGGCGTTTTGCCGCACCGAATGACTTAATCCTGTCGACTACAGGGCCCGATCGTCGTGTCGAAGTTGCCGCGATTCGCGAACGATTATCGTAAAGACTTTTATCGGCGATTCGCCCGTAAATTGCAGCTTTTACGATTTCCTCGGGCTGGGAGGGTTCGGGGCCGATTTCCTTAGACGGGCTTTCGAAATAATGCAGCACCGCCCCAGAAAATAACGGCGTCGAATCGGAACGAGGGCAAAGGCGAGCCCCGGAAAGGGTCCTGCGCTGGGCGTCGCGCCTCGAACTTCCCCGTGAATTTCTTACTTTACCCCCGTATTTTCTGTCGTGGTCGTCATGCCGGGGCGCGGCTTCGACTTTTGTTCTTTAATAAAAGGAAAACTTTGATATACGAGAGGAAAATCAAGCCGAAGGAAGCGGGGAACGGGACGCGCGAATGCTACCCATGCTTCTCTCTCCCTTCGCCCCCCACCACCGTTTTTCCCCTCGAACTGTGAACGCAGGATGCATAAAATATTATCGCTCTTCCGGTAGACTCGGCGAGCTTTCGCTCCTCCATTGAAAAGCTATCTTCCTCTCCCGGACGAACGTCCCATGACGACGCTCGCCCACGGAGAAGTCATGGGAATTTATGAAAAATAGCCATCGAGGATGAATCGTGCTTTGATCCCGTAGCTGGGGATAGGCTCGCGTTTTCTCATTTTCGACACGTTCCTCGGCCAATCTGATCGATAGGATTTACTATGTACACCATGGAACACAACGGTAGCATGATTTACAGTTCCTAATATTATATAAAATGAAACAACTATGCCGTTGTTGTCCAACTATAGCTCCCAGTTACATGTTTCATAATTATTTCCCAAATTATAGCCCGTTGATTATGGTAATCGCAAAATTTCACTAGGCAGACGTGAATCCGAGATTTCAAGGTGACCTCTGTTTTTTTTTTATACGGAAATGTATGTTACTATTTACATAACCGAATTCGTTTATTATTTATCTATAACACCGTCGTCTTCCGAGGTCATTCAAGGCCATTCAAGGTAATTCAAGGTTATTGAGTGCCATCAATGTACCCCTGTTATGAAATATTAAAACAATTGTTACTGAGGCTGAGTTGTTGGTTCATGATTCAAGTTGAAATCAAAAAATTCTTAGCCACAGATCAAGGATTTAATTATGAAAGAATCGCCAGAAGATAATGTGTTAAACAGAATTAAAGGATTGTAGATGCGACGTATCTGTGACGACGTCGACCTGTTAAATCACTGTAACTTTATGGGGATGTTTCTGGGAATTTGAACGCAGGATTATAACTGTCTATTTCAATTGCTGATTCCAAGCAATGCGATTCGCGCAACGAACTGCTTGACGACCGAAGAAAAACGCCGCGAGAGATACAGTTTAATGAATGCGAATTCGCTGCAAGTCGTTGATCCCCATCGAGAAAAGAATCACGATGGGCTACAAAATAATGAATGGCTTTCCCCGTCCTCTGTTGCAGGACTCGTCACGGTGCAAGTCGTTTTTCTCCGCTTGTCCTTCCATAATCGCCAATATCGGGCTTTAGCCTCGAAACCCCTGACCCCGTCGCCCTAGTTGAGCGGAGCAGAGCGGAGCCGGAGTCGAGCTCATGGGCAAAAATGCCGATCGGTTTGACGAAACGTAATTACGGTATTCCGCGTGGGAGCACCGGAGAATGAGGTTGCTATCCCCCATCCCGCGGAAAACACCCCTGCCGGAAATCCATTTTGCGCGGCGCTGTCATTGGAATTTCTAACGGGCCCCGATGCCGATACGTTTTAGTGCACAGCTGGGATGATATCCCCACTGTTATTAGAGAAGAACGGCTAAAAGGATAAAAGGCCACCTAGTGTACATATTTAACACAGTTCAACAGTCACCGTGCAATACAACGCTCCTCTTGTATTCCTTCAGCGTTTTAACGCGGACGCTTTCAACGCTGCACCAACCGTCCACTGAATGGCACTGATCTGTTAATGTTATAAAATAATATGATTAAATTTATTATATTGTATATTTTATTCAGTACAAAAGAAGACAACAAGAGTCTACAAAACGTTGCTCGATGTTGCTTCAGTGTAGACTGTAGACTCAGTGTGATATTTGGGAATTAATTTCATGAAAATGGTTGAGTCTAGTAACCTGAAATTTTGCATGTACAGTTATGCATGCTTGAAGTAATTGCACAAATTTTTATAAGACATTTTACTAAACATTGCGAAAGTTATTAATGGATACACAGGTCAGGTGAAGTTTGTCTGGAGAAAAGATTTGTAATTTTAAATTTTTTATTAGAACTCGTAAAATAGGGTAAAGTGCCCAAATATGGCATAGTCACCTATGATGGCACTACCTTATATCTTGTACAAACAATAGTATACCATGTTTACTCACCAGTGTGCAGTGCAATCGCACCATTCTATAGTTATGTGTCTCCATTTTGTGGTTAGATTATCGATTGTATCTTTTTGAAGATACCTGTAGTTTCAGTTTATTTATATTAATGTTTGCCAACTGATGGTTTGGGATGAAATTCGTTTTCTTTTTGTCAGTAGCTAGTATTATCAGTCCACGTGGAGTTCCCAATATGGTACCACCAAGGGTTCCCTAATATGGGTATAGCTATTGACATTCTTGATGTGGTTGCCCAATATGACACTAGGTGTCATATTAGGAACTCAAGGTGTACCATATTAAGAACCCCTTTCGCTGGAACATGAAAATAACACACCACAAAAAAAATTTTTCCAAGCTGTATTAATTTTTGAACAAAAAAAATGACATCAACAATATGTGGTTCATATTTGGGCACTTTACCCTACAGTAAACGGCAAATGTTGAGTGATTTTATCAGATTTTGAAAATTCTCATTCTAAACAATGTATATACTACGTGGAAAAAATTGAATAATAGAATAATCTTCTTTCAGCTACTTCCCGTAGCACCGAGTGTCTTAACTTTGGGAAATGCACAATACTTTCCGGTGGACCAAATATTTGATGAGAAGAGCGCAACACTATCCCTCTTTGAGTTGCAAGAACTCGGAGCCCGTTTGACTTCGAACTTTCAGGTAGAAACGAGGCAACGACGAGGAGCTTGTTTCTAAAAATGGCAGCTAGGTACATAAGCCTCAGTTATTGGGCTCATGCTCTATTGATTCAGAGCTGCCAAACGACTAGTCATCTAACACTGCTTCTACATAAGCATTCCTGAAACTGTAGTTATCAGTATAGTACTACCTGCTGAACAGTAACTAGTTAGTTACCTCTTGAGCTCCTGGTAGCTTGCTCTTGATCGATTCTACACGATTTCCCTTTTATCAATGACCATAATTTTCTACAATATTTCAATGTTTATCCAAGAACATAAAAATCTACAATAATTTCGATGTTGTCAACAACAATATTAACGTTTTAAAAAGAAATTGACACAACATTTCATAATTGAAATTACAAATGTACATCCAGAGCCTGATTTCAAGGTCATTTGGAGGTGATGCGTCCAAATTGTGTCTTAAAATTGAGGCAAACAATATTCTTTTTGCATAAAAATCCACAGTCTGGTAATAATACTGGAATTGTTTCATCGAAGATATCAAACGTGAAGATTAGTGTAGAAACACAAGGAGATGTTTCGTCGGGCCGGTACTGTACGCTCGAATTTTGATAGCGGTTTAGCCGGTTTGGTTATCGAGATAGAAGATTATGGGGCGTGTTATGTCTCTGTTTTGGTGGCTGCGCCGAGTACACTCAACAGGCAATGAGGTATCGAACGATGTCCAGATGACTGACTTTTTTCCGATCGACATACATTCAAGGGCTTGCAGTTCCGTGGCACCGAAGTGCCGCGATACTTCGAAATGCCCTCGTAAAACTGGCGATTCTCGAGAAAACTGTGAACTCGATACGAGCCTACGGGGTGATATAAAACTTGTCAGATAACGCTTCGCGTCGCTCCCTATCTGTGTTATTTCAGGGCAGGTTTACCGCCCCTTGCCCTCGAAAAATAAAATTTCTTTCGGCGAAGATTCCTCCGGAAGATTCGGCTCCTTTGAATCTGTCTGGGGCCAGATTTAATTGGAACTCCTGCTCGGAACACACAGTCCATTCACACTGTTATCGTTCTCATAATTATCTTACTTAATTATTTACACGTACAAGTACTCTCTCATTTATTATTAAATAGCTTTGACCCTTTACGAGCATTTTTTCGAACAATACAATTATTTTCTTTAGAGAATTGGACCGTGTATCGAAGTAGGTAATATGCGCACATAAAGAAATTTTTCTATAATTCTTTCTATTAATTCTTCGAATTAATTTTGTGCTCTTATTATTGATCAATTTTCATATTTTACAAGCAAGTAAACTGCATTTAATAGAATACTGTAAACTGTAAATTATATAATTGCATCTTCAGGGATTAAGTATATAATTTAAATGTTGTCATTGGCCGGCATTGGTTCCCAAAGGATTAACGAATTCATGTGCAATTAAGTCGTATTACGGTGTTTTTATTCGCCAAGGAATCGATATCCGTGTTCACGATGAAATGAAATATGAAAGTGCCGATATACAGGCAAGAACAATATTGTTCAAACGTTCGCTTTGTATATTTTACACTGGAGATGTTTGATTTATGAGGTGCTCGGCTAGCCGTAAAATATGCAGCTGCAAGAAAATTATTCAGGTGCGCGACTAGCTATGAGAAATTGCAGATTTTTATAGAAAAGTTTCACCTTGATAATCAGGTATTGAGCATTCAAAATAAAATATTTTTGTTGTATTATTGTTGATGAAAATGAAAATCTATGTTCTAGAATATTTTAATTTTTTTTTGTAGAAGTTCCAAACCACAAATGTTGAAATATGTCAACATATAATTTTCTATCTATTAAAATGATTAAAACAAATAAACAATTTTCTGAAGCGATTAATAACAAAAACAATTTGCAGTCTAATGATGAGAAACAATAAGAAACAATAAATAAAATTTTTGCCCTATTAATAATCGTAGATATTTTTCCAATTCTTCGGAGATGTTACATTCTTCAGTAACGAACGTAATGAAATATCAGTACCACATCGCAGATAGTTGCTATAATCTATCTGTCTCGATTCTGAGCAGTTGAACCACCGTTTCCGCGAGTTCTGAGATCTTTGCTAGTAATAAAAGGTTATAGCTCAATAAGTTATGGTTCAATCAACGAAGAAAATGGCTCAGAAAATCGCACAATCCATTCCGTGAAACGCGAAACACGATACTAGACACCCGAACGGTAATGCTTCACTTCGCGCTTTACTCCAGGCGGCATCTACGACGAAAATCAATTCAACAGTCCCTCTGCGAATCTCGCCGCAAAAAGGGTAGTTTTCGCAGGAATGAAACCACGCTCGGTGTGCTAAAATAATCGATGCACTGCGTCCTCCAGTTTCTCCGAAACATCTGGATGTCATTCCGGCGACCGCATTTGCGGATGCACTCGCAACCTCTACACACAATTCGCATGTCTTTCGGCCACCAACTATTCCATTTAGAGTTCCTTGACTCGGCGGGAGGGAAACGGAGACAAACCGAGTACAGAGGGAGAGACAGAGAGGGAAAATACAGGGGTGAGTCGTGTATTACCGGCCACTAGTTTTTATACTATAACTCGCGGACTACACACCGTTAATAAAAATCAAATTTATTGTATAAACCCTTTACAAAAATAATCGATTATTAGCCACGGTGTATTTTGTAGGTACACAGTAGTTGTGACTCTAATTTGGAAAGTACATAGAGTAAAACAGTGAAAAAATTTAATGAATTCAACCCTTAGATTGTAACATATTAACATATACAATATATACAAAAACAATAACCAATAAAAACAACACATACAAAACAAACAAAAACAAATTATTTGTTAAAACTAGTGTGACAATCTCAACTGAGGATGTTCGAATTTTCGAACGAAGCATTATTACTCATCTTGAACCTGCTGAAATTCTCCGAGCAAGAATGCCTGTCTCTTGCGACTGATGCAGAAAATTTCTATTTCGCATAAAGATCCACAGTCTATGACGCATATTGTCCGCGTCTCATAACGTGGTACTCGGAAGGAACGCGCAAGGAATTCGCAAAGAAACCGTACGATTGGTCAGGCGCGTATGGCTGAGTCACACGCATCCTAGCTATTCGCTGGGGAGGCTACCACTACTACTTTTCAGGTGTATCGCATCGCGTGACGATGAACTTTGCGCGTCCCCAAACGATGAAACGAGACGCGGACAGTACAGTGTATAACAAAATAACAGCATACGTGTATAAAAACCTAAACTAATATTCACCAAGTTTATGGATGATGTTTTTTGTGTTTAATATTTTGTTGCGCCATCTTCACATTTAATAACAGCAGTGGGCAGGTGAAGATTTATATAATTTTTTAACACTTTCTCGTCTGCTAACGTGACAAGATTCCTCCAACTATTTTTAATAATATCGAGATCGGGTGACCTTGTTGGCCAATCTAAATTTTGAATTTTTTTAGGAAAAACATTCCGTCACCACTTTTATAGAACTCGAGACGTGCTATGTTTTTGTGACACAGTGTACATTCGACCCACATGAAAAATCTGTGCGATTATCTCGTCAATTGAATGACGTTCCTCGTTAGTGTGCTGTCCCTGGGTGGAAGGGTGAGAGAGGGGGTAGTTTCGCGGTGGAGAGATTGGCAAGTGCGTATAATAACGAGGGTTGACCGACGCCGGAACGGCGGACAGTTAAAAAGTGGAACTGTGAGATAGTAGTTGTTCGGGTTGAAGTCGCGGGTATTTCGAGATTCGCGGAGAAAGAACCGGGCGACAGAAAAGAGGCACGCGGGGAACAATACGAGGCTAGGACAGGGTGGACAGCAGGGAGACTGGAAAAGGGGGGCAAGGAAAGGCGCAGGTAAGCAAGAACGAAGGGGGCAGGTGGAGAGGAGCAGATAGAGTGTGTGGAAACACAGCAAACAGGAACGTCCTAACTACTAAAGTGCCCTCGGTGCCTCGAGAATCTCACTCGGCCCCGGTTCCTCTGTCTCTGTCCCACGAGGCGGTACCTTGGAGGCTATTTAAGGGCGAGAGACTCTTAAAGCGCCGCGCTTAGTTTTATAACGAAGCAAACAGCACCGCGGCGGTTACGTAATATGGTCCGCTTTTAATTCCTTTGTCTTCTTATTGCCCATGGAAAAACGCCCGGATGGGTCGTTCCGCGGGAAATGGACGACGAAACGGCAGGAACGAATCGGAACCGGGCTGAGGAGGATAAAGACGAAGATGAAATTTGCGGCATCTCCTTTCCACTGTTCTACCCCCAACAAACTATAGGGTGAATATATCCTCGAATATAACCTCGAATATATCTAGAATCATTAAGGGGAATTCTCATGAAAACGAATGATTTTTAAGAATTTGTTTTAGAATTAACTAATTATACGGTCAATCTATAAATATGAAGAAATATTATTGTGTCTAATAATGTACGGTCAATCATAAATGTCTCCGTACACCCTTAAAGTGAACGTTTTCAAAAGTAGACCAAATGAGTTGAGTTTTTCAAGAACTTGGAAGAATTAATTTTCTTATCTGAGTCCGGAACAAAAATTCAAAAAATACATTTTGTAAATATGTGTCAATTGTTTCAACTTATTTCTGGCATTATTCTGATTAAAATAACACCAAACACGATATAATTTCAACTGTATTTAGTGGTTCAATCGACGATGAATGTTTCGGGCGCAAGGAAGGACAGCGTATGGGAAAGAAAGAGACGCGGACAGTCGCCGTCGCCGGCACAGTTCAAAGACTCGCGTGTTCGCTGTCCCTCCTTGCGCCCGAAACTTTCATCGTCGATTGAACCACTAAACGCAGTCGAAATTAATAAGAAAAATGCCAGAAATAAATTGGTAAAAGTCCCATAAAAAGATAATGAAGTTTTTGTACATTCGATTAGTAGTGGTTCACACCGATAATGCTGTCCTTCTCTACGTTCGGTTTTCGTTTGAACTCTCGGCGCGGTCGACGCGGTAGACGCAATCATAAAAAAATAATGTCGGTACGCGATAGTTGTCCGTGCAGGACACAGGCAGTTTGACAAGAACCGCGACTGTACTGTATATCTATTTACAGATATAATTATTGACGAAGTTTTATAAATCGTATTGTAAAACTGGGTTGCAGAGGTTTTCAAAGTTGAAATTATGAATCACCGGTCGTGTCATAAACGCTGCATTAGCGCGGAACGTTAATAGTTTGTTTGCGCAAATTAACAGAAACTAGTTCCGCGTAGAGTAACTAAGCACCTTAAACATTGTGGCGGGCGTAAACCGTCAAAGTTGAGTTTGAGAACTTATGCGGGCGAGACTCATCATTTCCACTTAAGGAGTTAACTGTATAGGGACTAAACCTTGAGACTAATTATAAACAAAATTATTCGTGCACATGGCTATTTATCTCCGATACTTTACACCAACTTTAGTTATCTGTAAAGTTACAATCTCGCTAACTAGCAAGTAGATATTTTATCTACTAATGGTAGACGTGATCGGTTAATTATTGATAAATAAAATCGAAAAAGAAAATGAACGAGTAACGTGGATTTTAAAAATTGGATGATTTATTATTTGTGTAGTGATTCAATTTAAGGGTAAATATTATTATAGTTCATTTTTATATTAGCAATTTTTTTTTACTTACACAAATATTCACAGACCCGTTAGCATCCGTCCATTCGTTCGAAGTTCAGCATGCAAATTAAATTTCCAATGTGTGTGATGTTATAGTAAATTCGCTTCAATTCGGACAGACCGAGCGGTAAGAAAATACTATCATTTCGCACCCTTTACCAACGCTTACGATAACACAAATTTAGAGAACTGTGCTTCAGGCTGGTTTAAATTAGCATTCGACGAATTTCTATTCGATGGAAAAAATACATATTCCCGTGATCACTCCAACAATCCAAAGTATTATTACAACTCAAGTTTTCCCAGTATAAATTGAAAATTTTAATGAAAGATTCGAAGGGAGAATTTTCTTTTACCTTTATATTGTGCATACGTCAATTTCAGCTCAAAGGAATAATTCTCTTTTGTTAGTTCGCCGTGATCTATAAGCTTTTAAATTAATTTTACGCGAGTACTTTTTGTGCATTACAACGTTGACGCTGTTATTAAATTTATGTTAATTAATAAATGTATTTTCTAGATTAAACGTCATTCAAATGGAAATGAACAGGACTACATATTTATAAAGAAACATTCGAGTCGGTCTGTTTTGATGACACTTATGTGAGGGGTGTAAGTTGTTAAAAAAATATTCGATATATAATATAATTTCTTATTAGCTTTATAGATATAGTAGATAGAATCATAAAATTTAAAATCTATTATCTGTTCTACAATCTTAAGAAAGAGTGCTGAAAATTGATTTTCAAGTTTGGTGAAGAAAACTGTGTCGGTCATATATGACCGGACAGCATATCTTTATGCAAAATAAAAATTTTCCACCTGAATTGCAACAAACCGGAGTGACACAGAAATTAATTTTTTCTCTTAATATATTCAATAGGTTGGAAATAATATAACGGTGTCTTTAAATTCTTCTGACGTTTTTACCGTTTTAAATTACACCTACTCATTTTTGTCATAAATGCATAAAATCCGCTGTCTATTGTATATAACCAATGTGGCACTCAAAGTGTAAAATGAAGAATAAAATCTCTATTTGTCACCCGCCCCCGCCAATTTCGACAGCCAGCTTTAGTCTCGCGCAAAAATTTGCAGTCGATTGATCAATTACGCGAGTCACAGTAGTTCCCCGGGTTAAATATTGCAAATACAAGCGTCCAAATATTATCCCCCAGCTGTGTACTCGGGTCGTGTGTTTAAACCTATCGATCACTGCCGCGAAAATCGGTGATCGAAAAAACAGACCTTCCGCGGTTTTCTAATACTCGGTTTCAACCGATTTTAATCTAGCACGTGGTGTGTACACGGTGAGAGCGTACATCTAAAATGCGACGCGAAACGAATCGTGTGAAGCGCACTGTAAACACGGCAAGAAAATGTACTCCCGGGGGCCTCGGTTTCTCTCAAAGTGTAAGTAACAGCATTTGTACACGGGGGTGTGCACGGGATCTGCGTGTTTGCTATTCGTCAACCTTCGACCCGGCGCGTTACACTCCTGGGCAAAATCACGTTCTGGAAAAGTGGAATCTCTGAATGAAATCATAATTGCTGTGATTCAGAAAGAAGGAACCTGACAGGACATTGTTCCCGATTTTATTACAGGTCATTCAAAGGGTTTGCGGAAGTCATTCCAGAATAATTATATTTTAACCCTTTGCACTCTTGCATTTTTAACACGAAAACTAAACATTTCCTCTAGAATATTTCCATTCTATACAATTTGTGCTCATGCAATACTCAAATGTTTAGTAATTTCTTTGATATGAAATAATTTCATAACGTAACAAGTATTTTACATTACTGATATAGCAATGTTTAGTCACAGAATCGCCACTCGAGTGCTAAAGGTTAAAACTAGTTCGTAGATTCATTTTGATTTTTATCTCACCTCAATATCCTGACGAGTAATTACTGAGAAAACAAAAGGCGAAGTTAGACTTTTCACTCCACCCTTAAATGAAGGGGTGGAGATCTGAAATTTTACAGAATAGTATTCAGGCAAAGAACATTGTTCAGCACCAAAAAAAAAAAATGAATAATAGTGTAGATGGCAATTTTATCCATACTATGCCCTGTTGGAAACAGTTGTTGAATTTTTAATTAAATAATTGTTGCAATTTTGGTTTACTCTCGCTGCGGCCCATGTCGGCTAGGGTTAAGTCAGTTGAGCTTAATTATAATTCTAAAACACGAAACTACATAACAGTTGACTGCATAACAACTCACAAACTGATAAACGAAAATGCTACGAAGAAATTTCGTTTTTCTTTTGTGCTTGCTTCTGAGTTTTCTGAAGTTTATTTACTAGCAGATTCCTCCTCGCTGCATCGTAACAAATACGACACCATGTGTTCCTTCAGGAATTGTATGTTTTCTTCGAGAAATAGAGGGTTGACACGTGCTACCATTTTGTGCAGGGGTGTATCCCTCGGTGGAGCTGTCCGTCTGGATTCCTTTTGGACCTGTATCGGATGTTCCACAGACGAGCGATTCCCCGTGAAATCGACCGGGCCGGGTAGACAGACTAAATGAAAACGAGTTTTTGGTGTTGTAATAGGGGTCGGCTGCCCTCGCATCACGGCCCTCCCGTATCATCTGGATTAACGTAGGGCAATGGGGGAGCACAGGTACGTTTTCAGGGAGAGGGAGAGAGGGAGCGAGGAAAGGGAGTGAGGGAGTCTCGGACCTGGCTATATCTAAAGCGTTTTTTTCGATCTACCTATTCTGTAGCATGAGAGGAGCCACGTATAAAGGCAACAGTTCAGAAGGCCGACGATAAAGCAACCTCCCGACATATTATCTAACAACGTTTAAGGCTGGCCAAGCGTGAAGCGTACCCTTCCGCCTTGTCGTCGGCGTTCCTGGTCAGTTCGACCGATCTCTCAACATTTAATGTAGTCACAGGTGAACAGGCTAGACGATCCTGAACAGTCGCGTTTGCGGGATCGCGAGAAGGTCAACGGTCTTTCGAACGTGTTTGCACTCAGCGAGAAAATGGTGGCGCGTAGGTGGAGCTTTAATTCCGTGAAGATTCCCATGGAATCTCTTAACATATTCGCTTCGAGGCCATTTCTTCGACGTCTGAAGAATTTAGTATATGCCAAAATGCTGCAGATGTAAATAGTTTATTCCAATCGTTAGAGTCTAGCGTTATAATTAGACAGGATTTCATGCATTTATTATAAGAATGAGTAGGTGTAACTTGAATTGACATTTTCAATCGATTAATCATATTAAGAGCAGAAAATTTTCTACTTCACTCCAGTTTGCTGCAATCCAGGCAGAAAATTTTTATTTTGCATAAAGATCCGCTGTCTAATTATAATCGAGTAACTGTTCTAATTAGACTGCAGAATTTTATTGCAAAATAAAAATGTACTACACCAATAGCAGGGTGTGTGCTAGAACCAAATAAAAATATTAGTTCCTTCTAATTTAGTTAATTCGAAACTATTTTATATTTTATCTGCTCACATTTTTATTATAAATACATAAAATCCATAGTTTAATTCTACATATTATTCAAACAATAATTTTACCAGGTAATTATACCAGAAATAAATTAATTGAATAATTCTTTATGGATGCATTGTTACGATCTCATCCATCTGGGGTTAGAGAACGACAAGAAATGCCGAGACTACAGGAAACATTTCAGAATGTCTGTTTTACAGGCATTTATTTTTATCTCGTCACAATAAAACTATATGATACTCCAAGTATAATCTATTTGCGTTCCATGGAAATAAATTAATCTCTTAACAGGAAACGTATGTCAATCACGGAATACTGCTTCTTGTATCGAATATTGATATCCGAGTAGCAGACGATAATACAAAGGCGCGTCAGCATCTAGACTAATCTCTGATTAACAATATCCTGAAGCATCTGCAGGTGCAATCAGCCGGTGCGTTTGATCGCATACAGTAGGCGGAAGACGAGAGCGACACACGGATTTTTCGCAACAGGGTAGGCCGTGTGCCGAGCACGCGAAACTTTAATTTCCGGTCAGAACGAAAATAACAATTGAGTATTTAAAGTGTAATTAATCGAGTTTTCACAGGATCGGGATATTGCCGGCGCGGTATCGCTGTGCTCGGCTTTGGCAAGACTCATCAGAACGAACCGATCGATCGAAATATTTTCAGTGTATTACTTAGAATTCATGTAAATGCGAATAAAATTAACTGTAAACAAATAAAATGGCAATCAGAACGCGGCTCGTTTGAACGACCTGTAATCAGATTAAATCAAGGGCTATTGAAACCGAGTAGCTCCGGGACAAAAGAACTGCGAATTTAAGGTTCGATTATGTAATGCGTGCCCGCCGGCAGTCGAACGAAATAATTCTGATTCACATCGTATCATTGTTAATTTCATTCACAGCAAGGTGAACCGGGGCTCCAATCGAACGGAAAATTAATTTTCCACCGCAGACATCCGCGGAATAAAATGAATAACAGTGAACTAATAAGTGAACGTGCGCTATGAGTCTTCGATGCGTGAAGTGCACTTTGGTGGTCGTTGCAAAAGCTATTCTTCTAAACAAATTGCAATCAGTTGCAGAAGCATTTCCGTTAAGTTTGGAAAGAAATATTACAGATTGTTTATTGGCCTAACTATAATATCTGTTTATTGGCCTAACTATAATATCTTATATATCATAGATATTGTGCAGTTATGATAAAAATGAATGAGTGAAATACAGAACTGCGAAGAAAATAAGAAGAGTACGAGAACAGTACTATATCATTTTTGGCTTATTAAAGTTAACAAACGAAGAAGTATATCCTCGTCTGTCATCTGTTTATTGCAGTCAATTCAGAAAATTTCAAATTTCCATAAACAATCTGCAGCCCAGTTGCAACTTTATTTCAAATCTGTTATTCCCTGAAATGGAGACTTAATTATCCACGAGGCGAATGCGCAAAATGTTTGATGATCTTCAAGAACATTTTATCGTTTATAGACTCAACAAACTCGCGAAGAAAATGTTACTCGGCACCATTACTCTAACCCTCGTCGGATTACCATACAAAGCCGCATTCCAAATTCACGGTGCAAACACATGCCCGCAGTAAAACTCAATTAGAAGAAGGATGCGTCGCGGCGCGTCCCCTATGCAGATAAGACGCGCGCGTACCGCGGAATTCGCTAAAAATTAAGTTTTATGGAGACGAGCGAAAGAAAAAAAGAGACAAAAGGAACGTGCTCTGTTGTAGAGCCGGGAGACTGCACACTTCTGTGAAAACTTTCTGATGAGATTTTCTTCGAACCTATTCATAACTTAAACAAGCGGAACGCGGCCCACATTTCGCCGAACATTTAATCTCGGCTCAATTCGTCCGAATTGCCAAAAATTTTTTTTCCCCGCCCATGCCGTAGGGCGGAATACTCCAATCTCCGGCGCATAACTCAAACACTCGATCTTGAGGAGCCGCCGCGCCAGTGAAAGAAAAAACCACCGACGAGATCGAGGAAGCTCGACGAGCTGAAAAACTAATTCTTACAATTAGGGGAAAAGCGGTGGAGGTATTACTGCGGAGGGAAACTGGGTCGGCCCCTATCTAAAGATTTTCTGTTAAATAAGGGAGAACGAACATCGTTCGGAGTCCGTATGCTTCTCTCGCATCCTTCGGATCGTATATAGACGAGGCCGCAACCCTTGAAATGATGAACGTGACCCCCCTGTGTGTTTCGTTGCCGTGGAACGCTAACGACTTTTCATAGAAATTTCCTAGCCCCGGTGCGCGCACGTTACAATCATTTTAATGAGGCCCGTGCACGCGGCGAAATATTTTTCGAACCTGCCACGAAAATTGTTCAATATCGACGCCGCACGTCAGACAGTTCGTTACGTCGAAGAATATTAATTGTTCGATACATTCGTTACGTCCGATGAAACGCGTAATGCGATGCCGCAGCGTTTTAAGCGCTGCGCTGTTGCATTGTGAATATTCAACGGCCGGAAGTCGCATGAATATTCTTTGTTTATTTGATATATGGCAATAAAGTTGAGCAACGCGTTCGTTAGGGACCGGACAGATTTATTTGGAAAATGTTGTGTGCTGAAATTTTATGTTTCGGTTACGTGTCGTGAATAAGGTCCCGCGATATCATTTGTACTAGTTTTGGCGGCATACCTCTCATCCAAAGCACGATAAAACGATTAAAAACTTCGTGCATCAATTTTTAAGGTGTCGTTGTGGAAGAGGAAGCTTCAATCTTTAAATCCGTGACAGGAAATCTTTTCACAGAAGTTTGAATGTATCGCAGTATGTATTGAGACAATACATTAATCAACATTAATTGTTGTACGATTAGTTTTTACCAAATGATCGCAGTTTAAATGTAGGAAATTTTTCATATGAGAAGCTTGTATGTATGAGGAACAATGTTAAATAACATTGTGAAAGCTAGTTCTCATTTTAAATTTTGCGCAATTTTTTATTTGTAAAGATTAGAGTTGTCACTCTTCAAAACGTGGTTAGTAAAGCTAAAAAAATTGTTAATCGTAAAAACAGCTTTTTTTATAATTAATAATAACACTTCTTAATGGAAGACCCTGTACAATGGTGTTTATGAGGTGTATTAAAAACGATGAATAGCAGTAATTTCCGATGGGTCTAACTGTTCGAAAACATTTCTTGATCACAATTCGAAAACATCGAGCGGAAAATTGAAGAGCGCTCGTTTTCCTCATATAAATTGCGTCCCCCAGAAAAACTGTCACAAACAGAATCGTGATGCGGTTTTACGATTTCATGGTGCCCGGGTCTTACGCAATTCCCTGTGACAAGTTTCACAGCATCCGCTGTGCGAGACAGAAAAAGCGTCGGTCTTCTATTCAATCATCGTAAAATTGATTCGAACTATCCGAACTTCATGAATTTGGCTATAGTGCCCGGCGACAATAATATCGTTAGTCCGCCATTCGCCTTCGAGGATGCTCTTTCGAGTGGTTAAGGCACCGAGATTTATCAAGAATGGAAAATACGGGAAAAGAAAATTGTAGACGGTAGGTCCTTTATGCTCGCGAAATTATGGCCCTCGAACTTCTTGCATCTCGAGGACGGCTATTGTGCGCGCGTATTGGTTGGATCGTACAGATTTTTCACCCTTTCCTCCAGTTTCTCTCTCTCCCCACCTTTTCCCTTGTTAACCGTGTTCCTTTTGCAATTTCTTTAAAGTTTCCCCGCTTCGCTGTGGAATCATCTATTATACACGCCCGGGGGAACTGCTAATGAATCCATATTATTTTGATCGCACTGTTGAAATGAAATACGAACAAACATGGTAATTTTATTCCCCGAATTTTATGCGTTCATAGTTTCCCGGCATTTCAAACCACTGGAAAATATCTACTTCAGCTAAAACTATCGATTTTAATTATAAATTATTTCTTGAAGAAATTCTAGTTTCTAGTGCACATGATAGTATATAACGTAATATAAAATTTACTAAAATGTTTTAATGGAACTTGTCCCTCACGTCGGCGAGCTAACAGTCGTTCGAAGAAAGTTTTATTGGAAACATTTAATAAAACTCTCGACGCGCGATAGGAGCCAGAGAAACACGGGACAGATGCAATTTTCAACACTTCGTAAATCTGTCAAATTTTTCTCTCCTGTCGCAGGAGGCTACCGGTATGTGATGCTGGCCAATATGGCGGCTCCGATACGGGGAACTCGCGGTTTCCGATTAATTTAGGAGAATAACCAATGTGCAGACATTTTTCATTTAATCTCGACGACTTGTTTGTCTGCGTACTGCATGTATTACGCAAATTAAATTTCTTTATTTACCGTACTTAATTATGCATGATTATACGGGACGAAGTGTACCAGGAAAACAAAAACACAAGTAGAACAACTCTGAAATCATTTCGTTCGACAGTGACAGACACCCAACAAAAAATTTCATTATTTCTTAATTTAGTTTCTGTCCATAGATTTATGTAAAAGAAGATTTTTAAGTTCCTCCTTGATATAGAACTGCCAATGAGAATCTAATTACCAGTCTTGTAGTAAGCAACGCGTTAGAATATTATAATTTTGAAATGAAATTAATTTTTATTTTACTCCTGCTTCTCTCTCCCACAACCGATGCACAACAAAGAGTATTAAAGTGATTACTATACTGTGGATTTGATGCATTTATGACAAAAAACGAGCTGGTAAAATTGAAAACGGAAAGATTCGAAGAATCTAGGATTGCCAGTATACGATTTTCAATTTGTCAAGATTAACAAAAAATGAAAAAATCTTCTATATGGTTACTGTTTCATTTAATCGTTATTGTTAGTGTTTAAATTTTTCCACATGAGGATATTTCTCAAATCTAAATAGCAGAATAATAGATAACACTAGCTGATGAGGCATGTAACACTTTCCATTTTTCTAGAAACTAGAACGTGAAATATAATCTCTGAAAATATTTCTGTTAACAAGACGCCCAGTAAAGCACATGTACAGTCCGAGTGAAACGACGGATTGGTTTTCATCGAAAAAGTGGGGCCGGCGATAAATGGGATGAAAAAGAAAGTTATAGATAGCGGATGAAAGTAACAAGATCGTTTTTCCAATTTTGTGGTCGCCGATGTCCCACCGTTCTTGTTCACGATCGACAATTTAATTTTCTCACGAATTACAGCCCTCGCACCTTGCTAGAGTGAAATAATGAGCGGAGAGGATAGCAGTGCTTCTATCTTCTGTCTCAGCCATTTTCCTTCTCTCTCTTTCTCTCTGCAGTGCCACCACCTTGCAGAACGGCTGTCCGAGTCCGCAGGACTTGGCTCTATTCGAATCCACTTCCTCGTAATCTGACTACACTACCGCCACGAAGCCGAGTCCAACGATGTACTTTCAAATTAAGAGAATCGATTCGGGTTCAGCAGACAAGGGAACTTCGATCTCAGAAAGCTGGGAAAAAGAATTACGGAGCTCTGGCAGCTCTCCCCGGGAATATTCACCTGACGACACTCGCTTTGTTGTATTAGCTTGGGTAATGAGTTCGTTCGCGTTTTTTTTTCACGAACATTAACTGTTTATCTACTGGAAGTTTATTAACTGGTTCGTTAATACGTTGACTGCCGATTATGAAACCTAAGACAGCCCACAGAATTAAAATAAATTAATTGATGAAATTCGTAAGAGGCAATTGCTACCTTGCTTTTAAATTACGTTCATTTGTAGTCGCATCAAAATTTAAGTCAGTCATTATTAGACTCCGGATGTTTACGCAAAATAAAATGTTTGTGCATCAATTGCAAGACGCAGGAGCTAAATATAAGTTTATATTCTTCAATAATAATTTTCATAATATTTTCACACTGTTTTAAATGGTGCACTCGCTCATTTTTGTCATAAATGCATAAAATGCAGAGTCTGGTCATTACTACAAGATATTTTAACAAATTATAACATTTTTAATTCAGTATTTAATAATAATTCTTAAATCATATTATGGTACTATTCAATACTGCACACACACAAACCTAATAATACTAACAATAAATCATAACAAAAATTAATTGGTTTCAATAGTGGGAAACAATTTGAATATCACTATAGCCTAGTTATCAAGAGAGTAGAGTTCGTTTGATTCGTTTCGACATGGTAGCACAATGTTCAAAGGAACAAATAAGTAAAACAGAAGTTCACTTAAATCAATACCGTAAATGCTGCATTGATTCGCTCCACTTAAGGGTTCTTGTGTCGGGACAATTATATTGCTGTATTTTCTATTTCATTATTTTGTTTACAAGTAGTTATAAGGGGTGTCGCGGTACAAACGAGCAGAAGGTTATTCTACATGCAAAAATAATTCGACAGAGCAGAACAAAATAATACGTTTCAGATCATTATTGTCTAGTATCATTATAAATTATTATTATCAAGTATCGGTATCAAGATGATTGAATTTAACTGTTGAGTACGAATAATTACTTCTTTATTACCTGTATTTAATTTCATTATAGTTATTATTGCTTAATGAGATAAACCGTTTATTCCAAATTGAATATCGCTACAAAATACAATATAATGAAAGATGGAACAATAAAAATCTTTACTATTTGTGTGACAGAGAGTTCCTAAGTAAGAGTGTGGGTAATATATAACAACATATATGTATGCAATTAATTTGGTCACTGTCAGCTGTAGGTACATGAAATAGAATTTTATCAAGTAGTACAATTTTTTCAGCAAGCAAAAATAAGTCAATGCAATTTAGAGTAGTAGAAGGAGTAAAAGAATTTTGAAGTATATCCAAAGAGAGAAATTTTTACGCGGCCATTGTTTCTTGCAATTGATGTAATATGTAATTTTATTTACGAAAATCCGCGGACTAATAACGACGCAAATGCTGTTTTCCAATTTTACCAGAAGAATTAATCACGCAAATGGAGTAAATATAAAAGAACCGGATGACAAAGCGTATTGTAAATAATCCATTTCCATAATAAGTAGCAGAGGTTCAGTAAGGGGGAAATGCGATTGTGCGTTACTGGAATCAAATTATTTCGAATAATAGGTGGAGAGTGTAATACGCGCACGGAGCCACCCTTGCGAGAAAAATATGCATAATACCGATAAAGGAGGACACGAGCCTTTGGTGCGTTATCATTTTATCATGTTCGCTGCACTTTGTGAAATTGAATACGGAAATGATTTTCTACTTTTACATTCTTTGTGGCACACATTATACGAATACGCTAACTTGTTTATTTTGATTCGAAATTATTTTCGGTATTACATAATTTTACATACTAGAAATTATTTCAATTTTAAGATTTTTCTAAATTAGAGAGAGTCCTTAGATAATATTATATATAAAAGTCTTCATGTTTAGTTGTAATGTAAATGCACATTTATCTGTGTGTATTTGATTATGCAGAATTAAAGGACTTTTTCGTAGAAAATTTTTCATTTATGATATTTATACTGCTTTAATTTCGTGACAAAGAATCGCACGACAATCATTCTGAATTTATTTTATGAAGCCTCTGCTTTTAGAACCCTTAATTAGTTTTATCAAAGACCATGTCAGCGTCGTGAGGGAGAGCGGAGGAGTGAAGGTACATTCTCTTTTTGAACATTTTTTAGACCCGTCAGACTTTTCATTCAAAGCTCAATAAAACGGCGATAAAAAATCATAAATTAAGTTTTTAGAGATCGTTCTAAAGAGGAGACTCTATTCTTCAACACTAAGGTGATTTTGTTCCTTGAAAAAATTTTTTAATGTCGCTGGAGTTGGTTGAATTTGATTTTGGAATGAAAAAAGTATTTTTGTTTTAAAATTTAACCACAGTCTGTGAAAGCAGAAAAAATAAACCCAGAATGACTGTGCTATGAACATCAACAAAATTTTCCAATGAATATTTAGTGCTCTTTTAATTTTGCACGCCAGTATGCTCAGGAAGAATTTTCTGTGGATATATACAAAGTGTTATTTAATCAATCAAAGAGCCCGCAGTAACACATTCTAAATTAAGGAAATTCGAGGATCGAATCTAAAGTATTTCCAATCGTTGTTCTTTTCAATTGTAATGCTGGGTCGCTGTTTTCAGCACATGCTTAAATCAGTGTGCACCGTACCGTGTACATTCTCTTTACAATTGCAATTTAACACCAAATTCTTGGTAAGCTGGTAAATGCGATCAGGCATATCCATTCGGGAGTAGAATCGGGAAAACCGTCTATTCACTGTTTCTAGCTACAGATCTATACTACATTCTCCACTCCAGATAAATACTGGCTTTCTAAAGAATGGGAAAACAATGGAACACTGTTGTACAATTTTCACAAGGAGTCACTCAGTGATTTTAAAACTTTTCTTATAGAAACTCGTGATACAAAAATTACCATCATATTTGTGTGTGACATTTTTCTGATTAAAATGATGCCAAACACGACACAATTTGGACCATATTTACTTATTTAGGTCATATCTGAATTCTGCATTTTATCTGAATCACAAACAGGTTAGTCGAACACAAGTTCCACTGATTAGTTCGGATAATCGAGTGTCTAGTATTTCGTGAATTAAACAGGTAAATATGATCAAAATTGTGTCGTGTTTGGTGTCATTTGAATAAGAAAAGTGTCACGAATATGATGGTGAAAGTTTCATAAGAAAATAATTAAAAATAATTTTTCAACGAACATTTTAATACAATATAATGGAGCTATAAATCATGTTCGTGTGAAGAAAACGACCGATGTGCTTTTAATGCAATTTGTTTGTGGCCTCGGTTATTTTTGATATTAGAAAAAGCAGGAAGTTGTTTCAAATTGCAATTATGAGTCAACAATTCTTTGTAGGAAATAGTGAATTACGTCGCGACAGAACTAATAAGATTTCGCTGTTATCAACGGTTGCTTTCGTTAAGGAATATCCTAAGAAAGGCACGGCTGAAAGGAAGAATGAATGTAATTATCTATTCTAGCAGGCAGTCTAGTGAAATTCACTTGCTTGTTGATTCGTCGAGTGTCTCCTTGAGATGAAATAAGGGGCGCGGGGTATTCAGGTGTTAAGAGAGGTCAAAGTGCCTGGTTGATGAGACACGAAAAGGCTTCCGGAATGAAAAGTCAGGGTTGGCACTTCGTCAATTGATCGACGATATCTCGTGATAAGTATTAGAACTCGTCTCCTTCGAATTTTCAACGCTTTAACGGCAAAGAACTCCTCGCTTCTCATTAAAAAGCAGGAGAACTATTCGAATCAACGAAAAACAAGAATTTTTACTAACAAATTCCGCCGCTCGAATCAGGTCATTGTTAATGCGAAAATTATGGATGGCGAACCAAAATTCCGGTTCCATTTTCGCGAAACAAAAGTTGAATTTTTATTTTATCGCAGTTTACCGTAGAAAAAGAAAATATGCACACACAGGCCGTGCCACATAAATCATGTCGCATGGGTTAAAAAGTTTCGACGCATTCTTCGCGAAGCGATTTTCCAGTTTTTAGTTTTTTTTTTTCATGGAAAACGTTCGTTAATAGCCGAAAGTTCATTTTTCATCGAGTGCTGATTGCTGACTTTTCAAATAAATAATTAATGGACTGGATCAAATCGAGGGTACAATGCATAATATTTTTATTTAACTCCGGAGCCAATTGATCAAGCCGTTTACAGTTACCGTGATTGCAGTTATGAAAATCATTTTTCTGGTAAAATACGTTAAAAAATTGGCGGTATCGTTTGTTTTACAAACGAAATTTTCAAGTTTCTTGTATTTGATTATAGTTATAACATTGTTTTTGATAGTTTTTGACATGTCGTTTAAACATGTACCTTTACATTGTTTCTGATAGTGTTTTACAAGATTTCCACTTTTACCTGTATTTTAAAATGAGATTATGGAAAAATGTTCTCTGATTTTCAAGTTACTTATATTTTATTCTAATTATAATTTAAATATTGGTCACACACGTAAATTATACAAATAGTGTAATTGTGTCTTCATTTCAACGATTATCATTGCGGAGATGCATTTGTAGGAAATAATGCTTATTTTTACGGAATAGTCGAGTATAGAGCTTTTAAATGACTTCGAACTAAAAAGAAGCCGAGACAAATGGTCATGTTTGGACGGTGCTCGTGCATTCCGCTTTCCTTACCTCTGCATTCATTTTGTGTATCGTTCTACAGCTTTGCAGATCGGATAAATTGCTCGGAATAAATTTTCCTTAGGAAATCAGACGATCTGGAGGATTTCCAACGTCGATATCTCAAAGTACATACTCCGGAAATTAGCGACCTGGATGCGTATGATCAAAAGAAACATAATCAACTGGAAATCGAACTGCAGGAAAGCCGCGATTTTAAATAAAACTACTTCAGATGTTCAAATTTACATGTCACAAGAAAATAAGTATTACTTAGAACTCGTACATTATTTGATACGAAAGATTGGTATGATATTCGATACAATTATTACAGAATAATATTATTATTCGTTTTTTTAACTTAATTGTAAAGTTAAAGTGAATTATTATTACGTTACTAATTAATATTATTCGTTTATCTTTTCGTTTATCTTATTCGTTAATATTTATATTAATACATTCAAATAAACATACGTTCAAATAAAAATAAAACACAATTTTATGTATTCTATTTTTGATAAAAATATAATATATAAAATTGAATTTTATTTTGGGAAAGCAATAATGTCCAATAGTGCTGTCACAAAAATAAAAACAACATCGAAAATCTAGAGCCAATAGAATCTCTCTTAAAATAATTGATTACATTTTCAGTGCCATTTTTAATATTTAGATAATTTGGGAATAATATTTAACTGCAAGCAATCTCAAAATGTTTTCACGGAAATAATTTTAAATATTAATTTACAAATCTTGCTATTAAGTATTTTGAATTCTCTGAGAATCAATCCGTTCCGTCATTTATTTCTGTGCTAGCAATAAAATTTTTGTGCATCGTTACTGGCCACATTATGTCCACGGATCTGCATGGAACACGCGACGGAGACGTTGCAGTGTGCACTACACCTACAATAAAATTTATTACTCTTGTTGTTGAATCTCGTGTGCCATTTATAGTAGTACGGCGTACCGCTTTACGCAAAGCGAAATTGGCTCACTGTGTCGAACGGATTCTATAAAAGGAGCACTATTCCGTCAGCCTAAACGGATCCCCATGAAATCAGTATGAAACGTTTATATTCTTCTTTCGCAGAATTTTTGGGTTCAACATAAAGATCGGATGCGATTTGTCCGAAGCTTTTAATTGTGAGACACAATTTGTAGCCAAATAAATGGGGCAGCTGTTTAAAGAGCATAAGTGAATATAGCCCGTTTCAATAGCGTGGGGTATAACAATACCTTTTGTTCGAGTAAGAAGCGTGCTGCTATGCAATTTGTTCGATCCGGATAGTTATTATAATATATCAATTTTATTTTCGGATGTTATTCACGTTCCTGGGCGGTTTAAAACAATTTTGATGAATATAATCCCTTGGAAATGTGTATTGAAATTAATGTCCTGTTTTTAATATGAAGTGAAAGGAGCTGTGTTTAATAGTTTTGGATCACGGAAAACTGAAGGATTTTTGAGACTTATTTACTGTTTATTGCGCTCCTGCTTATTCATTAAACTGCAGATCTTTGATTTTTATTTATGAATGTTAAAGTTGAAGTAGTAATACATATGATACCAGAATCATGACTACATTCAACCCATGTTCTCAAAAACATGCTCCACAAAGAAATATACAACTCAGGTAATTTCGATAATTTTTACAATGAAGAAATCACACACGCACTTCGAACACCAATAAATATGTGTGCAAAATCCTACTGCAGACGGTTCAATAGTTTTAACGAGAAAATTCCTAAAAGTGCGTGCAGAAAACAGCTCCCGGCGTATCCCCTTGAAGCGAAACACCCCTAGCATCTTTTGGCTGGGAAAAAGCAGTTCCAAGAAACATTCATCAAAATAGTGGCCACTCGTGTTTCGTCCTAGATGCGTGGGAGCCCCTTAATTCGCGTCCCATACGACCCAGATCTCTCGCGGACGTATTAGCCCTTGGAGGTTCCAGGAAGCGAAATAAAAAGCGAAGAATGGTGCTCGGTTGGTGGGCCGGTTCAAGCAGAAACAATTAAAGCATGTACACGCTGTACTCGAAACGCGGGTCACGGCCTGTTTTATGATCGTTCCCTGTATTCCGCGGGGGTGGCGGGTGTCCGCCCCCGTCACTCCATTACCAGAGATACGAGGCCGGTGTGTTTCCCCGGCGAGGTTACATACAAGGCGGCAAACGAGAGTCGAATGGAAATTCGATAATAATTATTGCAGGCCGTGCTGCGAGGCTCCGGGGCGTCGAAAAGCTGTGGTGCGAGCAGGTCGCGCCTGTGGCGGCCATAAATTTTAGCCCGGCGCGCTGCGTTGCGCTCAGATTGGCTAAGGTAGAGCCCAGGAGCTAGACGAATGTGCACATTTATCAGGGGCTCCCGGACCGCGGCTGATAATTCGATTAAAAAATCGTCGCCCCGCCGTCTACGAAAGACGAATCCCATCCTACAGAGGACGTCCCATCTCATCCTCTTACTCCTTCGCCAACCACCGTGGGCTTGTCCTTCTTCCGTATACTCATCTCGCCCGGCTAATCCTTACTTTCCTTCCACGTCTAAACACGTTTATTTGTTAAACAGTCAGGGCAAAAAAAAGTGTTAAGTTTTATTTAGTAGATAATGGAAATTAAACTTCTTGTACATATGAAAAAAATGTAAACCCTCAAAACAATGTAATGGGACAAAATAATAGGTGTCCAAAAAATTGAATGTACAAAATTTATTTAGTTTTAGTTTGTGGAGCCTTCTTTATTTTTTCTCACGAAAACTATACTTGTTTGGCCAGAGCTTCGTATAATTTTTTAACTATTTTCTGCCGTAACTCATATACAATTCATTATTTTACTTCGCCAAGAGTTATTTATTTTAATCAAGAGTTAATTACAAGTCCCGCTGGTAATAATGTTCCACAATAATTTTACAGAAATGAATAGCACGGAGATGGAGAAAACAGCAGGAAATATACAGCAACGTTCCAACGTCTGCAGTCACTGTGAGTAAGTAGTGATATCTCGCATTGGTCAGACACGTACGTCTGGCGTACAATAAATCCGCAGCGAACGTACATATGGAAATTGATTCTTCACGAGAAAACAAATGGGAATGGAGAATATTTACTTGTGCAATGCCCCATTTCAAACACTGTGGTGAAAATAAATACAGTAGAAAGCTCCGAAGAATTAGAGGATAGAGTAATGTTTGACTTTATAAAATTATTAAAGTAAGAAAGAAATTTCTAATTATCTCTCACGTCTCGCAATTGAGACGAGTTTTATTTCTTTCTAAATATTTTCTCAAGCACGATTATATCCTTTATTTCGCAGTACTTTTCCGGTGGATAATTCAATTATAAAATCGTCGCCCCGCCATCTCCGAAAGACGAATCCTATCCTGCAGGACATCCCATTTCCTGTTCCTCTTCCTTCAGCAACCCCCGTGGCTTGTCCTTGTTCTGAATATTTATTTCGCGCGGCTAATCCTTCCTTTCCTTCCACGAACCCCATGCAAATTGCTTGGAGGAAACAGAAACTGTAAGCGTAGACCGGCCGGGATTATGCTGTCTCCGTTCGCAAAGAAATTTAGTAATTTACGTTTCTGCATGGATAGTCGTTCGTTCTTAACGGCTTCCGCGGGATTTGCTCAAGCGTTGACAAATATTGAGCACATCGCGCCGAAGAATAATGAGAAACGCTGCAGGATGCCCAGATGAACGTTTTCGAAGCCGCAAACACTTTTTCACCGACTAATTGTTTTCTTCGGATCTACGGCGTCCGAGAAATACTCGAGTCCGTGCACGGAGAGTTTAATCGCTTCTACACGCGGGAGAGGAGGACTGATATTTTTCAGATGGTTTTGCGGCTTTCGGAAAAGGAGCGGAAATATTGGGGAAGAATTGTGTAACATACACCGGGTGATTCAATTATTTGAGCCATAGTGGGCAAGGTGTATTTATTTCCAACACATAAAAGAATATTCTGTGTAACAGGATTTCATTGAAAAATTGACAGAAATCTGATTTATTGTGTTGGAGCAGAAGTTCGTAGCGTTTGTAAATTATAATTGTCAGCTAAAATTCAGATATTTATTCATAGATTTATTCAATAACATATTTTCCATTCTGTTCTACTACTTCTCGTGTTATTGAATAAACATATGAATAAATACCTTAGTTTTTCGTTATTGGCAATTCCGACCAAATGCATTTTTTCAATTTATTTATTAGACGTCATTTACTAAATTAATTATTCTAGCCTTACAAAGAAAATGAATTTGTTTGGTCCATTCATAAAACGTTTATCTTAATCAAAGTGTATGGAAACAGTTATGCTCCTTACTGTAGTAATCAATGTATTGTCGTAAATTGCCTATATGATTAGGTACTCTAAATTGCTGGTATATTATCAGTCGCATGTGCAAGTCTGAATCGAGATCTCCAATATTGCCGATGATTTATCAGAGGCGGAGAGGTATCTGTTTGATAGACTATTAAGGAATACTCTCATGGCATGGCGAATTTGATGGAAATTGCTCCAATGTGTAGTAGATTCATCCTCGCAATTAAATGATGATTTGGACTCGTTGTTCGAGACAAATAATTAGTGCACGTTGTTGAGGTGCCTCTAATTTAATTTATCAAATACATTTTATACATTTGCTTACTTCTGTTTGTGTATTAGAAACAATAATCATGTGTAAAAGAATATAAGAAATTTCTGAAAAACATAATTTAAAATAATTGGACATACACATAGAGCTATGTAACAAACTAAATTGTTTTTTTGTACTTTGTACTTTTATTTTATAATTATATGCATTTATAGTACCTAACATATAGTTCGTCTTTCATTAAGAAAATTTCATTATGTGCAGCTATATTTATGTTTATAGCACATTGTACATATATACATTGTACATGTATTGTCTCTATCTCCTAATGCCCTAAATACGTGCTTACTATGTTAATTTTATGTATCTTAGAATGGACTAAATCAGTAGAAAAGTCAGATTAAATAAATTCATAAATATTTTCAATTTTCTCGTCTCACAGAGTTCTTTGTTTTCGAGATTTCGTTTTCGTTGGTGGTATTAGTGGAAATAGTAGAGCTGAAAGATATAATCTGTCGAGGAAGCGAGCGAAGTGAAACAAAATAGTTCGCCAGGTATAATCAGCGGAGCGTTACTTGATCCGATTAATCCGAAACAATAAATTGCACGGTGAAGGAATTTATTCGGATAACAATGCGCCAGTCTGTTAATATGAACCACAAACAAGAAAATGCCTACGTAACTGAACGATCACCTCATTTCGCCTATCGATCGATCCCCTTTTCGTTCTAGTCTAGCAATACCGCCGCCAATAATGCGCTGGAATATGCGTATCTTCGAGCTGGCATTACGGAATGTTATTATAACCGAATGGAATTCCGTTGCGTGTACTACAGTGGATCACCACTGCTGACTAAATACCACTTCCAAACGAGGCTAACGTGTAAATACATACTCCATTAATGAGCTGCGTATAATCGTGATTTGGTCGGAGCAGCATCTCGTGTCGGATGAAGGAAAGGAGCATTAAACGTTGCTGAACAACTGATTTGGCTGTTAACAACTTTCAATCCCGTTTTTACTAATGCTTCAATGGATCAGCACTGAAAATAATAATGATTTTGCTTATTCTCGCTGGAGAGATAATACCGAGTCGTTAAAAAAAGCACTGCGTTTGTATAATCGAAATTTTCACGTTATAGTACTGAGAATTAAAATTATTTTCAATTTTCACTGAGAGTAAAGTGATACCTTTATAATATAAATGCACTTTTTATCTGGAAAGAAATTTTTATATGCACGATTATTTTGAATATAATATTAAACTTATATTCGATTTTCATTGAACAAAGAGTATATGCGAAACGAAATTGTATATGCACGATTATGTTGATCGATGTTACATTTCTTTATTAATTTACACCTCTTTAATAATATAAAATTTGTGCAAAATGTACTTGAGCTGTTATACTCGTGAAACCCTTTGAATAATAATACGTAGTGATACCTTCATTTATGTGAGATAGACGTCCCTAAGATAGAATCCGTTGGGGTCAGTCCTCTTTATATCACGACTCTTTTACAAGAGGAATTAAGGTCATCAATATTTTCTCAAGCATGATCAAATTCTTTCTTTTCACAGGTTTAATAACGAGCAGACTCTGGACGCTTATGCAAATATTGGTTCTTATGAATTAATTAATGGAAACTGGAGTGCCAGACAAAGGTTCATTTAGTATGTCAAAGATTCTGTTAAGATACGGATGAAGGGAAACCTAATTAACGTTCCCAACGGCAGCGGTACATGGTAAGAATTATTTATTATATGCATGAAGTCCACGTTGTAATACTGCATTTTATATTTTATTGTAATGTTTTGTTTGCTTTATTATAATGAATTATATGAAATATTTTTATGGCTGAACGAGACATCGTAATATTGATAAAATTTAAATCGGTGTAACAACTTCGTCATATTTAAATTTAACAGTAGTGAATACATGTTACACACGCGTCCTGATCAATTTTAAACGAGAGCTCACAAACGTGTGTGCAGACAGAAAAACAAACACGAAAAACAAATACTTATTAATACCATAGCAATGTGTTCCGGTATTTGTTGTTAAAACACGAAAATTCACGTTTCGTATTGACCTGCCCCCGTACACGCGTATTTAAATTATTCCTGTTTATTTATCGCCGAATAATTTAGAACAAACATTAACATACGACGAGCATATAATTCTCATTCATTTACTGTACGTCTGGCAACTATAATGGGATAATACAAGTTTAGCGAATCCAATAACGCGGCGAATAACACTTCATTTCCGAAGTGGAAAATCCTAACGAGATATAAAGTATAGACTCAGAAGTTTCTCTGATGCATACGCACACACACGCACGCGCGCGATCAAACTATACGCACAATCTGGCCTGCTCAGAATACTTTCTCATTTATTGGATAAGCGATTAAACGACGCTTTATCACGAGAGAGTATTATGTCACACAAGCTTTTTATGCTTCGATCCTTTGATGTGGTTTCCATAAATTAGCTGGAACTATGAAATGTTGGTTTGAAACTATTAAGCACTCTTCGCGACTGACAACTAGGGGCGGACATTTTAAGGATTAAATTCGATGTAGATTACGCTTAATTCTCCGAAAAATCGAATTTTGAAACTCTCGTCCATCGTGTGCAGTGCTGAAAGGTTAGACTATTGCGTAAATTATCTAAAATTAGGAATTATTCTTTTACGAAGATTTCTCACCGCGAGTAAAATACTAGGATGATAATACTAGATTGTTACTATTTTAATAAAATTCTTTAACCGCTTGTCCTACAATATCGTGTCAGGCTTGTGTTGAAGATTCAGGACAGGGTCTAATAAATATGTATGTTATTAATTTCCTTTAAACCGAGATGAAATTATATTTTGATTTTGTTAATGTATAGTTACTTTAGAACATGTAGGTATACAACAGATATAAATTTTCACCTTCTTTAGGAAATTACGAACTACGAAAAATGTTCTAATCACTGAAACCGTAAAATAGGTCGTAGGGCAAGGGGTTAATTATTAAAACTATGACAATTCATTTTATTATCTACATTAGTTTATAACTGTGACATCCTAAAATAAAAATTGTATAACTCGCGTCAGTAGTCTAATCCATTAAATACCAATTTGCACGCTTGTCTGACCATTGCTGGTTTCTTCCACTTACTACTATTTTTACTAAAATTGCGAACGTATATTACGGTAATAGTAATAGATTTTTACCATAAATTTACATGAATTGATGGTGTAGAGATGGAGAAGTCAGCAGAAAATATAGAGTAATTTCCAACAGTCTGCAGTCGCTGCAAGTAGTGATAACGGGCATTGGTCAGACACGTTTGCCTGGCGTAGTGTAACGACTCTGGAAATGCACATACGGAAATTGATTCTTCGTGAGAAAACCAATGGAAATGGTGCAACATGTTTTACTCGTGTAAATCAAAGAATATAAAAAATAAATATTCATTGATCACGTTGCGCGGTAATGTGTCTGACCAGTCCTCGGTGTTTCTACTTAAAATAAACCCTGGCAGCTGCTTGCTTCAAGATATTGTCTAGTTTCTTTCTAATTTATGGAAACCACGTTATATCGTTCTATAGGAGAATTGTAACAATTATTCTAATATATAATTATATCGGAACCGTATTATACGAGGATTGCGCGTACATTGGAGGGAATTAAACTTTATTACGATTTTATGATGCAGAATGGTTCATTCGATTGTTCCAATTTCGGTTTCATTAACTAAATTACTGCGTTAATAAATTGCCGCAATAGAAAACGTTGAAAAGCCCGAAGGGAAAACAATATCGAGCCGGTCTTCCATGAAATTGACTAATACCCGTAGGAGTGTATTACAACCTCGTCCCCGGTTCTCATTACCATGCATCCGGTATTTGAATGCGACGGCGAAGGCGAGGACGTGCCGGTTGCCCGTTCGGAGTAAGGTGCTCATCTGCCGGCGAAGTATCACGTAAGGAGTTACATCGAAAGAGTAGGGTGGTGAAGCAGCCGGAAGTATGTTCGTCGGCTGGGTGTGGGTGGGAGTAATTATTTAAATATACGTCGCCCACGGCGAGCATCGAGCGGGAATATTTCACAGGTCGCGCCATATTACGCCAGTAACTTACGTCCGGCCATCCGGGCCAGATGTTTCTGGAAGGCTGAGACGAACGAGTATTTACGGGGAAAGCCGAGTTCATCCGATTCCTGCGGCGGTCGGCTCCGATTCGTGTCACGTGGCCGACTCCCGGCCGAGTGGTGGGGATTCGAGGTACGTAGTGGGAGTATCGTTGGGGAGGAGAGGTGTCCAGAGTGGGAGAACCGTTAGAGGAGAGGGGCGTCTGGAGTGGTGGAACCAGAGGTGGCTGTTGTACCCGATATTGATGTCAAGGTCTTCCATCTCGGTTGTACTCTCTTCTCCCGTGGGTCACGCGAAATCAATAGGATAAAATCGTTGCCGACAGGCATCGTCTCTTCTCGCTTCCCAGCCACTACCACCATCCGTCTGTTCTGAACGATGCACTGCCAGCCGCCGGGATTAAATTACAATACATTTAAGGGTTTATTTAGAGTGTACCGTTCCAAAGACTTCGCCCCCGTGCAAGCGACCACGCACCTTTGATCCTGCAGGAGTGGATACTCCAGTGGCGTTATAGCCGCTTTCTGCTCCACGCGAGCTTTTTTGAAACAGCCCTTTAAAGAACCTTGTGCTCACCCTTTCTTTCGTAGCAGACGCTGCTGTGAGTTACATTGTACAGAAACTGGTTAAATTAATTCACAGCAAGCACAATTTTTCAATTTGTCTACTAACGAATGAGAAATTTATTCAACAATTTTTTGAATGTGTGAGGCCACTACTTTTGCATGATGTTAGATAGATACTCAACAACTGAAAAAGAAAACGAGGGTTTAAAAGAAGACGTCCCCTTACAATATAGGGTAGTGTCTTATGCTCACTTTTTATTCTAATGTAATTCTGTAAACAAACAGCAGAAATGCATGTACGTATATACTCATAAAAACATAGTTCGTGAGAACGTTATGATTATTTCTTAATACTGAACCTACCGAGCCTTAGAAGTAACAAGATTGATTTTATTTAGACTTCGTGCAGCTCCTATTGTAATACGTGCAATGAATTTTGTCTTTGCAACAATGCAAGGCTGGTCACAAAGTTGATTCATACAAATAAAAATGAATTGTCATAGTTACGGTGCACCCTAGAGGATTCAGCACAGTATTAAATAGTTTAGCTTTCTGCAATGTATGAAAGTTCTATTACGTGTCGTAAAAATTTATGTCCCCTTGCGGCGGTGCATTCTGCAATGTTACGCAGCAACGACGTTATTTCCGCATTCTTCTCCGCATACGGAGAAACTTTGCAATTCCTTACCGCTGTCAGTCCACGTTCATGCATCGTAAGAGCGGTTAATCACCGTGACTTTAATTTCAGTGTTATCACATGCAGCTTTTTCTCCCTCCAACAATCCCACGGGACCAAGTTGTCGTGCGTAATAAATTATGCCACCCCGCTTTGTCTCTATGTCCGATTGTTTCCCTTTTTCCCCCCTCCGCGTTCCCCGGTAACTGAACTCCGCCGAGGCCGTTTCTTGCAGTTTTGCTTTCGCTTTACTCCACTTTAGGGAGTACTTACTGCAACTTCTCACAATTGTTTACAGCTTCGTCATCGTTACTGTTTCGTTCTTGTCATAGGAGCTTTCGAACGGTCCTTTCGAAACAAATTGAAAAGCCTCGTGGATATTTAATTGTCAGATTGGAAATACAATGCGAAACTTTACAATAGAACGAATCATGAATTACCTTCCAGTGATAATTTTTTATTACGCTCGCTGAGAGACAAATGCAATTATAAACAGTCACTGGTTGCCAGTCTGCTACCCTTTCATTAATTCCTGTTTTACTTTGTAATTTTCCATCTGCAAATTTATTTTTATTGACATTGTCTTTATCCGGCATCGTTCGTGCAGTTGTGTTTTTAGGTATCTGTGTTTTAAAAAATAACAAAAAATTCTAGAATGCTTCCCCAAATTTTTTTAGAAACAAAGAACAATTTAAATAAAAATATGGAAAAATGAGAGAATACCGTGAGGCTTACGACTAGACTGCTGGATATTTATGCAAATTAAAAATTTTCGATCTCGATTGCAAGCGACAGGAGCCGCACAAAAGTTTCTCCCTTCCTATTATGGCTTCATCCCTTTGGTGAACTATTGGGGCTGATGGGGTCCCACCAAAATTTATGCTAATAATTATTTAATGATGAAATTTTGCAGAGGTTGATATTAAATATATTAATTGAACCATTGTATTTAAAAAATTTGGAACGGCCATTTAAAGGTTAATGAATCGAAAGTATTGATCTATTGACATTATAAATTTTGTCACTGATTTCACTGTTTATTTATACACAATTGCTAAATTTTATATTAACAATAAGACTGTCTGCAACTTGGACCCATACTTAGAACACTGGTTAGTCGAACACGAGCTAGCCGAATCTAGTGTAAAATAAAAATCGAATAAAAACAGTGGAACTAAAACCGACCCAGTATGCAGATGGAGAGTTACTTTTCATTTATTTATTACTACCCGTTCTGTGATGTCTGTGGACCAAAGAGAAGCAGCTTTCGAGTCACAGGTTTTCCATTTCAAAGTACATCAGTGCTCGCTTAGCTGCTGCAGTTTTTGCTCCGTTAACTGCGCGACTTTGTGTCCTCTTTATCCTCTCTATTGTATCACTCCTTGTAACCGAGACTGTTTTATTCAATAAATACTCTAGTTACAGGATTTAGAGCTTAGAAAAATCTTGCAGAACACAGAATAAAACAGAAGGCAATACAAACTTGGAATTAGTGAACACCATAACGCGGTTCTGCTGGGAACAGAGTTCACAGAGCAGGCCTCCGAATGCTCGTTCTGTGGACTGTAACATCATATTTCACGCGTACTTAATCCTTTCCATTTTGACTTTTAATTTATTTTGAACAAGTTGAAGAAAGAAAATATTCTCTTCCTCCTGTAGCTGCACCGATAAGCTTTCGAACTTCAGCGAGTTGTGCTGAAGCGAAGTTTAACTGCTTACTTAATAATTTTGAGTCTAACTTGTTGGTGAACGTTTAAATTAGATTCTGCGGAGATGAACATGTCTCACTTTATGTGTATTAGTCAACGAAAACGATTGCAGTAACTCAGAGTGATGCAGTTTTTAAAAGTATCTAATCAAAGTATGCAATTTTCAAATAAATTGATTTTTCCTCGTCAACAACATCAAATAAGTAAATAGAAAATTGTTTTCTTTGGAGATGAATATACGTCACTTTTCAAAATGTTTTAGACAGCAAAATTTACGAAAGTCAGATGAGTAGAAAAAACTTGCATCTATCAACGCGTTTTTTTCAGAAACAGAATTTGTGTTTTTGCTAAAACATAGGAGATCAAAATCGAGTATTCTGAAAAAGATTGTACGTATAATTTAAATCACAAGTTTATAATTGTCTCGTATATCTACAGTAATCATAAATAAATTAGGAAATGTATTATTAAAATTCAGTTTGATTCTTTTGTTTGTGGCAAAAGAAATAACGTTTGAAATTTTCATAGAATCAGGTAAAACTCAATGGAAGTAGAATTCAATATTTTTAGAAGCCTAATTCACACAGAAACAACGAATTTCTTTACATGGTCCGTCGCCAAAAGAAAAATGCACCCTTCCAGATTTTAAGTCCTGATTGAATTTAGGTTCTTCGACAGCATGACTTCCATCGTTTCACCTTACCATCGTAGATATAATTACGTACAACGTGTCGAATGGCTCGAATGGAAATGTTCTTATGTGATAGCTTTCGAACGCTGTGTCACGTATACCTCTTTATATTGTCCGATCACGAAACTCGATATCTACTTTGACAGGCTAGAATCTGGCAACTCCGTTTGGTCGATTGACGTCATTGAATGTACTAAAGGTCTATCGATTTATTTCCCATGACTTCTCCATTAGAAATGCATCACCAAAGTTTAGAACTTGTTTCTCATTCTTGTGGCGTCCATGCGATAAGAATAACTATTTTATCTGTGACTTTTGATAGCTTAATTCTTTCAGGACCTTGGCAGCAATAGAAATCATTAATAAGTATATTTATTTATCTACAGTTTTCTTTTATTTTATTGATTTCGAACTGAAAGAATTAATGAAGAATTTTCCTGGTCAATAAGATTTGATCACTATATAAAGATATTAATATATAAAGATTTTAATTAATAGACGATTATTAATTACTGTGTTGTTCTTTATGATAAGTATATTAAAATTATAATAGTAAATTGTATGAATTCAGAAATTCGAATTTAATACACTTTAATAAATATTTGATTACTTAATATAACTAAAAAATCGGAGTTAATACTTTTAATAAAATTCATTTTCAAAAAGAATGAATTATTTTATGATAAAATTGGTTGAACAACGTCTCAAGGAAACGGATAATAATATTTGAGTAATCTAAAGGATTATATTGGTTGTATCAAGAATTGATCACTCATTGTCACGAGCAGGAATGCATCAGTGAATTTTTCAATGGCATCGGTTTCCCCGCCGCTATGCGTACAGGCGAGTGGAAAAGCTCAGATCGAATGCTTACCAATTCTTTTAAATAAATAACGTTCTTTTCCCTCATCAACCAGTTTCGTAAAGCGATTCACTGGCAACAGGTGCACGAGCAAAAAATCAGAGAGGAAGAGGTTATATCAACCCAGGATTTCAGATTAATGGGATAATCTGGAAGAGAGGTTGCAGAAGAGTGACTGGCACGGAAACGGATAAATTCCAGACATAGGATGCAAATTACACATGAAATTTTAAAGGGGATTATTTAAAAGCGAATCCCTCTGAATGGGATTCGAGGATCTCACGTATGCATATGCAAGGTACGACTCGTAAATCAACTTTCGTGTAAAACTTTTATCATAATAATAGATAAAATCAAGTCATCATAGTCACATTTATATTATTATTTTCAACGAAGAAATACATTTTTATTTCTCTTCTTACAATTTACTTCGAAACTTTTTATTTTGCATTATAATCTGCTATGTAGTAATTTAATACTGTCACTGTTCCCGCTGTGTTTTCTTATTTTCCGGTGGATTGTTTTTCTTTACTTACTTCAAATTTATTTTTCCACCTATATATACTTTCATGGAGGCCACGTTTCAGTCAAAATGATTATCGTTGAGACTCGTGGTAAAAATAAAGTGTAAAAATATCACGAATTTTATTTATTACTTGCTTAATTTAAAAATTCTCAATTTCTAGTATTTTCAAAAATTGCACGTTCCACAAATGCATAAAGATGCGCAGTCTAGTAATTATATTTAATATAATGCCACTGTCTCTGGGTGTCGAATTTATTGCAAAATGTACTATTAGTTTTGCTGCGGTTTCTTACTTGTCAGATTGTTTCTTCTCCTTTTCTTTCCTTTACCACTACAGGATGAATTCCTTCATTTCAAATTCATTTTATTCTTTTACGTAGTTTCATGGAGCCCATTATTCTAGCCAGCTTTGTATATGACATGACAATGCGTCTTCATACGTCTTGACAAGGCGAGCTTGTCTCGGCGGATGCACGGCTTGTGTCGGCCGTGTGTACGAAATTTACCCGCGCACCCAGTCTTGTCAAGCTCTACTAATACTATACAGAGAATAGTACTAATATATCACATTTACACATTAACATCAAGCTTATATTTCAATTATGATTTTCCACGTACGCTTCCCTTCGCGAACCACCCTCCCTGTTCAAAAGAAAATATTTTGCAGCTAAAAGTATAATTTTCTTCAGTTATTTTATGTTTCCACTATATAGGGATCCTGAATATAGGATATATAGCTTTATAAATTATTTGTAATAACAAGACCGCGGCTTTTATGCAAAATCAAATTTTTATGTGTCATATGCAATAAAGGGAAGTTAAATAGAAGTTTACTACTTCAGTTAATTATTTCTTTCTACACGCATTCTTGCCATAAATGCAGCAAATCATAATTGTAAAATAATGTTTGTAATTGTTTTGCATCAACGTCAGTCATACTCGTCGTCGATGCCTTTATTACAACGCTGTAACTTTCAAACCCATTACTATCATTATTTCAAATAATTCGTGTACATTCTTCGAATGTCACTTAACAAGCATACCAAATTTGAAATTATAACACTTCGCAACTTTTCTCCACGAGGAGTCTTATAGTCACAGTTTCCGACATTAATTTCGAGTCGAACAACGACGCAAACAGTAAAACGATTGAAGCTGAATAACAAATGCTCCTGGACAGTAACAACCTTCACCCTCCGAACCGCGGTTCCTAATTAGCAATATCATATTTAATACAGAGATTCCAGCCGCATGAATTACCAATGATTGCTCCAATTCCGGTAGACCGACGGATTACTCGGAGTCTATGAAACTTTCATTAATTTCTATTAGAACATCACGTTATTAATTCAGTATTTGAACAAATCCGATTTGTCATCGAGAAATTTTCAGATAATGAGCTTAGGGAGGAGGACGGTGTCAAGATGTCCGCTTAATCCGGAGCGCGCTGGCGCGACGTTTAATCCGCGTTTCATCGTTCATCATAAACAAGCGAAACGCTCTGGCAATCGTTACATCGAAAATGGAGTACGGAGAGTGGAGGGTGGCGCGGCCGGGGCACTTTTATCGCGTCAAAACGTTGTAATTGCTTCGAGCCGTGGCATTTTCCAGTTTGTTTCTCGGTTCCTAAGCCAATTAAAACTTGATCGAGCCGTAGACGTGGCGGGAGAGACGGAGAAACCCAGTTAGCTGGATGAAGTAAGCAAAGACCAGTGTGCAGGAGCTGCTGGCCCAATGAAATTGACGGCGACGGCGTCGATTTTGAAAAATTCGATTAGCGGCTACAATGGCCGGGCACCCTTGGTTCCTGGAGCATCCCTTTGCCGTTTGCTCATTTCCGACCGCCATGCCAATCATCCCTTTCCCGTTTCCTCTCCGCTTCTCGGCTTTTATCCGCGACATTCTGCCTCTCGATCTCGTCCCCGAAACCATGCCACGTGTCGGACCGTGACCATGCACGTTTTTCACCGGACGCGTCGTTAAGCGAAGGATTCTCTTGAAATATTGAAGGATAGACCGCGTCGGTGGATGCCCCAGTCTTTATTAGCGCGAAATTGACGCTCCTCGCGACTTCAAAGTCCGGTAATACAGTGTTGGAAAGTCAATACATGTTGTTACGACGTCTTATTTACGGTGTCTATGTCTTAGAGTCGCGAACAGTATCAAAGTGTAAATCCCATGGCGTTCACTGTGCTAACCGACCGACCCGGATCATCTCCGTGACTCACTAGAGACAGTGACAGACAGAGTTGCGCAGAATTGCAATTGAATTACTCCAGGAATTATAATTACGACGTAATTGAATTACATTGTGATTCAGTCAAATTGTAATTTATAATTCAGATGTTCATTCAATTAAATTACAATGTTATTCATATTTGCAATTGGAGCGCAATAATAAAATACATTGTAATTAAATTACAATGCATTTACAAATTACAATAATTACGAATTACGATGTAATTAAATTAAAATTAAAAATTAAAGAATAATAAAGCAATAGGTAAGAAGAGGTTGAAAAATCCATGTGAAGGTTTCAAACCAGAAGGAATTTATTATTTTGAGATGTATTTCAATTATATATATATTGTATTTCAATTACACATCTGATTAAAATACTTAGTAATTGAATTCATTGAAAGGTTGGAATCAGTTACGACGTAATTGAATTACATAGTAAATAAACGATATTGTCTTAGTACGACAGCAATGGTGTTTTAGAATTATTTAAATTTAAATATCTCCTGAACTACTAACTTTTCGACATACATAGGTTAGTACTTTCTTATAACGAATATACATCTTATAATGTCCAGCTGCATTGATTGATGTATTAAAAAGTACAATTTAAAGAAATGAAGTTGACCTTCATATTCCTTTACGCGTCCACCTACAAAAAAGCTACTAACATCAGATTAATGTACCCTCGAAACCAAGCATTTTCCATCTGATGCATTTTTTCCTAACACCAATAGCAGCCGAGTTATTCAGGCGGCCTGTATGAGGTGCCCCACCCTGTATAATTGAAATACAATGTAATTCATTTGCGTAATTGAATTAGAATGTAATTGATTTAGCACAATTCTGAGTGACAGATACAAACCGTTTTTGATGAAACTTTGCATAGGTGTTCATTAGACCCAACTGAGAATTTACCCGTATACGTCTAACCTCTGAAAACTCTTCTGACGGCCACAAATCGTCTAGCTGAGCTACATTTCGAACGGCACTGAATGACCGTGAATGACCTTGGAAGACGAAAGCGTTACAGGTCCGAGGACTGAAGGTGAGGACCAACCCAGACCTTCTAAGTGCAGAATGTCGGTCATCGGGAGGACCGTTAGGTCCAGGGCGGAGGACCCAAGTGTCCTCAAGCTCCCGACAATGGTCCATTGTCTCTAGAAGCGGGCTGCTAACTAGATGATGTTGAAGTATGATCGTCTGGGTGCAACAAAGATCGCCCAAGTCCTCGATCGAAGGTGCTGTAAAATTCGGGTTCCTCGCCGACCCCAACTCGGGTCGGTCTAAATATTTAGATCGTTCGCGTCTTCCAAGTGAAAAACGAAACCCGATGCCAGACGCGGCGAGTGGAAAGTTGGAAGGGCGGTTGCATGGCCTGCAGCTAGCGGGGATGCAGCGAACAAAAGCCGCAACCCTCGCACCTCGAAGGCAGTCGCTTAGAAAGACAGAAAAGCTGCCACGTATATGGTCGCCCGGGGAAGCAGTGGATAAAATAGATTTCCCGCTAGCCGTCAGCTAGCCGACTAGAGAATGAACCCGCGTTTTCAAATAAAGTTCTTTTCCCCTACCCTTCCTCGCGCTACCGCGCATCTCGCTCCGTTGATGTTATTATTATCGCGCAACACGGCAAGAAATTGCTGGCTTCGCACACCTTCCCCCCCCCATCCACCCACCACCCACGCGCAATAAAATACGATCTCGTAATATCCGCGAATTTACGTAAATTGTTACATTCGCGTTTTGCCTTGTAATTCACTAATATTTGTATTTTATCGCGCGAGTTGCTTCGAGCAGTCTAGCGTAATGCTCTTGCGAATTGTAACGCGGGAACGCGGGTGTTCCTCTTGTATCGTTTAATAACCCGGTCGGCGCGAACCGGAGAATTAATTTGTTACAGGTTGAAGTCCCATGTTCGTTGACTTGATCTGTGGAACGTATGGTAACCTACTTGGAGACGGAACAATGGTTTATTCCGTGTTGTTTAATATTTCATTTAGCGGAGAATTTCCTGTTCGCCTAGACACATTCATAATAAGGATACACATGTGTACCTCAAACTGAAAAATAGAAAGAATAAGAAGTAATATACAGTAAATTCCATTTTTCTGAATTTCGAACTTCAATTTCTAGGAATCAGACATTTTAATAACCAGACTACAGAAATTGACTGGATAAAATATTGAAACAGTAAAAGATTAGATAAATCAAGGGATATTGTTACGATTTCTTCAATGTAAAAGGTCTATTAAGGGATGAAATGAATTTTTATTTAATTCTTGCTGCCCGTAACTGTTGCAAAACATTTTTATTTTGCACGAACATCCGCAGTCTCTATTAATAACACTTTACGAAGGTTCGCGTATAGTTTTAATTTTGCAGATCTAGTTGCCGAACGTAGCTGCATCCACGATGATATTACATTTGATCAAGTCGCGAATGGAATTAAAGTCCCGTTGGAAGTCGCTCGGATTTTTATCGGACGGTGTATCATCGTTCACCGGCATCTGTTGCAAATCCATAGAATCCACGGTACTAATTACATCGAATAAAACCGTAAAATACGGGACTTTTTTTCTATTCCGACTTCTATCGATTATTCCATTTATTCCGGGAACGCGGATGAACGTTCTCGCATGGAACACGTAAGCTTGTGAAACGATATTTCGACCGAGCTGAAATTTGTCCTGTAACCTTTTCTCATCAATGGCGTGCGCGCGTTGGTGGACGGGGGACGAACGCGGAGCGGACGATATAGTAAAATGAAAAATGTTTGCAATCAACGTTGTCAAAAAGTTCAATAAATCCGGGTCGGATCTGAGAATTTCGGATTCATGGCCATTGGGACAGTGTGTTCCACGGGAGAGCGTCGGCAGAATGTTCAAGCGTCGCGTCGCCCCGTTTTGCGACGGATATTGGATTTTCTCTGTTTCCGCGCGTGTTGGTTTCGAGCCGACCCCATGTTTGTTGACAGAACTGTACAATTCGAGTTTTTTTCCTGTTCTACGGGCTGACCGAACACGGATCACAAAAACACGTCCAACATTGTTACGGCTTACTCTAGGCTTATCTGCCGGCTTTGGAAGACAATTTTAATAATTTGCGTCCTCATTCTCGCGGAAATGGAATTTTTACTTGGGATTGCTGTCACACCAAGCCACTCGTGGCTTTCTCGTTTCGGCACTTTACATTTTTATCGTTTCGTAGTCTGGTATCGGTATTATCCCTGGCTCATTATAACTGCACTACCGATCACGTTTATGGCGTGGATCTTCGGAAAATAGATATTTGACTGCGTCTAAAGCGGTGTAAGTGGGAAGGAAAAGGAAAGGGAGCTAAAGCAGGTCTAGAGCAACTGCTGCTCCGAGAGTTGATAACAGAATCGGCTACCTCCACCCAACTGGCTAGCGTGAGAGGGGAATGCGATATCCCCGTCTCAGGGCATCAGCTACCCCCACTATCGCGATCCGCTCGCCCCGGAATAGCTCGTATTCCCCTCTTACGCTAGCTGGGTGCGGGTAGCAAACCATCTAGGACCATATTATAGGTGCATTTTAGCTAAAGAGAATCTTATTATACAGAGAAATTATACAGCCCTACCAATTCGTGGACATTTTCAAATTTCAAACAAGTCTTTGGCTGAAGCTTACAAGTGCCTCACTCCCCAAACTTCTGGTAGCTGGTACCAGAATATGACTTTTGTACTTGGCAATTACAATTACAATTTGCAGAGATATTTGCAGAAAATTCTTTCTGCCTAGCAAATCTCGGTAACTTGTAATCTTCGTGATAGGAATAGTTATAAGAACGTAATACTATAGGAGGTTTAAATTCTGCTTAGAGGAAACTGATGGCTACTTCTACCGGACTTAGCCCATCGCGTGCGCGGACTAATAGTATTTCATCAGTCAATCTATTTCGCGTTTACCGAAGCAAGTAACGACGTCCATATAGATCGATTTGCACGTGCAGTGGCTTGTTTGGGCTTATTAAGCTCCGATGTTAACTTAAGTGACGATATACACGTGTTTCGTCGTTCCACCCTCGTTTCGACGGAACTGCATATATTAGTCCCGCCGGGCCGCGCCGTGTCAAGTGCTGTTTGAGTAAGCTCGGAGTGATATCAAGGTGAGTTCCGTTGAATCCTGCGCCTGTAAGGAGACAAGCGGGAGACTGACAGACACGGTTCCACCAGCGAGCGACAAAGACGGGTTCCTCCGAACCCGTCCCGAACGAGTTATCTTCGAAACTCAGTGAACCGGATATTAGTTGAACTTTGTACTAGAGTCAAGCGGAGGTTAATCGAACACTTTCTACTCGTTGTTCTCGTGGCTCTTTCCACTTATTGCTCGACAACATTTTCTGTATTATCACTTCTAACTTCTATATTAATAATAAAAATTTTTTAAGTAATAAGAATCTGATGAATATTGCAGTTGATGTTGAATGAAACAAATAATTCTAACAAGAGTAAGTAATTCTTAAACCTTTTAATCGTAATTTGAGTTCTTTTGAAGCTAATAGCTATTTCTTATGAAGTTTTTCGTTAAAAATAAGCAAAATCAATTTTAAGTGGCATAGATGAGTGAAACATACCTGAATTCATTTTTAAGCTTTTCTTCAGAAGCAAATCTTCCACGAAATTGTCCATTGAAAATACCAAAATTTTAAGTGTTAGGGTTTCCTATATTTAGAGGGGAAACTGATGAAATCAAATAAACCTTAATTTTGAATATAATGGGAATCAGTATGTCGTATAGAATAGGTTTGCTTCGAATTTGCTTAATGTAAATTAGAATTCAGTTTGTGCTTGCGCAGTACATTGGCACGCTATAAAGTATTTATTCAACAGTAATATCGCATTTGATTGAGCTTTCAACGTATACAGTAGTTTACTCTATGCTAGATCAAACGTATTTTATTTTATTGCAGCTATAATTATAATTCTTATTTTTATATCTACTATTGTTGCCTCAAAACTTTCGCTATTTGGAACAGAGTGTCACATTCAGATAACGTACGGACATAGACATGAATTAATTTAACCATGTAGATATTCAGAAGCCTCTTAGTACGTATTCAAGTGGACTATTGCTACCTTGTGCAATAACATTTTCAATTAAAGTACAAAATGTATTGGATTAATTCCAAGTATTTAATGGATTTTAATTGGTGCATTTAAACCTGAAATAATATTCTAAATTAAGATCCAAATTAAGCAACACTGAAAAGTAAAATTTATTGTAATAATTAGAACTATATACTGTATACTATTTTTTATAAATAAACTGATGATTTTTATGCAAAATAAAAATTGTCTGCGTTCGTTGCAAGAAGCAGAAGTAAAGTAAGAATGAATTTCTCCTCTCAATAATTCAAACAAATTGAAAACACTGTTAATCTTTAATTATTAACTGTTCAAATGAATTCACAAAGTAAAGAGTTTAACGTTAAAGGAAGTTAGAAAATTCTACACTAAAAGCGCAATACCATGATCGATATTGCAACGATAATTACATCAAATACAACTTCCCAAAAATCATTCCAGTTCCACAACAGCAATCACGCCACAAATCAGAAATAAAAATTGCAACTGCAGCGGTATAGTGCCCGATTAACATGTGCATACCGAACAAGTACGCGCTGATCTCGCTCATTCCCATTCACCATTCATCATTCGAGATTTCGCGCACCGAAATTCCCACGCAGCAGCGCACCCACAGTCGCAGGTACCCATTATCAATCAGTCACCAGCGACCAGCTAAGAACCAGCCTCGCCGTGGGCGGAGAATATTCAAACAACCGGCGGAATCGCGAAAAATACCCGACAGGTCGTTAAACATCCCTTCAAAGCTCGCGTCACAATTGCAGCTCGCCCGAGGTGAGAAAAATCGATAGGCGGCGCGTTACACGAACAAACGGGGGGGGGGGGGTGGAAAAAGCGACGAAAAAAATGCGGGAAGAAACTAAAGAAAGAAAAATGAACAGAAAAAAAAGCGAATCCGCAGGTAGAGCAGCAAGCGTGTACCTGTAGCCTGATAAAACAGAATGTAAATCAGAACTAGCGAGAGAGAGTTCCATCGAAGAGGACCTGGTCATCCCCTGTGCGTTCTGCTCGCACGGCGACCAATGTACACACACGGCACGATATACATATGTATATTACCGAAGTTTACTTGCTGCAGTGCAGTAGTAACATCGTCCTATCCCCTTCGTCCCCTAGCTACTCCATTTCTCTTTCTCTCTTGCAGCTCGGCTCACTTTCGTGCATGCAGCCGCCGCCGTCGCTCGCCCCTCTCTCTATCCTCCCCGAATCCCTATCATTGTCCCTCTCTGGCCCGCGCGTTTGCCTCTGTGGCCGCCGGGTCCTCCCTCTGACCGTATCAACCCCTCTATTTATCTCGATTCATCCCCTATCGTGGATATCTTTTTCTCCCCCTCTATCTCTCTCTCTCCCAGTGTCTCCTCTGTCTCTCATTGTGTTTCTGTATCCGTCCCTCGCAGTTTCTCCCAGCAGCGGCCACCGTCCGAAAATGGGTTCTCCACCTGGCCGAAATGGTTTCCGAAAAGTTTCGCTCGCACGCAGAGCCATCCTGCAGCCTTGCTATACCCTTTCCTCCGACCCACTTGTACAAATACCACGCGGCTCGTTGCGCGGCTGGTTGCGCGCACACACAGACCCGCACCTGACAGGTATTACGATGATAGATAGGCGCGTACCACTTTTTTTTTTTTTTTTTTTGTTCCGGCACTGCCGGCGTGCTGGATCTCTTCCGGTCCTTTTGCAACTGGCTGGCAGCCAGCCAGAATTCACGGTGCTCCCCCGAACCAGGGCACTGGAGTTCGACGTGTAGCATCTCCGTGGACAGCACCATTTCAAAATGAATTTTTCTTTCCTCTATCCGCCTCTTCCTCTGCTGCCCGCGCTTGCCGCTGCTTGCTACTCTACTCTGAATCCTCATCCTAGTACTCTTTCTTTCTCCCTCGCTTTCCTGACTATCGAGCAAGCGAGAGGGAAGCTGGATTCCCACCAAACCGCACAGCTCGCCCCGGTCAAATGAGAGCACGACAGCAAAGTTCGGGCCAGAGGACCGCCGCGGTTTGCTCAAAAGAATTCGTTTTACGAGACCATTCTAGCCGAGCCGACTCTTCGAGATCCCCCCCTCTCTCTCTCTCGCGCGCGCGCTTTAGATGTTTTTTCTCTCTCACTCTCTTTCGACTATTCGTGCCTTTCAGCCCCGTTCCCGCAGCAACTTGTCTTTAGCGGCGCTGCTGCTATGACAATTTGCTCCAATTGATTGCCGTGCATGATGCATCCCACGGTCCTCGTGCTTTTATTTTTATGGCTTGCTCTCTTGCTGGATGATCGTTATCCGCGTCCGCCGTGTGTGACTTCACGCAATTCGAGTTGACTTTATGGCGTGAGACACAGTTGCGCTGCTGCCGTGCTGTTACCGGAAATTTTTTTTCAGGCTTTGCTTAATTTGATTGGGGTTTGTTGTGTTAGGTGGGACTATGGAACTTTCCAATGCAGAAACGCAGTGAGTTTTGTATTTCAGAAAGGGCATTTTTCTCGAAGATCCATAACATCCGCAGTCTAATGTCAAATATTGGAGAAACTTCAAGTATTAGACGTTCCAGTTCTGATTTGATTAATTGGATCATTTTGATTTTGTCCGAATTTTCGCAGTTGATGTACTTGAAAGTACGATGTTAGTGAAAATTTAATAAGTACGTATTTTTAAGTTTATACTTCTATGATAAAATAAAAATGCTACATTATTTAATTTGTGTAAACTACATTTATGGCGTGTGACTATATCGTATAAATGTTATGAGTAGACTGCGGAACTTAATGCAAAATAAAAAATGTTTGCATTGATTGCAAGACGCAGGAGCCAAATAAAAATTTCATTCTTCTTTTAATTATCTTGTTAAGGTGAAACTAATACACTGGTGGCCTTAAATTTAATATTCCCTCTGTTTTAAATTGTACGTACGTATTTCTGCAATAAACGCATAAAATCTAGTCTAGTTATCAGGCACAAAATATTTTATAGTTGCTTTATAGAATAATATGATTTTCAAAAACTATCGTTTTATATGCAAAAATAATCTAAAAACTAGAATAGAATATTTCGCTTTGAAATTAACGTAGGTCCTCTTAATTTCTGTAGGAATGATTCTAAAATGTCTATTCTTGTTTCACTTTTTGTAGAATGTCCTTCGAATTTTTGTTTGTAGGATCACGCTGCTGCATCCCTTCGCTCGACGTTCAGCCGTGTGTAAAGGGTATGCTCTAGTAGGTCTCATAAAGAAAGGGTATCCTCGAAAGGTTCATGCATAATCGTAAAGAAACAATGTTGTGAGGTTCGTCACATGTTTAAACGAGGAACCACCTAGTTTGCCTTACAAGCTTCTATTTCCCACGTTTTACCTGCCATGAACACGAAATATGTTTACAGTCCTTTGCATCCACGCTTCTAAACGAAAGAGGACATAGCAGGCTATCATAGCACCATAGGGAATACGGGTATCAGAAATTTTTGATACAGGCATGTAAGCAAAAATTAGTACGGATTTTAAGACGTTAACTTTTTATCCAAACGAAAAATCAATTCTTGCGTTACTAGATTGAGTGAATCTTTACTTACGCCCTGCGAAATGCAAGAGGGTTGGAATAGTAATTAATAAACTGCGGATTTTATTTCGTACAATTTCAAACAGTGGACATGTAATCAATATTTAAGGACATCAATGCGTTAGTGTTTCAGCTTAATAGGATAATTAAAGGAAGAATACAATTTTTATTTGGATCCTGTCTCCTGCCATCGATGCAAACATTGTTTACTTTGCATAAAGATCCGCAGTCTAGTAATTAATATGATATTAGCTTCTCAGTGTTTGTTTATTTTATTTATTGAAAAAATAGTTATGGTTCAACCTGTTGAAACATGTTTCCGAGTCAGTCGAACACAACATTCCTATTGTTTCAAAAAACAGGCAGCTCTACTGTATTAAGAACTTGTCCAATGTTTGAGAAAATATTCTTGATCGGAGAATAATTGCAAAACATTGATCTTCCCTTGAACCGTCACAATGTTTCCGTGACATGACATGGACCTGAAAGTCTCCGTTGCCCTCAAAAAGGGAACGGTCCGGGAAGGGCAGGCGCAGCAAACGAACGATAGTCGTCTATAAAAGGAGAACCCTTTTGTGAAAGTTCCATAGAGGCTTGTACGTTATCGCAAGTACGTAATCGTAAAGACTTAAAGTACAACGCCGCCGCGCGCCGTGGGGGTCCTTTCTTTCGGGGCAGCAACTGAGTGCGGCCTCATCATCCTTTCTTTATCCTTGCCTATCTTTCTCTTTCGGTCCTTCAATTCTGTCGCGCCCCCTCGGTGTTACTCAACTTCACAGAAGAATTTCAGGGACGCTTCAGACCAATATAAAAGACAAGACGTCGTCGTCGGCGGCGCGGCGGCAGGAGTCGAGAAGCCGGGGAAGAAGACCGTGGGCGGACGGGAAATTCTTTGTGAATTTTTCAAACTGCAATGAATTATCCGCGATAGTGGTCTCCGAACGCGGAAAACGAACAGGATCGAGACTCTGCTGGCCTGGCCAACGCGACGCACCGCGAATTGGAGCACGAGCTGTAATAATTTGACGGGGAACGACAAGTCTTTCAAACGTTTGTTCATCATTTATTTAATTTTACTGAAAAGGATATCGTACATCAATTTTTAAGGTGTCGTTGTAAAGAGGAAGCTTCAATCTGTGGTAGTTTCAGTGACGGAAAAAATTTCTCAAAGTTTACGCAGACTTTTAAGAAAATTCTTAGAATAAAATGGACGATGGATCATGAAACTAGAGCCTTCTGGCTTTCAAATGAGTCCAAATTTATTTTAATTTGGATCCTGTTTGGACTTTTTAATTTAAAAAAATTACAGTTTCTAGCAATTTTTCAAGAATCGGGTGTTTAGCGTTCAAATAATTCTTGGATCCGTTGAATATCTCATCATATTTGTAATTGCAATTGAACTTACATATTAAAGTAAGTTACGCGATCAGAGTTCCCCGCCCCTTACACTATTTGAATAACATTGAACAGGAATAGTATAACATAGTAACAGGAATTCGATTAGCTCCCCTTCATTTATTTGATATGGAACGCATTTGGTGAAAAATTGTTCATCATTATTAGCACCCAGACTTTCGCACCCCTAGGTAACCATGGAGTTTGTCCCGGTGTGCGCCGCGGCGAATTGGAGCAGGAACTGTAATAATTTGACGAGCGTCTGCGTCCCTCTGTATTACTTATTTATTTTCATAGCGGCGCCGCAATGGCGACGCACACACGCGGATTGATTTAATTTAAGGTGACGGGTAACGCGACAATCCCATTGGAATACGGCCGACATTTTGTGACACTGTTTATTCCGTGCGTACGATGTAGAATAATATGATTGCGGAATGCGGCGGGGCTGCACCGGCTATGCTATTGACGTGGAACTCGCTGAAGATCTCGCGGCAGCTCTGCGCACGAGGCTCCAGCGTTATTGTAAATCGCGAATTTAAATCGAAATTCCAGAATAAATCTACTCTTGTGGAACCGCGTTTTTGACGATGACGTGCGTGGAGGAATTACTCGTAGCGAGACGTCTTGAAATAGGATTTGTGAGATGCTGTGTATTATAATATACTATTCGGAAAATGCCATGTAGAGTACTTGGTATAATTTATAATGTTTTGTAGTAGTTTGTACTACGACACTTTCTAAAATAGTACTTATAAATGCTATAAATCATCGATATACTATACAATACAGTATTGGAAAAATTTAAATGAGAAATAGTATTTTTAATTTATAGTATACTACAGTATTTTTTAAATTTATACTATAATATGGTATTTTTATGAGTTGATACTATAATACAGTATTTGTAATTTATACTATAATATAGTATTATTAATTAATACTATGATATAGTATTTCATGATATTATACATTCTAAAACAGTACGTATAAATACTATGCAATTTTTATCAATGATATACTACATGTACAATATAGTATCCAGAAAATACTTTTGTAGAGCATAATTCATAGTATAATTTGACTTTGTATTAGAAACACCACTCGGTACAGATTATTGAAAGCACATACATACATTATTCAGAGAAACGTCATATTTCTACAGATCCACAATTGTCATACTTTTTCTGGTACAACAGTTATATAATCATTGAAAGAAGTGTTCTTCAGTTATTATTTTCATCAGAAAAGCTAACACGTGGTTGGGAGAGTCAGCTCGAAATAGAATAAATTTTTCCCATCTCGAGCAGCAAACAGAATTCCGATGCCGTCAACAACAAAAACATGTTTTCCCAGCTGAAGAAAATACAGCTCCACTTTCTAGAATCTTTATCGAGGCAAGGAAATATACTTTTACCAATAGACGTTAAAAATTCGAAAGAAACTTTATTATGTTATAGTAAATATTGCGCTGCGAATTTGCATCCTTTGATACGAGATTTTTATTCTAATTAACGCCATTTAATTTCAATATGATTTTTCTGTAAAATTTTTACAAATTGAATAATTTTCCTGATTATTATGGAATCATTTTGATTGTATAATTATATCAAGAAAAGTGTAAGCGTAAATATTAATATAATGGTTTAAGGAGTACTTTTTTAAATGTGTTAGTATTAATTCAGTTTTCATCAGGTAAACTACTGAATTTGTAAATTAGAATAAAGATTCGTTTAACACTGCATCCCTTCCTTAGACATGTATGGTACTATTTTATTTCGATCAAGCGGTTAATGATAAGTCTCTCTGAGACTTCAGGTCTCAAGGCTGGCGGTCGTTTCAAGGCTCTAGAGAATCGAGTCTGTCTCGAAATAGTCTCGAGACTTTCAAGACGGTCTCCAGAGTCTCCAAGACTCATAGCTACTGAAGGTACACTGCACAATCACAATACTGTCTTTGCAAATACTGCGACGCACCAATTATGTTATTTGCAAAACCACTACTGCAGTGGAATAAATCGTCGTAGTCGGAATAACAATTCCGTGAACCACGTTTTCTCATGAGACATCTATCAAATACGGGATTAGACACTTCAGTGAGACGCAATACTAATCCAGTAACAAAACATTTAAGTTTTTAATTATTCTTTTATGCAAATCTGTTTTTCCTTTAACACTAGGTTCTAATATTTTTAATTTACAATTATTGAGATTGCAAAGATACGTGAAGAATTATTCAACAAATTTATTGTTTGAGCTATATATTATTTTAAAAATGACTGAAAAATATTGGATACACAAGTTCTTGTTATTTTTATAATTGCAAATAATATTTCTGTGTAATAGTAATCAAACTAGCTGTGCTCCTAGAATTTCTAGGGTTAACAGCAAGTTCCGTCACGTGACAGAAAGTAACTCACTGCTGTAAGTCGAATTGGCACGCTGTCCTTCTGAAACATTCAGAAACGTCAGTGGTAGGCGTTCGCACGCGTCTTCGAACTGTTCGGAATCGCTTCGGAATTCAGTTTCAGACCGAAGGACTTAAAAGAACTTCTCTCGGTGAAGTTCGGACACGTTTGAAACTTTGTCACTTGAACGGTGTCTGGCGAACTGGAGACTCTAACGAACATCGTCCACCTTTCCTCATAATGCACTGGCGGCATTCTCGCGAAAATCGTGAAAACGTTGACATTCTGTCCCATAACGAAAACAAATCAAAAAGCGGCGGCCAGTCCGCGACATAAAACCTCCCGCCATAAACTTTCGGACATCAAGAAACCTTCCGATATTGTAAAAGTTTCAATCTTCAAATATACAGGCGGATCGTGTTTTAATAAGCACAGCTTGTTAGGACGCATTTCGTCCCGTTGAACTTATGCATATTAAACTTCTTGTTCTATCAGTCAAACATTCCCTGTGTAAAATTACATTTACACCGTCCACGGGATACACAAAGTTTCCCTTCGTCTTTGTCGGACCACCTTTAGAAGTTGAAACAGAAGAAGTTCTATAAACATGGATATAACTTCGAGCTGTAGGCGAATTCTACTTTCTCGGCGTTGAAAGGAAAATCTCTATTGGCACTGCGAAGACTTTTCATTAAAAATTTTCAGGAAACATAGTACGCGTTTCTCTATTTCTAGTTAGTACTGATATAATTAATTTCAAACAAATGTTTCGCTGTTGAAGCACAGAAATCATTTTTTAATGTACAGTGTGTTAACCATGGCTACATTTCTTTAAATTCACATTTACGATAAATTTTTTCTATAAAAAGAGATTTTGAGATGCCCGTTGATTTTTTTATTGGACATGATTGTCCAATTATGATTGGATGGTGATAAAATTTAAAGATAAAATCAAGATATTTATTCAACAACATATTTTACATATTTTTGAAGTAACTTATCACGTTATTGAATAAACCTACGAAAAAGTCTTAATTTTATCTTCGAATTTTAATTATCAATATTGCTGGACATAGAAAGATAAAACAAAAGTAAGAATAATGGCTAAGAAACAGTTTGAAATATAAATGTGCCTTAAAAGCTAAGTGGATACAAACAATGATAATCAGTACTATAATTAAGACGTGCTTCTTTAATGAAATGTTCTACAGCGAGGCGTCTTGAAACGAAGTTCGCTTGCACAGTAGTTAACTCGAAAACCTTCTTCATTGTCAGAAAGTAATTCAGAAAACATTTGTTTCAAACGGAGGTATCTCAGGAACTGGAAGATGTAACTAAAGCAACCAAGTACTGAAACTTTTGTAAGCTAATAAATAAAGTAAAACAAACAGATGTGTAATGAATGTAGACATTCAATATAGACTCATCAAAAATTCAAGATTGAACTTTGCGATATGAATCTTTCGATACCTGTTGTTTTTAAGACACAATTTTTGTATCATAAAAAGTAGGTTCATAATAGGAAAGTTTAATAAATGTAATTATGAGGTTGACAAAAAAGATTTACGTGTGTATTGTGTCTCGCATTCTATCAGGCATTAAGAAGCTAATCCTTCTAACATCTCAAAAATCCAGGTTGTTTGAATTTTAGAAAGTTATTGTGATTCAAAGCGAGTTCTAATATAAACTGCGGGTCACTGTATTCATTGACTAGAATTGAAACTGTGCGAGTACAACGCAAGATTAATTGGATCAGTAGACGAATGAAGTCGGTAGCTAAGAGAATACTCGAAGTATCATTACCTCGGTCTCGCCAGACTCGAATTTCCAGTGATGGTGCCTCGCCGTTATTTAATTCGAACGCGTCGGCGAAACAATTTAATTCTTGTCACCCGATAATCCCGCCAAAACAAGGGCGCAAACGTTAATTTCATTTAACTCCGTGACACCATCATTTCCCTAGAAATAATCCCCGACGCGGTGCGGCGCGACTACCGAAATATTTCAATACACGTTGGATCTCTGACAGCGTGTCAATGTTATTACCGAGAGTTCTCGTGGGTGTGGACATGCCGAAGCGAGACGGTGAAAAAGGTTGGTGGATCAATTAGAAAGCCAATTTACCTGATAGTCCATGTAATTCCCGTAGCCCATGTGGTTGCAGGTGCAGGCACATGCCTGGATGTGCCTCCGCATGTCTAGCTCGACCTCCTCGCCGCAGACACCTCTGCTGGTAGCCATCATGGTATCCCCCATGCAATAACCGCTGGTACAATACATCCTTGGATCACTCTGGTCAAGGTAGCCTCCGCCAGTGTCGTCGTACCCAAGTCCACTGGCACACCTGGAATCCGAGGTATATCCCACACGAGATTGGGGACGCTCCTCGTATCCCAGCCTGGACTGGGGCCGATGGAAAGTCGGAGGTACATCCTGCGGCAAAAATTTTTAGCGATCCGTCAGCTCACCCATTCTCATTCACACGGGCATTTTTCATATTTCTACAGGTCACGGGGTTTTAAGTTTTAACCCCTCGCACAGGGAGTTGGCAATGGACAAATATAAAAAAATCAACTGTCACGTTGGAGTTTGAAACCTTCATACAAGTGTTTCTAGATATCTCTATTACAGAGGTAAGTTATTATTATTTCTTTTCTATATTCTGTAAGTTATTATTATTTCTGTATTTCTGTATTCTATAAGTTATCATTATTTATATATTTCTATGATATATTCTATATTATATTTTATATTTATTTATTATTTTATATTTTATATATATTTTATAATTTTTCTATTATTATTTTTATACTTTTGTATTCTATAAGTTATTATTAGTCTGAGAATCTTTATGCATTTATGAAGAATTTGGTTGGGTGAAATATAAAACAGTAAAAGATTTTAAAAATCCAAGATTGTTGTAACGTTGCTTTTAATGTAACAAAGTCGTTAAGGGATGAAAACCATTTTTATGTTCTTCCTGCTTCCCACAAGCAATGCAAAACATTTCTATTTTGCATTATTTCTATCATAAATCTTTGAAAGTCTATAGCTAAGGACTATCTAATAGATCATTCAACAGCACTAGCAATCTCAATCGTGAAACAACTGGCACCCAGTAACGTAATGTAATAACTGCGTAGAGTGAACAAAATTTTAGAATCCTTATGATACATGTTAACTTTTCAGCCCTCTGTTTGATTGTTTTATATTTTTATTAGGTTTTGATTAGAATAAAATTACATATTATTACATTTAACAACTTCATTATTATATGGTTTGTCCAATAATCTATGTTAGCCGTGAAATAACAACCGATACCCATTGCGCTGAAACACCTTTGTTGTTTCTGGAAGTTGCGATTGTGAACGGTACACTGTACAGACGCGCTTCATCTTCCCAGATTCACCCTCCGTACATTAAGTATTCCCTCTAGACTGAAGACGTGGCTTTCAATCTCTTCGTTTTAACGGTTATTCGGCTCGACAATTACCTATTAATAAGAGATTGATTAATTGTTATACGTTAAGTTTGCTCGAGAGGATCATCACAGGTTTTAAGGACGATATTTTGCTTTTATTTCATCACGATATACATATATACAAATATTTTTTTTTAGATATTTAATTAAATTTGATTAAGTATTATTTGTTTGCCAACGTTCAGTCATGTTTCAGAATATGTATACATATATACACTTCATTGTTAAGACGATTACATGTTTCGTAAAATATTCTAGAGATAATTTTTGGATCTATTAGATATTTGTATTATTAAATATAATATAGATAATTATTTTTTAAGTTCTTTTGCTTCAATTCAACCTTGCAGCTAAACGATACAAACATATATTGTGGAAACGTTCATTATGTAAAATAAAAATTAATTTCTTCCTTTAATAATTTTGATGGGGTGATAATAATGTATACCGATGCTTTTAAAGCCCATCTGTCATAAATGCATAAAATTCGCAGTCTATTTATGAAAAAATATATTAAAAAAAGAATAAACGTAGTGTATTCAAGAAGAAGTGCACGTTTCGTGGACATTGCACCTAAAGTTCAATGTCCAGCAATCTTCTAAAGCAGAAAATAGCTGGTTACATTCCAGAAAAAATACCGGCAAATATTATGTTCGCATGGACTTCGTCGAAATGAGAACATATGTAGCTTTGTACCACAGAATTAACTGGACAATCCAATTAAACCGTTACTCACTCGCATTACATTATAACGTTGGAATAGTATTACACTCAATTGTACTCGTTACTAAGCCGAACAATATTAAGCTGCAAAATAATGTTTTCATTTACAGTCGCGTGCAGGCTGCATCAATTCGCGAAACGCGAAGGTACCCGTCGAAAGCTCTTCTCGTAGTATACAGGGTGAGTCACCTAACGTTGCTACCTCAAATATCTTTGTTGTTTTTAAAGATACGTCAAATGTCTGAAGGACAAAGTTGAATGGTAAAATGGGGCTCACATGATAGCAAAAATATTTTTGTTTCTATATGATTTTTTTTAGAGATATCAAGATCACCTTCATTTTTTAAAATGGAAGCACTCTTTCTTAAACACCAAAAATGATAGTCCCTTTCATTAGGAATTCAGTGACTATAATGACCCATACACGTATAAACTTTATAAGTAGCTCCTAGTCCATATAACAGACACAGAACATTATTATTTTGCATTAACCATTAAAAAGTCTACTCGTTAATCACTCACTAATTTTCGAAGCCCCTGTATCTGGAAACATTGAAATATTCACGGGAGATCCGCGTCGATCACTTGCCAAACGCCTCGGCCCCCACTCGATGTATCAAAAACAATTGTTGGCAGCCGTTTAAAATTTAATAGGGCAGGTGAAACCGCTATATAAATGAGTGCCGCGTGAGCTCAGCGGAATACGGGAGCGCGAAACATTATGAAATTTCCATGGATTTCGCTCGTATGTTTTCCCCCCTCCCCTGAAGATATTATTCCATCATCCGCGAAACGGCACCACCCCCTCAAATTAAAATCGATATACCGCTGTTCGGAAGCTCTTTTCAACGTGAAGAATTATAGGGTAGCAGATTACTCATACGGAAGGCCTGATTAGAATTCGAACGATGTGGGTCAACGGAATACGCTCGGCATTATCCGTAAGACATCTTCTCGGGGAATGCTCGAGTTTCCGCCGCAAAAAGACTTCGTAAAATCACGGCGCAGATGGGGTTAAAGAGACATTCTTTCCCATATTTAAAGGTGCATCAACTCGGTAGGGCCATTGGCAATTACGCTGGAATTGTCCAAAGTTACTAGTCACTAACTGAGTTAAATGTAGCATTTTCTTATCATAGAAATTTCAAAATATTGGACCATTAGTGTTTTCGTTTGAAGAAAAATTGGGAAACGAATCAAAATTATTCCCGGTAACACAAAAATGATAATAATAAACGTTCCTATTCTGTACTGCTCCATTTTAATAATTTTTGTAAAAGACCGTGTTGGAGGATTTTTTGCAATAAAGGGACTACGAAAAATCACAGTGTAAAATTGGAAAATGAATAAAAATGAACCCGGGTCTTAATTTGTGGCAGAAATGAGATTACTAACAAAACGCAGATCATACTATTCTTCGAAAATCAGTGAAAAACGTTGTAAAATTGACACGAGACTCGGATTAAACAAAAACCATTATCTGATGTTGTACGAGGCGCGTACAACCGAGGAAAAAGACAATAAATTCGTACAGTGAATCGCAGTGTTCCCAAACTTTATGACGAAACATGATTTACGAGAATGGAGGGGGTGGGGTGGGGGTGTATGACGTATTCTTTGATCAGGCTTGTGTAGAAATACGAGCTGCGTAATATTTCACTCAATTTTCAGATTGCAGTGCGCTCAGCTGCGTGCAATAAAGCATAGAGTCCATGACAGACGAGCTTTATGGTAATGGCGATCTTTAGATAGTGGGTGGGGGAACTGGAGTGTTATTTTTTTCTGGGGTTTCCGTTGCACAGACGAGTCTTTTTTTGTGGTTTACATCCGAACGATGAATTACACGCATTTCCGTGACACGGAACATGTGCAAGTGTCGTTCAGTGTGACCGCGTCTGCATCGCGTTTCGCTCCCAGTCCACTGACTAAGGGAACAATCGCGAGTATCGTACGCGGGAAGCTATCATCCATCGGCATAATGGGAAGCGTTAGTTGTTCGAGCGCGACGGTTCACTGGTTTTTTAAATATACTGGAGTTTACTGTTCCACTTGTTTCGGAGGGTAGAAAAGTTTTCCAATTTTTCCCAACATCTTCCGGTTACAGTTCGCCCCCTCCCTTCTAATTTCCCGAGCTTTATCGAGGAAAAATCTTCGGGTCTACTTTTTTAATGCAGGAGCATAACCACTGAAAAATCACGGTATAGGGACATTTGTGCAGTTGAGATTAAACGAAAGAGAATTGTACATCAAATATCAAGAGTTTCTTGACCAGGAAAAGATACTTTTAGAGACGTTCCAATTTGTAACATCTTTCAGCGAATGATAATTATAATTGGTTTTCACATACAACATAAATATCTATTATTGGCTGATATACATATACTAGAGCTCTTAAATTTTTACATATCACATATTTTTTAGCATCTTCCACGTAATTTTGCCGACAACATTTTTAAAAGTAAGTTCACGCTTTCCTAGAACCTGACGAATGTCACTAGTATTTTCGGTATTTGAGCTACTAAAAATATGGCCTGAAAAGTCGGAAAAATGTCAGTTTTAAACTTCTGCGTAAGTTTGTGCATCCGTGAAGTGTTCTACTTGGTCGAAAGTAAAGAGATTTGATCGGACGCTTTGCGTTATTAAACAGTCTCTGAAACAGCGTTGATTCATTAGCGATTTTCAAGTGTTTTAAGGAAATTGCGTAAATTCTTGCATTGCGAGAGCTTTTCAAGTGGGTACATATACGGAGCACTTTCGCACAGACCATAAATAACGTTAAAATAGTTTTTTCCGACTTTTCGGGTCAAATACTCCGCTGTGCACTGTTTAACATCCTGCTGTACAGCGGCAATACTTTCGGTCGCCAGTGTATTCCACGGCCGAATCGTCAGTTAAAGTGCCGTCTCTAAAGGCAACGGCCGAGTATGTGTCATTAACGATAATGATCGCGGGCGAACTGTAATAACACTATCTATATCTCTGCCGTGGTGGAGGCAATTCAAACCCGGCCATCGAGGCCCGTTCATCAGGCGGGAAGTACTGCGATCAGGAATCGCGCGAGTTTCTCCCTGCCGTCCGACCGAGTTCGGTTCGAGCAATTCCAGCCCGACTTGAATCTCCCAGTAGCCATTATGGGTTTTCGGGGGTAGAGGCTGGTCCGAAAATTGATTCGTGCCGGCATGCATGCTTTAAGTTCGAAGTTTTGCCGTACGTCTATCTGGCCGGTATCGATTTGGCCCAGTTTCGCGTCCCCCGCGCGTTTCCTCGCCATATTTTAGGAATTCAGCGGGCGCGCGGCCGAGAATGAGAGAAAGAAAGACAGAAAGAAAGAAAGGAAGGAAGGCAGGAACGGGTGGAGGTAACCAGGGATAAAACAGAAGCCGGCCAGAGACGGGAACAACGCTACTGTCGAAAATAAATCAACGTTATTCCTTGCCAATAATCCCGAAAATGGAAGTACCTGTCCCGTCGTTTCGCGTTACCTAGGCTTCTGATGCAATTCCGATGCATAATGCGCGTGTGTAACGGCCACGTACCCAATCGCCTTTCTATTCCCCCCTTCCGCCCCCAACCCCGATGTTCCACGTGAATTGTTATCACCTCCGAGAACAGATGGATTTTACGTGTAGATTTCCTGCCGTGGCTGATAGAATTTGCAGATCGAGAACATCTGTGCGGTACGTAATATCAACACTAATTCTCCCGACCTCGGAATGAATGACGGTTACGTTTGAAGAACGTTAACGTTCATACATATTCTACGGCTCTGTGCACCAGCTTCCGCTGCTGTAAGAATTTGTGGGAGATAGAGAACGAGTTTCGAGTGTTCCTGATTTATTTATATTTACATGCTTCGATGGATTAAAGCAATTTAAATGCTTCTATTTACGATTAACTCGTTGACTGCAACGTTCATTGATTTTTCCATGTGCTCTCGTGTTTCCTTTTTAACCTAAGTACACCTATGGCAGAGGATTGGGAATGTGCGGCCTTCATAAACGCTCTAGCTCTTGTATCAATTAACTTAGATTTTAATTAATGTTAAAAAAGTGTAAGAAGTATTCGTACGCCTTTTAAAATAGAATAACTTTTTTATAATTGTACCAAACGACCCCTGATTTTTTATAATCAATTAGAAAGTTTACGAAATGATATGCACAAAAGATTTGATTTGAGATGCACAAGCGCCTCCTGTATTACTGCCTACTTTAAATGTGGCCTCTAATAGTCAAAAGGTTCTCCACCCCTGTGAGCTATGGTAGAGTACTATCCTCCACCTTTAATTTGAGCCCTCGAGCGTCCTAAAGTTGCAACGAGAATACATTTTACAATCGACTCGATAATTTCTCTGAAGGAGCCCCTAGACGATCAATAATATAGTCAATGTAGGTTGAAAATAACATTGAAGCTTCCGAATTAACTAATTAATTCCGAATTAATTAATTAATTGGCAATGGTTCTAAACCCCTGCTAAACGGTCGGTATGCCTTTTCAATGCGCCTCGTGAATATTATTGATAGGCGTATTGACGATATTATTGGTTGTCTAGGGGCCCCGTTAAAATCGTGCGAATTTCCCAATTATACGCAGAAGCCGCCTACAGCACGGATCGTGACGTCACGGGTCACCCTGTCGATTGACACATTAGTGGGTCAATTGTATGTATTATCTCGAAGGGAATTTTTTTGGTGCAACGCAGGTATGAGCCCGCGTTGTCGATCGCGTGCAAAGCCCACGCCATATATAATGCACGGAACAATGGGCCAATCGCCGAACCTCCCCTCCGCTCCGGTCCCAATTCGGTGGAAATCGCCGAGGGTCTCTCGCCCCTCTCCACCAATGAAAAATTCGCAAGGGTAGTCACCCCACCGTCGCGCCGTGCCTGCGACCCTCGCGGTATCATTAGTATAATGAGAGTGAAAGTGAACACACGCGAGTTTCGTTATTTGCGAGTGAGCCGTGTGATTTGTGAGACGCAGAAAGTGTATAAGTGTACCGTTATACGTATCGTATCGAACGGAACGCGTTCTTCATTCCGCGAGCTTCCCCACCGCACCCCGCCCCCACAATCAAAATTCGGGGCTAATCGCCGATTATCGGGGACTTGCCTCCATCTTTACGTGGTGCGTACCATTTCAGAATTTTTATTAATACTAATACCGTGCTCAAGCAAATTATTTATTTTTCATTGATTTAAATTTATTCTCGAATCGTATCGCCTCCTCGCAATAATTTAATCTTGTGCCGTGACGACCAATCGCATTTAAGTGTCGTGGTATTGAAATCAAGTTTATTTACTTTTATGGCGGTCCGTAAGGTAAAAGACGAAGTATCTTTACGTTGAAAGTGCAGTAGCTTTGTCGATGGAATCGAGTGCTCATTGCGACATGCAAAACTGATTTTGCAATGTCCGAATCTGTACTAATATTCAGGGTCGCGAAGTATAGTTCCCTTCTCGCGTGTTGCGGTGAGAATTCGCAGAATCGAATCGGTGTAATGTGAAAGTTTTCCAATATGCAAGTGGTAGAAAGTTGCGATAAACTGCCTCTGATTATTCGCAGCCATTGTTACCTCTTTAGAATTACGTATAAAGAAATTAAAATGCACGGGAGTTAGCGATATCGAATTTAATAAATTAGCGTCGCGACAAATAATGCAACGTTTGTTTCGAGATATTTATTAATTCTTTGTTTTAACGTTGCGGAAGAACGATTCAAATGGCTGCTATCGTGTTTCCATTTAGAGTTGCGTAAAAAGACGCGAAAGTGCGCGGGAGTTTTCCGTTTTGAATCGAATAAATTAGCGTCGTGGTAGATAATACACTGCTCGCGTTGTTTGTACATTTTGTAGAGTAGCGTTCTGCGAAAATGAAGAAAATGTTTGTTTGAAGAATATCGAGTGGACGATCATTTTGCATATGTACCTTTTTTTTTTATTCTCTTTTTACCGAATGTGTGACAGAAAAATAGATTTGGTGATTGTGCTCTGCACCTATACCTCGTGTGTAATTATACCAAACCGCAAAACCGCTCGAAATCGAGCAAGCCGAACGGAGTCGCCACCTGACAGCGTATGTATCAACTAAACGCTAGGCCATAACTGTTCAAACTACCGAATTTAATAATTTTTAATATTTTGGTGGCAAATTAGTTTCGTTAATTAATTTTTAGATAATTTTTTAACCTCTTCACGGATACTGACACACATATGCAGGTACATTAGAGCTACGTGTTCCTTAAATTAAAATTACTTTGATTAAAAAGGGAATTAAAGTCTGTGAACGAAGAGAATCTTATAACAATAAAAACAAAAAATACGTAGAAGCATTGGTAATATTAAATATTTCCAGTTTGAAAAATTCATCCCTCATTAGGTTAACGTTTCGTAGATTTATTCCTCCAGGGGAAAGCATCGAGGGATGAAATGGACATTACAATGAAGAATGCAGAATCGAAAAATACATAATCAAGCGTTAAGTATCGAATCATTAGTTTCGTCTCCTCTTACTAGAAACGAGCAAGAGTCATATCACGAAGCGAGATGAAAACTAAAACTTGCTCGCGCGTGAAATATTTCATCTGGGGCAGGCATAAATTTTCGGCATATTTATTTGCATATAGAGTCGTGCAATTCGCATTCATTTTGACTACGAGTGCACAGTTATTCGAATACTTTCCTCTGTTTGTGTCGGCACGCGGCTGGATATGAAGTAGAGGAGTGATCCCGGCACGATATTTATCAATGATCTGCAATATTTCCAGAATTTCTGATAGTTCCGAATGTTCGTATCGAGGGGCACGGGGGAGGGGGAGAGGATTCGCACAAAGCCGGTTTCGCTCGTTGCTGCCATCAGTTTAATGGAAGCGCGACGACTTGAAGTATACCCAAAGGAAACCGAGGGAATCCGAGGAACGCGGAGCGAAACCACGCAACATCCGGGAATAGTTTAAGGCAATGACGTATTCTACGAAATGCATCCACGTTAATATTCCTCTCCCTCCCGGGCTGCGGAACGCAAAGAAACGCGTGTATATCGTTAATTTTAGATGCAACGATATGTGCAAGTAGTAATGCCCGCTGAAACGAGGATCAAAGAAACTCGGCTGCCGCGCGCATGCATAACCAGGAATTTCAAAAGGGAACGAGGTTTCATTGAAAGAGAGATAGCGTATCGCGGTCGCGAGAAGAGATAGAGAGAAAAAAAACATCGACGCGAAGAGGAGTCGGACCGCTCGCACAGAGGCTGTCGAACAAAGCGTTATTTTGGAAATCAGTTGGCACGGATCCTCGTAATCGATTCGTTTAAAAGTTACGCGCATCACTAGAGTCGGCCCAAACCGAATGGAAAAATTGCAACATAGCACTCTATCAATATACATCGAGAAAGACGGGAACGCGTCGAATGAATAGAAACTCGATCAATTTAATCGTATCATTGCATAAGGGAACAGTTGTTCTCGCGATGCACCGTGCACATGTCGAGTATCGTGATTTTTCTAGCTTTCTAATCATTGCACCGTGCTGGACAAAATAACAAAACATGTTCATATATTTTAAAATATAACCTGTATTTTGTACATCATCTCCAGAGTGAACTACTAAATTGATGAATAGTATTTATGCAAATAGTTTTTTATATTTATGCAAACTAAAAGTTATCGGACACAATCGTAGGAAACCGAAGTTAAATGAAAATGTATTTTCTCTCTTAATCGTTTTGAAAAGTCGTAAATAATATAACATCTTCAAATTCTTTTAATGACTTTTTATCTATTCAATTTTTATATAAATTCATAAAATCCGCAGTCTAGAGTAAATAATAAGAGTGTAGAGCAAAGCTTATCATTTATTTTATAGAAACACATTAGAAAATATTGTATTAGTATTTTGTTATAACTCCATTTAATTCTATTAAAGCAAGTAATCGGTCTTAGATTGTTTTACATAATTTCTTTATTCGAATTTGACTTGAGCTAGTTTTTTATTTTCGATATACAATGCAGGGTTCATATATGTTATGTTATATAAATATATAAAGTGTCTTGTATACTTTAATGTTCAATATTAATTGTGTACATTACTGTGAGCAGAATGATATTGTAGCTTGTTTATTTGCAACGGGGATAACAGTTCTGGAACCGGCCGTTTGTTATTTATAATTATTTTCTTAAAAGCGACTCGTAATTACCGGAGAAGATTTCCTGTTAACGGGATCCTCCCGTGTAATAACAATATTGTAGCTAATTAACTGCGCATGTGAACTAAACAGCGCTAGTTCCACATTAAATATGAAACTTTAATTAATGTCTCTAATTATAAGCGTTTTAAGGATACTAATCGGTTCCTGGGGGTCGATGTAAGTCTTTAATGTTGCAGCAACTCTGCGTAACATGAGGTCTTAGAATTAGTTAAGCTGAAATGGCTCATATTGCTGGCGTCAGACTATCGAACAAAGTTTCCTGCTGAATCATCAGCAGCTTAAAGTTTCCCTTCTCAGCACTAATTAACCTCCTCCTTTCGCGGGAACATGAAATTTAATTTTCAATGAACAATAATCATAAATATCGAGATCGGGGGGCTCGCGCACGCTGGGCCACGCGGGGACTCGTTTCATTCTATTGAGCAATTAAAGAAACCTGCACACGCACCTCAGACGGAAATTAAATTTAATTAGCCCTTGAAACGAGACACGTGACGCTAACGTTACCCGGAAAATAGAGTTTAGAAAATTTTGCTCTTTCGTGTGTTAATACTTTCTTTTTTTAAATTTAATTTTTAATATCTACATTCCACTTGTTGTGTTTTTATTGTAGGTATAATTTATGTGTTTTTAGATAGAGTATTATATTTATGATAGTAGAGGTGAAAGTTTGAGTAAAAAATTTAAATTAAATAGTGGAAAATTTACGTACACTGGAAATTTAATACATTAATTAGTTATTTGTTAATTAGAGAGATACACTCGTTTAGATACATGCGAATATGTGGCACTTAATTTTCATTCAACTGCGTGAAGCTTTTAAAACGGTAGAGAAATTTTTATTGTCTCTAAAAGAAGACTGCCTGTTGTTAGTTTAAAGACAATGCATTGTTTTTCTGTATGTTCAAAGTTACAACTAAATAATGTGACAGTGAATGCGTGTTCATACCGCTAATAAGACACGCGACAGAACACCACTGTTGCATTTAAAGTTTAGCATTCTAGCGAATCGAGTTTGGAAACATCAGTTGCAGATGCGCTTGAATATCATTTCTCTCGTGAGTCTGACCATTGCAATCATATTAGGGCCACTTCCACTCTACTACTGTTTATTGCCGTGGTATATTATTTAACTTCTGTAATGGTTTAATGCGAATTAATAGTTGGGAAATGTGAGAAAAATGAGTCTAATTATTTCAATATTGTCTGATTAGTAGTATTGCCTAAGTAGAAAGAGTTGGCGATGGTCAGACAGACTAAAAAGATTTAGACAGAGACATTTCATCTAAAGTTCATTATAAAATCATTTGATCAATGATAACTTTTATGAAAATAGGTATGGAATACCTTAATTTTTTCTCGAAAATACTATTCATCTCCAAAAATAGAAGAGACTTTTTTAACAATTTCTATGGGAATTTCATTTGTTCAAAATATGAAAAGTAAATATCATAATTAAATTATGTTGAGCTTGAATTGTTTTTGGAACGCCCACAAGAAATTAATATTGACCCAACATGGTCGAATTTAAATCGAAGCCACTCATCATGAGACCGCGGAATTTGTGTATTTACAGAAAAAAATTAAGAAACTCCCCTTTCTTGTAATTGACAGGAACAAGTTTTATTTTGCACAAAGATCCGCAGTCTGCTGAACATCAATAAGTGAATTCGACAAATCTCTCTCGATCGCACGCATGCAAACGACCCCGCGGAGTAATCACGTCGACCATTTCGATTCGGCATTGCGCTTTCTGCCGATGGCGGTGTTCCCATCAGAGGAAACAAGAACTCCCATAAATCTTCGGTAAAGTGCGGAACAATGCTACGTATGCAATTGGATCTGGGTATATGGCGCGTTCAGGGACGGGAGTGGGGGAGGGACAACGGGAGCGGAAAAATTGGGAAATAGTCGAGTCTTGTCACGTACCTGGGAATAGGTGTCCTCCTGATAGGGAGTCCTGCGATGACACTCATCGTAGCACCTGCCGTCATATCCGCTCGGTGGCCGTGGATACGGATCCTGGACCGCAGCGGCAGCTGCACAGCAATCCGGTATCTGCGCCTGGTAGGTCTCGTAGGGACACTTGTCAGGCTGGCCTCCAGTTCGCGGCGCCTGGTGCACTCGCTCCTGGGGCCCGGTCCCGTAACCAGGACCTCCGGAGTGATGCATCGTCCTCCCCGTCGCGATCCACTTGGTTGGTCACAACCGATCACTGCATCCTCCCGCGATTCACGCGATCCACAAACGGCGCCACGTTCCTCGTCTTTGTCGCGGGACACCCTTCCTGCCTGTCCATCGTCACTTGGCTACCACGTGTCCAGCTGCGACAGCTGCCCTCTAGCCGGGACCTAACGTGGGCCTAAATGGGGTCCAGGGTGAGACGAGGCGAACCTGTCTCACCCTGATCTTAGATCCTACACCGCCACACTTGACACTCTACAAACTCAACACACAAATACTCCTCATCAGCTTAACTCGTCGATACAACTGGGCCTAACAGGGGGGTCTTGGATATAGCCACTGTCATGAAACTTAAGGACACATCTTCGAGTAAACGAATTTGACTGACGGGACTATATGGATCCTTGTAATACGAAGCTCTCTCAGCTTGATCTTGAGCAATAGAGTCGAGCTACACTTCAACTGTACAAGCTAAACACAAATACTCCTCATGAGCTTGACTCTTCGGTACTACTTTGCCTAATAGGGGGTCTTGGGTTTGGCGATTGCCATGGAAGTACAAACACTTTGGAGCGGACATTTGCCTGCTAGGCCTAAGTGGATCCTTGTAATGCGAAGCTGCCTCGCCCTGATCTTTAATCCTGCACTGCTATAGACTTGTCAGTCTACAAACACAAATACCCCTCACGAGCTTGACTCTTGGGTACAACTGGGTCTAATAGGGGCTTTTAGATAGGGCGATTGCCATCAAACCTAAGTACAAACACTTTCGTATAAACGAATTTGGCTGCTGGATATAAATGGTTATAGTGTGAAGCTGTTTCGACTTGATCTCAGATCCTAAACTGGTAGACACTTGTCGTTAAATTTAACGACAAATATTTCTGATTACCAGGTCGACGAGGGTTCAGAGATTTAATAGTTAATAAAAATATGTTAAATGTTTCAATAATAAAATATCTCCTGACTTTGCAGTGTAGGTTATTTTTGTTAATTGTAAAAAGATTCAATTTGTAAAATGTACTATCAACGCATGGACTCTACATAAGAAATTAGTTTGGTCAAATGTAAAACAGTAAATGATTTTGAAAATTCAAGAATGTTGTAATGTTGCTTTTAATGTACCAAAGTTGTTAAGGGATCAAATTAATTTCTATGTTATTCCTGCTTCCCACGATCAATGCAAAACATTTTTATTTTGCATAAAGATCCGCTGTCTATTACTAAATAATAAACCGACTCTAATATGTTTCATGTTAAAAATGGGAACTGAAAGACAGTGTTTAGTGAAAATTCACGCGAGACGAGGTCAGTATTTCGTAACTGTACGTTATGGTGGTCCTTCCGCGACCATGCTTGTGCACGTGCCACAGTATTTGTATACGCATTCATACATATTGCACCGTCTTATGAATACAAAGTATGAAGAAACAGAGGTATATAGTGAGGGGAGACCCATTATTTCGGTGGCTCACGTTAAGGACTATTGCCGTCTGCATACATTACTTCAATTTTCTAATGGAAGGTAATTTAATTGTAATCGTAAGATTAGGAGGGACATTGTGCCAAATTTCGGGATTCCTTAAGAATACGTAATATGATGAAATTTATCTCTTTTATCTCACGAGAACTCTACTACATTTCAAATGGATAGCATGTATGTTTGATGCTAACTAGACATCGTCATGATTCTTCATTCTCCCTAATTAACAGATAACAGGAACATTACTGTGTTGTACACGGACGAAACAAATTTAACCATATTATTATAACGATTCTCTCATTAGTGTAGGTATATTATATTCATAATTCCATATTTTTCATGTAAAACCATTTAAATGCAACAGCTACAACTAGGTACAACACAAAATAGAAAAAACGTTAAATGATTTTAATGTAAAATTATTTACAACCTATTAAAATTATTAAGAGAAAAAATCAATCTTTATGTAACTAACTTTTTTTATTTTACGACAATTTTTGTCTTATTACACAGTTTGTTACGTACAAAAACACAGTATGGATTTCTGTACAAAATAAAAATTTAAAAATGCGTTACTTCTTTCAACAATTTTAATAAGTCGAGGAGAATACAGAAATGTTTAATTCTTCTAATGCCTTTACAGTTTAGTATTTCATCTAGTCATTTTTAATGCATAAGATCCACAGTCAGGATACTTAAATATGGATTGAATACAGCATTTATTACGTAAAACAATGTTTAACATATATTCTCCTTGAAATTTAACAAAGTTCATTTGAATGTATCATGGCATGCAGAAGAGAAACATGTTTGAGGACGATTTCCTCAACGTCGAATTATAGTTTGTATGTATGCATCTCTATATGTGTACATGTATACGTCGTCGTTTCGAGAGAGTTGGCGGGGCTGATCGCTCGATTCCAATTTACCACAGATTTTCCTTCCTACAAGACCATTATTTTCTTCCATATTTCCCGTACGAATGTTCTACGAATTTTCCTCGTATACGAGAACGTCCTCGCGAAGCGATATCGGTAGATAAAAGCTTGATTTTCATCAATCGAACAATTGAAAAATTTCTTGAAAGCAGAGTGCTCTGCAAATATATCAAAGGCAACCTTTATCTGGCTTGAGATATGCTGCATCGAAGAAGACACGCCGTTCTATCCGTAATCCTGGATACATTAAAACCAGTTTCCGGATTAATTTACTGCATAGTGCCTTCACATATTTTTCTTATTTTTAACAAGTTGCTTACGTTTCTGATCTTATTGGAGGGATTTAATTGATTTTTTACTGAGCAATTAAAAATTACTCCACAGAAAGCACAAATGCCATATTTTAAATTAATGTAAAGATAAAATTTGGTTATGCTTTCACATATTTTTCTTATTTTTAAGCAAGTTGCTTATATTTCTGATCATATTATATGATTGATCATATGTAACTATTATTTTGCCCCACAGAAAGCACAATTTTCATAGTTCGTTTCAAAAAGTAAAGAGAGACAAAAATTTCTCTTAATTTAATTACACTCAATAATAATGCATAATAGTGTGTGGCAGATGAAAAAATTAAGAAAATCAGTGTGAAAAGTGACAACAAAATCCGAAATGAAAAATGTAACGTATTTCATATAAATACAAATAAAACGGATTATCTGTAGTAAAATATTTCCATTACATTCATGGAAATACTGTCACATTGTATTTAATTCTTTTAGTCGGTTTTCAATAACGAGAAAGACCATAAAATTACATTTTCCATGGAACGAAATCGCTGGAATATGCAATTCATTTAATGCTTGGCAACATTAAAATATGAATTTTTCTATATCACCATTTTTCTATACTAATCACCGTTGGTTCTCATAAGCATACGTGTTTTTATTTTATTTCCGCTCCGGATTCAATATACGAAAATTCAATATACCAGAGATTAATTTTTCTCTTTGATCCCAGGCCAATCGTATCTCAATTCATTAAAATTTATAGTTGCCTGAATGTCCGCCATTTATGTACTGGTTTCATCTAAATAGTGTGGAGCATAGTGCAGAGTGTATTCTCAATGATGCTATACAAATATAATTATACATTTATAATTATACAATTATACATTTATCACGCGTAATTTGTATAATACAAATAGAAAATATAGATTAAAATATAGATCAAAGTATACATGAATATATAGATCAATATACACCATGAATTAATATTTTCGTAATAATAAATCGTCATTAATATTTATAATGAAGAGATTATATCATAGCGGGTGACGGATATTATGGTTGAAGCCAACAAGTTCTGAATGAAGAGCCACATTGAAATAGCTGAGCAGTTACAACTTTTCTGAAAATGTCATGCACATAATTTTAACTAACGACACATGCACAATTAATTTTTACTTTCTCCTCGCGTGAAACACAAAATGATGATCGTCACATTGTATAACGCTGTTAACGACCATGTTAAGTATGTTATCACGGCATCACAGTCACGTGAGATTATTATCATTATTATCGCGATACTGTCGTCAATTTTATTCCCACACTGTCACTCGTTAAAACGGTCACGCACGCAAGCACATACAAGCCTTCAATCCGTAACCGGTCCTTTCCTGAAACCAGTTCGGAACCACCGCGAATCCACAGCCCCGGATTGATAAACCAGACGAGACTTTTGTTTTACTCCACCCTAGCGCCAGCTATTTCTACTTTCACAGTATTCTCGAAACACCACTTCCGGGGAACGTGCCCTTATTCCATCGGTTTCCCTTTCCTCTGTCTTCTGCGTCGCCCATTCCTTTTCCCAGTCGACGGATACTATCTATTCCGTGAGGCGCAAAGCTTTTCCAACCGTTCAATGACCAACTGAATATGAACTGCAAAGAGAAAGTAACGAGTGTCGGGGAAAACTGGGGAATACTTTAGTTTTCGACGCAAGTCGTCGTTTTCGTCGCCGTCCGCAAGTCACCAGACACAATAAATCTGTGCTAAAAGTTGCTCTTTAAATTATTATAACTCCGTCGGAGAAAATCGTACAATCATTCACCTGGGCTCATTTTAAGGCGTGAAGCTTCTACTTTCATACTGTATTTTTTGTCTTTGTTTCTCCATGATATTTGTGTAAAATTTTTCGAATTTAAACGTCTCTATAAGAGTGAAAAATTTATCTAGTAAGATAATATTCAGTAGAATGCATCGTAAATTTTTAGACTGAAGCTTCTTCTTTGAAATGAGCCCTCGAAAGTCACTCTATTTTTTCTTGACACTGAGTTATGATAGTTTAAATATCAATTATGTTGCAGGAGGCTCCAGAGCACAGGTTTTCTGGTTGAAAATTTTGCAAAACGTTTCCCTGAGGGTAGGAAAGTTATTTATTGTCTGAATCTATCGTAGATTTTGAGATTAATTTTCCCCCATTAAAATCAGCTCTCAAAAGTCACTATATAATTTATTTCACCAAGAATAGTTTATTTTGCTCACTCCTAAATCCGTCACAGATTCGAAGATCGAAGTGTTTCTTTGAAAATGGCTACTGAAAAATCGCCATACGATTTTTGCTTACCAAATCATAATAATTTACGAGATAGAATCTCTTATCATCTCCTATCAATTTCTGCATTAATTCAAAATGATTGACTTCTGAAGCAAATGCACGAAGCCCTCGCATCAGGATTTGATTCACTTAAATTCACGCGATCAATCATTCTACAGTATCTGGAACTGAATGTAGCATCCGCAGGTAGAAAATTACAATACTAAATAGATCCAACATTGACGGATGTTCGGATCAAAACATCCCACCGGAAGAGCAAAGTTCTCTTAAACCTGGACCCTATGGAGCGTTGAAAAATCAAACAAAGGGAAGTAGGTCAGCAAAAAAGATGTTGAATCGATAATTATAGAATTCACGAGAGTCGACTTCGCTGTCCATGTATCAGTTTCACCTTTTGCTGTCTTTTCCGCGGACTCATCCCTCGATCAGAAGTATTCCCGCAAAAGTGGGAGCTCTTCGGGGCTTTCAGCGATCAGAGGACTCGCGACGAGGCAAGGAGAAAGTAGGAGATGTCGTGGATGAAGGAGGTTAGAGGGGGAAATGCTGCCGAACAGACAGAGCAGAAATAGAGGTAAGGAGTTAAGAACTCGTCTGTATGATTTCCTTGGCGAGGCTGCGCTGTTTTATTCATCGCCATAGTCACGAGGGTAAAATAGGATTGGTCGGTTTCAGTCGGCGGGCAGGGTTATCCTGTGGACACTCGATTAACGAAGGGAATCTTGTTTTCGTTTCATTATCTCGGAGCTTCCACCAAGAACGAATTGTTTTCTGTCAGTCAAGCCGACCTCTCGTTCCTTCCCTGGCGCTGCATCCTATCGTCTACTTTGTCTGCCACCGTTAATCGAAACGCCGTCTCGTTAATTCATCTGGCGTTCGAATCGAACCCCCCTAGAACGCCTACAGGCTGTCTCAAAATCTGCTACATAAACACAGTAATTACCAGACATATGTAAACACTTCGAGACGTAAGTGTCATTCGTATCGCGTACAGTCACTATTTTTTAACCTCTTACTGCTTGAGCGTAGAAAAAGATAGTAAACAATAACACAACTTAATTTTTCTTACTTATCTGTTTATGAAACTCTTACCAGCATATTCGTGACATTTTTCTGATTAAAACGACACCAAACACTGTACAATTTGGACCATATCTACTCGTTTAATTCACGATGTAATAGACTCTCGATTAGTCCAAGTGGAGCACGAGTGTTAGACTAATGGTACAGTTATCTAGCTACATTGCTAGATTGAGTCTTTACCGATCGAGGTTCTACTAAATCGTGAATTAAACAGGTAAATATAATATAATCTAAATTGTACAGTGTTTGGGCTCGTCTTAATAAAGATATAAATATATAATGATTGATACGAATTATTAACTTCTAATAAATGTTTCCTTATGTCGATCGTAAATTATTGCTAACAAAATTTTCAATGATTTCAGCGCACTGGTTCGATCAATTGTTAAATATCACCACTATTTGCAAATTTTCACAATATCTTTATTTCAACGTTTCGATCTTATTTTAGATCATTCTCAAGAAAATTTTAAGAATTGCGCCTGTAAATTAATAATTCTTACTATATTAAAAATTGTGTGAATTTAGAGAACAAGAAGAGACCCCCGTCGCTTACTTGCTTAGTGCAATAGAAAATAATTTTTCATACTATAGCCTAAAGATCGAAACGTTGAAATAAAGATGTTGTGAAAATTTGCAGATAGCGGTGATATTTAACAATTGATCGAACCGGTGCGCTGAAATCATTGAAAATTTTGTTATTAACTTCTAATGTTCGGAGTCTCTAATTCCCTAGTGTTAAATAAAAAAAAAAAAGGAGGTGAGATAAATTCTAAGCTTTTCGAAATGAGATTATCTCGGGCAGTGAATTTTGTCGCACAGGACGCCTGGGGAAGTGCAGTTACGACAAACTGTCAGGTTTCATTCGAGTTTCGTCGACGTTTAGAAGCGGGCAGAGCTAAAGGTGAACGTAGCAAGCGTTCTTATCTGCTTCTTTCCCGACGTAATCCGACACACGATTTCCTCGGATAGCCATGTCTCGCAGCAATAACAATAATTTGTCGTCGGACACTTCAACGGCTTTCCCACGCGGGAATTATCGGGCGTTCGCGAAATAAAGGCTGCGTCGCAGTCGAACGGCCAATACGGTTCTCGCCCTCCCGCGCCCTCCCCCCTTCGCTCTATCACCGTGCTGTTCTGATGCGCCGGCTAGATAATTTTCTCTCTCACTGGATCCGAAGGCGGCTCACCGGAGCGAGGCGAGTCTTCATCGTTTCAAGGTAGCGCCCGATGTTCGTCTCTTCTTCGAGCGCGATCATCAATCTTCAGACGGGGGGCAAGGTAACACGTTCATCTCCCAATTACGGGCCTCTTCCTTCCGGGAAAGGGGATTTGCATTCCCGAAGAAGCACGGCACGACGCCCGGTCAAAGACCCTTCGATAAATCGACTTTTCAGACGTGTGTTTTTCAACACCTTCTCGCGCACGGATGAACCCTCCCAACGCACCGTTCTATTAGCTCGTTGCACATGAAATCCCCGTTTTCGGAATGCAAATTTTATGTTGTGAAAATACTATTACAGTCTACAGGTTCATTAGACAGGTACATATTATATTGAAAATATGAAAAGAGTCTATCAATCGAAGCAATACAGGTGAGAGTTTCGGAAATTTCAAGGTCACTTTCATTTTTTAAAATAGTCATTCTCTATAAAAAAAAAGTATTGATCTATGTATGTCAAGAAATTATGAATTTAAAAGATATGTGTCAACTTTAATCTTGTTGAATTCAATTCAAAATATGATAAATAAGGTCACTCCACTTTCTTCCTCAATTTAAAGTCACTCAGCATGAGTAGAACCTATTATGTATATAAACACCTAACATTTGTAAAATAAATAAGCAGGCCTTTATCAATAATAAAATGAATATATTCTAAAATGTAAGCAGCCCATGTCTGCAGTATTTCGATACTAGCAATGCATCAATTTATGAACGTAGTTTCAACACAAAAATTCCTTTCTTTTAGAAGAACATATTTGAAAGACTTGCAAAATGTGTCCCCGATATAGACAGAGATATACGTTGCGAATTCAGACGAAGCTTTCGAAAATGTAGGTCAAAACGGACCCCGACGCCGACTGCTTGACTGTAGAATTCGAAATTCTGCGCGATTAGAATGATCGACGGTTTTCCAATAGCACTCTGTTTGAAAAGAAGAAAATCCAACAGTTAGATATAACGCCTCCCGCGAAACAATTGCGCTCTTGAATCTGTCTCTTTGAAAATTTCATTTGTGTCGTAATCCATGGATCCTTCGAGCACCCTTCGCTCGGACTGTTAATAGAAAGCTACCGAAGACCAGATTAAGATACGACATTGAATAGAAAGACTTCCTCTTCTTCGTCTTCTCTGCTCGGCACTTTGTGTCATCGCCAGTTACTTTGAAAATGAGAGGCACACATCTCGCGATTCTTAGGGCAGTCTACATCAAAGAATTACGACCTCTTTCTGCTGTACCGTATATACACATATACTGCACTGGAAATCCTCGATTTTAAAGAGATAGTGGCGAGTGAAAGGAACCGGCCATGTTTCCCTTCTCTGAGAAAAAACGGTGAAGGAATGCTGGGACCGACAAAGTCCTGCCAAGGATCACACATTCCTCTTTCGAGCAGAGATTGCATCTTCGCAATGTCAAAATGTTAGAGCTTTTCACGCTATTTGCCTTTCATAATCCGTCGCGAGCTTAATTAAGGCTCTAGATACTTTTTCCAAATGCTTAATCGACTCTTTTAAATAAACTTTATACTGATTTGTTTCAATGTTACAGTGGCGACCTTGATATTATTGTACAACTTCTTGCACACGGTTTTTAGCTATTTGTTGGAAATGTAGAGCCAGTGTACCAAATGTGTATTGTTGATGACTGTCTCGCTTATTTGTTATAAAATGTTCTGTAATCGTTCTACTATCGTTCCAAATATATTTAATTACTATTAAAGAGATTGGTGGTTACAGATGGTTTGTCGGTATACATAGATACATTACTCAAAAATGGATAATACAAACTTTTAATAAAAAAATTCTTACAAGCACAGACGAATGGAACATAAATTGTAACAGGATCAAATGCGAACGACCAAAATTCGTGTAAGCCTTAATTAATTATCCGTATATTAAGTACTTCTGAATTTTCCAAGCATATTACAGCAATTACTTTATTATAATACGATACTTCTATTACAGTATAGATACTCCTATAAGAAGATTACACGTATAATGAAGTGGTTCGAATTACCTATACAATAATTTAATAATGCTTAATGGCCCGCATTATATTCTCACGAAAACCAATATATCGGCAAGATTTGTGATTTGAACGTTTGAGGATTTTCGGAGAAACGAATCCATGAAAAATCAATTAAATCACTGGCCCAGATTTCCGATTAGGAAAACATCCTTTAGCCGACGAATCTTCGATGTTTCTCAAAGTGTACGACTTCCGTTCTGCTCTTCTATCCTCGCGGCAGTGGGTAGATCTCTTTTTCCAGCGTATCACACTCCCGTTCTTCCAAGGTGCACGTACGGTGCATCCTTCCTTTACCGGAAAAAGACTACATTTCTGGGAATCCTCGGATAACTTTCTCGTTTCTTTTCCGGCTCACCTATTTCTTTATTCTCATGATGCTCCCGCGCATCATACGAGGTTCGACACAGACTTCCGATGACACGTACCGTTGAAACTGTCCTCTCGTAACTTTTTTTTTTGCCCTGGCTGATGTCTCCCCGAGTACGTCGTTGGATTCTATTTATTGTACGCACCGGGCTCTCTTGCTCCCTTTGAGAATTGATAACAATGGGAAGCCCCGTGGAACTTTCCGTTCTTATTCAAACTTTCACGGAAACCAAAAAGAAAAGTTCGAGTTTCTGATTCATTTAATACACTCGTTGGGAAAAACGTGTACGGCGATGCTACGATACATGTTTGCGAAAATTCAGAGACCAAAATGTTATCGTCGTCGTGTACAACACTATTTTTATTGACCTCTCTTATTCTACTAGTGGTAAATGTAAAAAAGACTATACTAACACAGTGACAAAATTTTTTTGGTTTTAATTATTCTTTTTATGAAACCCTTACCAACATATATTCGTGACATTTTTCTTATTAAAATTATTGAAAACACGACGCAGTTTGGATCACATTTACTTGTTCAATTTACTTGATCGTCGGTTCGGATAATCGAGGATCAACTGAAGAGTGAATTAAACAGGCAAATATGTTCCGAGCTATGTCATGTTTGGGTTCATTTTAATAAGGAAACTGTCACAAATATATGTTGGTAAATGTGTAGTGTGTAAAAGAATGATTAAAAACAAAAAAGTTTTGTTGTATTAGATTATAACCCACCATTTAAAATTCAGAAGTTACGTTTGTAATTAATTAGAAAACTATCACAGTTACACGTAGATAAAATGTTTGGATGAGTAATCGTGAAAGTAGTATGTATACAGGGTCGTCCAAAAGTCTCGAGACTATTTAAAATTTGTTTATAAAAGAATACATGTAAATATTTAGGAAGTAAAAGAGTTATTCCATTTTAAAATAGCGTAGTAACTTTTGGAATGATGATGCTGATTAATCAATGATTTAATTTAATAAGTGGTTTAAAATTTAGTTATTGTGGTGTATCATATAGAACAGTGAGCGAATTAGTGGATATCTGTGAAAAAGTGAAAGGAACTTTGACGTCGAGCATAAGAAAAGAAATTCTGGAGTTCCGGCGATCAATTTTAGCATTCTGGCAAATTTATCTGATTCTTCGTTCGCATATCGGCTTATCGTTGCGGAAATTGCGCTTCAAATATACATCGGAAACGTGTTTCGACATCCTTACAAGCTCTTTACGAGTTTTTTTTTTATGAGTTTCCTCCTCACGAAGAAAGCAGTCCCCGCGCAAACACGCATTCAACTCTTCCGTTTATTGAATTCGCATACCCATTGCGATTCCATGTACTGGCGATTTGAAACATAGTAAACCATGTACCACAATATTAGAAGACACTCTGACACATACTTTTCTGTGTACTCTCGCCAGTATCAGACACGTGTTTCCAACGAACATATTCACTAACACTTCCCGCCAGCTGCGAACTCGGCGATCCTTAAATTCTCGGAGTTCCGAACTTTGGAAATTATGCTAACGGTGTAAAAGTGTATGGAAACGTTTCATTATTGAAAATTAGCGTTGTATGCTTCTATTACTTAAAAATTAATAAGGCACGCTATAGTCAATTTATGAACAAATGGATTAAAATAATTTATCCGATTAGATGCCTCTTGCTTTTATAAGACCAAATAATGTAAGTAGTGCTAAAAAATTCTAATGAAATAATGAAAAATATGGAAGAAGCGCGAATGACTTAATAAAATGTTTTTGCTCACTACATAACTGGAATTAGTGAATACTAATTATGCTTGGCTGGATTTCTTTTCTTCATTATAAACTTTTGGAACTCATTTCAGTATCTGTAATTATAATGCAGATGCACATGCATTTACTCCTAATGCACAAAACATAGTGAAATAAAATTCCATAATATATTATTGTAGAAAATAGCATAATGTCCATTTTTCTTAAAATGGTTCGTAGTCATCTCTAGGGCAACCCACAGTGTTATATGTAATTTGGTTTGCGATCACACCGTGGTTACGGTGTTTATTGTACTGAACCATTGTGTAAATATAAATATACAATCAATATATACCAGCCGAAATTATATACAGTAGGCAGAGAGGCTGTACATTGAATAAAGCAAACAGCTTGTGAAATAGGCCAATGAAGCAAAAAAGACATGATCAAAATTGGTAATTTTATTTATTTTATTATATAAATGATATTAGTGTTGTCTTGCAATAAATAGCTCTAGTTTCTTGAAATCGAAATGAGTTAATAATACAACCATGAACAGTAACGAAGATTGATATTTAATTGTACCGTTGCATTATTTCCAGGTTATTACAATTATTCAGGAACAAATGTTTCGATGATTATAAAAGCGAAGAAGTCATGATTTACTTCTTCGAAGACTTTACGCCCGATTTGCTAAAAATATTTTACCATGATTCAATCTGTAATATATAATTTTTCAATTCTCTATGTAATTGTTAGTGAAGTCAGTCGACGTAATACATAACCAGCAAAAAGATGAACTTGTTCGGAACGTTGACTTAGTTAGAGATGGTTGCAGACAATTTTTAGTCCAGTGATCAAACTGTAAGATGTCTGTAATGGTTCCCAGAATAAATAGTACGTAATAAAATTCGGCTTCGGAAAACAGTGTTCGCTCGGGACGAGCAAACGGTTAGAAGAATGAGTAAAGGACCATCTATTTGCCATTATAGCCGAGTACTCCGGCTGTAATTCACTATTACGAAAAGTGCTTCCCAAGGTAAATATGATTCACCGAGGATCCGCATTGAACGATGCCGGGAGAGCACACAACGCTAATAAAAAAAAACCGAGGAATCCGGCCGAGTTCTCAAGTCCCTTGAAAATTTGTAATTCAGAAGCATCTTGCTACTTACTCGATAAGGAAAATTTTTTTTTTTTTAGGAAAACACTTTCGCGTAAGAGCCCTTCGCGGTCGCGCGCGAGCGCGTTTTCACCGCTGCTTCTCCTCTCGGTATTTACTACATTGCCGATAGTAAAAATCGCGAAGGCGTGCCCGCAGGATTTTGTGCGGGGGAATCCTCCGGGTAAGTTCTGAAAGCGGATTTAACGTAACGAACCCTCGCGATATTCAGACCGCAGTCGCTCGTAAATTTCCTGGACAGATAAAGCTCCGCCGGACGAGGTAACCGGAGAACGTTCCGGAACTCCTGTTTATCTCGTCGAATTCCGAGAATTTTCCAGCGAATCGGGGCATGAATTTTTAAGTTCGGGCATCGCGCACCGCGTTCGTTCATCGATTACTTCATTCCGGCGCGGCGCGACGCGGCATCGGCGTCGGCGGTTGTTGCCCGGCCCGAAATGAGAGTCGACGACGCAAAACTTTACGTCTCCCGCACGCCAAAGAGTAACCGGCGAAAGAGCCAAAGATAAAAAGGGAACTGCGGAACCGCTAAAAGAAACTCCGAGCATCGCGTGACTCCGAAGATCCTTCACTTACGGAAAGAAGACATTCGATAGCGCTCCTCCGGAACTTCGGGAATAACGAAGTAATTTATGGCTTCCTCGGCGAATGGTCGACCAACATTGCCGATTCCGAACTTACATGGATTCGTCCGAAATATTTTCCTAACGTTCTGCTAAATTTATACAGAGCACTACTAAACATCCCTTTCAGATATAATCGCAGAGAGGACCGTTTCTATGAAATACGTGGAATTAACTCAAAAATTTTCGTGAGCTAACACTTCATTGAGATGGAGAAAATACAAAGTTATATCTGGTTTTATCTGTTAAATAAATTAGAGTCATGTTCAGGTCCTTTGAAGTAGAAGCTAAACATGTACATTGTTAATTTCCAATCATTTAATATGAAATTCAATTTTATTGTAGTCAACATTTGGCCATTAAAAAATACATTTATACGATAAATATAAATGTTGCTTTTTCCTAGTAAATTATAAACGTCAAAGAACTTCTGATCATCGTAATCTTAAAATAAATAATGTGCAAGGGGTTAAGGAGTGGTTTTAAATTTCCAAAAAATCAATTTTGTTTTCCATTTTCTTTGAGTGTTCTTGAATAAACAAAAGGACTACACAAGTCAACACATTTTGTTAGCACTGAAACACTCTGCTGTAAAAGTCCAGTTTTAACATTTCATTTGAATTTTTAAACGGAGCACATCCAATATTGTACCCACATGGTTTCTTCGCGCAGGATTGACTTAACTCGGTTTAAAAAAAATGTAAAACTCTCTGTTCGTGTGATTTATTTTGATTTAATATAGTTCACACAGCGCTTTTTTAAATCTCGATTTGGATTAAACGCTGTAGAAATACTCTTATATATATAAAAAAAAAAAACAACTCGCAGTTAGATTTATAGGTAACATACCGCTTTTACCGGTTTTATTTTTTGATGCAGCTTTAACTTTGTAAATGTGCGTACCATGCACTGAAGTGCTGAAAATAAAAACCGCGTAAATAACTACATGAATGCACAGTAAATTTTCAAACTGTGTTTCGACATACCCAACAATTGGTGACATACTATTTTCTTCATAAAAAAACAATTCTATATACATAGTAATAATAGTTACGAATTTGCAAAATAAAAACTGTGTAAATGTTATTTAAAAAGAACGTATAATTTGTGCTTTGTTTTTATGAAATCTATTTTATATTTTTTGATGTGGATTATACGGGCAATAAGTCGCTGAGTAATTAATATCGGTTTTTATCTACACTATAGTGAGTGACTTTTACTATACTATAGTAAATATGCCTACATTATAGTGATTAGAGTTGTGGGCAAAAATTTTATTTAAATAAAAATTTCGAATAAAGAGAGAGAGTGAGAGAGAGAGTGGGTTTAAAACCCACTTGGAAAATACCCACACACACACACTTTATTCGAAATTCTTATTTAAATAAAATTTTTGCCCAGCTCTGATAGTGACAAGTACATTGCGTTACACACTACAGAATTAAAAAGTATACGAAACAATACAACAGAAACATAGAAAACTGTGGATATTATATAATTGTTTAAAAATCAGAAAAATATCATAATAAATTGGCTACTACACCGATGCAATATTTTTACAGTTTTCTTAAAAACTCATTTAGAATTCAATATTAACATTTAATAATATAAATTTACTTCTATACGCGGAACAGCAAAATTGCTTTCTATTAGATCCAATATTTTTACAGTTTCTTCAGAAACCCATCTGCCATGTAAAAACAGAATTGGTTGTATATCGCCGTGCACATCTTGTAACGGCAACCGAAGCGCCGACATGCTTCCTTCATTCCTAGCCGACGGGAACCAATCAATCGAAAGTTTTTATCAGGAAAAGTTTTCAGCTTCCCGAAGACTTAATCGCTTCGAAAGCGATCTTCACTTTCCGAAAGCCGATTAGACCTCGGTTCTACGGCCGGTGACTTTCTTCGGGGCTGAGCGCTGCGTCTCACATGGAAACCTACCTCCCCTTAGGCTTCAAACGGGGTCTCTCCGGAAAGACACTGTGAATCAGTTTAGCTAAGTATCGGGTTTACAACATCAGAATATGCTTCCAGAAAATTATACGTCCATGAGTTTTCCAGTAGACTGCGAATTTTGTGCATCTACCACAAAAATGTGTATGTGAAATAAACAAACATTTAATTTCGAAGACAATTAGTATTAATAATAATAATATTATTATTATTCTACTTGGAGGAATTTAATGCTTAGGACAATGTACGAACAGAAACAGCGTAAAAGCAATACGACAAGACTTCCGAAGTATCAGCGACAAAAATAAAATTACTTTTACGGCTTGCGCTTTCCGCAAGGACGAATATAAATGCAGAATACCGGGTGCAGTGTCTTTCACGGAGCTCCCGAATCCCGTGAAACTTTTTAATAAAAGAAATCTCCACGGTAGACTGAAAATTTATTGGTACAAAAATAATTTCCCGGAGAAGAAGTTCCCTGTAAGACGGAGAGTAAAAATGAAATCCGCAAACGTATCGGTATAGATACGATTCTCGTGTGTCTCTATTCACCGAGTATCCATCGTAAATATGGGGGATGGGAGGTGGAAACATAAATTTTGTTTTTTGACAGAATGCAACGTGTTCCCTGTACCCGGACAGTGACTTATTTTATCAGAGTTTTATTCATCCAGTCCACAGCCAATCTGTCAGCTTCCACTCGCCACTCTCTCTATCTCGGCCCGGTTATATCTGTTTCTATTCCGTACATTTTTTTTCAAATTTATGGCCATTGATCTTTTTTAATTGCCTCGCGCGAGATGATTGTTAGCCGTTGTGCGATGGGGATGTCTTCGCTAACATTGCAAACAAAAATCAATTCGCATTTTGATGTTGAATTTTATATCGATATACATCGTTGTAATTATTTACATACATACAATAACAAACTAGAGTAAAACCCCGAAATTTGTTCCCTCCTGGGGTCGCTCGTGACCCCAGTCAAATTCACTGTACATTGATTTTCCTGTTATCATTGTAAGACAATTGTTAATGCGAAATTTCTTAACTTTTTTTTGGACATTTAATGGAGTTTAATTAAATTTGCGAAGACCCTGTGTGTGGTACTTCCTAATCTGAGAAAACAGTGTTATGAAATTAATTATACATTCATAACTTCAGGAATTCGATGTGTCCTCTTTCGCCATCGACATTCATCCTGAAATGGATAAAGTAGCATCCACAATGTGCTCCTAGAATTTAGCCCTTCATCTACGTCTACAATATTCTCGTAAGATTTATCCCTATACAGTAAAGTCGCGTTTACTGTCCGCGATCGGATACGCGATCACTGTCCAGTGCCTACCCACCCTACGTTCGGCTTTCTTTTGAACTCTCGGCGCGGTCGGCGCGGTAGACGCACTTATTTAAAAAAAAACAATGTCCGTATGCGATCACTGTCCGCGCAGAACACGCGCTGTTGAACAGTAAACGCGACTTTACTGTATTTCGCAATAAATTTCTACGGAATATTTGTATTAATGTCTGCAGAAATAGGAACAGCTGCATTGACAGTATCGTTCTAAACGATCGCATGCTTCAGAAGCAAAAAATCAGCGTCCCGGCGTCCAAAAAATATTTGAACCCGTTGCAAGAACAAACGACTGCCGGCAATCGGCGGACTCATCTATTTAGATTGCAGATCGATGTACATCCTATCAGGAACATAAATCCTGTTTCCTGACGGACACAGGAACTGCCAGCGTGCAGCTATCGGCTTATTCCATTGTTCTTGTATTTGTCGAGTCCGCGTTTAGCCTTTCCTCGCTCCCTGTTCTTTCTTCCCCGTCATTTTTTCCCCTCCCTTTTCTTTCAACCAGCAGCGCCCGCTTCTTCTAAGCTATTCATCGAATTGCTCAATAAGGTTTCGCAGTTGAACCTTCAGGTCAGAGGCATTCGTCGAAGGCTTCGCAGTGCAACGACCTACCCCGCACGGGCGTAAGCTCCTTTTTCTCAGCAGATTCAACGAAAGACGATTGTTTTCGTTTTCCATTAAAAGCTGTTTATAACAAGAAAAAATCATCTATTTCATCCAACAGCTTTTAGATCAGTAGCCCTTTGTTCCCACTAGGAGAAATGGCGTTCGGTCGCGATGCCGTTTGATTTGCAGATTCATTTGATTCGAACAATTCGATTGAACCATTCGCACTTTGTGTGTCAACCTAAAATTCCATAAAATCAAAGTAATGTATTGAATGAAATGAAAATTGAAATATTAAGTTTATGATGCTGAGGGTACATTAACGAAATTATTAATTTATATTTTACATCTAGACAAATATAAATTCCAGTCCCATTGGTGGGAGACGCGGCACTGAAAGTGTTAATTATTAATTTTTTTTAATTAACATTAATTTTTAAAATCATCTGATTAGAGTCCTAGTTTTTTATTTCATTTTTGTATTTTAGTTTCGTATTCTTATTTTCAGGAAGGATGTTCATTCCGGGAGCTTTGCTTTGCAGATTCATTTATTTCAGATAATTTCGTTGGGTCATTAATTAACAGCGTCGATGCAATATCAATTCATAAAATTATCTGTGAACACAATGTCATTCCTAATTGCATTTTATAATAGAATCTGAGTCCATATGTACACTGCTCCGCGAACATTCGATACTCGATTGCAATTAAAATTAAAGCTATCGATACAATGTATTTATTATTTGGGATAATAATGGCATAATTAAATTTCGTGTTAATCAAACCTTTGCGCGTGTACTGAAGAAAATTGATCACAATTCATCAGACTATGTATATGTAAACATAACCTAGGCCTTCTGTTGTAAGTAAGTGTTACAATTATTATAAAATATTGTAGAATTTCCATTAATCCTGAAATACGTTATACAACTATATAAAATAAAATGGAAGACTTCATCAAGTATAATATGCTACATAACAACTGAAAACCAAGGAGAAAAAACATGAATTTCTGTGTTCATTAATTTTAACGAGTTGGAAATAATATAGCTAAATTCTATAAATGTTTTCAACGTTTTGTACTTGCTCAAATGTCTCATTGACGAGTCTCCAAGATTTTGTTCCAGCTACTTTTGCGTTTGCAATTTGGAGCTCGACAAAAAGTGGTCGTTGAAGTACCCGTGAAAATGAATATTCTCCAGAAATTTAACGATAAGTTACACTCTGCGTTATACCCGAAAACTCCGTTAGCAGAAGCTGTCTTTCATTCAGGGATCGTGTCTTGTAGCCTCGACGAACGGCCTGTCCCAGTTCTTGATATAACGACCTCAAGGGGTCGATCAGAACGTAAGCCCCCTCATCGATGTCCAACGACTTGCCGACGAGCTTCCACGTCTCGGAAACAACATGAAGGACGGGTATTCCACGTGACCTACACCGCTTTCTTCGGTTATCAATGCTGAACACCGATGCCGATCTCGTGCGCGTGAATTTTTCGGCTTTTAACCTTGAATCGTTCCGGAAGGTCAACCATACTTCATTGCTAGGCAGAACATGTTTTCACTCGTACAGTAATGTCTCGATACATGCGAAAACTTTGGGACTAAAATGTAACTTGTATCGTCTAAAAATTATATCTTGATCTCTGAAGACGAGTAAACAAACCATCTTTGTTTCTAATGATTTTAAAACAAAACTTTTATCATCATATTCGTGACAGTTTTCTGATTGATATGATACCAAACACAACACAGTTTGGACTCTATTTACTCGCTCAATTCGCGATACAGTGGAACCTCGATTATCTGAACTGATCAGTAGAACATGCAGTGACTCCCACTAATATTCGGACACTCTTAAAAACACCATAACTTTTTGAATATTGGAATATACAATTTGAAATTTTTGGAGAAGTTGGAACAATTGTTTTACTCCACAACGTGACAAAAATTTTTCAAAAAACTGCAAGTTGTCGGAATTGCAGAGAAAATACTAAAAGTTGTACTTTTCAATTTTTTTATGTGGGTTCGTATGGGAAATTTATTTATTAATATTCCGAGAATATTAATGGGAGTCACTAGATTAATTTTTTACTGACATGTACAATTATTATTCGCATACTGGGGAATTTAAATGTCATCGGTTCGGATAACCGAGGTCCCGCTGCATCGTCAATTAAACAAGTAAATTTGTACTCCGAATTGTCCCATGTTTGGTCTCGTTTTAATCAGGAAGATGTCACCAATTTGTTGAGAAAAGTTTCACAAGACAAATCATTTCTTCTTTTTTGACTCGCACAAGATTTCGACAATATACATGAATTTTTTAGAATGCTTTAAATACGTAAACCAACGCTGATATTTGGTTCCACAATTAACCTTTCCAAATGTAATTATAGTTGAAATGCATGTTTTAGCAATTAGCTAATTAACTTTGCGCGCTTTGAATTACAAAGACGGCATTGATGAACAACGTGATTAATATTTGGAATATTGTTACATTCATATTTTGGTGTGTTAATAATTCCTATGCGAGCCACCGGCGCATTTAAATTATAATTGCTTCATCCCAACCGATTAATTGTCATTATAAAATCACGTGAATAACCTTTGTGATCATACTGTGGCTTTAACTTTTTCACATAGATATTTTTATGAACGAATTTATGCGAATACAATTGTAATATAAATTTTGCCTTTATGTGCATTTACATTTTATATTAACTTCTTAATATTAAATAAAATTAACATAAAGTGAGGCATGAAAGTATTGATAATTATTCAAGTGATGCTATCAATAGCTAGTGCAATTAAAATCAATTAAATCACAGAATTGAAATAATCGCAATATATAAAGCTGCATTCCCATTATGCGAAGGAAGACTAGCGTTGATATATGGTTGACGAAATCGTTCATCGACGTCAGATTATTAGGTGTTGGATTATCGTGATTCTATTGTTTGCCGTATAACAATCATCGCAAATGAATAGTGATTTAGGCGACCCGAACGTCAATACGAATGTCTATTCAGGATAAGTTATGACACATTGCATTAGACTTGGATTATACGAATTAATTCGAAGCTGCTCGTTCAATGCTGTAAATGATAGCATCTTTTGATCATTGCATTTCGATCGCTGAATCGCACCCAAATCAGGAGAGGTATAAATCACTATATCCTAACAATTCTCAATAATTTTAGATTCTCTTATAGAAAATAGAAAAATTTATTCACTTGGGAAACTTATTTCATTTGGAATTGTTATTCGCAGATTATTCGAGTAACAGAATTTGAATATTTCGAGCTCGCGAAGTATTGCGTTGTCAATTAGCGAACTCGAAGGACCAAAATTTGTTTACATAAATCCACTTTATAAGTTAACAAGTACTGACTTGTGTGGGCAGACTAAATTATCCCAGAGCTCGATTTCTCGCACTAACTAAAGAAATCCCAATTGCCTCAAGTTTAAACTTAATTATTTGTTGCAGTCCAACTCTGATTGCTGGAAATTCTCTTGATGTACGCTGTTGAAAGGTTCTAATTGTTTTGCTTAAGAGATTAGGAAATTAGAAATGTCTGAAACACGTCGTGGGTAGCGGAAGAGCGTGATGTGACGTAGTGTTGACAGAGGCTGGAATAAGTTAATTTGTATAGTATTCCACGAATTTCTCAAAGAATCTGTATTTCTCGATCCTTCTACTACCTGATTCAAACATGATTTTATTAAAATATTGCATTGGCTAGTGATTTAATTCTGATGTTATTCCAATATGTCTAACTTTTTAATAACCCACAGCTTTTTCGTGTGTCCATTATATTGAAACAATATTAACAATTTTTGTATAGACAGCTCCCAGATATTGCCTTAATGTTTTATTGTAAACAAAACTTCTTCCGTTTCAAATTGTTTAAAGTAGTCGAAAGTACAATGTGTTAAACGTCTTCGAAAAATGTTAAATTGCAAAAATAGTTGTGATATAGTTTCATTGTATTTGTATACTAACAATCGTTAAATTTTATTTTGAAATGTGAAAATCGCAAGTCATTTTTCGATGTCGAGAAAAGTGAACATGTGCAATTTTTCGGTAAAAATGTAAATATTCTACAAAGCTGTGAAGTTCCCGCGAAGGTATTCGGGTTCTTCTTGCGTTTTTCAATTCGTGCGAGTATTCACGCTTGGAATTTCACTATTTCGACATTGATTTCGTTCCTGCTAACGATCCCAGCCAACTTTCTCATTACTTCTCGAATCTCGTAGCCGTGCTCGACGGTTCTTCTGGTTGTTGCCTGAATGCTTGTCGAACCGTTTGAGCTCTGTGCGATTTCTGCTCACTAACGAGGCACGAATCTCATGTTTCACGACGAAAACTCCGGGAAAATATCGTTGCCGTGGACGTCCTGCCGTTCTGCTTAAGCGAGGCGAGTGGCGAAGTCTGTAGGCCATTTCCCCGAGTTTCCCCGAGCTTTTTCTTCCCTGGCCGAAGCTCGCTCGCTCGCGTGCCCTTTCGCGTTCTCCCTCGTCGATTCTACGCTCTTGGCCTTCGCTCCATCCTTTTCAACGAGCTCACGTGCGCTTCATAACTTATCGCATCCTACTTCGGATCCAAGGAAAGGGCTTATCGGAAGGAACGGAGGAAAACGCGTATTAGATAGTGGCAATACCCCTGTGAAAAATTCGTTCGTTCTTTACGTCGGCTCAATCTTTTCGAGGGAAACTCACGGCCGTTGAGAATCAGATCTTTTCTACGAGGTTCAGTCGTAAACCAGACTTCTTCTCTAATTTTCCGTTTCAGTGAAAAATCAAAATACCAATTATTTTCCATGTACATGTTCTGCTACCATTTTTTTAGTGAAACAGCAATCCACCGTTTTATTAACATTTTTCTAAAATATTATTAACTCCATACTTGTCTAACGTTATTTACAGCAAGTAGGTCTTAAACGTTTTATTTATTAAAGTAACTATTTAAGAATAGTATTTAATTTATACAATACTTGGTGGTATCGATGATATTTCCTGCTTTTGCATTAAATGACTGCATAATTTATTTTGAAATTAAAAGAAAATGATTAGAAAAATCAATCGAATTTCTGGTACGATATTCATAAAAGTTTCGAGTATACTTAGAAGTACCATTTATATATTTCGAGATAGTTCTAGAGAGTTCGGATTCAATCAATCAAAGTTCAAATCTGTTTCCGAGGTACTTGATCACATCCCTAACAGTAAGTACTATTTTTCGTATTTAATATACGCTCAAATAATTCGTTTAGAAATCACATTCACAATTTTGATCGATTATTAGGGGTAGTGCATTGATTTTAAAGCAATACGAGCCCTAGATAAAATTTTAAAGAAAAAGAGTGGCTCTGAAAGTGGAAGATACGTGAGATATTATTGATCGTTTAGAAAAGCCTGGAAGTACGTTTAATTTAACCAAAAAGTGTATAATGTTGGAAATTCTACAATTAGTAACATTAAAAGTAGTTGATCAAAGTTACTAGACTTTCAAAGGCACTTGGATGGCAGCAATTTTCGTCCGGGTAGAAGTTTGAAAGTAACAAATGATGATAAATTAGATCAGACTATGTATATGAAAGGCTCTTACAGAAACGTAGTACTGGTACATAATTATCAGATTAAAAAGAGAGCTCTAGAATTAAATACAAGATTAGGTAATCACAGTTTTATAGTATCATCTGTTAGTTACTTAAACTTGTCATATAACAAACAAAATCTACTAAATATAAATGTTGTGCCATTCTTTTAGGAGGAAATAAAATTCTAACATTAAAGTAAATGTATTATTGCTACTTTTAAAAAGATCATACAGCACACAAGGGATTGAGTAAACGTATTGCATGATATTTAAGTGTGTCTAATTCACGTTTCGTACTGCATTCCTAAATAGCTATTTTGCATAATGAACAGCCACGTTAGAAAACGCTTTAATTTCCAATGGGTCTATTATGCTCCCCCTAGTTCTCTCAGTCCGATAATCCGAAAAACCACTTATCCGTGCGGATTTGTCTGCCAATTAGTTCGGATAATCAACATTCTCCCGTACCGAAATCGACTTTGCGATCCATAATTTCACCCAGTTCAAAATACCAATATCAAGAGCTGTTTGCCAGATTCGCGTTCGCGTATCGCATAAACGTGTTCCAGGGCGTTCGTATCGCGTGCCTGATCTCGGAAAAATTCGAACGCACCGTGCACAACCTCCGGTTTCGTTCACTTTCACCCTATTCAAGAAGTCGCGAGGTTCCCTTGCTTTCTATTAACGTCTGGCAGCAGCTCAAAGACCAACGTAATCGAAGATGCACGGCAGAAGGGGGATCGGAGGGAAGATCGATTCTAATCGAATCATACCATGCTATACGGATTATATCCTTCTCACGAGATTGGTCCGGTCGTGGTCAAAGGACATATCGCTGGTCGACAATCACTTAAGGTCCTCTCTTCGCGGTTAGAGAGCTGACCGGCCGCAAGCATGCGAAGCTTCTTCTCTGGTGTCCAGGCAAATCGATCCCGATCTATCCCGCAGTATGCATCCAGCGAACAACCAGCTACTGGATTCAATCTTCCGAGCGAGTAATGCTGTCGTCAAAGGAATCATCATTCCACGGTAATCGATCGCGTCGCCTGCTACTACGGTTGTTTCGTTAATTCCGCGAAAGTCAACCAAGAGGAGGCTCTACATTCGAGCTTCCAGAACCGAGGAACTTCTTCTCTCCCATCAAATGTAACTAGACTTCTTTCAATCTTCTTAAGTGGTTTCTTTCTCTTTTGAAATACTCTATTCAACGCCGTAAAAACCAGCTCACTAAATTATTCCAATAAACAAACGTAACGTAATGAAACATACTCGAGTCATCATGATCCTGCAAGTGATATTTAATATTTGGTTTTCTGTGTCACAGAACTTTTTGGAACAGTTGTAGATAAGCCCTTTCTTATGGAGAAAATGTATTATAAGTTTATTGTATGAAAAATGATCATGTTTTCCTGTATGTACATTTTGTGACAAGTGAGCACAATGCAAGGATTAAAACCATAGAACTTTAAATTACAGGTATTGAATAAAAACTGGATAATTAGGAAACTACGAAAAAGTTTTTCAAATAATAATAAATGTCGAATAACAAATATTGTTAGCAGATTTCGTGTATGGAAGAAACGGTACGAAGTATGTATAATACTGAAATGTATACTCGTCAAATACTCGCGGCAATTAGCTCCCGCGTTGACTTTGTTAATTTAATATGTGACAATATTATAAAGTTGGAGTATATCTCGTCGTTGAGTTATTAAATTCAAGGACTATACTCCAGAAGCGAATTCTTGAGACGGCACCTGAAATGAATTTCTTACGTACGAAATTTGCATAATTTGTAACCCGCACATGTTACTCACTCATCAACGAATTGCATATTTTACCTACGTCTACCGCGCGTTCATCTGCAAAGATTAATTTCGCTTCCGCTCACGATTATATTATGTATGACACTTTCCGCAGTATGTAACATTAATACAGCAAAATATATCGAGTTCTTGTGTCACGGTTTTTGTTAAACTATTTTTTACAATTATTATTACTAATTTTTAACAATTATTCGAACAACATCGAAACATAAACAGAAAATATTGTTTCCTCGGAATTCTCATTAAAGTTGGTAAGGGATTGTAGAAGACTTCTCACAACACAAATAGCGGTTGTGGTGAAACTTTCTGAAATTCAATTCCAAATTACTGTCAGATTAATTATTCGAACGGACACAGCGTCGTCAATATACGTATTGCTTGCGAAAGATCGATTAAATCCCTCGCTGAATATTCCCTCCTCATAAATATGCTAATGTTGCACAAACGCAAATGCAACCTGACCGCAATCGTTTTAATCTCTTGTTAGTTTCAAGAAGCAATCGAGTTTTCCCGCATTCCTTTTCGTTTCATTATTTACCCTCGAATTTAACTGAAATTTTTCACGAACCGGACTTGCAACTGGAAAAATATGGATAAATTCTTATGGAAAATTATATTTTATGCCGATCCGAATCATTTTCTACGGTTTTCATAAATCATTGGCGTAAATTGTACGATATTGTATAATCTTCTTCTCCAATTATAATATTCAATTACAATTTATTCAAGTATAGTATTCAATATTTATTCAATGAATAATATTCAATATATTTATTCAATGAATAATATTCAATATATTTATTCAATGTATAATACTCAATATTTATTCAATGTATAATATTCAATATTTATTCAATATAATATATTCAATGTATAATATTCAATATTATATATTCAAGTTATATATTCAATATTACATAGTATATTCAATGTGACTTCTCATTCGGAATTCTCCGAGTTCTTAGAAGAAATGCAAACGGAAAATTATGTACGTTCGACTCATGCACTAGAGGGTTAATAGATTTGTGGTAGACAGTGTTCAAATCGCTCAAAAAATAACCCTTCTTTATTTTGAAAGGAGAAACGCGTTCCCTCACCGGCCGTATCGCGAATTACGAACCGCTCTGTATATAAGGGGACGTTGAACGAAGACAAAGTGTGGGAAGGTGTTTAAGTCTCGGAACTTATGCTAGATAGTAGTGCGCCGTGAGAGAAAGTAGTTTATAACGTCATTCATGCTCCAGGGAACGACCTTGCGAGGCCAAAATGTTTAGCATGCAGTATGTCTATCCAGCGTTTCCACCTTTGCGCGCCGGTTCGATCGAGTGTTCTCTAGCAAGGAGCGGTGACAGATTCGCTGGATCGTTCAGATGACAGACATTCCGTTAACGACAGTTTAACAGCACTTTTCGTATCGGTTTTTCCATTTCTAAAGCCGGGGCGAATACGTAATAAGCGAATCGAACTCGCGCTATTAATGTTCGCATTGCCTCGCGATAATTTGCGGAGTTGAACGAGTTCGCGCTGATCGCGCGACCGATTAACGTTCTCTAATTAAAAGACACCGTTTAACGTAGAAAGTCCGAGCCCTCCCCCGCCGAGCCGCGCTTTCTCTTCCATTTCTTTTTTCCGAAATTAATTAAACCGAGGCGCACCGGCCGGTATTATCGCCAGCATGCGTTAATTTTGACAGTGCAATTGTTGCGGGCAAAAACTGTTACGTGGAACTTCCACGGGAGCCTGAATTCACAGTCGGCCTGCGGTCGTCTGACCACAAATGACTCATTCCACTAGACCCCGTTACCCTCTCGTGTTTCCCATACAAAATTCGTAACAGTCCTCGGCCCGTATTTACGCTTCATCAAACTACTTAAGCCGTATTATGATGAACAACAGTCTGAAGCAGATTATTGTTCTGCGTTAGGTCTGCCACTCCGCTATTTTCTGCTTTGTTTCGCCAAATGAAACGAATTTGCTTAATGCTCGAACCGACAGCCGTGAAACGCGGCCGTTTAAAATTTGTTTGTCCGTGACTGTCGTCAGTTTTATATGATTGATATTCAGGAACTTTTAAGTCTTACCAAAATTCTGTATTATATGCCTGAGTAAACTTTATTCAAGCACATGTTATAATATGAATTCAATTTCATTATCGTGGAGCAAACATAAGTATTAATACTATGATTACACTGTCCAACACCAAATTTGATTTCAATATACTGTTGACTTTGAAAACATGGCTTTGAGAAAAGACATTTTTCAACTTTAAACAAATATTGTGATGTTATTATAAAAGATATTGAATTGTTCTTTACACAGCAAAAGATTCTGTAGACTTTTCCAAATCCAGTGATATATAATATTAATACATTATGATTGTTTAAACATGTTTAAAAACAATCATAATGTATTAATATCATATGTTTAGTTGTTTACACACGTTTAAACTGGATTTTGGAAAGTCTACAGAATCTTTTGTTGTAAAGAACAATTCAATATCTTTTATAATAACATCACAGTATTTGTTTAAAGTTGAAAAATATGTTTTTTTTCAAAGCCATGTTTTTCAAAAACTGTGCGTATAGGAGAAAATTTAAGGACAGATTCGGAATCAGCGCAAAAAACTCTACAAGAGGGACCCAACAGTATATTGAAATCATAAAAAAAGTTGAAATTTGTTGGACAGTGTTATTAATGAAAGGTCCTTCTAGCGAAGGAGACAAAAAATACCGTTCCATTCAGCACGCATAAGCGTGCACAACTGTGAATTAGCCTAAACGTTCGCAGTCCTGCCAATTACAGTTCCGTTTAACGACCCCACCTCGGAATCAGCACGAATGTATCAAGGCCACAGCCGAGACGAGGCTGCTTCGAAAATATTTTTCCTCGACCTATGTCGAGAAAGGTGAAGCAGAGACAAGCGGAGACATCTCAGCCGGGAGTAAGTGCGCCGATAAAATCTCGACGGCTTCTTCGCGATAATATCATTTCGAGATACTTTCACGAGGAATTCACCGCGCCCCGATACTCGCACGAGAGGAAAACCAACGGATAGTGGCAAAATACGGCTGGATCGGTTCAACGAACTTGCGAAGATCCTTCCCCCAACGCTTGTAATCGCGCACATTTCGTGTGCTCAGCCACCTTCGAACGGATGATTAACACTGGAATTAGCAGACGGCTCGAAAGTGACTCGCTCCAGATTTTTATCTCACCATTACTTACATCGTCAAGGTAAGGTGCTAATGCTGAAATTATACAATTTAAAGAATTTTTATTTTTGTATGGAATTATACACACACAAATTTATTAGAATAATTTTTCAAACGAGTCGAAAAAGATCCAGGCATTTCTTGCGTTGAGACTAGTTTAATTTTATCCAGATATTTCTCGTGTTAAAACGAGTTTGAAGTTGCGAGAGTTGGCAGCACTAATTGTAAGGTTGGAGGTTATGTCGTGTGTGTATGATGACCAGGAGCCAAACAAGTATTTCTTGTTTCTTTAAACATAATAACAAGTTGAAACCTTTAATGCTTTTGTGAAGATTGATTGTTCCGACGAAATCCTCTTCTCTTACAATTTCTGTAACAAACGTCTTCGGGAATTGTTACGTCCAGTTCGTGGAATGGAGAATTCTTTGAGCTTTAAAACGCAGTCCCGTTTAAATGTGCAGTACACAATACAATAGTAAATGCAGCTTGAAGCTTTTTCTTACAATTTTTGTTGGTTCACTGGAAACTTTGAAGATGTTTCCTTATCGTTTGAATTGCAGGTTGACAACTGAAACATTTTAGCCGAGTGACTTACAAAAGATTTTTTAATATCTCATTTTAATCTTTAGAAAGCAATTTTTCGAGACTTGAAGATATAATAATAATAACACCTTATATAGGTTAGATTCCTTCTATCACATTGATGGATAATCGATTCCCACATCGTGCGGGCCACACGTTTAACAGTTTTCATTCAGAAATATCTGTTAAAGGATCCACGATCCTATGTTTTTGTTAACTAAAAACAATAGAGCTGCTAAAATTCACAAGCAACATTGTGATGAAACTTAAACAAAAGATGTGGGTTGCTCTGTCCAGTGGTATTGTTCTTTTGCATAGTATTACTCGATCTTACACCGTAGCTGGAAGTGTTCAAATGTTGGAACAATTCCGCGGGGAATTTTTCCACTATTTTTCCGTTTAAAAAGCGCAGTGACTTGGAAATAATGGCGGTCTTATGAATGGCGTTAATAAATGCTTTAAGATGCTCCGGGAGGAATTTCTTTACAATGTAATAAGAAACCATGACGTTATAAATGCGTCGCAATATATTCTTTTCTTAGTACGAAAAAACGCGTCTTGTTACATCTTAACATTGCTGAAGAAATCTGTGCTTTCACGGGCTATGAAAACCTCGAGAAAATTGAAAAATGTAAGACGTGAAAAAGTTGAATGCAATTCTACTTTACATATAAATTAACTTCCAATCGACTTTTCAATCAATTTATACAAATTTTGCCACAACCAATAAATTTGCCATAAAGTGAAAGAATTGTTTTCCTTAAAAAGCTTAATGAGGACACCGAAGAAGGAAAGAAAAATTTTAGCTTTTAGAAAAAACAATTACAGTTGAATTGACCAGTACGAATGTTTATTGTAACTAGGAGCAGGCGGCGTTGGGACAATGATCAGCAAAGTTTTAGTGAATATTCTCTCCGAAACGAAGCTTCGTGCGTCACAGAACGCCATTCTGATTTAATTTCTACGTCGAGATTAGTCACCATTTCAAACACGCCGCGAACAATGCCGCGCCTTCTGTGTTACCAGTTAGTTATACGTATAATCATCCCGTATGCAATATCAATAAGTACTTTCGCCAAATGAAACATGCTTAAAGCTTTAATTAGAGGCCGAACCCGACGGCTGAATGACCCGGAGGTTAACAATAACAATTACAGCTAGCGATCTCTCATTGATAATAACGTCTCGTAATTGGATAGCGTTATTGAGAATCATTTCTGTACAAGCAATGCCACTCCAATTACATCGCGTCGTGTTTGCACGTAGAATGTTTGCACAAGATATATGGCCCGAGTTTTCGGAGGAACGATCTAACCGGTTTTGCAGTACTGTGTCAACCAAATAGAATTCAGAAGCATATTCGTTCGCCTAACCTTGTTCTGCTAAATTCGACGATCGAAAAGGGATTCGTAAATTTTTCATCGTAGATCTCTGACCAGGTCACTCGCGGAGAATTATTCCTTTCGAACGACAACTTAACGAGAAGAATTAGCGCCATTAGGAACTGAAAGGACACTTCTAGTGGGGATTCGTCGGGACGTGATTCTAGCAGAGATTTAAAGATTTTGATGCTCCAATGGGGAGTAGTTTCACAGAGGTACAAATTGAATAGAATAATTTTATATTTTATTTCGAACATTACACACCGATTTTTCGCCAGAGGAAACGAATTTTTATTTTGTTGGAATTTTCGCAAATTAATTCCGAAACATAAAAAGCGTCTGTATATTTTGTTTCTATCGATGTTTACAATTATATTCGAACTGTAGCAATGATGTTTTATAATTCAACTGCCAATTTTTATGCAAAATAAGAATTGTTCGCATTGATTGCAGAATGTGGGAATTATCGACGTGAGAGTGAAGGAATGAGAGAGAAAGAAAGTGTGAGGAACGAGAACGTTTGATAAAAAGAAGAGGTAAGGTGTTATGTTAATAAATTATAAATATTGATTAGCTAACAAAATATTAGGTATTGTGCACTCTTGTGTTTATAGCACATAATAATGAACAAAAAGTATGTTACGCCATCGTATAACGATTAAGAAATATTTATTGAACACAAAATGCAACTATTTCTGAAAAGCTTAATTTGTCCATTCTTTTTCTTGATAAATTTATCAGACAAAAACGAAATCTTCTATCATAAAATCCATAAACTAATATTAGAAATGTTCAAGTACAAAAATGAATAAAATGTTCAAATAATCATTATATTGATTAATCATTAATCATTATAATAACTAAGAAATATTTATTGAACACAAAATGCAACTATTTCTGAAAAGATCAATTTGTCCTTTCTTTTTCTTGATAAATTTATCAGACAAAAACGAAATCTACCATAAAATCCATGAACTGATACCAGAAATGTGCAAGTACAAAAATGAATAAAATGTTTAAATACGCAGCTTTGCTAAAAACTGCAGTTGGTATTGGTTTAAAAATATTCCGCGAAGCCTGTAGATGTGAGGCAAAGAAACTTTAACATCGATTTCGAGAGTCAATATTTAGAAGTCAAATATAGGCAGTTGCCTAAGGTTCACGCTAACTTTGCTGACTGACGTAGTAGCCGATACAAACATGTAAAAAGTTTGTGAAAGCATAGAAGTCTTGCGTTTATATGAAATTGTGTAACAGTCGTCCAGCATTCCCGGTATTTACGTGCTGGAATGTTATTTATGTTTGTCTAACGAAGTGTCGAGATCTATGTAAAAATAGAATTCTATTTGGTTCGAAACTTTTCGAGCACCCAGTGTGTTCGCTATTTCTTGAACTTTCTTATTGAAGGCGAGCACCTATGAAAAATGTGCGAGGAGATTCATTCAGGGAGCCTTTAGAAGTTCGTTGAACCGATTCTATTGTATTTTGTCGTCCCTGGTATCTTTTTCTCTCTTCGTGCGAGTGCCACGTCAACGGCAGAGGGAGACGCGTTTTTTATGACGGCAGTAATAATGTAGGGAACCGAGGAAGAAGGACCAGGGACTCAAAACCCGTGATCTCTAGGTCCGCCTATTGACTAGCCGTATCTTTATCGCCATTCCGTTCTTCTGATTTCTCTAGGTTTGATGTGTGCACAATTAGGGTACGAGTCGAACCGATTTGGAGCGGATACTACATAGGGTGGGACGAATACCAGCTATTTTCTTCGGAGCTCTTTCAATCAAAATGCCATCTTGAAAGTGTTAACCCTTAGCACTCGAGGGGTGATTCAGAGTCACCACTAAAAGTTTCTGTATCATCATTCACAATATTGTTTACATTATTAAGTACGTCGGTATCTAATCAATTACTACACATTTAAGTATTGTATGAGGTATTATATCAATTTTATGTCCATCAAATGAAAAAAGCATATACAATGGAATTATTCTAGGTCGGAAGAAATGTTTAATTTTCAGGTTAAAATAGCTCCGACTGATGAGAGTTAAAGAAAGGAATTTTTCTATTTCTCTCCAGTTTGTTGCAATTGATCCGCTGTCTGCTAATAAATTCCTGAAAAATTGAGCGTCGCTCATTTTTCCGATTCGCGTTCAACACGTGAAAATCTATAGAAATGGTCATCCAGATGAAAAATTGGTGTCGGATATTTTTGCGACTGTGAGGCGCAATCTTCTCATCCCCGTTCTATCGGTCGTTAGGATGACACGGTCACCGGTAGATTGCTAATCGTTCCTTCGACTCGGAACCCTTTATCTGGTTGGTTCTATTAAACGGGTACTCGTAAACCGAAATTATTCCCAGCATGGCGTTTGCCGGGCGAAACGATGTTTGTTCCCGTTGTCGTCGTCGCGTCACGGAAACTGTCTATTTATCCAGATACCACGGAACTGCCGGTAGCGAGGGCGCGCGGTATCATTTACGACAGGATTGAACCATTGCCAGTCAATCCATCGATTTCACGTGGAACGTACGAAACCGGTAGAAGACGACGGCGAGGACTGCACGAGGCTACACCGTCGGAGTTCCCTGACGTATTCGGTGGTCGATATCCCCGGTATCAAGCCCCGGAGCTGATCATCGAAAGGAAATCTCCGTTAGGAGCAAAAACCGTCTAACCTCGAGAGAAAGAATTACGATCGGCTCGCGGCTATTGAACGTCTGATAGAAACGTATATTCCCGGTCGTCTCCACGAGGATGAGATCAAATCCGTCAGCAGGACGAGCCACGGCATTTCCATAGCCATTCTTAAGAAACAGCCGCGACCAGATCGGAGGGCGAGGAAAAAAGACGTCGCGACAGGCGAAGCAACTGGTTGCAAAAACCCTGGGAACGATCGTCCTGTTGGGACGACAGGGGTGGGTTGATTGGAATACGGTAGAATCTTCGTTATGTGGGATAATTGACCGACAGAAGAATTCGCTTAACAGCGCTTGCGAGAGGGTAATTTTATTGCGTGGTGTCCGTACGAGCCTGGAGAATTAGAGGGAAAGGAAGAGTATGCATAGCGACGTGAATGAAGTTTATTAAGTACTTCTTTGTATCGAGAAACGAGATACCGGGTGCGCGTACTGGTGAGTGAGCTGCAGACTTAATTAATCATTTTTTACAACGAAGATCCTTTCCATTATTATAATTATCTGCGGTTAAGAATGGTGAGGTTGTAACTCATATAAAATATAGCGTTATTTACTTGTAACATTAACAACATACAGAAGATTGTGAATGAAGGCAAAGTTAGTCTGACGCTGGCAAATTCTTTCAATTAATATTTCCACATGGAGAGAAGTAAAATGGTAAATGATATATGATACATTAATATACAGCATGTCCTTGTATGTGTGACAAAGCAGGGGATAAACTGTTCATGAATAGATAAGTCGAAAATGTGGAATAGAATATTGTCATCCGAGGTTTTGTTTTCGAGGAAATCGAATATTAAGATTCGTCCCACGCACACACACACACGCCACACTGATATATGCAGGAAGTAGATACGGTATGTCATGAACAGACACGTTATCAGGTAGCCATAAAATAGCACGCGTGTCTTACAAACTTTGGAACTTATTTTCCATGAAAATGGCATGGATATTTGATGACGCATGTCATTCTCCATAAAAACGTGTTAAGTTGATTATACTAAAAAGCTGTTAATTTGGGAGATAATTTAAATATCAGCATATTTTGTAAAAGTACACACCTTCTTAAGGGTGAGATATAAAAGTATAACCTAAGTGTCATATTTCACTGAGCATTAAAACTAATTTTAATTGTTTATCTTTTAAACATAACTATGAATCAATAGTTTTTATGGAGAACGACAGATCAAATTAAAAATTGTACAATCATTTCACGAGAAATATTTCTAATATTCTATAATCTGACATTCTATAATATTATGCCGATATTCGAGGGTTCTCGTTGAAGTATACCATCCCATAGATTGAGTTGCTCTTCGACCTTTTTTATGTATTCAGGGATAGGATAAAATACATTCTGAGTAGATTCGGATCTGCGTGGATAGCTCCAAACATTTTATGAGTACTTCGGAAAAGAAAAGTTTGAAGTTAGCTTAAATCAAGGCAAGATAGGTCGGAACCCTTTATAAGCGCGTTGAGAAATGTAAGCGGTACTTCCAAGTATAATCAAACACTGACCAAACAGATCCGAAGCTTTTATGAGTATCTTAGCTAGAAAAAAACAAGAGCGACGAGAAAAATCGCAATATACTGCGCGTTCCCATGAAAATATTAAAGTTCAGTTTTCGCGCCAGCAACTTTAGATTACTTCATAAATGTTTCAGTGTCTAGTGTGAATGCTTCGAGAAATTTTAATTGCCTATTAACTTTCGAGACTGAGTTATTACAAATTACCTTGTTTACAAGCTTAGGACTGGTTCTTGTCATTTTTTATTTTCCAGCCAATAAATCACCAGCAATTGCAAGACGTATAAAACACTGTAGTTCAAATATGAAATTCTGTCAATCTCGATAAGGTGTTAATTTTTCGTCTGGTCATGAAATATTATTGTTCTCACATCACGCGCGATAAATTCCAACGAAATTTTACCAAATCTGTGTAATCAGTAAAAAGTTAAGAGTACTATTCGAAACCTGTGAAACGATATGTAAGCATTTAAATCGACTCGGACACTCGGGAGTACATATCGAATGCAATTTCATTTCTCGAGTTCGTACAGTGTGATCGTGAAAGGTTCAAAGCTTTGCAATAACTAAACTGAGCGAAATATGTTTCGTCAATATCGGTCTGTAAAGTAATCCTTTTAAAATGTTATTTAGCACGTTATTCATCCTTTTGATCAAGACAGCTAAAAAATGCCAGCAAAACGTCCGAATAATTTTTCCAAAAAATACGTCCACGTCAAAGCCTTTTGAGAGCGAACAGTTTTCCATATCACACAACACCTGAAAAGATGACACGTGCACGAAAGCCACTTTTCACACGACAGAATTAATTTAATAATTTCTTCTTAGATTCAATTCGTGAATCCTTTTATTAAGACATAGAGTACATAAGAAAATAAAGATTGCTATGATTTTTTTATTCCTGACAAAAATGTGTGGAAACAATTTAAAGTAGTAAACAGTTCAAAATCATTAAATTGGTTTCAGATTATTCAAATCCTTACAGGAAGAGAGAAACCTTTATTTGGCTCGTGTTTCTTGCAATCGATGCACACGATCTTTATTTTGCATGGAGACCCTAATAACTTAAATTTAAACATAAATAATATGTGTGAATGAAATTTGTTTGAATCGTGGAGTCTTAATTGTAGCTTGATTTCAAAGAGAATCAACTAAATGTAAATGTTTTCCGTCACTTTTTAATCGAAATGGAATTTTCTTCATTATAAATATTTATAAATTAAATGTAGACATGCGATTCTGTTTCTTCTGGGACATTATCGAAGAAGTTCTAACCAATGTAGCTGCGAGGAAAATAATACGTCAAGTAGCTACCCAATCTCTGAAGTTTTTGAACAATTTCGATTTAAAATAAAGTTACAATTAGTTGCGAGAGAGCCACGGATTAATTTCCACCTCTGATGATATCTATATCAGTCGGGTTTCGAAACATTAATTCCGACTTTATAATGCAATGGACGAGAAGTACAATATTTTTTTTCCACGGGGTAAGGATCTATCGCGTTTAAACACTCTTTCACTGTCATGATACGCAAACGTACTTCCTTCATAAAACGTCCGGAACTCTGAAATCGCGAAACTGCTGACAGGCGTTTCCGAAATCCCCCGGCTCTTGAAAGCGTTTCTGTTTGAGAAAGTTGTTCCGTGCGAGTGGAAGAAGTGGAATTCAGTCGGGCACAAATCGGCAAAATATAAGCGAGGAGGCAGTACTTTGATACTCGGGGCTCGTGCAATTTTTGCGAGGTCATATTTCCGGCATGCGGCGTAGCGTTGTTTTGCCGGATGTGATTACGCTCGCAATCTAGCAGGCTGCCGCGGAATTAATCCACTAGAGGTTCCCCCGAACTAAGTACTAATATCACCGCATAGTCATACCACTGTGTCAATCAGACACTCTAAAAAGACAGTAAACAGCAGCAGACGTCGGGAACACGCCGTTGATAAAACTGCACCACCTGGGTATCGAAGCCCCGACGATATTTTTGTCATCTATCCTCAAACGACTTCCACTTTTTCAACTGTCTGCACAATTTTCACCGGGAAACACGCTATCGGGCAAGAGTTATGCGAGAGTTTCAAGTTCAACCGACACTGTTCTCGGTCATCAGAATTGGACGCAATCTAATTCGATCAGAAATCAACACTAATCAATAGACTGCAGATCTTTATGCAAAATTAAAATTTTCTGCATCGATTGAAATAAATAGAAACTAAATTGAATGTTTGTTTCTTCCCTTAATGATTTTAATAGAGAAATAATATATTGACATATTCAGTTTTTAAAATTTTTCAACAATTTTCAATTTTTCATCTACTCAATTTTGCTATAAATGCTTAAAGATCCGTTGTCTAATAATTAATAATATATTTCATAACTAATTTCGCAGAGATTTTTACACAGTTTGGTAAAAACAATAATACTATGCAATTTTCGTTTCATCTTTTTAAAAATATCATTTGTTGTTTTCGCCCCTTTAATGCGAGAAAAATAACACAATAAAAATGGGGTTGTATTAGGTACAACTTACTCTACTGGTGTGCGAAGTTTCGAAATTTTGTGACTTCCCTTGTAAATACTAAAATGTTAAAAAAGTAAAGCAACAATATTTCTCGCATTTCCTTATCTGGGAAAATAAATAAATAAAAAATCATGAAATTGACTTTACAGAGATCACTTAACACGCTTAAAGTCGTGCATGTTCAACTCACGCTGGATTTGGTAAGCTCGCGTGAATTAAATATAGCTCTAACCATAAATAGTATTCTGTAAAAATATATATTTAATGAACTCAAGAATCAGCTTCTCTAGTTAACAGCCAGTATATTAATGTTTATAAAATTTGTTGCTGCGATTATCGTTCTTTTATTGATTCAATTATATTAGATTGCATCTACCTTGGTGCTTTCCACAAAAATTAAAGGAATGACACACGTCTAACCCACATGGGGGACACACGTGAAATGTTTCTGGAAGACTGCATGCTCACCAAGTTGAACGAGTTTTATTCCTAGGGGAAACATGACACTGTTCACAAAACGACACGGCTTCCCATGAAAGTTCCTTTTAAATTAAATATATTTTCGTATGTTCTAATTAAATTGCTGTAGTCATTGTAAATAAAACAAATGGGGAAACTAACTGGAATAAATTCCGTTATTTTCTATCAAGTTTATTTCTGAAGAAATCTGATCCATAAAACGTTAACCAAATTACTATATTATTACCTCATTTTGCCGATGGTAGATATAGTTTATATTATTAGCTTTGATTTTCATGTCATTAATTTTTAATTAATTGGTAACAATATTATCTTCACGAAATCTAGAAGAGATTTAACTTTTGAGCGAACAAAAAGGAGTATGGGATTCACGTGCACGTGGTCGTATAAAAACAATATACCTCATGTTAATTAATTTACTAAACTTCATTTAACTCGATCTCGTCTAATTCTGAATTAATAAATACGATGGCAAATACAACTTTCACTTTTCACTTATTCTGTTTCTTTATAAGATAAAATATTTTTCTTGCTAAATCAAAAGCGTTCGATTATATTCGTGTTTCTAATTGGAGTCGCTATCATATTGCCTAGGGTTAAAACAAAAATAAAATCCTTACTGGCAAACTAAATCATCAAGTCATATCTTCCAAAATCACGTGTGGGGAGAATTTAAGTGGCCCGGAACAGTCTGATTATACAAAATCAAAGCAGAGAAACATTCCAATATCAAAATAGTCTTCGCAATCGTTCAAGAAGCGTCCACATTTACGTGACCAAGCGCAGCCTGATATTCCGAAAGAGGAACCCATCGTTTTGATATCAAGAATACGCGAGACGTTCTCTACTCAGTTGGCGAAAAATGATTAAAAACGGCACCGCGGGACGGCGGAAGAAGTCTTCCGGGCACGAGGAAGCCCGAGATAGTCTGCTTCAATTTCCAAAATTACATTCCCCGCTTATCTTCCGGCGACAGAAGAAACCTTTGGCAACTGGATTGTGCGGAGCGTTGGTCTCAAGCGTCGAAGGTCCTCTCCGTCGATTTTCGCGCGCGCGAACACGTAAACGAAGTAAACTTGTTAACAGAGAAGCGTCGACCGTTCTGGCAACGTGAAAATTGTCCGCGGTTGTGCCACTGCGACGAGCCGAGATAGCCGGCGTGATTTAGCAAAACCGATATTAGGCTGCAGCCGCCGCCGCCGCCGCCGGAGCCATTCGAAATTGTTGACGAAAGGGAAAGCGGTCGGTTTATTTGCGCGTCGGACGTTTGAAATGCTGTGCCGATTGCGGGAAAATGCACCGATACACTCGTTTGACACGTTTTGATGGTTCACCTGCAGTTTAATGGCCGAGAAAGTGCCGATCCACAGCGTTCTTTGTTCCACAGCGTTGCTGTTGCGTGTTTCGAGAACACCGCCAAGTAGATGCCTCGTTTGTTTGATCAAATTTCGATCGTACACAGTACTCCAACGCGAGTGCACAATGCTACTTTTTTTTTATTCAAATTTTTAACAAACAACCCCACTTCCAAGATTTTCGAACCGTGACTTCGGCGCTGAATCACTTCTTGCACTTCGCCAGCTTATTTGCTCGAGCTTCTACAATTTTCTATAAAGGAAGCTTTCAGGAAGATGTTTTAACGTTTGCATAATTGCTGAATCGCTTCTTGCACTTTGCCTGTTTGGTCAAATTTCAATCGTAAACGGTGCTCGAAACCTCGTGGAAACTTTTTTAGTTTTCAAAAAAGGAGCCAGCTTCCAGGAAGACTTTTTAACGTTTACATAATTGCTGAATCGCTTCTTGCACTTTGCCAGTTTGGTCAAATTTCAATCGTACACGGTGCTCCAAGCCTCGTAGAAGCTTTTTCCGTTCTCAAAAAAGAAAGCTCCCAAGAAGATTTTTGAACGTTTGTGCATCAGCGCGGAGAACTTTGGGCGACATCGTCGCTGAATCACTTCTTGCACTATTCGATAATACTCCCTTAATTACTTGGAGTTTGCAGTTTTTCCGGGAGAACCTTCTTGCACAAGGTCTACGCGACATTGGAGACAGTGAACTGTGAGTAACGATAAGAAAGGGAGCAGTATAGTAAGCTGCTAATTTTGTTAAACCTTCAGGGACAAAATTCCTTGAGGATAAAATTTCGAAATAGATTGCACGCGAGGTTAGATTATTATTATTTTGAATTGAACACGAATGTCTAAATTAAGAATCCAAGACGCCAAGAATCGTTCCTGTACGGTTTAGAGATTCTTTGCCTTGTTAAATAAATATTCCAAGAACGTCTGATTATCGCACATTATCAAATTTACCTATTACGAATTAAACACGAGTTTCCTCTTCGCTAGCTTTTAGTTCGCACGGTTTATTACTCGTACGATTCTCCTAGCCGACACCAATGGACTTTCATTTATTCAAAATAATGATTGCGCGAGAATCCGAAACGCGAGGCGCGCCATTAAATTAGAGAAAAGGTATAAATTTAATCCCCGGGACAATGCAGGCGACTCCTCGCATTATTTGTGGCGGCAGTTGCAAGAAACGATATCCTGGCGGCTGTCTCCATCGTTATAGTGTTTCAGGTCAACTGAATCTCGTCGATTCTTCGCGGCGCGTCCGTTTCACGGAGCAGTCACGCAAAACGCGATATCGCGTTTCACGAATACCAACAAAAACCGTCCAGCGGAAGCGTTCGTTTCCTCTGTGTTGTTGTTGCGTTCGTACTCAATTTAAACAACCCCTATCACGGACATGGATCGTTGAATAACCGCCCCCCAACAAAAGCGCCTTGCTAGTACGTAACAATTCTTCATCTCCCTAGCTCGCTGGCTCCTTAAAAAAGAAGTACAGGACCAATCGATCTCGAAAGGATCACGTGTGAAAATGCGTGTTAAGTGGAGACCGAAAGGAAAGGCTCTAATCGAGTAATTCCATCAGCTCGGTACAGCTAGGGAGCTATTGATCACAAGGAAAACTATGCAGAGCAAAAGGAGAAGTCGACGAGAATATCTACGAGCCATCTGCGCGGAGGCTGGCTCCGAAAATTTCGAGACACGAAGTAGAAGTCCCCAGCGACTGACTGGTCTCTTCTTCTCTAAGTTCCGAAGACACCTCGCGGCAGCTCCGCGTCACATCACTTTACGATCCTGGCCGTAATCTTCTCGCTAACTTCTGTACTCGGGGGTCGGGCGAGCGAGAGAGGCGGTTCGCTGGTCCATGCACTGGCACAACGAACAACAACGTGAGCCGCGGGTGAAGATCGAAACACCCGGTAGAGGTGTTTGCGTGTGGGTGGTCGAGGAGAGAGAGAGAGAGAAAGAGAAAGAGAGAGAACGTCGAAACCGCGCTCCGCGACCAATCGAGCAGGGGTTTATAAGGATCGAGAGAGGCCCCCGGTTACTCGGATCTACTGGATCTCGAGGACACCTGGCGCAGCTCGGGGGGGATACACGCGTGGTGCGATCTCACACTGTGTGGTGCTCTCACCAGAGAAAACAAAACGGTATAAGGAAATTACATTCTGCTGGCGGAGCTTCGGCCGCCTCTCTAACTCCGGGCATCTAGTTCACTTGGCGCGTCGTTGCACTGGCCCCCACGGTCCGTTAATCACCGGACTAATCACCAACTGAATCGGAGCCCACCGTGTACCAACTATACAGGCATTTATCACAACCGTCGAACTGTGTAGGCGAGAAGTTCGAGACTTCGGATCGGAGCCGTTGCGCACTCGGCGACCGCCGCGGCAAGACTGGGGTCTGCTACCCGGCCGGGGTAGCTGCCATGGCAACCCGACCACCCCCCTCCCCCGAAACCTTCCACCAACGACCCTCTCGCTCTTCCTCGGGCTATCCGCAGTCGCGATCCTCTTTCCAGCCTTCTCTTTCCATCCAGCCAGCCGGAGCACACGCTTTCCTCGCGCAACCCCTCGAGCCTACGGCCACCCTCTCGCGCAAGCTCCAACCGCTGCCGGAGGAAAAGTCGCAGAAGCTCGTGGCCTCCACTCCTGGAGATCCTCCGATCTCTGCCGCGGCTACGAGGCTCTCTCCCCGTGTGTCTCTCGTGGCCGTCCGGTACGGTTCTCTCTCACTCTCCCTCTCCCAACCCCCGTCGCTCTCCGTCTCTCCTGTAATCGCCCGTTCGTTCGTTTCTGCGCCTACACTGCCGCTCAAAAGTACCAGGGTCAGTCGAATATCAACCGGATTTTGGATTGGACAACACCATGGTTGTTCTCGTCTTCACTCCTGGATAGATGGTAACAGTCGGCGAAATTTTTGAGCGTCAGTGTATTTCCGTCAAGTTCATTTCCTCCGTCTTCCTTCCTTTCTCTCGTACTTTCTTACTTTCGTTTATCGTCCCAACGATTGTGTCGTTCTTCTTTTACTCGCTCTCTACCAGTCTCCTCTGCCCGGCCTCCGCGCAGCGCCAGCCTCTGATTGGGACCGGAGGAATCCGTCAATGATCTGATTTCGCCAACCAAGTTACTCTCTGTACACCCAGTTCAACGGACGCACTGTGGCGAGGATGTACACTGGCTCTTATTAACCCCCTTTCCGTTTGCTGCTAGCCGTCAGTCTGACTTCAGACCAAGGTTTCTGAGGAGATCTCTTAGGTGTGAACGTTGATTCTTGGCTTTGCGGGTGCTCTCGTGCGGAGGGGATGAAACCAGCTGTTTTTATTGCGTATTTTTAAATTGTGGCTTCTTTTGAACATTTCTTCCTAAAATTTCATACTTGAGTTGAAGTGATGCTGACGTTTGAAACTAAAGTTGATAGGTGTACGCGTTCGTTCCTGCTTTTAAGGGGATGTTCTCGCTTGGGGTGGTAAAAATTTTATGCTTCGAATTCAGCGAACTTATTTTTCAAAATTTTGTGCCTGAATCCACCGAGGATTCGAACAAAATCTGTTAATTGGGAACGTTCATCCCTGTTTTAAGGGGCGTGTTCATTTGAAACGGTGAGAAATAGATTTTATTTATATATTTCCAAATTGTGGCGCCTTGAAAATGTCGTCCCAAAATTTAATGCTTGAATGGAAATAGTGTGGTATGCCAAGGGATACTTAATCTGCTCGATTTAATCGAACAATTAAAATATTGTTTAAGTAACTTGCAAGTCGAAAAGATGGAATAACCTTTGTTTATTGGACGCCTTCTTTTTGAGAAAAATGAGTTTGTAAATCCGCCGTGTTCGCGAGCTATAGTATATGCTTGAAGTAGAATAGGTAGGTCATGATTAGACGCATCAATCGAATTTTGAAACTCAGTATATTTCTCCGGTATTTCAACGTTAATAAATTGTTACATACGATGACAAAGTGACTATAACGACAAACAACTATTTATAACGCTAAACGTACCATCACAATAAAAGGAAATGCACGAAAATTGTCCATTTTTGCAACGTTCACTGGAGAATGCCCCCTTAATAATTGTGTACAGATTCGCAGTCTAATGATTAAATGCATTTAAACAATAATTATTCGATGAACAATTTAACGTGAAAATAACGAGTTACATTGGAATTGAACACTGAATTGTGGTAAAATTGAATTGTGGTAAATTTGAATTGTGGACAAAGCTTACAACGGTTACCGTGAAAATTAATATATAATCTGTCCTGTTTTCAATTAGGTTATTGAACGCCATATCTGTATGGCATAGAAGTACTCTATATAACAAATTAATAATGATGCTCAGTACACAGCATTCGATATATTAATATTATATTATTTTCCTATGTGCATTAACCTAATTTTTGCGTAAGTTGTGTTCATAATCAATCAATTTTATACGTAATACTATTAGGTCATTAATTAGGCCTTCATATATTTTCAGCACGTTTTTTGTTGTAATAAAGCATACAATCTTAATTTCTTTGTGAAGAGTCACAACTTTTAGATTTAATAAATTAATATTATAAAATGTCTTCAATGATATTAATTTAAAAAATTTAATTTAATTTAAATGTTTAATGTAAGTGCATTGATTTCCAACATTTCTAGAATTGATTATTTCAAAAAGTAAGGCTTGTGCCACAAAAATTTAACTTAATCATTCACGTGGCTAACTACCTCTCAGGTTGTTGCATTGGGTACACACTGTATAAACATTTTCCCGTGACTTACAATTAGTTCGTTAAAGTAACGAATCCGTTCAAAACTTCCTGGCTTGTTTTGAACATTATCATACGAAACGACAACACAATTTCGGAGAACTTGCGCGGCGGAAAGAGGAGACCTCTGAGTGGCAGTTCTCGAGTCGTTCCTAAAAAAAAATTACAGAGAATTTCAATTTGGAAACTAACTAATTGTAAAAGTCTGCACGCGCGCGCGACGACCAAATAATGACTGAAAATTCTATTATTCATAAATCTAGTGAAATGTATCGCTAAACTTTTTCAATTTCTGTTATACTGTGTGTAATAAACGAACCGATACGAATGTTTAATTAAATTTAATCTCTTCTATAAACATCCATTTTTCCAAAATGGTTAAATGAATATTCGGGCAATCAAATGATGATATAAAAATTAATATTTATTTTACGATATTCATACACATATATATGTAGTATTGATGTGTGAAGATTCAATCACTTTATTTCAATTCCACAGTGCTGGCCTGTTTTTAAAAAATGTTCATTACCATAAGGTATTTCTTTTTTTATACCTTTTATTTTCCTCTTTGCCTTAGTCTTCTCCGATAATTACATTTTGTGTTAACAAATTTATGTGCAAAATATATTAAATTAACGTGTATAAAAAGAAAATGAAGTTTCTAGCCCATTGAAAACGTAGGTAAGAACCGAGATGTTGTTCGATGCAAAACTCTGACAGAAGTCAAGACAAATAATCAAGCATTATTACAATTTCAAGACATTCCAGATGCTTGAGGCTTTCGAGGCTTTCAATAATTCTAAGAACTTCCACCGTCAGAAGTCGCCATTACAACGCTTGTAAGATGTTCTGAGACTCTTTGAATGTTGCTCTTTGGCTCAATATGACTTTAGACGGTTTCGAGTGTACCAGTAATTCACTTCGCGAAAGATATTCAGTGGAAAGTGTAAAAGGTTTTCCGAAAATGCTGAAAGCAATTCTAGGTATTCTGGTTTTGTAAACAGACAGTTGCTGACATTAGGCGTGCATACTTAATTTACTGAACGATGATCACTAGAGATGCAAAGTAAACATATTCTCTATTAATTGCATAAAATAAGAGGTGTGAATAAAAATTGATTTCATCTGGCAATAATTTTCATAAAGTTTGCAGAATAACATAATCCTTAAATTCACATCTATTGCTGTTACTGTCTTCTATTTCATCCAATTATATTTAAGTCATAAATGCTAATATATATTTATATTATATATTATAGTAAAGATTTTAAATTAAATAAGCAGTCCACTATTGTAATTTTTATTTAAATAGGTCTAGAAATTTACAATTCTATACCAGAAATGAATTTTAAACCTATTGGCCATTATTAAATTTTTTTAATTACTACATCCTCTACACCACTCATTTTTTCATTTTCTCATTTGTGCCTCCAATGAAAACTTTTTTCTTCCTAAAAGCAGTAAAAATTACATTCCCTTTAAATTTTCGATGTGCTTTTTTAATCTCATCTGCTTTTCCCTCATTTTTTAAGTTCTTGAAAACGAAGTCTCCATTTTGGCTACCTGAAGCGTGTGTCAAATTTTGATTTATCTGACTTGGAATTTTAGAACTTCTTTTTCAGAATCAGTACAATTCCGCAGATCGATTAAAAACTTAAATCCGCACGGTTCCCCGTGAGCTAAGGCGAAACCACTATTCACGTGAACTCGACTTCGAACAACAGTTGTTAATAAAGAACTTGCAACTTGTTTCTGAAACTTTCCGTGGTAGCAGAATTTTGTCGTAAAGTATTAACCCGTTAATCGGTCAGCACGACGAAATACGTTGCCCGTACATGGTCGTATCTACTGATAACTTTAAATTGTTTTAATTACTTATAATGGGTGCATTAATATGAATTATTACAGCACTTGGAACTTTTTATCGTTACAAAAACAAGTGTCAGCTATTAATTCACAAATTTAAATACGAGGTATCGTAAAATTTCTTAGACACAACTTTGATATTTTAAAGCAGATCTTAAACAATATTGCATTATTTTAAATGAAAGTTTTACGTCGCATCAATCTTTCAATCATTAGCAAAATGTAATTATTCAAAAAGGTATTGATAGTAAATAATTTCAATTTATTTCCAATGGAAGAAATCTTATATTTATTTAAACATTGTATGTCTCTAATCACAATGTCTCTTATCAGTGTAATTATTTTATTCCAATTGTACACAAAACGATAAACTTAAAACACACATGTTGTAATTAAAATTTGTGTACCTTGAGCTTGAAAATATTCAAAATTATTGCAAAAATCCTGAAGACACTCTTTTAATTCGTTTAAAAAAATGTTTAATGTTATAAACAAATATTACAATTGCCATAGATTTATGTTCTCTTGGATAATTATAATAAGGATTAGTTGAATGTTTATATATGAATATTTTATTGTTGCAATAGCTTCTGCCAAAATATGTTTCAATTTAATTTCAATTGTTTCCTAATTTCATTTCTTCCCATACCAATGCCATTAAAATTCATAAAACTGAATAATGAATGGCTCCCGTATGGGACTAGTATATCTCTGCACTCGAGAATTTATACTACTCTATTGCGGAACATATTTATTATTTATGTGCAGAATACACATTTTTGTCGCGCCTAAAGGGGAACCGCACGAATAACAATTTATAATTAAAAATATATTCTCTGTAAACATTCCTTCACACTAAATTTAGATAAAATTCTGATGAATTACTTGCATGCAATTCATGTGAGCAGTGATAAGAAGCCTTTTAAAAATGTTAAACAATGCAGGTTAGATATTGCAGAAAACATTAGTACGTTTGATTAACATATCCTAACAATATGAACTGAATAAATGATCACCAGACTACAATTTGTATGCATATAAATATTATAAAATAAAAATAGGAGTAAATCATTTACAAAATAATACAAATATTTAAAATGATTAAAACAAGGACATTTCAGAGAGACAAGTTTGTGCAATTGACAATATTTTGCATAAAAATCCACAGTGAAATGATCTGTGATTGACTTAAACAAGCTTTCAAATAACTGCAAATTAAAAATTGGGGTTCGTCCGAAAAAGCGCGGAGCGGCGAAACATGTCCGAGTTTTTGTTGGTCAACTCGGGTAATGAAACAAATAAAAACGTTTAAATTTATTTGCTGTCATGAGATATGAAATAAATCGGTTTCACCGTTCGCGCAACACGAACGAACCTATCATTTCATCTTTCTCGCGAATGTAACGGTGAAAAAAAAAGATGTATCTTCGGATGGATTCTTCTCGTTCTTTCCATCTTCTTTTTAAGGCGACCGGTATAGATTACAAAGGAATAGCTTCTAGAAATGTCGGCTCGTTCAGCGGGTGAGAAATGCCGGCTCTCGAATTTCTCTTTCCTGTATTCGTTCATCGTTCCACTGCGAAACAAACGACTTCATTTTCGTGCAATTTTAAGGGCCGCTATCGTCTTTCCACTTTCCAACGAGTTATCGTCGTAAACAGCGCACTTTGATCTTGAATTGAAAGATGTGTCATGTTCGATATACACACAGGTACGCGTAGCCAAGTGAAAATGTTTTCAATTATTGGCAGAGATGATTCATTTTCCTGCTGAACATGTGATTGGTTATATGAAGGAAAATATGAACAATTCATTTATGTATCGCAACGACAAACGTGGAAGAGTGTGCTTCTCTCTATTTTATTTTTGTCCATCAAATTCTGCCATTTTTTGTTTCTATATACTATTACATTTAATATTTCAGTTTGATTGTATCCTGACTTCATGGTCAAGATATTCAATTATAAATAAAACGCTATTTGTTAGGTGGAAGTCTAAAGCAAAATGTTAAAATAGTGCTTGATTTGTTGAAATTGGAAGAGGACACTTTTCCAATACCTTCACTTAAGGTTTCAATCGTTATCTGCATTTTTCCAATTGAAATGTCAAGTAGAAGTGTACCATATTTAGGTAGAACTAAAGATATTTGTGTAATGAACTTCTAATTTCATATTTTATACCACAAAAACTGAGAAGAAAAATTACAGTAGAAAATTTAAATGTTCTCGTTCGAAGGAGTATTTAACAGGAACATTAGCTCTGTTGTTTTGGGTTTTTTTACACATACTCCAATAATCGATGCATTCATTTAAATTATTTCCGATATTACCAATTTTCATTATTTTATTACGGAAGTTCAGTGACGCATGAAAGGTGGTAATAGTGCGCTTTTAAAAAGTCACATTTCTCAGAGATTTCAAAAAGTCGCTTTCAGCTTATTCAGTTGAATTGCATACGTTCTTCTGCCAGATCCTGGTCCGAGCACACCAAAAAATATGGTTTTCATAGATAAATTGACGATACAAAAAGAAAGAATTTATTCAAAATTACGTTGCTCATTTTCGATGCACTTGTGAATGCATAGCCAAAGGGAATGTCTAATTGCTTCGAACATACTAACATGGCGATTCACAGTCGAGTATGCGTGCGCACTTCGTTGCTGCACGTTCTTTGATGTACATATTTTTCGATAAATATCTTCTGCATTCAAAAATTTTTATTTAATTAATAATCTCTCATTTTTAGATTGAAGTACAGTCAAGGAAGAAATTAATATCATCCATAGTTAAATGCATCGTGTAATCTGATTACATGTCTATAAAATTTTAATTTTTGCTATTAAAATCTCATGGATATATGTGCTATTCAAATTAGTTAATTGTACAAACAGAGATCACAGTTTCTCTCAAGATTTTTAATTCTCATATATGTTTATGAATGAAAGAAAATTTTAAAGGCACTGAAAATTTTTATGCACATGCCTTTTGAAATTATTTTACACTAAATCTACTACCATCGATCGTAGAAAATAGTTGCTGAAATTTCTTTATTCATTTAAACAAAATATAAATAAATTTATTCTTGTCAATCATTAAATTTTTGAGGAAGGCTTTAGAAAGTTAGAAATTAATTGAAAATGGTACACGTTGCATGTGTAATAACACTGTGCATATCCAGTGTACTAATCGCCCACAATTATCAGTGATTAAACGCACAGAATCAGGGAAGCTCGATTTTGAGAACACTTAATTCGAGATTCTGCATGAGCAATGCACTCATGCAAAGCACACAAATGTATTTGAAAGGGAATCTGCAGGCCACAACTACCTTAAACGTATCTTTCACTCTTAAAGGGCTATTATTACAGTGGAGCGATAAATTTGCTTTAATACTGTTCCTTTGCTCTTCCAACCCCCTCATCCAACACTATGTTACACCGTCTGTTCTCTCTGTAATTCTTTCCCTTTTACAATGTTCCGTTGCATATCTTTTTATTTCGTGCAGCTTTAGCATCCTGAAATAGTTTCAGGATGGAAGTGAGGCCTGTGTCAGCAATTTTACAAATGATTTAGTAACTAGACATTTCTGACAAAAATGAGCGAGTGAATTACGAAAGATATTAAAAGAGTTTAAGGATACTGTTATATTATTTTCGACATTTTAAGATGGTTAAACGGAATTACATTTTTGACATTTAAATAATCGACATAAATTTTTATTAAAAGCACCGATAAAAACTCGAGATTCGGGTCGAAAGTTTTTGATTACCTATATACATCAATTATAATAAACTAATTTTTCTAAAATCTCAAAAAAGCTATGGTCACTCGAACACATTTTAAAAAGTTTTGTTTTGACTGAACATTATACATTTTAACACAAGGTTTACGTTACTCGTAGAAATGATGGATTCTAATATTTTTAATTTACTATTATTGAGATTGCAAAGATGCATCTATGTGGAATTATTCACCAATTTTTTTTTGTGTTATACAGGGTGAGTTACTTAAGATAAACTGAATGATTTCTACATTTTTCGAGATAGGAAGGCAATTATAAAATGAAGGCTTAAAAGTGTGGATAGATGCATTCTTATTATTTTTATAAAGTAAAACAGTTAAATGGTAAAATAATATAACTCCTCATCGATGTTAACCAATTAATCAAAGCGTATCGCAGTAACAGCGAAGCTTGTAGGTCAGGGCAGTAAAGTCCTTCTCGAAAAGCACTGTCAGGTCGGCATACTTACCGGCGCGGTGTGGTTAATCTCAAGTTGTTCTTGCTCGCGACTATATCTCGGCGAAAACGAAAGATTCATGAATCTATGAACGCGGGAAGAGAAACGAATCGTGTGACCTTTGGGGTCCCAAGAATTAGACTCGTTTGCGCCGGTAACCCAGTTTTAAATTTCAGTTAAAAATCTCTTGGGTTCGGATGAAGTAGAGACAGTGGGACCGCGCGTCGAGCTAGTTTAACATACAGCGGAGGACGGATCGCCGAGTAGCCACCGTTAATTACCCCTTAATTATCCCCCTCGAAGCGTAGTCATTAACTTATACCGGCCGCCCACGAAATGCTACGGCCACGGGAACATGGCTCTCTCGACTTTTTTCTTGCACACATATCTTCCGGCGCGTATCTTCGCTGGCCAGGAAAACGCTTCCCCGCGAATATTTACATTCTCGCAAAAAACGAAGAGTTTTAAACGCTCCTTAATTCAATTTTAAGTAGTCTCGGATGTTTTCTTGCAACCCGAACGTCGCGTTGAAGCTCAACGATAGCAGCCGACGGAAATAAATCGTGACAGGTGGTTAAATTACAATGGTAATTAACCGGCGAAGAGAAACCACGCAAGAAAATACCATAAGTATATACAGACTGATCTTTGCGCAATCGGTTAACTCCTTGCCCTACGATTTATTTTACGATTTCAATGATCAAAACTTTTTTCGTAATTCTTAATTCCCTAAAAAAAGGAGAAACTTTATATATACACTGTACGCCTATATGTTCTCCAATAGCTGTACATTAACAAAACCAACATAGAATTTTATTTCGACTTCAATGACCGTGAATGACTATAGTGTATCATTGAAATTGTCTCGCGAAGGGCTACAAACGTAGTAGTTCAGAAATATGTGGTTACATTTTAAATAACTAGGTTGACCTTCAAATTTCCTAAGCACCTTCACCTGAAAAAAGTTACATGCACACTACGTAATAGGCCCCGCGAAACCAAACAACTTTTGTCTGAAACATTTCGTCCTATCTCAAAAAATGTATAACTTATTCGCGGGTAATAATACCAATATAAAATCTTTTTTATTATTACTTATTTTTTTATAAAACTTTTACCAATATGTTTGTGGCATTTTCCTAATTAAAATAAGACCAAACACGATATAATTTCAACTGTATTTAGTGGTTTAATTGACGATGAACGTTTCGGGCGCAAGGAAGGACAGCGTATAGGAAAGAAAGGAACGCGGAGAGTCGCAGTCGCAGGCGCTGTCCTGCTCTACGTTCGGCTCGGCCTTTGTAGCTCAAAAGATAGTGTCCGTCTACGAAAAATGCAAACGAATCGCCCCGAGGCTTTTGCGTTTATAGAGGATTTACTGTATATGCATAGGAGGCGGTATCCTCGCACGCGAAGCACGGTAGGAGCAATAGTTGATAGTGGGGGAACGGATACACTAGTAGTGGGAGAACCTCCAGCGGGGAAGGAAAATGGCTGGCAAATCTTTCCTGCTTCGAATATCCCCAAGAAAATTTCACAATCTCTAGTTAAATGTTCCTATTTTCGAATATTTATAACAATTTAAAAACAGGAAATTTGTTCCCCCTGAAAAGAAATGCAGTTTACCTGAGTTTTATGTAAGGTGCATGTAACCCCTTGAGTAAATTGCGAGACTGTCAACGTGTCACATATGTATAATTTACATGTAATATAAATAATTTCGCTTTTGTCGGATGACTATAATGCTTTTGTACATCTCCTCGAATGTTTCCTTTGGTGGAAAGTTCGATCGATGTATCGCTCAAAGCTCGCACGATTTTTTAAGCGCCCCGCATATCGCAGCGTGAAGACGATACGAAAACGGAATTCTTCTTTCTAAAAACTGATGGAGTGAGTACAGACTAAATAAAACAAAGGCGGGAACAACGGTCCGGCAATAGGTCGGAGTCGCGTACGGAACGAGCGACAAATAAACTCTTGCCGATCCTCTCGCCGAACAATCGAGTGATAAAGAACAAAAAATGGGGGATGAAAAAATTTTCCTTCCATACGCGACACGTATAACAGCTTTTTATTTGCCGGGTCGATTTGAACGAGACGCGACGGAGGCTCGAGGTTCGATCGCTTTTTCGAGGCTAAATCCCTGTCATGACGTTATTGAGAATGGTTGGGGTTTCAGGGACGGATTTCAATGAAGCTGCAACGGTCTTGCTCCCCCGGGTATCGCGTTTGGCAGATCTACCTTAACGAAGCGTGCAGGTGGTTTACTGTATGCGTGCAGTTAAGCGAAAACCCATCCACTGAGGATCACTGCACGGCAAATAAAAAAATACACACACGCACACACGCTACCGTCGCCGCCGGATGCCCTTCAAGGACGCGCAGGAAATTCGCCTGAATGCGAAGATTGATTTCAAATCCCCAGCTGGGAATTGTAATGGGAAAACCGTTTGCGCGTATTTAGGTCGGCGCGACTGCAACGTCGCTCTTACAAATTGGCGCGTTTACTTATACCCATCCGCGCATGAAAATATTAATAAGCGTCGCCGTTTGCACGCCGGATTAACGCACACGGGATTTTCAAAGGGTAGCTACTACACTCGGCCCTGGTCAGAGAGATTCAAGGACAAAAACTAAATTTCACGTTTTTGTATTCGGCGTGCCAACGCTTTAAAAGAGTGTAACTTTTTTTAAACCGCGCCAGATGAGTTAAATTTTTGGAGAAGTTAAAGATTACACAGTTAAAATTGTTGTACACAACGGCCTTCGGTGTTTTCTTTGTGACTCTTAATTGCATTTTTTTTCACGTTATCTAGCAAACTGATTGTGTTCAAAGTTTTCCAAAGAACTCAAGTTGGTCCAATTTTGAAAAGTTACTTCGTTGAGATTGACGTATATCAATTACGACTTCGAACTTGATTTTTCAGTTTTGTCAGATAGACAGTTTGCGGTGCGAGCCTGGAAAGATAATCTAATAAAAAATAATTTGTTTCATCATTTGAAGAATGTAATAATTGAGGTTCAAACGTTTTCTTGGCGAAATTGATAATTTTATTTCGGCTAATGAAATGCATTTAAGTTTAACACAGGAGCATCGATTGCCACTACAAAATGCAACATTTCATATGCAATAACTTTCAGCGGGTACATCTTATTAAACTATAATTTTAGCTTTGGAAATTAATCAATTGGAATTCTGTAATCACAATAATATTAACTAATCTAGATTATTGACTTTGATAATTGACTTTAATGTGAAGTGTAATGTGATTAATGACCTTAGCCTAACACTTTCATGCTCATGTGCACAGAAATCGATTTATATCACAAAAAAGCTACTGTAGTGGTGCAACTTGTATTGAAATTATCAAAAATTAGTCATTAAAAACAATGATTAATTACTAATACAATTTAAAGAATACAGCAACTTCAGAAATTATTTTTTAAAGAATTTTTGTTTTCTTGTTTTATTTATAACTTTATTAACATTCTAACTACCTCTAGTTATAACAATTTTAATTTCACACGCGCGCTACGCTCTTTTCCAGTAGTATACATATGCTAATGGACCTCCACAGCCGTGCAAAGTTTACTTCTAACTTTATACTTTCTGTCTTAGGGACCAGATGTCAACAAAAGAGTTAAAAATTAATGTCGACGCATTGTGTCTGCAACTTGCGAAACTTCTTTCTGTCATGGAAAACGAAAATGGCGGAAACAAACCTCGTTCATTTAAGAAATTTGTTGTCTATGTCGCTGAACGAAATGCTGAATGAAGTAAAAATTGTTTCGGTCCAAGTAGTTCCAAAACAGGTTTGCTCTGTGAACGAAAATGATGGAAATAAGAAAATAATTAATAAGAAGTGGCAATAATATTAAAAGATTAATATACTGTAAAATTACTATTTCTCTAAATTGAATAATCTTAAGTTAATCCAATTGTATGATACCTTCCAAATTTCATTAGCACAGACAGTAATCATGATATTAACCTTCCATAAATCACAAAGCGAAGCGAAACGTGATGAAATGATAGGTGAACAACCGTGGATAGCTGCTCAAATTAAAAGCTTTAACGTAAAACGGTTCTCGAATTTAGAGATGAAAGTCTACAACTATTATTCCACTTCGATATTCCACGTCAAGAGGGTTTCACTCACAAAGAGAGTTCAGCACACTGGGAATGCTGAAATTGGCAGACAGCTTTGACTCGATTTCTTTTTCGACTTCCTTTTTTCAGTGGGCATTATAAAATTGGAGAATCGTTCGGGATGTGAACTGTATTACCATTAGTATAATGAGTCTCTAACCTGATTTAATATGCAATGAATGTTATTAAACACTGACACTCTATAGTATATATGTACACATATAATACTACGTAAAATAAAAAAGCTCCCAGTATAATTTTATAATTATCTTATGATATAATGACAAACAATATCTTTATGTAGAAATAGTGTATTGTTCAATAATTGATTTATTGCATTTAAAGTATTAAATAATCAGCAGTAACACATATTCTCAGAACTATTCAATTAAACAAAGGAATCCTTTTTCAAAACTTTCTTATTTGATTTTTTACGCTTTACTATTAAATATGGCCGGATGCTTCTTTCTTTTGTACAGCAGTGTACATACTATATACAGTTTTTATATAGACAGTTAATTTAATTCCAACTTCAAAGGGAGAAATAATATTGCTGCTTATCAGGTTTTATTCGAACCGTTCATTACGAGTGGCTTAATATTAAATGATTGATTTCAGTGATTTCTGATATGGTACGTAATTATTCACGAGTGCGGTGAGCGAGTAAAGTGTCGTTACCATTGAAAAGTCGAGCAGCTCCGAAGCGAGTATATAAGACGAGGGATCCAAAGTGTCTTAACATTTTAATTGGTTTAATTCACCTCGGGAAGTTCCCGGCATTGTGTCTATTGTAGCTACAATTCGACTCGAACAACAAGGTGTGAATAGGAGGCTTATGTAAGATTCGGAACGTCGAGCAGATAAACTAGGTGAATCAGATATTCTATATAATCGCAAAGTTTCGGTTTGCATTGTTCTCCGTGACATGATACTCACGTTTTCCCGGAGTTAGTTACTGGGTTATTAAGTTATTATTCTTTGACCGATTTCGCGTATCACTCATGCTTCAAATCAGTTTGAGGACAACCCACGTAACGTACGGGTTTACAATAGCATATTGGCGTTAAGGCGACGATAAGCCGAACAAAGAGATAATACCGCTGTAAACCAAATATCAGTTGACTAAACAGCGTAGTTTACTTAAACAATAGCTGGTCGCCTGGTACTCGGGGCTTGAAATTAGTAAATCTGTATCCTTAACGCCTGTCGTGCTCCAGTTGATTATCTCTTCGAGCAAACATTTTATCTAACAATCCTGTTTTTCTTTCCTTAATAGGAGAAATGTGGCACCTTCACTACAGTAACTCTGTTATAACGAAAAAAATATTTTCTGCTTCTAAAAAGTTAACATGTTCGTGTTGTATTCAAGGTAATTCGAGAGCGTCATCGCAGTTGACCTTGAACGCTCTTGGATGACCTTCATCCGTAGGTCTCAACATCTTAAATCGTCCTATTACATAGTAAATAGAGAAATATATCATACCTTTTAAAAAACAGAGTTGATCTTCACAGCACAGATAACAGAATTATGCTTTTGAAGTCAGTTTACTTTTTATAACAGAAATGGTTACGTTATTATGAGTCAAGTGTTTCAAAATGTCGTATACTTGTTTCGCTATATTTTAAGATAACACAGCTTAATTTTAATGCAATTATCTTCGTTATTATTTAAATCATTGTACGATTTCAATAGCGTATCATACATAAAAAAAGATACAGTATCGATTATCCGGGCCTCTGATGTTCGAATTATCTATCGTCTGAATGCTTTCCACAAAGACTTAGTTTGCGTTAAACCAACCCATACGCTACACGATTTACTGCACACTTCAATAAGGATTAAGTTCAGCACTGGCTACGTAATTGTTGTATTATCCGAACAATCATGTTCCACGGATAATCGAAGTTCTATTGTACGTAGAAAAATACGTAAAAATTTGTTCAAGCAGCCAAAGATATGTTCTATCTTCAAAATTCGATTTTAAATTATTATTTTCTAAAAGATTCTTCAATTTAGTGATGTTTTTAGGCCCGTTCCTGTGGGTGTACACCACAGAGCCTGGATCCTAAAACATCGTTAAGTGACTCTTCAGTGTGACAGCAGGTATTGCGCCATTGACGGAACGTTAGGGTATGCTATCCCTTAGGGCTTAGGCGAACCGTCTTCACGCTAGGTGACCGCACGCTGCTATTACCAATACGCGGGCTGTTAACGTGCCAGCAATTCGGGAAGACGACGTTTCGTGGGACCGGTGGTTAAGGAATAGCACGGTAGGGATAACAGTCGTGCGAGAGGCGTACGCGTGGTAATTAATGCCGCTGCAGTGCTGCGGGCCAAGAAGGCGGGACAACTCGATAGTGCGAGCCAAAACCAAACATTCCTAGCGCCAGTGTATCCGGTATCTGGAGTATCTCGGTATTAGTTCGACACGTACCAATTATAAGCTGGCACACGAGTCATCTCTAGCAGGGGTCGTCGTAGAAATGTCGCGGAACTTGCTTCGTGAATAGGCATATTTGCACCGCTTCATCCCCCACACCTTGTTTTATATGATTGCAGAAGTTTGTGGCCGATTTTGAAAATAAAACAGAAGCGGTTAGATCAATTATGACACCACCATCTTCTACCATAGTCCCCAAAGTTTTACAAGAAGAAGCAGCGTGGTTTTTCTTCAATGCAGATCTCGAAGTCTCCGAGTATTGGGTACGAACTTTTGCAATCATTTAGTAGATTTTGTTTTAAAACTTCTGTTTGAATTCAGTGTTATCAAAAAGAATATTCCTTGCTTCGTAAATAGGCATATTCGCACCGCTTCATCCCCCACCCCATGTTTTATATCATCGCAGAAGTTCGTGGCCGATTTTGAAAATAAAACAGAAGCGGTTACATCATTTGTGTCACCAACATTTTCTACAATCATCCCCCAACGTTTTACAAGAATAAGCAGCGTGGTTTTTCTTCAATGCAGATCTCGAAGTCTCCGAGTATTAGGTACGAACTTTTGCAATCATTTAGTAGATTTTGTTTTGAAACATCTGTTTGACCTCAACGTCGATAAAAAGAATATTTTTATTATATCAATTCATTTCGCGTTTATAAATTTGTTTCATCGGTGACACGCTATTTGCTTAAAATAAGGTAGGTACCTATTCAACGAAAACATTTCCATGAAATACGTGGAATTTCATAGAACGAAAAAATGTTCCATTAAATAGACAGAATTTTATTAAATGGAGAAATGTTCCATCGCGGTTTAATAGAATTTTATTCGATGAATGCCTTCCATTTTTTTAAAAAATATATTGTCCATACCTGAAACTCAACATTCACGAGTACGTTGTAATAAAAACTAATAAAATTATTACGAATCTTCTACAATATCCAGAGTCCAGGACCTTATACACTTCAAGATCAAACCTGATAGCGCCATTGATGAAATGAGAAATACCTGGTCTTATAAGAGGTGCTGCCACCGGTGATGAACCTGTCTAATTGGTGGCTAAGGGAGTATCCGTGAGGCGATCCTCCCGAAGCAGATCCATCCTGCACCCGCAATTTCGTCGTACTTCTTCGCCGAGTGCAAGCTTCTCCTATGCAAATCCCTGTGCGGTAAGTAGCGTTGGTAATATTTATGGCAACCCTATAAACCTGGGTTCAGCTATCTCGAAGCCATTCCCCGAAGAAAAATAAAATGAAAGCAAAACAGACTAATTCCTGAAACGAGCTGAAATCCACACAGAGCTAACTGACTCAATGCAAGCGTAATGCGCACATCTCCTCGCACAAAACGAACGGATGGCAATCCGCTTAACCGACCCCCGTTTCTCGATGATCCCGTGACTCTGGAAAACGGGAACGTTTTTGGAGAATTGATTTTATACATTAAAATGACGGAAATGGGTTGAAAAAGCTACAGGGTGCTCCGAGGTTAGTGTCCGGTTATTTTACCATATTTGGCGGGTCGGTGAGAGGGTGGGAAATCATTTTGATGAGTAAAAGTTGCCATTACGGTATTATCTGTATAACTGTCGCGCAGAGGTCTCTACAGTAACTGTTAACCCTACGACGGTTGTGTCTGAGTCTATTTTGACCAGGAACGGAAAGACTAATGTGTCTGCATGAGATATCATCAAAAGTAAATTTTTCAAAATTATTAATTGGTGCTGTGAACGGTCCTAAGCATTGCCAATTATATAGCTATAAAAATCGTCGGGTAAACTTTACTTCACTGGACTCGAAATTTGTGCCTTTCTCCTATAAATTATGATGTATTTGGTATGCAATCCAGTAGATTTGTACCCGAGGCGGCTGCAGATCGAAGTTTCGATCCTGTGGGATCAATGGTTCAGGAGTTATGCTTGCTTAAAATTGACCAATCTGCAGTGTTTTTGAGGGTTAAAATTGTATCCCCACCCGCTAGGAACCAGTCGTGCGGTGAACACGCTCGACGACCTAGCCAGCGAGAAGTCCAGTATCGGTGCGACTTCTAATTTTTTCTAAAAATTTGCAATTTTTCTAATTTCTTCGAAAAATTGAAATTTTTTGTATTTCTAATATCCTACATTTTTTAGCTGCTCAAAAAATACGATTGGAAATAGGTATCATCCGGCTTATATTGATTTCTTTTAAAAATCGTTCCCACCCTTAAAATAATATTTAAGAAAAATGAAATACTGGAAATCGCGAATATGGTGCATAGTATGAATGTATCAAACTTCCAGATAATAACAATATATGTCAATACGATTAATATCTGCTGCTGTTATAACATTCAAAAAGAAAAATTGCTTCACCGTTGTTATTTATAACAACATTAGGTTGTGAGAGCACAAGCTCCAATTTTCCAATATTTGAATTTTCCAGTGACTTGTTTTTCTCCCGCTATTCCTCGCGCGAGGAATTATAAAGTTAAATAACTCTTCCGCTCGGACTCCGAGAAATAGTTTCTCCCTTTTAATATAAATATTGACAGCTAAAAAATGTGTGTCGAATATTTTTATAAACTCTACCTCTGCGCAAACTTCCCTAAAAAACGGCAGGTGACATAAATCTGCATTTATCACCTCCGAATCTGCTGAAATGATTTATACAGATACGACAACATCACTTAATAGCGTAAAATATCACGCGTTTATTTATTCCATGTAAAAAGAAAAATTTTATGCAACGATGGTATTACGTACATCCGGGAAATTTATCGAAACGCTTCCTAGACAAAGTTACTGTTGTATTTTTAAAAATACATAGGAAAATTTGATATACAGCTTTTTTTATATAATCTTGTATATTTTGTGTCTCTTAACTAAACTTACACATACTTCCGCAGAAAAATTCGAAGAAACCCAATATTAGTAAAAAAGTAAATAACCAGGCCATAGTACTGTCAAACGTATATTTTTTATTATTATTTAGTAATTTAATGCTCCACAAAACAATTTATAAAAATACTAAAAATTCAGTGTAACTGTAACTAGATTTCCATCCAAAAAAATTAACAATCTTAATATAAGCTCATGAATTTATGCGAGTGGAAGCTCTAATGAGTATTAACATCAGTATAAATTAGTATAAACGTAAGGGGAACGTGAATCGAACTAAAAATGAAGCCAGGCAATTTTTCAAATAATACTGTGAATAAATTGTTTATAAGCACGATAAGAAAAGTCACCGTTATCGCAGATTTACAGTAAACCGGGCCCGTCTGATTGAAAAGAAGATGGATGGCGTCCGCGAGGAAATCTCTCGCCGATAAAAGAGATAATTAGGTGTAGCATTTCTAATGGATCACGCCATATATCTCGACAGTAATTCGAACGCCGAACACGCACAACGTTCCGCAGGAATTAACCAAACAGAAACAGCAAATACAGCCGAAATATACGCCATTATACTGTTTACATACCTTCGTTAACGCGTTCAGTTATTTATAACGGCATCGTTCAGCGCACCACGAGAAATCTGCTGCGTTCCTGGCATTCGAATCAATATTTATTGCGCATTGTGTTCTCACGCGGCTCATTCAGATTTTGATTTGATCTGCGGCGAAAGAATTTCGCGTCGGGACATTGCTACGAACGAAGGCGGCCATTCAATTTTCGCCAAGTCAACAATTTATGAAGCTTAAAATGCCTCGGTTGTATTGTTGGCGTGTATAAAATGATCCGTCGCTCGTATAGGGTGTCCCAGAAATGTTGTACTTTCTTGAAAGAATTCCTGTGGCCATTTCAAGTAACTCTTTCCTTTGCGAAAATGTTCTCCGCGGCTTGGTTGAGGAATTATCAACGAAAAACACGGGGACCAATCAGAGCACAGGCCTCGCTGAGCGAGGAGCGTTGGCATTGGTCAAATCGAAATCCAACCGCTGAAGCCGCGCTTTGATTGCTTCGCGTTTTTCGTTTATAACTCTTGATCAAAGGCACGGAGTACATTTTCGTAAAGGAAAAAGGTACTTCAACTGATCTCGGGAATCGCCCCTTTCGAAGAACTACAATCTTTTTGGGGCACCCTGTACACACTGAAAGACCAGACAAATTCTAAAAACTTGAAGCCTACTGTTGCAGTATCTCCACGTAAAAGGTAGCTTATTCTGTTGACATTTTGTAGTCTGCCATTTATTTACCATGATTAGAATTTTTCTGTAAAAATGCAATGATACTGTGGAATTGATAAAACTCAATTTTTACGTAATTTAGAAAAATATCATTGACGTGAGAATAATCTCGATATTTTTTTAAATACACTGTACCGCGTTTCACTGGATTCTGCCTGTAAGCTGTCTATAAAGAATTATAAATTCGCGATGAAACTCGGCTCATGTGCCGAGATGCTGCTGAAATTTATGCAAGCATACAAATACCCATCACGTTAAATTTTCGAATAGAAAGCGAGTGTTCACGAGACTGTGCATATCCAAAGTTCGCATGTATACATTAAATGTCCATCAGAATGTTCGCATTATAGACAATGAGTCTCCACCAAAAAGTTCATGCATGACGTTTATTCGCCACATACCATAGTTCGTACATTCGTCGCGAGTTTCCTCATCTAACTACACCAACTACGTTGAGCTAATCTGAATTCAACGGAAGAAAAAAGTGAATACAAAAATACTTTCAACTCATTAATGCACGAGTAAAATCCACATAATTCGTGCTCGTATAAAAAAGTTTATCAAGAGATCTCTGATAACAGAAAAAATTAGAAAACAATCATTTTGTTAATCATCTCAGTTTCTTTCTTTCAGTATAATTATAAGATATAGTGACAGACAATATTCTTAGAACCATTCAATTAAACAGCGGAATCCTTTTTCCAAACTTTACTGTGTTCTTATTTGGTGTTTCACGCTTTTCTGTTAAATATGGCCGGGTGCTTCTTTCTTTTGCACAGTAGTGTATGTTGCTAATGAGTTTCCAGACATTTAAGTGGAAATAGGAAAAGAATTTTTGTCCGTGAATCTCGTGGACCCGGTTCTTGCACTGGTTGAAATCACTGTTGTAGGTAGTTCTTTCAAAAACACTTTGTGTCTCTGGATCACTCTAAAAGAAGATCATTGGTGGAATGATCGAATGCCACTGTTACAGAAACACAGGCTTCCGTGCCAAAATTCGGGAAAATGTGGTATTCACGGAATGTAAAGAGGAATGTGCAGTAGGAATGCTGGAACTCTTCTGTCTGTACAGAACCGTACCGTGAAACATGCGTGGGCACCCTGTGAAAAATGTGAAAAGTAAAAAAATCTAGTTACTTTGATTTTGACCTAGACGTTTAAGTATTCGAATTGGTTGTAGTACTTGCCGCCGAAATCCAAATTTGTTACTTTAATAGTCAAGTCCAGAAAGTAAGCTTTAATTCTCCAGTTCGTAGTTTTTAAGAATGCAACAATTTAGATAACATCAATTTTCCGTTACGATATTGGAAACGTAGTTAAACCGTTTATTAATTATGTTTGTACATATCTCCCGTGCAGCTTCAACCTCTAATTCCGGAACGGGGAGTTAGAAGTTTCTTCCCGCGTCTCAATACTAATTGATGTATTATGAACTCGCCTAACACGGCTGAAAACTATGTTGGTGCTTCGGGTTTTCCCTAATCCTCGAAGACGTGTGCATGGATTCTGCCCGAATATATCTGCTCTGGAAACAGTGAATCGGAAATGCTCGCTGACGCAATTAGGGGAACATCCTAGCATCATCATTGGCGGTATATGTTTTCTCCAATAATTGCTAAGTGGAAAATTAATCAAAGTTTAAGTAGGCGTCCACCGAGAATTTCCTAGCTCGCGTGCTATTTCTGCCCATGCCTGATGTACAGTAAAGTCGCGTTTACTGTCCACGATCGGGTACGCGATCACTGTCATGCCGTCCTTCTCTATGTTCGGCATCCTTTTAAACTCACGGCGCGGTAGACGCAGTCATAAAGAAATAATGTCGGTATGCGATCACTGTCCGTGCAGAACACAAGGCTGTTGGACAGTAAACGCGACTGTACTCTCCCTGAGAGTCCCCACGAAAATTCTCCCTTGCCTACCCACTACACTGAGGGGTCATGTGACGCGTTCCGTCTGTATTGTGCATGTGTCCCGTTTATGGTGTATTATTCGTCCAACGAACGGTATCACAGATTTTTACAGTGGGGTGCAGAGGGACCCCGAGACCCCACTCTTGACGCTAGGCTGCGGATCCCACTCTTACGCTTAGGTTCTGGCGGAAACAGTCGTCGTAGGAGCTCGGCGTCACCACATAGCTCTATCGCAGTCACACTCAACGCGCGCGTTTGTCGTCTTCGTCAAACGATTCGGCCAATCGCGGAGGACGTGTAGCGCGAAGTATGAACATCACGTGGTATTTACCTACAAGTTTCTCTGTGCCATCTTTGGTTGGACGAATAATACATGTGTCCGGTTTGTGTTGTGCATGTGTCTCTTCATCTGTGTGCTCTTCATCTGGTGACACTGGGGAAAGATGCTGACTTCTTTGTCCACCTGCTGTGAATTAAGGAGGCAAACAAGTAAGATTAATCTGTATTTCACCCTAATTTCTCACAATCGCGATTTTGATCTCTTAGACTTTCTATCATAAAGATTGCTTCTCAGAAAATATTCTCTACTTGTACAAACTGCAATAAAATATTCGACTACTTGAACAAATTCAAATATGTCATTGAGTAAAAAGCTCCAAGAAATGATCATATCGAGGGGATCCCATGCGTGTTGACTCCCGGAATCGTTTAGTGTCATTTAGTGTTGGATGGCAACTGATAAAGAGCATAAGCTTTTCTTTTATTCGTCCAATTAGGACAGACGAAGGTCAGAATCACTTCCCAAGACGGATGAGACCAACTTATACTGTCAGCTCGTGTTACTCATCATAATCAGTCTTTTCGTTCATTCATTAGTGGTATTATGAAACTCATTTAAGCTTTTTGAGGAATATTTCGCACTAATGGTTGTTGCGGGTTTTCAGTAATATTTCTAATTAATGTCTCCAAATTTTTATGTGCTCTTAGTAATTTCGTTATAAAACGTAGGACAACGGAAAATAAGTATTTAAACTAACATTTAGTATTAAAACTTGAACAGAATAAATTTGGATTTATTGGACTTGAAAAGTTCGTACAAAAATTTCCCGTAACAAAATTTTTATTATTTCAATCATTGTGTGTGTGTAAAAAAAGGTTATAGATAGTTCTAGTGTTTCAATCTCAAGTCTAAACATTTTTACACTGTTCAAATGTGTTTTAAGGAAGTAAATTGTGTGTCGAATCCGAGCATTCGCAACTGCATAACATTGAAACCGAAATTTTTTAAAAATACTGAAAAATACGACGATTGCCGGATTCAGTTCCATTCGAAACAAAATTTTTATACGCGCCAACGTTCTCCAGAGATTGTCACATTGTCATACATTGTGCACGCTGAATCTAGTTGCTCTCCGAAGGTCGATAATAAAACAATTCCTAGATTTTTCAATGGCTACGTACCCCATTGAATTTGCAATGCGACAAAGTGTTTGCAAAGCTGAACCCACGTTTCGAATCTCGAAAGTTTCATTCTGCAGGGCCGTGTCCGCTGTGAATTGTTAAAAAAAGAGAAAAAAAAAGGTTTTCACCGTTTCCGACATAGGTCACATTGGTCGGCAGTGTTTCGAAAATGTTCCCATTATCCGCGAATTGTTGCGCGTACCAAAAACAAAACCATCCAGGTGCGAAAAACCAGGCACCCGCCTCCTCTACCCACACCCCATACCCTTTCACATCCCCCGTCGCTTTGTTTCGCGTAGAAGCACGTACTTTTGATATCGTCCTTTATGAATTATTGCCGCCATGGAAAAACAATATGGCGGGATAGTGTTAACGCCGTCGCTGTGAAAATTTTTATTTCGTCGTCGCGACCTTTTTTCAAAATTATAGAGACGAAGCCAAACGCGAAGAACGTTTCACTCGTAGAAACTACGTGGTTATTTTTAAAAAATATCTGTCCGCACACAATTTAGAACGAAATATGTGAATTGTTTAAAATGAGCTTTGAAACAACTTGTACCTTTCCGAGACGTCAGAATTAGTATGATAGCTGACTTGTACAACAATTTTTTAAAAAATTAATATGAAAAACTAATGTATACAACAATTTTTGAAAACGTTAATGGTCCTTGTTTACAACTTTTTTTAATTGTAACTTCAATGAAAATTCAACAGATATTAATTGTTACGGAGAAAATATGCACGGACAGGCATAGTGTTGTAATTGAAGCATTGGAAAACTTAAAAAATACTATTATATCATTTCCATTGTATTAAACACATTAAGAAGGAAAATAATTTTTTATATCACTCCAGAGTTTCTCGCAATTCAAGTAGAAAATTTGTATTTCGATGATAGAGGTCTACTATCAGACGTGTTTGAGTGACACACTATTTTCAAAACTAATGAATGACGCTACAGAAGAAAATGCACCGATTCATCGTCCGAATATTTCTCGGACTGAGCGTTCGAAGAAAGGAGATAAATTATATCCGGGGGAAAAAAACGGACCTCCTAATTCTTCTTTACATCAAATACCCATTACTCGTGACTAATATCAAGCCAAAAAAAAGCTCGGCGGCCCTAAACGGATCGCCATAAACAACAAACACGGCAGCGAACGGACCGAAGGAAAACCGTAAGCACTCGTCGTAAATCGAAGCAATGGGTCCTGGCCGATCGTCGTCCATTGTGGCACCGAAACGATGAAGAATAATAGTGGGAGGATGGAAAAGAAATAGTAAAACGTTCGCAAACACCGAACCGGCTTATCAGCTTTATTTATTGCCGCAGGAAGCCGCGGGCAGCAGCGCTTTCGAAGCTTCTTCTCTTCGAGCTGAACTCGAGCGTGGCCGCGTGGCCACGCGTGCTTTCCTGGACCATGAACGGCGAAAATGAAGGTCGTCACGAACCAGTGAAATGTCAGTTCCATCGACGACAGGCGGAGAAAACGAGGTATCACCATACTCTTACTTTTTTTCACCCCTCGATTTCACCTTTCTTTCATTTCGGACAGTATCACGGATTTTCGCGTCATTTGTTTCCCTTTCTACGAGCTCTCCTCGTCGATTCAATGAAACATTAAATTCACCCTCAAACGGTGAAGGTTATCCTTGTCTGAATCATCTCGAACAGTTCGTAAAACTATTTTGCTTCGTACTATTTATTAGGTTGGCAACTAAATTCGCAACCTTTTGTTTCGTAATTATTTTATTGTATCATTGTAACATCATTCAGTGACCATTCCTTTTGAACTGTATATCATTGGAAAACTCTGAATTTTGCGATTAATTTGATATAAAATACTCGTGCTTAAAAGAAACATATAAATGACTTTGTTTGAGAAAATGTGAACTTAGTTGCTAACCTAATAGAATATAAAATATTTCAAGAAATTATTTGGCAAAATGTTCGTGACAATCTCAATTTAGGATGTTCCAGGATATGATATGATGAAATGAAATAACTTATCAGAGTAGACTGCGGATATTTATGCAAAATAAAAAATATTTGCATCGATTGCAGGACACAGGAGTCAAATCAAAATCTTTTCTTCTTTTAATTATCCTATCAAGCTGAAACTAATACATTGATGTCGATACGTATTTTTTTTTTAATAAATACATATGAATATTAATATCTTTGTTGTTCCATAAATGCAAACAAGCATTAAAAATATTTTTCTGGCATTCTATTATGCCTATTTGCAAGTTTTAAATATTAACTACTTTAATTCGATCATAAATTCGCAGTCCAATCATTTAAATTTGTATAGAGCCATTCCAAAGAGGTATGTGCATAAATTCTTATTTGGTTTAAAGCAATGAATAAATAAGAACATATGCATAAAAGAATGCATATTGTTGTATGATGAGCAGTTAGTACATTTTTATTATTTCACAATATCAATAATTGTCAACTAAAAACTGTGTTTCCATATTATTTTGAACTATTTCATAGTGAAGGATTAATTGATCAAAGGAAGGATCGGACAGAAGTTTACCACCACGATAAATATTGTAGTTTTACTACGCGAAGAAAGACGTTAAATTTATGTCGGACTTTATTAAAATTTTCATTCAGCTGCAGTTTATTCAGTGACATTTATTAAAAATGCATAAAGATCCGCGGTCTAGTTATTATGCTCTCATATATTATGTTTGCTACGGTTTCAAGAAAATGCCCGCATTTCCTCGGCGTGTAAATTACGATCACTGGGAAACTGTATATACAGAACGTACGAAATTTTTCGTTTGTTCGTTAAAATTCTAAAAAATGCATATTAATAGTACGTCCGACCGTAGTTTCGCTGAGTTCATGGTTTCGTAGGATTAATTCATTTTCTATAAAAACACGCCGCACAGAGGAAAAGCTTTGCGAAGCTGCTGCAGTTCCAAGCATAGCGGGTCCAAAAAGTTTTTCATTATTCTGTTCCTGGGCTAAAAATTGAAAACCATATAAATTTCGAATTACGTTTAGGTATGCTTAATTAATGTCAACAAACTAATACATATTTTAAATACGAGAATGTGAGTAAAAAAATCAGGTAAACCTTTAACGTTTTCAGAGAAAAATTTTCTACAGGAACAAAGAGCAATGACTTCTATTATTATGCTATGGAAATTTTAAACTTTGGAATTTCGAAACTACAGAATTTTTGGAGGTACTTCTATTCACAAAATGTTGGGAGAAAAAATCTGCCGTCTACATTTTTGTGAGAGATTTTAATGACATTGTTATAGAATTTAGATAATTGGAAATAGTAGCTTGAAAGGTACTGGTAACTTGAAATCATAGAATTGGTTCAAAATTAATTACGTTATGCCGATAAAGCTTAAAAACTATTGTATCATACAAATCCGTGTCATACGAAATTAGGAGCTAATGCAAGAAGCACAGTTACATTTTGAAAACTAACAAAAATGTATTATTGTAATGTTATAATGGCAAGAAATAGGTTATTCGAAGCTGCTAAATAATAGTGAATAATATCGATTCATCCTTTGTGGAAAAATATCACTAAGTTTTTTTCTAAGCTCGGTATTTTCGAGACATCTGTTGTTTCCCCTAGTTTTTTTTCCTTCTCCAACAATCCCTATAAATCTCGACGCTTGAAACGACGCATTTGGGAAGTTCTCTCCTGAATTTTGTGCCTCTATTCAACGAAACTACCGCGTTACACCGTGGGTTTCCCCAATTCTCTAACCGCATTACGAGAAACCAAACATTTGAAAAGCAATGTACGTGCTCCGCGAAAAGTTGAATTATTTGATACATCCAGGATGCACCAGATAGCACCGAGATACACAAAACAATAGTTACATCGTTCTTACAATATTCACTATACCGGTTTGAGAGCTGTCCGAACAATTTTTACGCGGAAATATTGGTTTCGTCCGCTATACAACTGATACATGGAAAAACCTCTCGGAATATCGAAGTTTTATACATTTTCAAAAGAACAAAGCTATAAATAAAAAATGAACTAAAATAAAGCTACAAAACTCTGCTCGATCAGACTTTATGTTTTCTATGTAACAAGTGTACTGTTAATGAATTTCGCGGATTCGCCGAACGTGCTGAACCGACTGATTCGTAGGAACACCGGCGACCGACATGCTCAAACAAATTCCACGAATCAATGTGATTGGATTTTTCGTTCAATATTACAATTTTTTTTAAATTGGAATCCTGTTCTAGTTTCATAGATTTTATAGATTTCCTCTCACATGGGGATTGTCAAATTTCAACTACAATTTAAAAGATGCATCTCCGTTTTCAATTTTTACCAAACATACATACAGGGTGTCTCAGTTGAAGGAGGTCACCTAACTATCTCCTTTATTTTCAATGACACAAAAAATATTTAATAAAACTTATTTTTTTTCAAATGTATTGTTTCAGCCGCTGTAAGATGGAATAAAAAAGAAGTTTTCCCGATAAAAAATAACGATGACCTTGAAAAAACAATGAAATAATAACCGGACAAAAAAAATTGTTCTTCTATAATATTCTTCCTTCGATACCATTTAAATTATGCCAAAAATATAACTGAGACACCCTGTATATAATACTTCAAAATTTGTTTGCTTTCATAAAGAGAGGAGGAAAGCAAGAGAGCTAGTGCAATTGGAAAGCTCTATTTATTATTATTAGACTGCGGATTTTATGCATCTATGACACAAATGGGTAGTTGCAATTCAAAATAGTGGACAGATTTAAATAATTTAAGATCGTCAATGTTATTACTCGCAGTTTAAGAACATTATTGAAGAATGAAAGAAATTGTTTGTTGTAGTTGATGAAAACTATTTTTATTTTGCATGAAGTTCCGCAGTCTAATTATTATAAATACTAAAGTTTGATTATGTATTAGAATAGTTATACATAGAAATGTATTTGCAGCTGTACTGTATTTGTTTTGCTGCAAATTCGAAATAATTTAAGTCTTTAAAGATTGAAGCTCCTCAAATTCCGAAAAGACAAGCACGCTATCAATGATCACACGATAAAAATAATCTGATAAAATTCGACGAAGCAGTACAGTGCAATTAAATTCGCAAGTATAAATTCCCGTTCAGGAGTAATTGTTTAATACGAAATTGGAATTCTCGCGGAGCTTCTCCAGCAGGACAAAAGTAAAAAGAAGAATGGAGGATAGCGCGAAGTTGGTAGAAATCGAGAATGAACTCGGAGCAAGGCTGCACTCGGTGCAAATGAATTTAAGAGACCGTTTAATGATATGGAAGTTAGGGTGATGTCGCACTAAATGCACCTGTCTTTTCATTTAACCGTGGTGTTCCGCGACAACGGCACTCATCACTTCCCGAAAATTGTTCGCTTAAAGTTGAATTTACTTTATTCCAGCGGGGATGTCGTATCTCGTTATTCTCTTTCGGGTCGCCGGAAATATCCGAGCGTTCTTATTCTTCTTTCTTTTTTTTTTTTTAAATTTACGAATAACTTGACAAGTTAAATTTAAGACCGGCCGTCATTTGAAATTTAAAACAGTAGATTTAGCTTGATGACGACGTAACATCGCGTTCGGAAACCTGCAGGTTTTCTTGCGGGAATAATTAAATCGTACCAATCGTAATCGATTGTTCCATGGAAAAACGAACGAAAGAAACAATTAATCGAGTACAATGCCTGTCAATTTTATTTCGTGTAAATAATGAACTGCTGCGTGTATTTAATTGGCTTTCTCATCGTGAAATCGACTTGAAATTTGAACCGAAAATAAAATAGCGTTAAATTACATAATGTAGCAGGATGCGCGAGATAATCTATTATGAATAACTGAATGAAATGATTTTATTTAAATGCACTTAATTACAGTTTGATAAATAAAGGCACGTTGTGCCACAAGCATGGTGGACCCTTGAGTCAATCAACGCTACCAACATAATACACCAATCCCTTTACGCTCTAAATCTGTTAGCCGCGTAATTTGTCGGTTATAAACACTCATGGAGAAGCGCTATTAACCGTTTGACTCTGAATTTGCCTCGTGTATTTACCGTGCGCGTTAGTGTCGAATGTAGAGGAGGATGTTTTAGTTGCAGAATATTTGGTCGCACTCGTTGGAAAGCGTAACTATTGGAACTTTGAGCGACGTACCAAGAACTTGAGAAATAAGCAATTTTTAATTCAGGAAATAACCATCTTCTGACCGAGCAATAAAAGTATAAGTAAAATAGAGTAACCAGCGTTACCGCTGGTAACAGAGTGAGGATCACGGATGTTCAAGTACGCGATGAAACTAAAAAATCATCAAACGGTGCAATTGAACGCAGACAGAGAGCAGGGGACACTACAGGAATAAGGTAGAGAGGCACTTGTCGTGCTCGTCCACTTTTTTAAATCAAGAGGCTCCTACTTCTACTTGACCCGCGTACATAGGGCACGAAATTTTCGTGCCACTTTTCTAAACATTGGAACGTCTGTTTTGTAAGCAAACAGCGAGATCGAGATCAAATGAACACAGTTGTCGCAGTGCTTGTGAGTATTTTACATGGAAATATTGGTTTCATACTAGCGAAAACAGCTGACGTTGAAACACTGTCTTTTATGGTAAGCTGCACCAAAGTTGAATGTAAAATTTGGTCCTCTAAGCAGAGTTTTAAGGTACATTCTAGAAATGAAACAACACAAATAATCTATTTACTGCCAAGTTTTTTAAATCAATTTATTATAAAGAATGTTAATCTTGTATGAAACGCAAAATTTGTGAAATGTGATCCCTTAAGCAGAGTATTAGCAGTGCATTTTAAAAATGCAACACCTTAAACGATTTATTTACTGCCAACTTATACGTTGAACCTATTATAAAGAAAGATATGCTTACACCTTTGAATAAAATTACATGTACGAGAACATTAAACTTAAATATTAATTTATAAAACAGATGTCTTGCAATATACACAGCCTCTTCAGTAGCTATAAATAAACTAAAGATTTTATGGATTTATGACAAGTGCATGAAAAATAAGAAATACTAAGAACAGTACAAGACTTAAAATTGTTGAACTGTTTTGAACCTATCAAAATTATGAAGAATGGGGATGATCTTCTTGTTAACTTGTGTTTGTTGCAATAGAGGTAGACGATGTTTACTTTGCATTGAAAGCCACGGTCTAGTCATGAGAGTTACCTATGATTTTTAATGTTTATAAAGCGAATAAAAAGATGCAGTGAATAAGACGAAATAATCTCTAATGTCCAATATATATATATATATATATATATATATATATATATATATAAATCCTGAACGTTTATGTGTTTAATGTCCATAGCTAAATTCATTGAAATTCTACGTATCCAATTTTTTCATATTTCTGAAGCAATTTCATTGACATGAATATCATATTGGCTCCAATATAAATAATTGGTTAATAGAATATAACTGATAATAAAGAGAATATAAATGAACTGGCTAGTAGAAAATTAGAATATAAATGTCAATGAATTTAATATAAATTAAAGATATGTAAATGATATAGATCTGGGTGAAAACGGACCCAAGTCGCACCACCCAGCTTGAAAAAGAAATTTCGTCGACGCAACAGCGCAACAGTCGTCGGTTATTAGCAAATAGCTGAACGTTCGCTAAATAGTGATTCGATTCTCTCGAGCACAGAGATTACATCGCAGACTTTCAATTCAATTATCGCAGTCAATCATTCGAATCGCCGTCACAACAGACCGTTTCGTCGGAAGTGACGCTAGCAAACCGACGGTTCGTGTTTGCCTTGCGAATCGTTATTTATGGTTTCGTGAATATTTATTAATTAATTCGTGCAGCGTTTCATCGCTCCCGTTCGCGTGTCGACAACAGAGTTCCTCGGTCGTCGATAAAACTGCTACGAGGGAGGAAAAAACGAAAAAGAGGAAAAACGAGTGAGAGAGAGAGAGAGAGAGAGAGAGAGAGAGAGAGAGAGAGAGAAAGCGAAGTAAAAATAACGTTCCCGTGTCTGGCGGAAGAACGAGTCCTTTAGAGTAATTAGCATTCGCCGCGGAGGAAATTTTAATCGCGTAACGCAGATCGTAACTACTGCGATTCTTTCGCAGTAGGATGAAGGGGGATCGGAGTCGTTCTTTTTTCGCGAGGCTGGGGGGATCTTTATTCAAGTTGCAGTCAACTGATCAGGAGTGCACCGGGGTCGAGCGTGGGAGGTGCTGGACAGGGGCAGAGGGGACGCATTTCACGTAATTACAGAGAATTTTTTGTAATGAAAGGGTCTACTGGTCAAAAGATCTCGAGCGTAAAAGGGAACGAGAATTGTAGAGAGAATCAAGCGGTGGAGTTTGATAGAACGTAAAGTGCCGGAAACCGCATCGTGCACGTGCAAAAAGTTCCGCTCCCTTTGATGTTCCTCCAATATATCCAAAACGACCATGACAATGACATATGGACACGTGCTACGTTCTACCCAAAACAAAATATTCGCTTTATTGTTTTCTCTTTCACATGGTGCTCATCGGCCCGGCAAACTATCATGTTGGAATGATCGAGGGTGGACCCAATTAGCGCAATCGCTTTTCAAAATTGTTGTGAGTAGACCTTCATGCAGAACAAGAATCGTTTCAGTTGCGGAGTTACCGGAAATATTAATATTAGATTGTAACATAAATTCGTTCGGTTCTTAGTCCTTGTAAATGTACTTAACTTTGATAGAAGAAAAGTCGCCTGCATTCAGGAATTATATTAGGGTAGCCAGAAAAGTTTTTTTACGTACAAGATGTCCCAAAAATATATTTCCTTGAAAGGAAATTAAATTAATAATTACAAGTCACTTTTCCCTTTGCGAAAATATTCTCTGTTGCTTTGTTCAGGAGTTATTAACGAAAAACGCAGACCAATCAGAGCTCGACTACTGCAGACTGTTGGCATTGGCCGTGCTCTGATTGGTCCGTGGTTTTCGTTAATAATTCCTGAACGAGGTCGCGGAGATCATTTCCTCAAAGGACAAAGTTACTTGAAATAACCTAACGAATCACCAATTTCAAGGAAGTACATTTCAGTGACAACATTCTGTGAAGTACAAATTAATAACGCATAAGTGTTGTCAATTTAATAACGCATAAATGTTGTCAATTTAATAACGTTCTGTAATCTTGCATGGTCATTTCATTTTTCTTGTCTAATAAATAGCGGACCTTAATACAAAATAGAAAATTTCGGTACTTTGGGATTATCCCGTCGACCATTTTCGCCAAACACGAAATTATCGCTAAAAGGTTGTATATATTAATATAATATATGTATAAAATATATATATATATTGTAATAATATACATTTATTTAACATTTTATTTTATTTATCATTGTATATATTATATTTGGCGAAAATGTGGTCGACGGGATAATCCCAAAGTACCAAAATTTCTACTTGATTTGCAATCAAATGGAGTGAAATAAAAATTGATTTTCTTTCTTTAGTGTGATTAATAGGCCGAAAATAATATAACAGTGGTTTTAAATTCTTCTAATGTTTTCACTGTTTCGAGTTGCATCTACTCGTTTTTTATCACAAATGCATAAAATCCGCTGTCTACTAATAAATAATAAGAGATATTGGATCTAACCGAATGTGTTTCGACCCAATAACAAGTAAACAACATAGGCCAATAAACATGAGGAAAAAACCGTGTGCATAATTTGTTAGAACCATTCAGCAACTCTGAAACTGATAGAAATTTACTCAGTCTCGCAATTTTATTTGTCCGCAGTAACACGACGCGATGGTATGGTAGATAATAGACAACAGGGAACACTTGATATCGTGTCGGAAAAATCCAGAAAACAATGACCGAAATGAAATGATAAACGAGTGCCAAGCGGTGAATTTTCAGGTTGGAATTATTTTGACAAAGGAAAAAACGAGCCGACACGCTCCGGAGCCTCCAATTAATAATCTGCCCTCAAACTGTCACACGCACTTGAATCTTCATCCGTGCTTATACTTGCTCGTGTTTTTCGTCGATGTTTTAGTGTACAAATTAAACGTCTTCCGTTATTTCGACTAATGAAAGATTCATTTTAACAGATTTTAATTATATATGCTCAGGGCGGACTGACTAATTGCGATGGATGGACATAAAATTCAGTGATTATTTCATCATTAACAGAATATTTTTCATGAATTACGAAAATAATGAAAATAATTAAATGAATGAAATTAATGAAATTAATTAAACAGACACTAGAATATACGCCTTGTTACTTCCAATTCATTTTGTGGGAAATCGTTTTTAAATATAAAAGCTTTCGGAATCGTTTAAACGACGTTTTTTTTAAATAATTATAATGTTCAATGAAATGTTCATGAAATGTGAAAGGAGGTAATAATATATCCAATAACACACTGGAAAAATAATGTGTATACTCATGCACAAAATGAAGTCCAGTTCCATTATTATATTATAAATAAATTTTTTATTGTTTTCTATATTCTATACATTCAATTTGTAAGATTTAAATATTTAATGAAGATTAAGAATACAATTATTGGACAAATTTCACAGACTTTTTATAAGTTATTGAAATATGTCAACTTAAGTTTCTCCTCGACATATATATATTATAAAACCAATCAATACTTCTTATTTTCTCAGACCAGCAACACCACCTTAATGAGGTTATACTATCGATTACTTTGGAGCTAAGAAAACAAGAGGAATATAATTTCACGAATAATACTTTATCTCACAATTGCAGGGAAGATTCTGCAATAAGCATGTTGTCACTTTCACGAGCGATAAGAATCTGATGAAATTATTTTTTATTCACTTCAGTGACATCTATCATGTCCAAGACACTAGAACTATAATAAGCTTCTATTATCATGTTAATTCATACTGGTTATCTAAAACCCTAGTTTCAGAAATATTATTTTTCTTGTGAAAAAATATCAGCTCGTGGAAACAACAAGTATTAACAAAGCTAGATGCAGGTATGGATTAAAATGCTCATAAGTAATAAAGTATTTATTACACTGCAGACTTTTTGATGCTGACTAACAATTGTCTGCATTAATTGAAAAATACAGGATCTACATTGACATTTGTTTCTTTCCGTAATAATTCTAATCAGTTGAAAATAATATTTTCAGTTCTTGTTCAATATTTTCAGTTTTTCCTTAATAATTCTAATCAGTTGAAAATAATATTCTCAGTTTTCTCTTAATAATTCTAATTAGTTGAAAATTATATTTTCAGTTTTCTCTTAATAATTCTAATTAGTTGAAAATTATATTTTCAGTTTTTTCTTAATAATTCTAATCAGTTGAAAATAATATTTTCAGTTTTTTCTTAGTAATTCTAATCAGTTAAAAATAATATTTTAGTTATTTCAGTATTTTTAAATTCTCTCAATATTTTCTTTCTTTTAATTTGATCTAGTTCGTGTTGCTTTGGTTAGTAATAACTAACGATGTTATTTCAGTATTTTTAAATTCTCTCAATATTTTCATTCTTCGAAGTTGATCTACACATTACCGGAAGTGCATAACAGTATTAGTGATAATAATTTTCTTCTCCGCATGTGTACGATGTAATGCTTTGGTTCGTGTTGCTTTGGTTAGTAATAACTAACGATGTTTCGTTTAACGTTCACGCAGGGAACATTAACATGCTTAATTACGTACGTTTCGAAACAATAATGAACCAACCATACTACATACATATATGCAAAGCTGTCTGAAACCTTCGAGCCTATAAATCACCTATCATCCGTGTCATACCGTGAATACATAAAACCAACTCGCTGCACTGCCAAAAACAAAATTTAGGTCGAAAACAAGGACGATCAAACGATCTGGTGAAGATTTATCAGGATCCAGCCGGCTGTGTAGGTAGATCCTCCATGTAAACGATAACCGTTCCGAATCGAATGCGTTCGATTAACCAAGCGTGAATTTTTATTCCGACGTAGTTTTACGCCTCGTATTGTGTTTCGTTTAAAACAAAAAGAATCGCCGAAACGTTTTTCAGAGAATAACAATGGCGGGCATGCGTATCACCAGCGTATCAAAATCTCGTATTCCGTTGTATCTGGAACGGATATTGCGATCGTGACAATTAATGCGATCACGCTGCATACAATTATCAATGAAGTTCACGGTTTCCGTGTAAACGCGCAATCTGTCGAGCTATTCTTCGGTTATGGAAGTTAACATTTCATGTGTGAAATTCTCGGTACAGCGAAATAAACAAACTAAATTCCAATATTGATAGATTGTGTCTTAATTAAGCGAACCTCAAAATGATAGGTGAATTAATTTTTTAATAGAAGACTTCTAACACAATGTTTGTGGATTTTATTAATGCACATTCGAATATAATGAAAAATAATTATTTGCTGGTATAATTCATAGTATCTTGAGCATTCATTTAAATAAATAATTTCCTATTTAATCAAAAATTTATTCTGTTAAATTTAATTTATAAAAACTCGTATTTATAAAATTGTATTTATGATTGCTTTCTAAAGAACGTGCTGCGCGAAAGTCACTTCACAGTTTTTAAAAAGAGAACTTTGTTCCACAATAAAAAAAAAAAGAAAATCTGCAAAGAATCGATACAACACTTCAGGAAGTCACTGTGCATTCTCTGGAGAATCCGACTTACATTAAATTTTGTTTTTTGACTTTCAAACAGAATGCGAAGCACCAAAGCGAAAGTCTGCAAAGAACTCAGCTTCCGAGGTTGTCGATATTCTCGTTGTTTCCGTTCGGTAATCGTTTTTCCAATCGAAGAATGCATTCGGAAGTATGAAATCTGTTCTAAATATCAAACAGACGTTCTACCGACGTGAAAAAAAAATAATTTCGCTTTTTGTTCATCATCGTTATCGTCCCTCTCTTCAATTCCATATCTCTTTTCTTTCGGTGTGTGCCGATTTACCATCGACCAGAACGCACACTTCTATTGTACGGTCTGTATTATTCCATAAAACTTCGTGGAACATACACGGAACAGCTGGTACGTAACTACACAATTGAAGTTTTAAAAAACGCTCTGCATTGTACATTACTGCTGCCTCATCAGGGATTTTGTATTAATAATGTGGCAACCAGTTACACGCTTGTTATTTATCAACAAAAACTTTGCAATGTGTCGCCGTTTTACTGATCGAATAATTCTGCAAAATTTTTGTTTAACCGTAACATTCGTCGAACTTTTACATTTTCAACTTTGTTCGCATACACACAAGGTGTCCCAGAGTTTTCTCGTTAAATAATGCTCAGCATGCTCGATGAATTAAAATAAATGGAAAAATATGCACATAGAAGCAATTTGTTAGGAAAGAATTAATATGTGATATTGTTTATTACACTAAAAGAGAATTCCAATGCAATAGACATGCCTTTTCAATGAAAAACTTTTTTATTCATCTTTATTAATACAACATGAAGTTGGATAACAATTTTTATATTTATTACTTACAATTAGTGTAGAACTACGTGACAGTTGAAAACAATTCTTGATCTGTTAAAGAGAAAGCTCCATCTTGAAAGTATTTTAACATGTACACAACAATATACAAAAAGATATTTTTACGAAGATGTTTAAATGATAGTGCAGCTAAAAAAGTATTTCGAAGCTGTTGGAGAGACACGATTAATAATTTCGTGGCATTACATTTATCGAAGACTATTCTGTAAGACTATCTAAAACTCCGAAAATCGAGATTATCTTTCCGTCAGATGAAACTATTCGAAACGGATTCGAAAGAGATTAATATAAGAAATTTATGTTGCACTCTCGAGGGAGTGTCACAACGTTTTGTACAGAGCGGAGACCATATTGCAAATGCATGCTCCAATTGCGGTCGAGCTAATGCATTATACAGGGTGACCCAATACGAATTTCAGAGTATTAAATCGTCAAAGGCATAAGAGATAGCGAGAATTGCGGATATAAATTAAGTGTATTATGTATATTGTAAATAATATTACAATGTTCGTATACATTCAGGTCGTCCTGAAATGATGAAATTAAATTTCATAATTATCAAAAATCATGTGATAATTATTGAGTATTTCTTTGTCCAACAATTACATTTTTAGTGTGCATAATTTCCAGGTATTTCCACGGTTAGGAGATCAACGGGCAGTGATTGAATACAAATTATATGAGTGCGTCGGCTTCACGCGCCGTAATGTTAATGCAAATTAAATATGTACATCTCTCAAACGCTGAACAGAATTTCTATCCGATTAACAATAGCTTAACGGTTTCGCAATCATGATAAAGTTTTTAATTGGCCGCCTGTAATGTGTTCATTCGTGCGTTGCAGGATACCGGTGTTCGTAACGTTTTAATTGGCGACGAGGAAACGGAAAGTAGCTTGCATCTTCCT